>CM067356.1:53721601-53911601 GCA_034190875.2 Urechis unicinctus | reverse complement strand
AGTGACGCATTTCTATTCCGACAGCATCTGTGGTTGATTTCTGTTTGATGAGTCAGTTTTGTCGAAATGCAGACCCAGTGACCTTTCCTCAGCTCCCCACCCCCACCTGCTCCCCACAAACACCCCCCCAACTTACGCCCGTGTCCCTTCCATTACTTGCTCTCTTGGACCTTCCGCGCGCGCGCATTCGCTCCTTCACATGGGACTCGCCAAGTACGAAAATGGCGAAATTTTAATACGCTCCGCGGGGTGATGGAAAAACTACCCCTCACTTCAAAAGATTTTATCTGCACCCCCGAAGACGTCCTTTCGGGAGAATCATTTCGCCAATCAGTGGGCTGTAATGTCGTTCCCTTAGAGGGCGCTGTCGGGCGTGCGTGTCCCTTTCAGACTGCGTCTGGTACTCCCCATCTGGCATGCGAACGGCGCTCATGTTCTGTTTATCCCATGGAAGCTCTTATAATCCAATAGCACACGTCTAGACACTTCATTGAGACGCAGACCACCATGGCTTTTGGGTTGTCCGCCTCTGAACTGCCTAATAGACCCATTTTGGACGGCAAGTTGCATTACGTTTATGAGAACCTACTGCCGTTTAGAAGGGTTCTCTTCTGTGTCTCGCGCCCAGCCATCTTTTTCTAGAGTTCTCATTATGATTTTAGTAAAGAAGTTATTTAAACCACCCTCGTTTAAATATATAATGGTATATTTAGTTATTGCCATATATGGATTATTTTGTTTTTCTCTAATGTGACTCTGCCCTCAATAATGGTTGGTTGTGGGTTGATCCATTGATTCCTGTATCCAAACAGGACCTGGCAGATTATGGCAAGCCTGTAACAACAGTTACGTCCCCGGAATTAATGTATTCTATTGCTCACCCACAGCGGCGCGTGACCGACTTTACTGACAAGATTTTCACTTCAGTCTGTGTATGGAAACCGCGCCCTGTGGCACAGTCAATCCCAGCCAATTTGCATGGTGTTCGCTCGAGTCGCCGGCTCGCTGTTTGAGCGATCGATACGCCTTGAGCCCTTTGGGATCCTACGTTCCCGTCTCCTGTGTGTCGGACCTTTATACCGGGCTTGCTTTTCCATCTATAGCAGTGCAGTTTGTCTTTAATAGGGGGCACTATCCCCGGTGAAGCCGTGTCATCGAACGTGGTATGAAAATCTACATATAATATAAACGTTGACTTGGGGGAATTGCACTCGCCAGAATCCTTCGTTTAATGGCGTCGTCCGGTGTGCTCTCCGATACGGCATGTTAGACTCCCAGAAGTCATTGACTGGATGCCCCCATGAAACTCACACGGTATGCGACGGAACCTTCGGCGGGACGGGCATCTTCCCCTTATTGCTCGAGGCCAGCTTAACCCCGGCCGTACTACGCAACAGGATATTGACGTTCTCTGTTTCCTCGTGTGGTATGAGTGTATCTTTCGCATTATGAATGTGGTCGATCCTGCCGCAGATAGAACTGGCTCTGAAGTCCAGGATGGTGTAGGTCCTGACCCACTGCCATGCGCTACACCTATAGTCTTGCCATGAGAGGCGCCATCGCTAGCCAACCACTGCCCTACCAAACAGTAACACCATCAACAGTTAAATCGTCTTATTATTCAGCACATCGCCTTCTTTAGCCGTCACCTGAGTAAACCGAATACCCGCATATAACAGACAGTTTTCATTGTGTCCACCCTCATTGTAAGCCGGTGAATTATAGGATATGATATTTTGGGGGAAACACTTGTCTACAGTGAACTCATTCAGTATCCGTTAAAGGTTTCCCTATCTCCTTGGATAGCGACCTTATAAGGACATGTCCTGAACAACGAGCCCCACTGCCCGCTGTCCAATCCTGCTTGACCATCTACGCTATTACACCTTGCCCCTCACAGCCTATAAACCTCGCAGAGGGCACCTGCAGTCTGTCACGCGTACATCGGTGTTGGGCCTGCTGCTGCAACCTGCTGCTGTAGCCCTCTCTCTCTCTCTCTCTCTCTCTTTTTTACTCTCCATCCCCTTTCTCTTCTCGTCCTGCTCCCAACTTAACCAGAAAATCAATGTGCCCCCCTCCCCCGGCCTACCGTTTTCCAATGCGACGCAGTCAGCTTCTATTCGTCGGCTTTAGCGGTGGGCGGGGTGTATGGTGGTTGGAATTTAATCGGCGGAGATGTAACCGCGGATTGGTAGGTGATAAATCTGTGTTCATGCGAGGTGTACCGACTCAATGAGAATGCAATTTGGGATGATTGAATAAGCCATACGGAGTTACCATTACCCAACTACGTGTCAAACACAACCTCAGTTAGGCCCATCCATAACCTCGCGACGCCCCTGCCTACCACAGGTGCTCGGTTCCCGATGCCAAGCTTCTGAGCCGCTTCCGAGCCGCTTCCGAGCGCCGAGCCACTATCTACCAGCACTAAAATTTTGAGGTGTGTTCAGTAAACCACAATGAACTTGACTGACCTCATTGGAAGAAACAGGACACCCTTATAATCCCTCTTGAGGTATCTGTTGTTACACTTGTTGCTGGTCATGTTGTTCGCAGTGCCCTTCTTGTATCCCCTATATAGCGACTCTGCAGCAGATCGGTACTCGGAAACTTGCCAGCGGGAGCCGAGCGCCTCAGCCTCTCACAAACTCACTGCGTCCCATACACAACCTCACTACGTCCCACACACACACTCACTACTTCGCTCCCTCAAACTTACTATATCCCTCACTCATCCTCACTGCCCCCCACACTCATCCTCATTACGTCCCACACAACATCACTACGTCCCTCCTCGACCTCACTGCATCCCACACAACCGCACTACGTCCTACCTGCAACCTCACCAAGTCCCACCCTCAACCTCACTTCGCCCTTCACACGACCCCACTATGTACAATCACCTACGTCTCACCCACACCCTCACCGCATTCGTTCCACACTCTCACTACGACCTCACTACGTCCCTCCCACGACCTCACTACGTTCCGACCACGACCTCACTACGTCCCGACCACAACCTCCTCACTACGTCCCTCCCACGACCTCACTACATCCCTCCCACAACCTCACTACGTCCCTCCCACGACCTCACTACGTCCCTCCTACGTCCATCCCACAGCCTCACTACGTCCCTCCCACGACCTCACTATATAGTTTTCTTTACCAATGTGAACCTTCGGGAACGAAATTATCTTAGCTTCTGTGGTGTGCTTTTGTTGGGATCAACGCAGTGGTTCGATTGTTAACGCAGTTCATCATTGGAGACTTCTGTATGTAGGCTACACACGTAGCTTTCATGTAGAATTTAATTTAGTCTTCATCCATCATATCGACTCTTATTGGAAAGCTTCCAGTCGTCTTCAATCAAAGATTAAAGATTTAAATTGTCAACGTCCTTACGGTTAATTAATTCATGGTCTGTATTTTGGCACCTTCTGGGTAAGCGAGATGGCTGTTTTGTTTTGGTGGAATTAAACTAAGCACAACTACGTCACAAAGACGAGGACTTAGGTGTCACTGTCACGCATAATTCCTGACTGTGTCACACTTCGTTTTTACCAGCTGATACCATGTACTTCTTGTCAACTTTTACTATGTCTTTCTGATGTTGTTCTGTGTTGTATTGTGTTCAGGGTACAAGACATCTTCAACTTTATTTTTGAAGTAGATCCTGGGGCCTCGGGTGAGGATCGCGGACGTTTGACCTTCACATTGGAATATGAGAGGGGCGGTAATCGGGAGAGGTATTCGCCCGTGGAAAACAGGGTCGTGGCTCGCATCCAGATCCAAGGAGACAACACATATACCATCGTCCCGATAACCAAGGTTTGTGACTTGCTGCGATCTCCTCATTCTTTGTCCGTTCGTTTGAGCTGGTTCGAGTCCCACTGTGGCGCCTTGTGGGTATTTCCCTATTGAATCGCTCAACCAATTCAACAACTTGCGTCCTTCATCGTCTGCAAGTGACGCTGGTGAAAGGGGCGTGGAAGTGACGGTGGTGAAAGGGGCGTGCAAGTGACGCTGGTGAAAGGGGCGTGGAAGTGACGCTGGTGAAAGGGGCGTGGAAGTGACGGTGGTGAAAGGGGCGTGGAATTAGATTCTTTCCTTTATCCGTTTTGTTATAAGCCGTGTCTCCTGGAAGACGCTTCAGGGAAACGCACTTCCGGAACGTCTGTGACGTCATGGGTCAGCCGGTGCAAGTGGCGCCTTGAAGCACTGTGCATCGGATGGCAGAGCATAAATCCGCCAGCAGCGTCTTGCCGATGTTCTTATTGGCGTCCCATTAGCATTGCGGCATGCAATCACTTTGATAAGGCATTGTGTAACGCAATAAAGGACCATAGCTATGAGGAATTCGGTCGTACGGTACCCGTTGATATATTTATTTAGTCTGATAAGTTCATGTGTTTGGTAGTTTGCCCATGGTCGCTGCTCTATCATGCTGTCCAGTGCATTAGATGCTAACCATCCAGACTTGACTACAGCTGGCATCTTTTCGAAAATGGACTGAAAGACGCAATTGGAAATTCTTTCGGGGATTTAAAGGGAGTCTTGACTGATATCTGGTAATGTCTCCATGCTGTCGATAACCCAATGTCTTGATTTAAATATTATTCATACACAGGGGAGCAGACTTAACACGTTCCACCATAGAAGTGAGTAGTGTCAGACGACCCTGCCATGAGGTAGTGTGCGGGCTGATAATGTTCACGATTATCCTTGCAGCTATAAGCCAGCTGTCTGTTCAATGATTGCTGTCCTCACGCGGAGCCATCACCCGGTAACTTCCCGCCTCCTTCATTCTTACACATCCCTTCAACTTCATAATACCCCTATCCCATCCTCCAACACGAATCCCACTACCAGCCGCTCTTTTCATATGCTATCATACCGTCGCCATCCGGTCAGTATTATTGAAAAGGTCGCTGTCGCGTTCCATTCGTCACCTTTCACACCTTATCACGCTTCCTTCCTATCACATTCACTCACAGCCGTATCTCGCACGTTGTCCTTCGCGCATCATAACCCCACAACTCCCCCAACCCGCGCCATCACGTGTCAATTTTCCTCATAATAGTACTAAGAAAGAAAGAATCCGATGTGATAGTCACTTCCATCAGTCTTTGTGTTTTTCTGATGCAACATATTTTAAACCTGAAGTCAGGATCGATTTTTGTCCCTTGCTAGCTGCTTCGCGTTTGGACGTTGATGTTCGTGATCAGCTGTGAATGGCGCGGACAGTAAGTTTGTGTCGTCTGCTACCCTTTTGCAGGCGACGCGCCTGTCATCGGCGTCCCTGCGTCCATAAATGAAATCAATCTGTTTCAGTCTGTCGCCGCAGATAACAGAGGCGACCCCTGGCGCCGTGAAATACATCCGGTGTTTTTTTCCTAAATGAACAATTTATGTTCCGTATGCGCGTTTAATGTTGGGCATGAAAAAGCTACTCCGCTTGAGAGTGCACTCACGAGTTCAGGTTTATCTGATACCGAGAGTTATTGCCAGTTATTCATTACGTTGTCCAGTGTACTGGAAGCTGTATGCAGCCAGCGTGTATATTTTAACTTGATAGGATATCCGATGCCGCCAAATAATGAGATGAAACCTGTATTTTGCGACTTACACGGACGCCGCTGATGATGAACACTGATGTGTTGTTAGTAGAACGATGGTGGGTGTTTTTGCACTATCAAGCCACAGTGGAAACTCACCTAATAAACCAACATTACTTTGTCAATCTAAGTGAGATTTTCTTGTCTTGGTCTGAATGACATTAGATTGGTCGGATTAGGCAGTAAACCTGACCTCCAAATGACATTGCCTAGCCGTGCCGTGCACGATTCACTCCGCCGCTAAACAACGCCATCTTGGTACCTAGTCTGTTTTCAATTACAATGTAAATCCCTGGTAGCTCGGTATAGGTATTAGAAGATTGCATGTCACCCCGCTATCCCTCAATCCCGTATCCCCAGTTCATCCCCAAGTCTTCCTGGCTTGCCAATATAAAGCACAAACTCGCCACACATATGTATGTATGCATCCAATGAGTCCGGAATCCCCTAATTCTCCCATACCCATGGTGTTTTGCCCATCGCTCAGTTGACAACATCCTGTTTGATTTCCATATAATGGACGTATTACTCTCTTGGTATGTATATTGAGGTCCCCACCCTATTTTGGTCGCGCGTCTCGCGTGTAATGGAGGATTCTGCAATAACAAGACAGGGACTGCATTTGTTCATGCCGGCTTAACCTACCATTACTCAGTTCTCTTACATTCCCTAGTTGCGATCTGATGTTGCCTGCGTGTGATGATGAAGGTGACACATTCCCCGCCTTGCCGCTGAATGTGTTGGTATTGGACCCGTCGCCATCAGGCCATGCGAGCAGCAAACTTACTACGTTACTACGCGCATCATAAAAACAAAATTATACTTGTCGCACGTGTTGGAATCTATTTCCCTTTATCACAATTGTTGCTATGGTTTCGGGGTTCAATCATAGCGATAAGTCAGCTCGCATGAGCATCAGAGTTACGCGTGTAAAAAACACGGACTTTTATCTTGGCAACTTCGTTCGTTTCTATGGGGTAATAGGAGAGATATTGTGTCGGATTTATGGGCCAGAAGCGTCGTTGTTGGTGATCTACGGAGGCATGCTGTAGTGCTGCATGTGGTGAACGTACGCAAACATTGTCCTAGCGAACACGCTCGCTGAATCGGGACTATTTGGGCGAGGTTGTGTGTCGATGGAGAGAGCGTAGCGTCTTCTCGATATAAAAATAAACTTTTCCGTTGACAAATGCGCTGTTAATCCCATGTATATAACTAGTCTTTATCATCGGGTCATCTGAAACAACCTCATCCCATACTATATACGTTGTCGACCGCTAGCCGTCATCATGCCCCGATTGTGATGCTGGTCATGAGGTCTTGTCACCCTGAATGAATGTCCTTTGCTATATCATGCGAGCTAGCTAAGTCGCGTGGCCTTAAACAATCCAAGGATAGCTTCCAGCACTTTGTGCTCGCCGCTGATAAGCACAACAAGCCTGATCACGATTTCGCTATGCATCATGACTATACCATCGCATGCGGATGGGGATTTGTCGAGCCGTTGATCAGTACCATTAAAAGTTACAATAGCTTCCCGCCTTGGAATAATAAATGACGACCTCGATGAATGGTAAGGCGGCTGAGTGCGGAACTGTGTTTGCCAGCGAGGGCATATAGCCCCGTCTAGTGGCTAGAAGTTTTTCCCAAAGAGCACGTGCGCTGGTACTATACGATGAAAAAGATGCCGCGAACCACCTCTGACTCCCAGGAATTGTCCGTGATTTAGGGGAGGGAAAGTGAGGGTTTGAATTCCAGGAGTGCCCACAATGCCCCGCGTTTTGTAAAACAAGGATAAACAGTCTGTATAAAGTTGGACACCATGATTTGCGCGAGGCAGGAATTTAGTAGATTTCTCAATCAATTGATTGTAGACGCTAGTTTGGCGCATTTCCATGTGTTACTTCGGTTCGGTGAAATTCGAGTCAAATGCAATCAGATAACTAACTCCGATTCCCAAGGAACGACTGTTGCTACTTTGAAACAATGAAGTTTCGTCAGAAGACGAACTTATGGAAATAGTAAGCAAAAGAGTCGCGTTAGCAAAATATATGGTACATTAATACTGTATCGTCTCCCTGGAATCGTACACGTTTTTCGTATGTGCGAGCTGATCGCATCTCTTGAGTGAGTCCATTGTCGCTTACCAGTAACGCTAGTTTGAGATAGGCCGACGTCAGTTACAACAGACTGGTCAGTGTACGTATGATTTGTGGGCACGTTTGTTTCCTTTTACCGATAAAGGGTGTCGTTTGTAGTAAGGTAATTGATTTCTGTTTCCGTGCCATTTCCCGTCATGTGGCCTCGCGTCAATCCATCATAGCAACCACCATCCGGAGCCGAATCACTCATCGTAATCATCATGCTGGCACGTCACTACTCATTTCACAGGCCATAAAAGTCATCACGGTTTCTTTCTTTATCTGCTTCGTCGATGCTTGCTCGCTCTCTCTTTCTCTCTCACTCTCTACCTCTCTCTCTCTCTCTCTCTCTCTCTCTCTCTCTCTCTCTCTCTCTCTCTCACACACTTTCTCTCTCTCTCTCTCTCTCACACACACACACACACACACACACACACACACACACACACACACACACACACACACACACACACACACACACACACACACACACACACACACACACTCACACACACACACACACACGATACAAGGGCAGATGAGATAAAAGCGCCCTCTGCATTGATTTTCGATCCATCATGTTCCAATGCGAAAGACGCCCATTGATGCTGATGTGCGTGAGGATTTTGTTCGTAAGGAAAGCACAGTTGATGGAGTCATGTCAAGGTCAGACTGTAATGCTACTAAATTCTTTAGGTGATTGAAAAACCCATTTTTTCGTCTGATCTTTCAAAAGTTATACAGACTAGGCGTGGAAATGGTGACAGTGTGGTCGATATTTATTTTCACGAAGACGTCTGCTTCGCTTGTGAGACTATATAAAGGTCAAAGGCTTTGTCACAGATAAATTGCAATCCCAACGTAGCCCACTGTGGCTCGGGGTGGGGTTGGGTGGTGGTGGGGCATGTATGTCATGGGTTGCGACTCGTTTAGGTGGATTTCAGCCAGACGAGAGGCTGCAATGGCCTGGTTAAGTCAATCCCTAGGATAATCGATCGCATTTCTATCCTTTCCACCTGCTTGTTCATTTTCATCTTGGTGGATTTCTTTTTCCCCTCTCATTTATCCTAGAAGGCGACAGTTCAATGCTATCTCTTCATGTTAACACTGATTTTGTGAGCCCATTATAACCCATTAGTGTCGGTGTGCACTTGCTGGCCGCCATTTGTGGAAATACATTGCAGTCCATGTCCACTATATACACAATCGATATTCGATGACAATCCTCGTAATTAGTCCTCTTCGTACGGTACGAGTTGGAAAGCCAACCCCGCGCGGCAAGATTCTTACAAGTTCCGCTCAGCAGTAACGCCTCGACTTTCTTGAGTTACTTTTGTTTGGCAGTGCATGTATTTCAACTTGAGGGATACGGAATCCCTACCTGGCGCAATAAGCGCTATGTATCCGCCATATACTATTAGGCAGTTGTCTTCGTCCATTAAGCGCACACGTTGATAGTTCGTTTTGTTTATGAAGAAGTTTTGGACCTCCCTATTGTTGTTAAATATTGGATGTTAAAGATTTTTTACAGATTTGATTTTTGATCGGATTTTGTCAAGTAGCAAGCACATTAGGGCAAACAGTGGCAATATTTGCTTTTATTTCTATTCAGTTGGCCTCTTAGCATGTTATTTGCAAGATTACACTTGCGGCCATAAATTTCAAGGATGGTTCGCAGATGTTGGAACCACTGACTGCTATAGCGAGTTCAGAAACGCTCGACAATCAAGTCCAGACTTGACGGAACAATGCTTGTAATGTCGGGGTTGGAATTAATGTTGAGTTAAGTCTGGGTTTCCTCTTGTCTATTCAGTACTCCCTAGGCAAGCATTTATAGGCTTTGTGTGTGGTTAAGTACCGGCCCTTTGAACTGGGGGTAATTTCCTGGGCCCGGTGGTATTTTGATTACAAAGGCTTGTAACCCATAAGGTACCGGAGAGATTTGGTCCTATGGGTGGCTCTGAAAGGAGGCTGAGGGGAAGGGTAATTTACCTCTACAACCAGTGTTATTCTGCCTGCGTTGCGATCGAATTACCAGGCTCTGTTTAATTCATCATGATGCCGTATAGGTGATCTGGTTGACTGAGAAAAGATGTCGGCTGGTCCTGAAAGTGCATCGCTAATTCAGCGTGGGCGGAGACACGAGTGTGTCTACTCTTGACTGTAAAAAAAAAAAGGATTAATCAGCAGGTGCGCGAAATCACTCACCTCAGGGACATACCTTTATCATGGATCACTCCGTGTTGCTAGGTCGAATACCCCATGTTGTCTATTATGTACAGATCACTTGCTTGAAACCCGATTTTCCGGCCCCGAATCGCGGCATTATTAGGGACACTGCTTTAAATAAAGACAGTCAGTTGAGATAGCACTCCGTCACATATACCGGTATCTGGTTTGGTGTGCAGCATCAAGTTCTACCTCGAGTTAACATTGATCGGCAGCGGAATCAAAATGGCTGCCACCTGGTCTAGAGCGGTTTGGTTGTCCCCTCCGTTCCAGCCTTAATTGTCACATGGCCCTGACTCAGTGTCTCTGTGGTATCGTGTTGAAATTCCCATCCAGTCCTCCTCATCCATCACCATCGCCATCTGCCTGACCTTCGATTTTAAAGCGTCGTTTAATGTTCTTCATCACCCCAGAGTCTTATACGGGGCTCATGCCGTCATTCCCAACTGAAGTGGCTAAGATTCCGCTCAAAGGTTAACGAGCGTAGTATCTGCATATATTTAAAAAAACATTTTTATTGGGAACACCAAATTATGGATAATTTATCGATATTACCGCTTTGTAAACAAACTGCGACCGCTGTTCATAAACTAATGCAATTGAGAAGCGGCTGGTTTGAAGTATAACTACGAGTTCCCAATTCCATTATCTTCTCGTTTTATCGCTCGAACACGCGCCATATTTGGGTTATAATACATGTCACGTCAGAAATAAACAATCATTCTTATCAGCGGCCTTAAATAAAGCAGGGGTGGAAGATTTGACGCGATTTGCGGTAATCATTTCAAAAAGTTTGCAGTTTTTCTTCACAGTATAATTGTCATGGTTTTTGATCCAATGCTTTGGGGTCGGAGAGAGCGTGGATGAACCCATCCCGTCCTATCACGGAAGGCAGCGGTCACTGCCTGTTCCCGTGTTGCACCCCACTCACCAGATAAGACAGTTGCCTGTGCTGACTCCTGCCGCACAAAGTTATACTCTTAAGCAGGCTCTTCAATGGATCAAGCATAAACAGGGCCATAGGAACACGGCCTCGTTAGCAGGTCAGGCTGACACGTCATCCGAGCGCATGTGGTTCCCACTGACTACCGCAGGCGTTCAGCATTAGTGATAAAATGAAATAGGAATTGGATTAAACCAGAAATGCCGACGCAGAGTGTTGAGCTTTGTGGATATCTGGCGCTGACATCTTGTGCTTATAAATCATGAGCGGCTACGCCAAGCCTCTCTCGCTCCCTCGTCATTTACATTTTAGTTCCTCTTAACTTCCACAGCTGCCTTGCTTAACCATCTAAGGCTGCTTACGTTTCCTCTGTCAATATGTCTCTATGCGAAATTTTAACCACATATAACGGCATGGTGACGTATTTATGTGAGGCGCAGTAGTAAATTTAATGTGTCTCATCGCGAAATCTTCGTCATTCATTACTCAATGTTCCTCGGTATTTTATCAACCCAAACGACGCGGCTTCGATTGTGCTGTATTAAGTTTGGCGAGGGTAAAAAACCATACGTAAGTTAAAGTGTGTCAGCGCAAATTATTCGCCATTCTTTATTCAGTGAGCCACGATGTGGTATTATTCAAAATTTTCGAAAAGTGTGGCTTTATGCGCATTAAGTTAGGCGCCATAAGCAGCTGACGTAAATTAAAGTATGCCATGGCGATATATTCGCCACTCGCTTTTACAGTTATTTAAAATATCATAATAGATTGACACCTAGTCTTCATCTTACCTGGCAGTATATGAACGTCAACACCAGCCATAGTACGATTGTATGTCTCTCGAAGCGAAGCATTTATTATTTATAATTCCATGTAGATCTTCCTGAGTGCATCGACCTTATGTAATCGAGGTCCTGACCTATTTATCTAGTTTCATTCTCAATCAAACGAATTCACATTGCCCTAATGACTCGCTTTGACCCACCATCGGCTTCACTCTCCGCTTTATGACGAGCCATTCAGAAGACGATTTGTTCGGCAAATTGATCACAGATCTACAGAATGTGCAGTCCACTTAAGCAGACAAGGATCTTGGAGAGCCGCATGTAAATATTGTGAAAATAGGTTTACAAAATTGTGTGTATTTAACAATGCATGTATTATGTTGGTAGAATATTTCCTAGAATAATAATGGAATGCATTATATTTGTATGTAGAGTATAGCCCCGATCTATAATGGGTCAGTGCATGGTATCCCAGCCGACGTCCACCCCGGCGGCGGAGGTTCGCATCCTGGTGTAGGCAACAGGTTCATTAAGAGGAGAATTGCTTGAACATAACACTTATCTCCATTCATCATCGCCGCCATTCCATCTAGTTATTGGAAGCGACTTAAGCGATATATTTCATTTTGTTCTTAATCTGTATTCACTTGAAGTATACTTAATAATGGTGGTATTTTCCTCTCATGGTGTTTCGTGGCAAGTCAGATCACAGCTAAGCATTTTCTATTTATGCAAGTGTTTGTGATATGATGTACAAATATAGCGCCCGTCGTTGGAGTGCTCATTATTATTGTACAGGCCACCAGCCGTACCAGTCAGTCATCCGCTGCGATCGGCAGACAAACAGAGACCGAAAATAGGACGGGGTGCGCGAGAAATATTCTACGTCTGTCCACGGATTGTTAATTAATGAATAAGAAAATGTAATTGATTTGCTTCAAATACGCTGAGCAATCGATGTCGTGTTAGGCTTGGATTAGTCGCAATCTGTATCGTATTTCAGTACTGTACCCCAACTACAATCAGCGCTACTTATAACGCTCCAGATGACGTGTAAGCTTAGCTGATGTTTAAACGAGGATAAAACGGGTCCAATATTGGAACATGCTTTGGCCCATGTGTGGCTTGTGTTCTTGTAACCATCCAACGAGTAAAATATTTGACAAGTAGGCATGGCGTCTGCCAGTTTGACTGGTACCGCCGGCTTACTGGCCACACTTCCGGTGCGTGCGTCAATCTACGTGTGTAACAATGGTTATTTTCTGTGCAGCGTTGAATTGAAACTTATGGAAGGCCAATTTGCGCCTCGCATGCGTAGCAGCTTAAAGCCTGTGGGACGCTCCGCAAAATGATAGACACTGTCTGTGTGTTGTTGCTGGGCTGAGACTGGGGGAGGGGGTCCTTAATCCGTGAAGCTCCCCATCACATAATGGTCGTGATGTACTGCGGGAATTTTTCCCTGGAAGGTCGTGGGTATTCGTCACACGCAGTTCCTGCTGCTGATGCGGAGGATGATGGCAGTTAGGTAATGATGATGACGACGGTGGTTGTTCGGGTGATGATGATGATGATAATGCAAGTTATTATGATTATTATGTTTAGAATTATGACCTTGCGTATGATGATGACGATGCTGATGATAGTGATAACGATGATTATAATTAAGACAAAGCAATTGACGATGATGATGGTGGTGATATATACACACGGTTGAAAGCTGCTGCAGCTGGCGGTGTTAGCGACCTTGTTATGTTGGTATGTGGCTATCAACACCCCAGCTTGCTCTATATCATCTACTGTCATGCCATGGAAGCTGAAGCAGGCCACTCGGGGGAGGTACGTAGAGATAGAGAGAGAGTTCCAGCGGACGAATGAGCTGACTTATATTGTGCTTTATATATGGCCAGCTCATCTCCCACGGCCATACTTGACCTTGATAAAAGCCCCTTACCCATGGTGCGTCACGATGGCTACTTCATCCAGCTTGCTATGTCGTTCTTCTGGGAAACCAATATGTCCACGAAGGATTAGTCTGACATTGTTTGTCATAGCTAGTCAGTCCATTGTGATGCTGAAATGGTTACGTAAACTGCAGTTCTTCCTCGTTGGTTGTTCTGATTTCGACGAGATGTGAGGTCACGGTGAACAGCAAATGTATTCGTCGACGAAAAAACTTCATGTTATATCCTAGTAAAAGTCTGAAATCTGACGGAATTCTGAATGTAAATAATAGCGCTGGACGGACGTTTTTGTTGATGGTGTGTGCGTCTGTAGCACAACAATACAACATTGCCGTGCAACTACAGTAGCCTATACGGTGTCGATTTGTTTAGCACGTTTTCTTTGGTTGTAGAGTTGGGTAGATCTGCACTGATATACCAAGATGAAAAGCATTGCATCAACTTAGTGAGATAATGGTTGAGATAAACGTCAGGGGTCATTGTTGTCGTTTGACGAAGCTCTCCACCTGAGGGCGTGACCGCAGTTTACCCACCTCTGGAAGAGGACTGACAATACAAACTGGCCCATCAGGTGAGTTATCGCTGTTTCTTGGTGCGATAACGTCAAGGCTTGTCCAGTCGGATGTAATGGATGGGGCTCGAACAGAGATAGCAGACGCCAAGACAGGTATGCCAGCTACGATAAGTTGGTGATGCAAACCCTGCCATCAATGAACCCCATGGCGAGTGAAATGACCTGGCTAAATAACGCTCCTTCTCGCCCCCATTGCAATACCACTTTCCCCAAGCTGACATACCTAGCAGGTGATCAAGAATGGAAATTGTCTTGGCTTTTGAAGAAATGTGGTTTGTTAGCAGTTCACGGAAGCCTTACGGCAGGCTGGAGAATGTTAAGTAGAGTGTAAATTAGATTTATTCGGGCGAATTCCTGGCGTCCTGAATGTTGATCACTGCCAACACAAAGCTTTTGTGTTGGTGGCGAAAATGAAGTGGTCTCGTGGGGCTCGTTGCGATGCAGAGGTATATGTTAGTCTTGTGTCGACTCAGCTCGGGTCATTACTGGGCTGGTGGAAAGCCACATCTGAGTTGGGAGACCACACGTGTTCAGTCTGGTGACGTTGGTACTTATGGTCAAATGGTCGAATGTCGTCATCCCAGGACAGAATGTCGTCATCCCAGGACAGAATGTCGTCATCCCAGGACAGAATGATGTCATTCCAGGACAGAATGTCGTCATCCCAGGACAGAATGTCGTCTTCCCAGGACAGAATGTCGTCTTCCCAGGACAGAATGTCGTCTTCCCAGGACAGAATGATGTCATCCCAGGACAGAATGTCGTCATCCCAGGACAGAATGATGTCATCTCAGGACAGAATGATGTCATCCCAGGGCAGAATGATGTCTGCACGGCTTCAATGAGTCACATTGTCAACGTTGGATGGTGTTGTCAAATGTCAATGTGTCATTTGTTTATAGTTAACCCAAACTTTATTGTTCATGCGTGTAAAAAAGACAATATATTATAAATTGAGAGTGAATTGAGGCTGTTTGTTGGCTTTTAAACGTCAAACTATCTAATGTCGAAATGTCATTAATTGAGGTTTCTATTGCCACTCAATGGAAGTAGCGTATCAGGCGTCAAAAGTTTATCTAGTGGTTACCATTAAAAACGGACAGGTTATTGGTTGTAACGAACACCTAACTGTCATTATTTTAGTGCCAATATATAACCAACTGTTACCCATTTGATCGCCCGCTTCCTGGGGCTGTTATGACAGGCTTATGGGAAAATATCTCTTATGATAGCGGAGCTTTGCATGGGTTTTACTTTTTGGAAAGTACCACCTACAGACCTTCTGCTTTCTGACCAGCGTCTATGCACAGTGTCTGTATGTTACTTTCACGTCACGTCGACATTCCAGGTTCTGCTTCACTCGCAAGGTGGCGTCTGAATAATGGCGGTGACCTTCACCCGAAAGAGATGAGCTTCCACTATTCATGAGGTTTCAGGGGCACCCATTACCTAATCATCGCGCTTGCTGCTGCTGCTGCTGCTGAAATGCGATGCCAGTCCATGGTCCATTGTTTAGAGAGGTCCCCTGCGGGGGTTATCTATTACGTCATAAACGTTTTTGGTTCCTGTTGTGTTTTTTAAGCAACAGGGTCGGTATTGTGCTTTGAGGACGATGTAAGCGCTGTGTCGCTGAAAAGACGCCCATTTCTCAACTCTTCCCTTATATCAACTTTCTCTCTTGTTATCGTAGTGATGACCCGTAATTAATTATTTGACGATGACATCTCATTTAGCGCTCATCACAAACGCAGTGCCTTCATTTTATGTAGCGGTTAGTCAAGATTCTTTTCCATATAGATATCGAACAAATTTATCCAATGATTACACCCCAGTACACTGCCGTGGAAGGGCTATAGACTCACGAATGCATTGAGTCGGATATGCACTTTCATGAATATTTGCTGTTACGTAATGTACCTAACTGCTCGAATACCTATTTTTCCAAAAGTCCGCCATTTCGGAATCCGAACGCGCTTGCTACAAGCTGGTTTTCTGCTCGTATTCTCGCTTCCCACGCGCGCTATAACCTCCATTATAACAGCTGACGTCGCTATAACATGCATTATAACAGCTGACGTCGCTATAACATCCATTATAACAGCTGACGTCGCTATAACATGCATTATAACAGCTGACGTCGCTATAACATCCATTATAACAGCTGACGTCGCTATAACCATGCATTATTTAGGTAGCTGTGGTTGTTAATACATCTTTAACTCTTTAGTCTACTGTTTTGCTTTCAGGTAACGGAGATCGTGAACACTGCTGTGTTGACGGGGAAGATACAGAAACTGGCCATGCGGGTCTATTCGGTTAGCCAGTTGGGGCGGATTAGTGACATCACCTCCCAAACAACCTGCCATTCCGGAGATGAAAACGTTCTCAAGGTGGGTACTACGCACGCATCAATCGGCGTTCTTCCACAACTGAGTGTTCGAGTCTGTCTTTCGGTGGTTGGGTGTGAGTTATAGGGCGGCAGAAATGTCAGTACTCGTTCATCATCGTCATTTCCATTCAACATCATCATCATCATCATCATCATCATCATCATCATCATCATTCTTATTCACTGTTCACCTGCCGTGTCAATATGATCCATGATATCGAAGATATAATTAGACGCTTGTTCAATGCGCGCACCTGCTTATAAAGGACACAAGCATAATCTCATCCGTCAATTTAGGCCGTTACCGTCGTTAGCGGAATACTTTGAACCATTCCCATGTGTTTTCGATATGAAACTCCTCTCGTAACAGCATGTACCACCAGCCACACCATCGTGCCAGCGTAATGGCGAAATAATCACGTCCAATGATGGACGGATGCGCTTCTAGTCATTCTTGACGCTGGTTCGCAGTGATCTGGAATACTCGCCGATGTGGTATGTTCCGTTATATGTTATCCCAGTCGGTTGATGTGGGGGCGTCGGGGGGAGTAGGGTTGAGGCATTGCATAAGATCTGCGTAGTACCCCTTGGAGCCTGATATCTCATCCGTTTCCACGACAACTCACTTGACCGAATGCCTCACGATATCGGCTGTACGCTGAGCCTACAAACCGGAAGAGCAGGCTAATAATGGATCCAACTAAGTTTATTTTTGAGTCATGTTCCATGGTACATAGCCTTGGGTGAAAAATATTACCGTTTTCATTTTGTTTTTCATTTGTGGCAATCATACATTTCATATTGTAATATATTGTGGAACATGAGATATGGGTTGTTCATGATGAAACAACATGTACGCATCTCCAAGCTTAACCCAGAGTGACAGAGAATGTGGATGGTTTTTCGCAGCCATTGTCATCAAAATTCAATTATACTCCTCTTGTTTGTGTGGAGGCGCCTTGTTGACTTGCAGGGTGTTTTTGGTCGGGAAGTAATCGACGCCTTAGGTAGGGAGATGTGCAATGAGAAAGGACATATCGAGTTAGTCAATCCAGTCCATCTTTTCTTTTTCATCTTCACCAGTCATTGGTTAGGTGAATGCGACTGTTTATTGTGAACCGGTCATTGGTTAGTGTGAATGCGACTGTTTAGTGTGAACCAGTCATTGGTTAGGTGAATGCGACTGTTTATTGTGAACCGGTCATTGGTTAGTGTGAATGCGACTGTTTAATGTGAACCAGTCATTGGTTAGTGTGAATGGGACTGTTTATTGTGAACCGGTCATTGGTTAGGTGAATGGGACTGTTTAATGTGAACCAGTCATTGGTTAGTGTGAATGCGACTGTTTAGTTTGAACCGGTCATTGGTTAGTGAGAATGGGACTGTTTAGTGTGAACCGGTCATTGTTTAGGTGAATGCGACTGTTTATTGTGAACCGGTCATTGGTTAGTGTGAATGCGACTGTTTAGTGTGAACCGGTCATTGGTTAGTGTGAATGGAACTGTTTAGTGTGAACCGGTCATTGGTTAGGTGAATGGGACTGTTTAATGTGAACCGGTCGCTGGTTGATTCATATTAGTCTTGTACATTACCCCACTTGACATTCAGATAAACCGCGTCTTCTCCTAATTGGAGGGGTAGCCTTAGTCGTTGAAGCAAACCGAAAGAGCTACCAATTTCCCCTATGAATAATTTACTGCAGAGACCATACTCCAAGCTGGCGAGTCTCACATGCCCCGTCCCCACTAATGAATGGAAAGACAGGGGGAGCATTCATTTTGTGAAGCGAAAGTCACGCGCTCGTGTTATTGGCGCCTTATGGAAGGGGGTATCATTCACTTGTGGGTTGTCTCGGGGGTTGGTGGTGTGGGGAGATGGGGGGAGGGGGTAATAGGGTAGATATTGGTAGATCAGCGTTTTAAGTTCCCTGAGGACTGTGGACCGAAAAGGGTGCTGCGACCCCTGCAACACGCGCCCTTCTGCTCCCATATATGGAATCTATTTACTGGAATTTACTCGGACTGCGGTTGAATTTGTGGATGTGACGGGCTGTATACATACCTACAGGGCGTGTGTGTGTATGGGTGGAGTAGCATGATGGATGGTGGGTCAGCTTCAATCAGACGCGGCCATCAGCATCATCAACCAGTGACGACCATAGAAGCCACCGTCCCCAGAGGCTCGCCATCTCACGCACTCCAGTCTTAGTACGCCCCTTCCTTTCTCGCAACTACCATGTCTTTATACATTAGAAGCCAGTGAGGAAGGGCGTTTAAGGACTCGACAACCTGTGCACACGAGGATATCGTGTATACGTCATGGTGCTGGTCTTAATGTGGACAGCGTTGGGTGTGTACTGTCTGGTTTAATGGGATATTGTAGAGGCGTCGAAGGAAATGATCGGTCAGATGAGGTGGGTATTGTGGTATGATTATAACAGTGGAGGTGTCGCCTGGACTGGTAGAGCAGATACGAGCATATATATAAATGGGGCAAACCGATGTATGGCCGGGGCTAGCATAAATATAATGGGGCCTAGCAGAGGTATGACAAGGCTAGTAGATATATGACTTGGCCCAGAACAAATAATGACAGAGGCAGTAGATGACCGAGGCTTGCAGGACTTAACCCTACAGGAGGGCGATTGACAATGTAATATCATATTCGTTTGAGGCGGGCATATGTGGTTGGGGGCAACAAAAATATAATCTGTGATCCCCGTAACGAGATCTGCCTGCCTTTACTGTCTTCATGCAGTTGACAGTATCGAGGCCTTTTGTAGGTCTAGTAGAGGTATAACCTGACTTAGTGCAGATAATATTTCCTTGACTTGTGTGATGTCCGCGCTGATACGCATTAAGGGGAAAGGAGATCAATGGTTTAGGGGGATATTGGATGGTGGTTCTGCTCTGGGATATGGAAATAGAGTCTTGTTGATGACAATCAAGGCAATGATTGTAGTTCTCGTGTTGTGAAATGCACACACAATACGAAATAAATGAGTTCTTTGTGGGGAAATTAATCAGTAATGTCGGTTTCCCTGAGGGCAAACCAGAGGTATAACTCTGGAGAGATGTCCATTCCGAAGCCAATTTGTACTCCGATTCGCGCAGCTTCGCATTTCTATGAGGTTCCCAAACATGTTGCAGGGCATACAGGTTTTTGACGTCATTGGCGTGGCCTAGCTCGGGGCCGAGTTGATGTAACGTTCACTTAGCCCCGCCGCGATGAGCGGGAATGTCCTCATCCCTACGTTACGTGAGGTTTCCGAGCGCTACCCAGCAAGACTGCATACGCTAGCACTCTCGAGCGCCATTCCGTTAGATTCGGTGAAAAAGTAATTTTACTCATATCAGCCAAGTAGTTATATAACTAAAGATTGGTTATAACTCCTTGTATCAGCGAGGCAACACACATTTGTGCTTGGGTATTTTACACCGGGCCGTAGCCTTGACAGTGCAGAAACCTCAACTGACTGTGGTCCCGTCGGCTGGATAACTTTAAGTTTGGCGTGCAAAAGCTGACGTACGTTCACTGCGTCTGTGCCCGCGTCTAGCGCCTTTCCTCCTTGTCGTTTTCAGCGTCCCTGATCGATTTCAACTGCGCTGCAGACGCGCTACCCGGCGGAGCGTAACTGTACTTGTTGGCTAGCGGCGGCCGTCTGGGACTTCTACTCGCACGAACGACATAGGGCAATTGATATGGAGATAGTGTGCGCTATAACAATTCCTTCTGTCTGACTGCGAGTGTCAGGGTTCAGTTGGGAGTGTCTGTTTGAGGTGAAGATGCTCATGGGTGGTAATATGGTGGTTTATTGTTGTTAATGGGGATTTGTAGCTTTGCTCTGGGTTGAAGCTCGGCCATTGTGCATGAGTATGTGTGTGTGTGTGTGGCTCGGTTAGTGATACATGAACGATATGGTGCCATCCACTTTTGACGCGATCAAGTGGAACCATACTTTGCTCCTTCAGATCCTTTGGGATAGTGACCAGATGCGCCCGGGTTCCGAAATAAAGTTTTCCATCGACAGCAAGTTGAATTTATAAATGTATGACTAGACGAATACGGCGATCTGATGATTCTTTCACGCACACATACACACATACGGCCGTTTCGGAGAAGGCGCCTCTGACTTCTGGTTAGCAACGTAATACTCTATTTTGTCCGAGATACACGCAAGCGAGGGTCAAGTTTCCGAGCGCATTCCGTCTGGAACTCCTTTCAAGTACCGTCCATTGCTTCAACCCCCTTCGCTGCTTGGAATACCAACGTGTCATCCGGGCGCCTCAGGCACGTCGATCCCTCCTGTCGCTGCTCGGAAACCTAATATTGGAACTTGCGCGTGTCACCGTAACAACCATTGACAATTGGAGGTCAAGGTCGTGCCTCAATAGCTGCCTGTGGTGTGGGCGTGGATGTTTTGTTCAGCAGGCCATGGGTTCACATGTAGAAAAAATGGTAAAACAAAAGTACGTGACTCGCGAGGGAAAATTCATCATGGATACACGTGACACCTTAGTCCTTAGTCACAAGCAACTGCTTCGACGCGTTTTGGTAAATCACCCTTCAAAGCAACTTGACGATAACTCATTACCCCTTTCAAAACGCCCCTGGAACTCCCTACCGCCAGACCGCCTTACAAAACGCCCCTGGAACTCCCGCCCGCCCCATCCCGCCCCTGGTATTATCAGATGTTGTCACCCGGGTTGTTTTTGATGCTGTTCGAATGCGCTTTTAACCGTCTGTAGGGATTACCGGATATCGGATAAAACCGCATGTTCTCCAGTGCGTCCCTGTGGGAGATTCATCGGGGTTATTCGGGTACCACAGTTCCCAGAAACGCCTTATCACTGCTGCGTTGATCTGGAGTAAATCTCTTGCTGGGAATCCCTGGGCCATTCAACTAATACCCACAGGCACGAACACGCCCAGCGTATATATGCACACACATATATGCACGCAAATACACCAATAGACACACACATAAACACACATGCATGCACTCATACATACTGTTGATACAATCATACAAGCTCCCATATATAGATCCATATATACACATGCATGCATACACACACACACACACACACACACACACACACACACACACACACACACACACACACACACACACACACACACACACACATACGCACACATGCCCGCATGAGCACTGAACTGTATGACTGGGATAATGAGCATGCATTGTAGCATTATGATGACATCATTAATTAATCATTGCATACTGCTGAAAACATACACCATTAATTTGTCTTTTTCTACGACTTCTGTGGTTCATAGTGATAGATCAATTGTTATGCCTATAATTAACCATGCAACCGTCGCTTTAAGTCACCCTTGTTGGTCGCATCAGAGGTGATGAATTATTCATGAGCGTTTCTGACATTGCCATGAACAGTAAGCTGCATGTTCTAGGAACCAGAATTGGATGTTAAGATTCCGAGCGGCACCAATATATGCAATTTTTTGGGTGTTTCAGTAATAGCTTTCTTGTGGTTATTATCTGGCTATTGAGATATGCCCAGTGATATCCTTAGTGGTGTGGTTAGCTTAACCCAGGAATACTGGCTCATTTTGAATATCCCCTGAATACTGGCTCATTTTGAATATCCCCTGAATACTGGCTCATTTTGAATATCCCCTGAATACTGGCTCATTTTGAATATCCCCTGAATACTGGCTCATTTTGAATATCCTCAGGTGTCCAGCTAACCTTGAAACCTTCCATCAAGTGGGTAGTTGTCATCATCATCATCATCATCATCATCATTTTCATCATGCAGTGGCTAGAAATGACCTTAGTTTTTGTAATGGACTGCATGCTGCACGTCAACATATTGTCACCTCCCACTCCATTGCTTTGTACCTTTGATAGTTCTTTTCGCTCAGTACTCGCACTTCCCAGTTTGTTGGCTCGTTTATGACGATGGGCATATGGTCGTTGATGCAGACATTTGAGATGCTTGGACAGAAGCACTGAGTAGCAATGGCCCTCTACGTGTAAAAATGTACAATCATTTGTAATTCATGACCAGTTCATTTTAAAATCATACATCTTCAGCTGCAATTTGCAAACTGTACTCAAGTTTCTTCAGTAATACTGCTCCAGGTTGCAAACCCTTTCCCGGGAAGGGAGTCCAATCTAGTTCCATCTATCAACATGGTCAGGATTATATACTGAATCCCTGTCATTCATAAACTGCCACTTGTCACATGTTATTACAGGTGGCCCAGTCCTGTAACCTTGTTTACCTGGACGGGACAGAAACAAGTGGCCGAGCTTCAGTCAGTGTCATCGCTAAATACGGCCGACATAACCAGTTCCTCTTCTTTAAAGTCTGGCTGCCTCAGTTGCCTCTCGAGATAGAACTGTCTGATTCCAAGCTGAGCCAAATCAAACAATGGCGAGCCCCCCGCCAGCAACGAAGGTGAGGACACTATGGTTACTGCTTGTGTTGGTTGTTGCATTTGTATTTTTTTTGCTTGTTCAATGGACTCATTGCTGACAACCATCTATAATTCAACGGTGAATCTAAATGTTTGTCCAAATTAATCTTTAAGCACCACGCCCAAAGACCGTCTTCATTGCCTTTCTGTCTTGATGTAAGCTACCACTACATGGATTTATACTCTGCCCGTGTTATGGAGATGAATTGCATATGGGCATTTAAATCTCCAACCAAGACAGGCATTGATAACGATTTTTTAGTGAATGGACAACCTCCATTTGAGTTGTTGCTGCTTCCTTTGAATACAAACTTGTTGATTGGATGAATCTGCGGGTTGAACACAGACACTTTGGTCAGTCAATGCCGCCCCATCACACCGAACACAGACACTTTGGTCAGTCAATGCCGCCCCATCACACTGAACACAGACACTTTGGTCAGTCAATGCCGCCCCATCACACCGAACACAGACACTTTGGTCAGTCAATGCCGCCCCATCACACCATCACACTGAACACAGACACTTTGGTCAGTCAATGCCGCCCCATCACACTGAACACAGACACTTTGGTCAGTCAATGCCGCCCCATCACACTGAACACAGACACTTTGGTCAGTCAATGCCGCCCCATCACACCATCACACTGAACACAGACACTTTGGTCAGTCAATGCCGCCCCATCACACCATCACACCCTCTAATTATATAGAGATAGGATTACAGTATACAGTCTTGAGATGGGGTCACATTTGGTCTTCCCCAAGCACCTGTCAGGTAGGATAATGTATCTTGTGCTATGATTGGTTGACAGGACCCTACCATTCAACACGCGCAAGACACGAGGAGTAGCATTCGGTATCCTCACTCCTCCGAGCCAGCTGCTCACGGAACAGGGCATGAGGGCCGAGGATTTCTCCACCACATGCAACCTACGTTTCCAGCAGACGCAAGTGGAAGTGTACACCCGTTTCGTCTTTCCTGACAATGTCGGAACCCAGTACCTCATTCATCGCAAGATGCTATTTAGAGTGACAGATCTGGTGAAAGATTTACTCCGCGTGGCTGATTCGAGTGTGGCAAACCTCACATCTGATGGAACGGTGATAGAGGGACTGCAGCCTGGGAGGACTGAGATACAGGTGAGAGTAGCTATACAGGTGAGAATATGGATATAGGTTGGAGAAGCGATACAGGAGAGAGGAGTGGTACAAGTGGGGGGAGTTACACAACTGCCAGTAGAGAGATTCAAGAGAAGAGACAGGTGCTAGCAGTGATACAGGGGAGAGTTGATGAGGTAGAGATACAGGTGAGGGCAGAGATACAGATGGGGTAGGGATACAGGTGAGAGTTGAGATGCAAGTGAGAGTAGAGTTGCAGATGAGAGTGGATAAACATGGGAGAGTAGAGATGTATTTGTGCAGAAAGGTAAGACAGGTGAGAAACATCAATGAGTGCAAAGGTAAGCCTAGAGAGAGTGGTAAAGTTAGCATCATGAGAAAGGTAAGCCTAGGAATAAACATCAATGAGTGGTAAAGGTAAGACTAGGAATAAACATCAATGAGTGGTAAAGGTAAGCCTAGGAATAAACATCAATGAGTGGTAAAGGTAAGCCTAGGAATAAACATCAATGAGTGCGAATCCTAAGGAAAGAGATGAATATAAACAAAAGGTAATATACTGAGTTCAAATTGATGCACGAAAATGGTAATGCTAGTATAGGTATGATACAGACATGAAAAAGAAGATATGTTTGATGGTAATAGAAATAAAGCAAGACTATTGTTGTGTGTCCTGCTCGCGAACACACGCCTTTTTCTTTCACGTCAGTCCATCGTCATATAAACCAATTTGAAGATAACTCCTGCATCTTAACAGCCATCACTCCGTTCTTTTCTAGGTGTTATCCCGGCAAGGCCAGGGTCGTATAATGGGTGCCAAGGAAGTACGTGTAGGCAATGACCGCGTTGAAATTGAGGGGTTGGAAGTGGATGTCATAACGGGACTTGACCTTGACCTATTGGCCCACCCTGGTGGCCAGGACATGCCTGGTTTCCTCACCGCCTCAGTTTTCTTGAATAATGACCTCCATCGCAAGGACCAGGTCGGTATCAATTTTAAAGTGTATTTCCATTGAGCCTCTATATCTTTCTAATTTTGTGTGGGTTGATTATTCAGATGTTTGTATTCCAGCCCAAGAATAAGGAGAAGCCTTGTTCAGCTTATTAACGCATATTTAATCATCTGTCCTCATATTATTGCGAATTTCTGTCATTATTTTTCCATCTCGATGTAGTTTTAGCTCACAAGGATCATCTCCAATAATCTAGTCATCACCAATATCATCACCAAAATCATCACCTTCTTCACCAAAATCATCTTCATCATCACCAAAATCATCTTCATCATCACCAAAATCATCATCATCCTTTATGTAGATATATTATTTGTTCATCACTTTACCTCTCGGGAATATTACTGTTTACTAATCTATTTGTTGAATTCTGTGACAGGAAGGCTTCCTGGATATCTCTGTGGTATTTGACGACGGCACACGCATGCCGCTGCGTAACGTGGATCCAGCAGACTATTTCCTGGACACCAAGTCCCTCAACAATATGGTGGTGGTATTTGACCCTGTTCCTGAGGTATCCCCACGGTTCAATGCCCTCGGACAAGGGGCGGGTGACCTACTGGAAGTGTCCTTGAACTTGGCGGATGCCTGCCAGCGCAAAAACTCCCATTCCCTGGCTGTGCATGTCGCAAATATCAACGTGGATTTGGTGAAACCTCGCACAGAACCAGGACTTCAAATGGATGCTTCCCAAGGTCAGTCGTATAGCAACAAGCCACCTACAGGCCAGAATGGCTCTGGTTCCTGGAAGGGAAGTTACAAGCTTCAAAATAACTACGACACGATAGATCACAATGATGATAAGTTGGTGGTAAGTAAGGACCCACCGTATCAGGAAGCCCAGCAGCAGCCCATATTGGAGGCCAGTAATCTGACCCCATTAGAGATCGGCATGTACGTTCTTCTCGGGGTTTTCTGCTTGGCCATCGTCGTTTTCATGGTGAATTGCATGATATTCGTGGTGCGTTATCGTAATAAACGGAACACCCGTAAAGGCAAAGAGCACGTTTCTCAGGCGGCTGACTGGGTGTGGATCGGTCGCGATACGCTGGAAAGGAACGCTATAAACACCACATGTCGTCAGACTCTCATGCCAGACGCCGATTTCAATGGTAACCATAGTGGTCAACAACAGCTACTCCCCCCTACCAGTTTACCTCCCAGCAATCGCAACTCGTCCGCAAGTTCTGGAGCGGCTTCCGGGAGTCTGCGAGATGCTAGCAACAGGAATAGCATGGTATCTACATACAAAGGCTCTGAGTGTAGCATTCGTATCACCGCCAACCCTATCATGGATGAAAACGACAACCCACAAACGGACGACACTCCACAAGCGGGTGCCAATGCCCCGCTAATGCCCCAAGGCGCGGGCCCTTCTAAATCCTTACCCCGTCGTTCTGTCAGCAGATTCAGTGGTAGGGGTCTTTCCACCATAGGCTCATCACTAGACAGCGATTCACTCCGACGCAGAAAACTGGCAGAGCTAGAAGAAGCCGTAGCCAGTGGTTCTGAGCTCGAATTTGATTATGAATCACTGGGAATGACTTACGAGGAACTTATGGAATACTTTGACAACCTTAAAGAGTCGACAGCTTGAATAAACCATTAACAGACTGACGTGACTAAGTGAATGTGGTGTTGCCATGGCAGTGTGTGTGGCAGCATTGCCCGCAGGATCTGATGTATAGGACAGTGCTTTATGTAGAACGTTGCATCTAGTTATGATATTGGGAGAATCGTTGTTAAAGAGTGTGGATGAATGTGTATGGAGATTTTGTATATAAATGGATGGTATATTTTGTGGGGCCTCATTAATGCTGGTATGATCTTGCTGTGACCTTGTTAGTGCAGGTATAACCTTGTTAAGGCAGGTGTGACCTTGTTAAGGCTGGTGTGACCTTGTTGTGACCTCTTTAATGCAGGCGGTACCTCACAGGTGTAATTTCCACCCTATATACAGGTACGTGTTATTTTGAGGTACATCATTAGTACAGGTGTATTTTATTGACCCTCATGGAAGCCATGTATTTTATGAGACCTCGTTAGCACATGTAAGCTTACAGTCCTTCTAGTGGTGAAAAGTTGCATTGATATCTCCAGGTGTGAATGTTGAATGGAAGGTATTCTGAATGTTGTAGAGTGTTTCTAAGGTATAGTTAATCTTCATAGCTTATCAACTCGTGGCGATGTGATCCTCATCTCTAAAACCATTGTGCAACAGAATACAATTGATATTATAGAGGATTTAGTGTGTGACCATGTGTGTGTTAATGACCAATTTTCATTATGGCATTGTTTTGATACTGCCCCTTTTCTTGCATAGTGAAATGGTTTTGATACAGCCCCCTTTTCTTGCGACAGCTGTAGTCTTCAATCTATAGGAACAATGTTTTGAAAAATCTCATCTAGTTTTCTGGTTGACCGCTGATAAAGCAGGCATTAATTAGCTTTGTTACTGTAGTCGGTTTAAGTATAAGCCATGATTCTTTTAGGTCAGCGATGCCATTATTTGATAACACTGTCTCGCAGAAGTTGTTAACTAGTCAACAAAACGCACCAAATAAAAGCAGTTCTATGACATGAGGCACAATCTTAAAACAACGTTACTTAAAGATAGACTTATGGATAATTCATTGAAGGCATTTCAAGTTAGCTGTGAGATGTCATCTGTGCAGGCCATCAATTATATTTATTGTCTGTCATTGTGACATCTTGAAAAATAAAAAGTTACCATTTCAAGATGGATTATTCTCACGTCACATCTTGATGAATGTTAACATAACAGTAATAATTTGTTATTTAGTGCGGGACAGTCATTTTGATGTCCATTTCATAAACACAAACATCTCAGAAAATCAACACCTCATGGTTTTCGTTTATTGATTTGTGTCCCATTTAATTTTGTTGCAGTGACTGAATCGATTTTGATTTCAGAACAAAAGGTGCTTACTGGGTGAACCATCTTTCTAAATATTTGCAATATTTTCATGGTAATACCACAATGGTTTTCAAGAATGATTGCCAAGTACATCAGCTAATATGGCTGGTTGTATTTTCTAATTTGCCAAAGATGCTGACTAGTCATTCAATGTTCAGACTGTTGTAGAATGTTTTTATATCAATTTTTTTTTCAAAATATCTCTAAATACCTCACTTGAGTTGGTTATATGTGTATGCATTATGTGTAAATTTAATCTATAGTTTGCCATAATATCACTGTACTTGTAGATTTTCTTTTATACCTGTCTCCATGACAACTTTAACCTCTGCAGCTG
Source organism: Urechis unicinctus (assembly GCA_034190875.2). NCBI lineage: Eukaryota > Metazoa > Annelida > Polychaeta > Xenopneusta > Urechidae > Urechis > Urechis unicinctus. The sequence goes on along the minus strand of CM067356.1, from coordinate 53,883,087 downwards.
TGTATTGATTGTAAAAACCTAGAGTTAATGATTCTTTATTGAATAGCTATGGGAGCACTGCTTCATAGTATGATTATTTAACTTGTCATAATTTTATGATCCAGTATTTTGGTTGCTACAGATTGTACTCTCCACAGCAGAATTTGAAGCTGCTACCCTTGTTGTCATGGCTAAGTAATGTCAAGGTCACTACTCGCATAACAAACATATGATAATCAAGTTTATTTTATGCAGAATTTCAACTTACAGTCTTTGTTATTTGTGATGCTACTGTTCTGTCAAAATGTATTCAATAAACATGTTCTTTCTGTGATTGGTTGGTGAGTAATGCTTAGACATCTCCTCCCAGCAGCAAGGGTTTAATCAATGGGACATGGCCCATGAAGAGACCTTGCCCATTTATATGTAACTCATTTATATGTAACTCCTTGTTTCAATGTAAAAAGTATTAGCATCTGATGTGGTTGACCATATTATCATGCATCAGCCAAAGTCTTGTGTCAAATTCACAGCATATAACAATATATGGGCCATTATTTGTACCAATAGACACCCTCAATTAAGACATTATTCGAGTGCAACCTTCCATGAAAATAGCTTTTAAGCACTTAGTGGATTTAATGTGTAATAGTGACACGCCTGCATTACAGATTAATGAACAGGAGTGTTTCGTCTGTGGAAATGTGTGTTGGTAGCAGTATGGGTGTTCTGGACACCACACAAGATAGTGCCATCTGATGGCACCGTAAACACAAGCTCTTCAAAATCGAAGGGTCCTTAAAAGACCAAGGTTGTTGGTCTCTTTGTTATAACCTTAAATTGACCTTTACCTATTTAATTGACCTGAAATGTATAAGCAACGAGAGTTGCGGGTAAACGATAATGCGGGGTGCAGAAGGCGACAGACACTCTTCCAACTTCTACCACCAAAACAATCCTTACAAAGTCGTGTTTATTTCTCAATTCACAACTTGTCGATGACTTGGTTGATATTATGCCAAGTCGCGACTTGGTGATGACTGGGTTGATATTATGCCCATTCGCGACTTGGTGATGATGTACGCCTTTACAGTAATGTTCGTGGTGTTAATATCAGAAGACTTGGTAATATGTCAAGGTGACAACAGAGCCCTGTTCATTCTTAAACATCGGATAGATTGCCCGGTTGTCGTAGATACTCCCCCGTTGCACCACAGGAGCGACCTTATTCTTGCGGCCTGGCTGCGGGAGTGGATATGACCCACTTCCTGCTATGACCTTATTGGGACACAATCACACGATCACGCACGTGGTCGTAAAACCGAATCCCATATCATGCTTCAATAGACTGCATGCCATTAGGGGTTGTTGGTGAAGAGGTGGATAGCAGGGGTAAAGATGGGGGGGGGGGGGGGGAGGTGGTAGAGGTAGGCGGAGGGCCGCGTTAAGAGGGTTCTATAAAGCTTGCCGGGAGCTCAAGTAAGAATACTTGTTCCTAGTACTGCTTATCAATGAGATATGTCATTTGTGTATGAACAGAAGAGCTGTTATTTCTGGCTGCATTACTTTGTAATATATACTGTCGCAAACGGACCGAATTCCATTGCTGCTCAATGTAAAATAGGCTTCAATAATTTCACAATTTCTTGATATACTTTAGTGGTTAAATTGAGCTCTTTAAACACAAACACGGTTGTTGTAGCAATCAAACCTACAAAAATGGCTGGACTTCTAGTTACTCGTGTCATCCCCTTCCAACTGCAATATGCCATGCGCGGTTTCTACCCGGCCGACAAAACCTTACGTCTCATGGAACGATATCACAGATAAAACAATGCAGCCATATAACTGTGTGTTGCACGCAGATCAGCTGATGCCTGTCATCTATTATACCATTGAGGTTTTATCGGTTTCAATTGGGTTTATTTCCCACGAGACGAACACACGGACATGTAACATACATACACATATTGTATGGTCCACCACAGTCGCACAATCAGGGGTGAAAGTTCGCTGGCGGCAGGTTGCTTGAGTGATCAGGTGATGGTATTATGACATGAGTATCAATCAACTTCAATGATTGTTTGTACCACAGTTTTTTCTGGAAACAATTTATTCGTACAATTATTTGGTTGACTATAATTTGTACACAAAGAGCACTCCAGTGAGATTGTTTTTTTATAACTCAACATGAATCGATGGCTCAACAATGGGATGGTTGAACATTTGCCCCATAGCCTCACATTTCGTACGTTATGATTTTCGTGCTTCTTGCAAAGGCACAGGTCAAACGACCTCGCACCATGACAGCATTCAATTCAGAATTTTTGCAAACCAGTCATATTTCGCACGCAAATTCATATTAATTTCTTAACAATATCTGTTGAGAAAGTGGTATCAGTTTACAACCTATTCCAACTCTCCTCAGTATCGCTCCCGAAATACAAGTGTTGTAGATTAGTTGACGATTACAGAAGCCTTGCCGCCTGTTTAAGCGTGATTCAGAGCAGCATGATTGCCGACAAGCAGACCTGAGTTATTGATTATTCTGAAGGCTGGCAAATGGTGCCTGGATATGACCTATATCCTGGACGACCTCATTGGGCCACAATCACTCGAAAAACACACGCGGTCATAAAACACCCACAGCTTGGCACATAGCTGACCGATACTCCGTGGGGAGCAATGCTAGAGAAGATGGTTGAGGAAGGGTTGCATGGTCTGGTCTGATTGGGACCGTCTCTCGTGTTCAGTGTGTAGAATGAGGGAAGCTTTAAGTGTAATGAATGAAAGTAGAATAGGAGGAAGTACTTTATCACAAAGGTCAAGGTGATTACATAGGATAATGAACCTTGACCTTTGCGTGCAGAACCCAGACGGAAGTCTTGTGTGGAGCATGAGGAGCCAAACTGGGCTGGTCGATAAGAGACACTCTACCGACGGCGCTCATTGTTTAATTATCTCTCTGTTCATTACTAGTATGCGTGCGTATTTGCACTGACGAAAGTGATGAAACATTGACACACAAATGCACGTTCGTATCCATACTTGCTTTGAGTTAATGATCACTTACGCGTAAGGGGACTTGATGGATCACTTGCCAGGAAATAGGGATCAAAGTGGGATCCACTTCTATCAAATAGTGTAGGGCGTATGTAGGATGTTTTACCTATCCCTAAAAGACGTCTATAGACTCAATTTAAATGACAAGGCTTTGAGTTATTCCACTTGTTACACGCTATTAAGATGGCTACACCGTCCCCGGTAGTTTGATGTCGAACGAAATCGTCGCGGAATGATGATGTAACTCCCGAAGGTGAAATATGACGGTATGTTTGATGTCTTGTTGTAAGTTACTATGTTCTTATGTAGATGATTGGCTGTATTCCTTCTTCTCAATAGTGAATTCACATAGCGGGTGGATTGTGTTTACTATATTGTGAAATACCAGACTCAAGACAGTCTTATATTATTTCATCCAGTGGCGCGCAATACATATCCATATATTGCGTGCACCATTTGCCCTGATGTATATAACTTGCACTTCCACTTATGTGCATTCAAATGTATGACAGTTAATCATATGGTATATGTGTTGAAAGTGTTTCATTTATTCTTAAATTGCTTTTTTACACTGTGAAATACACCCATTTTGTGTAACCACTTTGAATGCAGCGAGTAAATTGTGCGGCTTGCACAAAATAATGTGCTATAAAATCTTAATCGCCACTTTTTCTGGCCCCCCCCCCCCCCCCCCCCCCCCCCCCCCCCCCCCCCCCCCCCCCCCCCCCCCCCCCCCCCCCCCCCCCCCCCCCCCCCCCCCAGGAATTCTGTAGGACTGTGTCATCGGACTTGGTCTCCATAGTGCAATTCACATCCTTATTTTTTATTCCACCTCGAGCTTTAGCAATTAACTCTTTCATGCCCAGTTTTGTTTGGCGGTCTCCTTCTGCTTATAGAAATGTGCCACAATTGTTTTTGTTGGTTATACATTCTTGTTATCGAATAGTACGGTACTGCATTATCGCACTTTGGTCTGGTTAGTGTTATACACATCTCTATTTTTACACATTAAGGAGCATATTTTAAGTCGCCGCATGTGTGCCCGCCTTTTACTTGCATTTCTCTAAGGTGGCATCAGATCATCAAAACACCAGGGGCGAGTGCCTTGCCTACATTTAGACATACCGCATTAAAATTTGGATGCTGTTTCACACATTTAATTTGCCATTTTTACCATCACTTTCTCCTGCTCCATACAGCAGACACTTTCCCTGAGGGTTGGTATGTCTGAACAGCCTACGCGTTGGCACCTACAACCAGGGTTTCAAAACCCATAAAGTAAACACCAGTCTGTGTCTACGACTAAGATCTGCCGGTCTACATCAGCGTATTGGATTAAACTAGGCAAGTAGTCGACAAAAATAACCTAACCAGCGTATTTCATTTATACTCAAAAGGAGAAACTCAAATTAAAGGATCAACGCTTATTACTAAAATTCACAACTGAATAGTCCTTTTAATTCCCTATCAAGACCAAAGTCGGGTCTTTTATTAGTCATGGACAAAAATACAAAGCGACAAAGAGACGAAAGGAGAAATCCAATAAAATAGAGGGCATTCTAGATAGAACACTATTCAAATATGAACAAAATGCCAATGTTTATTGCGCTATCTAGACAAGAGTTCGACGAAACAGTCCAGTAGAAAGTCAAGGGAAAACCTCGCGATAAAAATTGTGAAGCGATTATAGCATCTTTCTGGGAACAAAAGGAGAAACTGAAATGAAAGCCTGATGTGCAAATGATGGAGAAACATCTTATTCGACTGTATCTTATAATTTAAGGATGAGTTCTACAACATGACTGATATTGGAAGCGGGAAAACGTGGATGTGTATTGCACTATCAAAGTTCGACGACGCAGTTCTTTGAAAGTTCTGCAAAAAGTTCTGCCAACAAAACATTTTGTTGCGCCTTACTCTGAACAAAAGTTGAAAGAGACATATTGCCGAAATTCGGCAGTGTACAATTAAGATGTGCATTGCATAATTGAGACCCAATGATCAAGTCCGAAAAGCATCCTGAAATGGAGCACTTCTTCGTGTAAGACAGACAATAAATTGAAAATCAATTTGGACACACAAGTTCTATGTGTATTAGAAAATGCAGGAAACGAAATAAAAGTTACAAAACTGATTCAAGCAGTAGATACAGAGACGTAAGTTCTGCTAAGTAATGCATAAAATATTGAAATTGGAAGCCTTGAATGAGGTGTGTTGTTGCGCGCTAATATAACATAATAGATGAAGACTTCATTCAGCAATCACGCTGTACCAATTATAAGTTATAAGTCAACCTCTCGACGGCCAACCGAAGAGTATGATACGGCGCATCAAATGCTATAATAAAAGTCAAACAACTGTCGATTTATTTCGCGATTCCAACTTCGCAAATGATTGATCCACGTATTTGCGTTTGTTTCAACCATTACACCCACAAGTTGGGTGACTTCCGACCACATGAAATCAAACAATCAATTTAATGTCCTTTGTACGAAGGTCTACATAATCAGTGGGTGGGGGTAGGGGGGTAGGGTTGGAGATTACGACCATTTCAGGCGCTATCCTTGGCAGTGTTTATTTACAAACCGCTTAAGCTGACGTTATATATGTCATTAGTTTGTCATTAGTTTGGCAGAGCTCTGGGCATTCTTTGTAATCGCACGATTCACGTCATTTTCCGGGGGAAATCACCTAGTAGCCGTCAAGAAGCGTAATGATGCAAGGGTTGCTGTGAAAGGAATTTTTTTCTGATTGAGTAATTGTGGTTCATCTGGGACATCCGAGAACTGTGACATGTCAAGGCCTTACATAGCCAATGTTATAGCCGTCTACTACGTAATCACATATTTCCCCCCTTTCCCATCATCAGCAGCCACCAAACTATTGTCTATTATGGACAGCAGGTGATTATAAGATGATGTATGTATGTGTGCGTTTGTTGAATAACTGCGTGAGAAATTGATCAAGCCCATTGAAACTCGTGTGAATGATGTGGCTGCATATTTCAACTGAATGTATTCCATGCGTGTGATAATATGTGCAAAGCGATTAAATAGTTTACATGCAGTATATAAACTTTTAACGGTGTGCAAGTGTTCAGTGTGTGCTATTGTGTAGGCCTTAAGTGTTACAAATAGTTTTCATGCCTGACAATACCACCCTCAACCCCCCGTCCACCACCTTGGATAAATGACCGTGAACGTTGAAAGCAGCGTGAACGGTAACGCTTCTTTTTCTGCCATAAGTCCTCATTATCTGTAGGTACATAGCGGCCAAAGCCCAATATGACCATATTTGGAGTGTAGAGCACAGTGTGTGTAGCCAATGACGTCACATATATACGTGCACATATGCAAATATCGCACCCAATTTGTAATTCATGCATGCTTTCACCCATCCAGTAGAATGTCCATATCAAGGGTGCATATAACAATAGAAGTAATCCATGATTTCACATACACGTTTGCATATACAACTCACCCAATTAGTAATTGATGCGTTCATTCAAGCATTCCGCGGGAAACCCATCATAATCTCCCCAACAGCCTTGTAGTTTAGCTCGCATTTAATTAAACCTAAGATACATACATGTTAAAACGGACATGTATTATTCGGATAGCGGTAAAAGGCCTAAAGAATCCAGCGAGCACACAGCTAGCATGTCATTACCTTAATGATTTGAAAACTATTCATCTGGTTACCTCGATGCATAGAAAATTCCATCACTTAATATTAACTATTCCTAGAACAACATTAATACCAGTTATTTGATAAGAAGCGTTTCATAACTCTTCCTTAACGAGACAAGATGCCTTAACCCTCCTTCACTACCCTCCTCCCCGCGCCAGCAGCCCTCACCTTATTATCTCTAATGGCCAGCAGCCATTATAGGGTGATGCATGGGAATGTTTGCCGATTGGTTGCGTGTGCTCCATGTGATTGTGTCCCAATGAGGTCAACCAAATAGTTGAGATATGTACGCGGATCACGAAGGTCCTTTGAACATCCTCCACAAGGTACATATATTGGAGCAGAAGTCGATACTGCTGTGATTGGAGCGCGCGCTGTTGGGGCTGGGTGTAGATTGTTACTTAGCACTGGAACGGGTATCATCTTGTTGATCGATGCTGGCAGTTTCCTTAATTGAAATATACGATGAAACCCAACCAGTCATAAACTAACACAAAGCGACACAAATTAACGGCACATCCCTAATAACGTTAACAGGGGGCAAACCTGTCTGTCTGTTTATTCCGATTGAACCTTCAGTTTATGGACAGGACTACTGCTGCAATAACATCAGCCGGTCGAAATCTACCACAAACAATCTCTTTGATAGTGTTTTAAGCAACTCTTTATGCTTTCTCACCAGCAGTGAGTACATAGCATAGCGTAATAGCGAGGTGTAGGGAAGTTAAATTTGTATATTTGTTCTTACCACATAGAGGTCTCTGACAACATGATCTATGATGAACCAGCAGCCACCAATATTACCTCTAACTGCACCCCCACCCATAGTCTAAACATTAGCGATGTTCTAGTATGTCAATATTGAGGTTCAACAAGGGAATCCGCGTGAACCGCATCCTCTCAAGGCCTCACATATCCGTTGCCATAGCCATCCCATTAATCGGAGAATTGCCTCCCTTCCCACCACATTAACCTACCTGCATTAGCAGCCATCAGCATCAGCATTATCCGTACAGCAGGCGATTACAAAGTGACATATGTATGTGTGCATTATCGAATATCTGCTTGAGGAATTCATGTGAATTAATGTAACAAGCTCATTCATATTCTATTGAGATTCAGCAGACATGGGCGATTGATTGATATTAAAGACAGGAGGTGTGATCAAATACATTCTGGATCTGTTTGCACGACCAACTCGGTGATCTTATTGTGATACAATCACATGCAGCACCCACGCAAATTGTCAACCATCACACTCATAGATCATCCTACGGGGGCAGTTATGTATTGAGTTCTTGTCAAGTAGATCGAAGTGTGGTAGATGAAAATGCAATGACTATTGTTCAGCAGGCATTGGAAAGCAATTTTGCTGCGAACATAACCTTCCATTAATAAAGGTCATGAATTTCGATAAGATTGTTCAATGTTTGTATGTTTATATTCATTAAGTGCCTTAACTGACACAATACAATATCAAGCAACGATATATGTTCACAATTAACATGTTCCTGTCAATATGTCACTGCTCATGTTAGCATACTGACCCCATTCCTTTTACTGGCGCCTGAGCTTCGCCACAAAAAAGATACTAGTTAATCCACTTGTTAAGCTTTAAAAAACATAACGCTTCAAATGTATGAAATATACACATTATATTGAACGTTAAAGAATGAAAAATGCATTCATTGAAAAGCATGAATTAGCTTGTGAAGCGTAAACTTCATACAAGGCCAATCACTATTGATTAACAATTCCTAGAATCACTTGAACAATAGTTATTTGATTAGAAGCATTCAATAAAGTTAAGTTAACGAGACAAGATGCCACCCTCCCGTAGCAGCAGCCCTCACCTAATCATCTCTTATGGCCAGCGGCCATTCTAGAGTGATGCATGGGAGTGTTTGCTGAGAGGCTGTGTATGCTCCATGTGATTGTGTCCCGATGAGGTCACACAGGGAGTGAGATACGTACGCGGATCATGAAGGTCGTACAACTGGCCACCACAGCTCACCCCGGGAAGAATTTATGCCATGGGTCTGTACGGAGCTGATCACAATCTGATGAATAAGCTTGGTCAAGTACTCTTCATTGCCTTAAATGCAGCGCGGTAGGGGTCAATGAATAGGGTAGCTTCGGGATATATAATGAGAGACCAGGATAGCTGATAGTTATGTCTCGATTCACGTAGGCTGATGTAGTCGTTGATCTGTTTGCATTTTCATAAATATTGGTGGAATTTATTGGACTCACGCAACGGGCCAGAAAGCAAACATGCATTAACTATTTATTCAAAATTACGAATGATGGCGGTTTGCTTTAGCATATTATATAATGAAACCATATCACGGGGCGCTGGACAATGATCTAATGGCTGCATATGTTAGGTTATTGCACTGACTGAATGAGATTTCCTTACCTTCGCAAATTAGCGTTTGTTGACGGAATACGTATATAGCTTTATAAGTATCAGTATATAGCTCTATAAGAATATCGTCTCATCCGTATATAGCTCTGTAAATGACATTAGTGGATCGATCCGACCACAGGGATTAATGGTCCCACAACGTCAGTTAAATGAAACCATCGACATTATTTTCGCAATTGACCTTTATTGCGACTGCATTAGCCAACCTCATTTAACCACAATGAATATCTTTTGCCTGTGGATTAACGCATCTTGCTGATGAAATTACGATAATGCGCCAGTCATACAGCCATATAGAAGGTCAACTACAGCAAATGGTTCATGGTCCTTTTTAATGACATTATGGGACAAAAGCGGCGTAGTTTATGAGGTAGATATCAGAAATCTTCCTTTAGCAATACGGTGATGTATCAAGAACATTCAACTAATGCTATTAGTTTTATATTCAGTCCTTCTCATCACAATAATAAAAACGTCAAATCTCAGTGCATGATTGATGGGATTTCGATTTCAAAAAAAGGTTCGCTATCTGGGCTTATATCTAAATCCCCAAAATTTTACACATGTTTCTTATAGAAGAAGAAATCCTGGGCTGTTACAAGTAAACTCTATCTGAAATGTCCGTTACTACAAATGGCAGATGGCCTTATTCATTATATTCTTTAATTAATTGATTAAGTTCATTCTTACTCAAGTGACACTTCACCGAATGCAGCATATGCAGACCTGAGCAATTGGTCGAAATTGAGGCAACAACAAGCAATGGCTGAAACATTCCCGATTTGTCTGTGTGACCCATTTCTTTGTGACAGGCTGAACACTCACCACCTTGCAACATTCACCCGCATAGATCACTCTATAATAGCCTGCTGGCTGCAAGAGATAATGAGCTGAGGGCTGCTGATGCAGGCAGGATATATGACCCACTTCCATATATTTGTTTGATCCAAAACGAAATGGAAATAAATGAATCCACGAATGAATGAATTAATAAAACTTGTAAGAAGTCGCTTATTCTTTATAAGTTCATACAGACTGCATATATCATCTAAATGTATACCATGCGTGTAATGTTCCAGGTCAATCAATGGATGGTTTAAATAATCATTGAGCAGGATGTAAAAGCAATACTTTTGCCACTGCATCAGCTAACCTAAATTTGCCACAATGCATTCCTTGTGCCTGTGGCTGATGTTATTACAACATGCGCCAACCATAAACTGAAAGCCAACTACGGAAAATGGATGAAGGACGTGTTTGTATGCTGGCATTGTGGCGACCCATTCTATGTGCTTGTCAAGATTCTGTCTATTCGTAGACGCATAAAAAGCATGCCATTCACCGAATACAGTACGTTTATACATGAAGCGATCAGGACATTACCCGTATACAACTCTCTCATTTTACGACCGTTTATATGAAATGGCCACATTAATTCTCCATGGTTTTTATCACGCCATTGCGGATTAAATTGTCAACGATTGTCCGCCATTAGGGCTAATGTTCATACAATTCTACAAATACTCCTCTTCTCTGTTTGTATGGCCCGCTTGCTATGTTGCTTCATTGGGACACAACCGTGTGACGGAAACATGCAGCCTGTCAGCTGTGACGCACATAAATAACCCTTTAATAGCATGATAAGCATAAAAGATAATTATCTGATGGTTGCTGTGGACGTGAGGATATTGTGAGACCGCTAAATAAAACTATCGTCAGCATAGTTTAAAGATCATACAAAAGATAAAGACGTTTCATGACAATAATGACCGGGTAAAGCACAGAATAATCTTCTGGCCTTGATTGGATGGATTGACCAAAGCTGAAGGACTATATATGCATTATTTGCAGCAACACTAGTCCATATTTTATGTCATCAAATCGAGTTATTATTATTATAAATGTTGATGACAGGTTTAACATCACTGAGCTGATGCATGTGAAGTGTGAATCTAAAACCTTCAGAATGCTCATAGGCGCACAAACTACAAATAAATTGCGAATGCATGCTGGGTTGATTTCTTGTATTCATAAGCTCTTTGATTCATTCTCCGCCTTTAATCAGGATATTGAACATATCTGGTTTAAAGACTCTGCTTCATCCATCTTTGTTAAATTATAGCTCCCTTCAGTATCATACCATCCATATGATACCATGCAAAAACTCGGTGTTGCTTTTGGATTCGGTCAAGTTCATAACTAATTAAACCACTTGCAAATCTCCAACCACTACACCTGCGCTATTGATTAGTCTTGATGCTGCACATATGAGTTTTCTTGGGTGACCTTATGAGGCACAATCACGTGAACACTAAAAACAATACACAATCATCGTTTTGCGCAATGGAGGGGTTGTGTGTTAAGGAGCGATTCAATGAAATGAATGAATAGATGAGTATAAGAAGCGTGGATTGAGGCAGATTGTTGGGTCGTCAGGGTTCTATTCTGCTAGGATCGGAGTAGGGTTGGAGGGTAGTTATGAAATAGGAGCTAATCGGGAATTTGCACAGCAATTGCTTAGCATTTTCTAAGTAATAAATTAGCATATGCACTGATTTTTATGTATTGGTAAATGTATATATATATATATATATATATATATATAGAGAGATATATATATATATATATATAGATATATATATATATATATATATATATATATATATTCTATATATATATATATATATATATATATACCTATCACCGATTGTACATGCAGACAAAAGGTCAGGCATCTGTACTTAACGTCCCGTGAAATGGACAATCATTGGCAAATTATCGTTGGAGAGGATTGCTGGTCTCATTGGTATAAAGCAATAATAGTGACATAAATGAAGAGATATGTCAAGTGTCTGAGGTTTAAGAACGATAAGTTGATATTGAGCTACAGTAAACGTTGCGATGGAGCAGTCACTTGATTTAGGGCAAAATGATCCTTGGTGAATCAGCAGCATCTGAGGTTTTGACAGTACCTGACCACCCCAGTTGCCCCAACACATGCAATGTTTTGTGATTGTTAGGTCAAGTAAGGACCGCCGAGAACTGAGTCGTGTCAAGGTCACTACACAGCCACTGTTACAGCTGTCCCATGAATCCAACTTAACCAGAGAACATTATTCCTCTTCCCTTCTCCCATCACACTATGCGCTTACATCCGCATCCCACAGGTAATCTCTTACGGCCAGCAGGCTATTAAAGGATGATTCATATGAGTTTGTTCAATGGTTGCGTGTGTACTTTAGGTGATTATGTCCCAATAAGGTCACCAGGGAAGTGGGTCACATATTTCCGATTGGACTTCTCGAATACCATGCGTCTGCTTGTCCATATTCGGCTGATCCCTAATGGGACAAGATGTGTATTGATTGCGCATAACCTCCAAAAACACAGGGTGACTGGCGTTAATTGCAGGATGATCTAGAAATCACCTAGCGAGCATATATCAAGTAGAATGAGTCACAAGTCAGTAGCTCGCTTGATTAAAAACAACTTGTATTCTTTGAGGTAGGTTGCATTCTGGCGAAAGGATTAGCATTTACAAGAATCAAAAGGTAAAGTTGAATGGGGTATCAACTTTAGAAAGCTTTCATTCTGTGCTTTACCCAGTCATTATTGTGATGAAACGACTTTATCTTTTGTATGATCTTTAAACTATGCTGACGATAGTTTTATTTAGCGGTCTCACAATATCCTCACGTCCACTGCAACCATCAGATCATTATCTTTTATGCTTATCAAACAGGGGCTAGCGGCGGGGAAAATATTCTCATTCAAGGTAAATATTTGACCATCAACTCACAGTGTCGCTAACAAGTTAACAAGTTAACAGACGATAACAAATTTGGAAATCCCGGGATTTGACCGGGTAATCCCTTGCAACGCACGTAGTTTGCCAATCATTGTCGACTTTGATAAGTCGTAGTATACTTAATTCGTTTGTGAAATTTTTAGACTTAGTGGACAACGATCTTAGAGTTAGAGGTCTTAACTAAGTCGATCGAGAAATATTTATTCGCCTCAGTCCCTATTCTTTATCCATTTGAAATAGCCGTACCATTGTCATTATGTTCGACTCAATTGTTTCTCGCCATTTTCGCTGCAAGTGTAGGAAATCGTAGCAGAATATCGTGCACAAATGCGTCTGCTCAAGTCTATTGGAAAACGAAGCAATTTCATCATAACGCCCTTGGTTATCCGAAACATAAACTCGATCATCAGCCGAGTTCCACAGATGGCAGCGTTTCTTTGCATTTGGTAGGGATGTCAGGCTTTCACGCTCAGCGCTGCCTTAGGCTCTGCGCAGTGTTAAAATATGATTTTTTCACAATCAACATGGCCTTTCGCCTGGCCTAACAGAAAGTGAATGATAGTTGGGTCTGGTTACCCGGCTAGGTTAATTATATGTCCACTTGTGTATTTCAAACACCATCATCTGATCACAGCCTCTATACTATAGCATTTGTTTGTCAGTGCCATCGTCTTCGCTAGCGCTGCGGTTCAGTAAACAACATGGGCGTCGAATGATAGCAGCCTTGGTGAAATTGTTGTTATTTTGCCGACTTTGTCTTGACAGATCGTCAGATTGAATGCGTTAAACGCATTTATGCTGTACATGATGTCATTGCAAACTTATGAACAGTTTCAGGAATATTGTTATTTACCAAGTACAGCTTGACAAACGGGCAGAAGTAGCTTTTATTATTTAGCGGGCTTACGGCTCGGGCTATTTGAATTACGGGTCGGGACCGACTTAGTTGTAAGTTATATTATTGTAATAACGTTGTAAGGGTGATTGGTAAGTTTATAGCGCGCTGTGCGGTTGGCTTTTATTGGTCGGGGTTGGGGTCAGGTTAACTTGAGATCGGGTTTCAGTTTCGACAGTTGAGGTATTGTTTGGGGTATATCAAGGGGGATTTTTAAAACGTAAAACTCTCTGTTTTGATGGTGAAACGGAAACGGACAACCGCTTTATAAGAAGGTCTATTTGGTTTGATTACAAACCATGGGACTGTCTATCTCAAGGCTTAGGGGTTGTATTATAAATTAATCATTTGTATTTTAGGGCTCAATTCTTCCTGTTTGGAGGTGGTTTAGTTGAGATAGGAATAGCCCAAAAGACCAACGTCAGGTTCTATTTATCACCTTGTCAAGAGGGAGTGCATGCAGCGCTACTTAGTTCGAAAGAGCTAGATAGGAATGATACTTGGGAAACTTTTAAGATAAAAATTTATACGTTTATTGTATTAACTGTAAATGTATAAGATAAATTTTGTCAAATAAATTATCAATACTATTTCAATCCATATCCATGGCATTTTTATTTGAGTTAGAAAGCAAGCCAGAGGCTTACTTATATTTCAAGTAAATATCCTGGTTAATGTGGCGTTTCCTTCTGATAGGAACCAAAATCATTATTTCCCGAACAAGAGGGACTCTACAACAGTATTGCCTAGATTAATGAAAGACGGTGGTGATTCGAATACCTGTTGTGTTCTGTTGATTAGCTCGTTGAATGCGATCCAGGTAGACAAGATGAAAAAGCTCAAAAAGAGAGGAATATCGTCATGCAGACTCAAAATGGCTCCTTGATTGTGGACAAGGTCAATAAAGTATGATTTAATGAAACGGTTGAATAATCAGCATTGACTTGACTACTATAAGTTCGGTACCTTGATGTACAGCCAGTAGGTAGTAGCTCTTTCGAATTAAGTACGGGTAGTGCTGCATGCTTTCCATCTTAGTTCTGGCGTCCAACGGTATCTAGCCTGCGTAATTCAACGGAATGATCCCGAGTTCCGGTGTTTTACATAGTTTTATCTAATAAAATCAACTCACCAAACATTTATTGGAACAGCAGTTGAATTTCAGCAACAGCAGTATCCTGTGAATAAGTATTTTGGCCTAAAACACACCAAACGGTAATATCTGAGCCCGACTTGGCAACATGCCGGTAAACCGACACCAGCAAACACCAACTGGAACATTAGCGAGTTATTTCCCGACATTGGCACGAGATGCAGGCAACATCGACAATATAAACCACTTTCGATATTACAACTGTCGATTGAATCCGAATCAGAGCTACTGAATCATGAGGGAATACAGATATGGGTTAAACATTGAAAGTATATTCTGAAAATTATTTTTTAAAGGAAAAATAACTAAGCTGGGTTTTTTTCTTTGGCATTAACCTACATTTTTTTGTCGATGCAAACTTCATATTACTTCAATAAAAGTCAACAAGGAAAACTTGTGTTTTAGTTTTCATCAACCGGCTGCTGTTAAGCAACTGAACGTATGGGCTATAATTTATTTTAAAAATATTACAACTTAAATGTATATTGTAATATCTCACAAATCACTGCTATACGTAGAAATATACTTGGTTGTGCTTACCTGAGCACCGATGGTTGGTAACTGATTATGCTAACAGAAAGGGTTGTACCATGTATATATGTGTACCTGGCACAGAATACTCTTCTCAATATTGGTGACGAAGCTATTTATTTGATATTTCATTGTTACTATTCACTACGCAATCCGCAGTACGTAGATATAGTTTCAACCATATCGTCAACATATTAAAAAATCAAACACAGACTGATAGGTACGGATAGTGTGCAAAAATTACAAGAATATTCGACATTATCACACACACACACCTCCTGAAATATAATAGTTATTCTTATAGACGGAGATGCTCTATGGGACGAGAAACGTAACTAGAAACAAACCCCATTAATTCTATGTAGATTATATGTAGCTATTATATGTGCCTAATGGCGCATGTAGTTATCATGTTGTTGTTGATTCTAACAAGAGCCGTTTTCATGTAGTGCGCATTATCATCTTATACAAAAGAAACGAACCTAACTGCACCAAACGGCCATGCTAAATAGCTAATACTAAATTCCTTCCGTCACTCTATCCGTCAAATTTCCCCACTAGCTAGGAATTACCAGGCATCAGTGAAATGGACAATCTTATTAGTTTCTCGGATGACTCGGACATCAATTCGCGGAATGGTGACTAGATGGATACGTCAGCTACCTAACGTCAGCGTCTTGACAAACGCTGACGCATCGCGCCGCTGATACAGTAGTACCGTCGACTGTCACAAATCTTACATTTAGTCTCCGTACGTTTTGAGAATTATTCTACTAGCTTATTCGACATGGATTTCAACACGGCCCTGCAGAGAGTCCGAAACGAGCTTGCGCTGAGCTATGTTTTTAGGCCCGAACAAGTTCGCTGCCTTCAGCACATCTGCGAAGGAAAAAAAGTATTCGTAAGTCTGCCGACTGGATACGGGAAAAGCGACATCTTCGCTTTGACTCCCCTCATTCTAGACAAGGTAGGGATATTTTTCCTAAATTAGAATATATACTTAAATTCCAATATTTAATATTTATGTGCTACAAACTAGTTTTTTTATTAATATGCTATATGAAAACTGTTTTCAAATAAGTCAATACGATATTAAATATAAACATTACAAATCAGACCGTGAACCTACGACCCAATTATTTAACCGTGGCAGATGAAACCAAGCCACCGCAGGCACGTTAGCCTTGTCATCATGCCTCTAAGAAGTCCTGATACAAGACAAAATAAGTCGATGGAGTGATGTAGGTGTTAACTGTACTACCATCATGGATAGTACGACCATCACACCTGAGACGATGGAAGGTATGTATTGCAGAACAGACCAACAAGCCGTGACAGCTGTAATATTCTTGCACAATTAGTATGGCTAAAAAATGTACTTTTTTAATACTTAAAAGTTATTTGTCAGGAATCAACCAAGGACTCTTTAGTCTTCTCCTCGCCACCCCAGAGACCATCGTCCATCCCATGTGGCAACGTGTTTTTTGGAATATGCGCAAATCCAGTTGTGTCCTGGCGCTGGATAGGCCCATTGCTTGATTGAATGGTGAGACATAGATCTACCGTGGTCGACACATCAAACCTAGAAGAGAACACAAGCCAGAACCTTTAGCCTAAGTACAACAGCATTAATTTTAAATGACTGCAAATTCTAACCATAAAGGTACTTATGTTCCAGGGGGGACTCCTACAGACCAAGTATCAAGAGGTGGCGTAGCTGTGGAGTGTGTTGTCAGCGGTCCCGTTTGCCATGGTAACACAGATAATGTGCACGAATCCACCGTGCCCAACCGGTATGCAAAGCTATAATCTATGTTATGATAGCGGAACAAGTGCTAGTTGGTTGACTGCAAATAAGATCGAAAATTTGGTGTTCTCTATACGCTAGTTATGAATACACCTTGCCATCCACCATGGCCAAGCCAAACCAACCACTCACCTACGCTGGATTGTAGACGCATTTTTGTCAGGTAATCCACACGGATGTATAAGCTGGGATTTATGATTGAACACCACTTATGATGCAATATTGTACTATATACACCTAATCCGCTGCGACAATATTGTTCAAATAGACATTTGTGTGTGCAGGAGCAAAGACATGTGCTGGTCACTGACAGGTTTTTTTCAAGAGCTGGGGCCTTCATTCTGGGAAGGTCCCAATTACCATTCCTGGGTCGACCCAGTGGCCCAGGTGACAGTGCC
Organism: Urechis unicinctus; assembly: GCA_034190875.2. NCBI lineage: Eukaryota > Metazoa > Annelida > Polychaeta > Xenopneusta > Urechidae > Urechis > Urechis unicinctus. The sequence goes on along the minus strand of CM067356.1, from coordinate 53,865,335 downwards.
ATAACGTTTTGCGCTGCCGGACACCAAGGTCCGGTGCCTAGTATCGACTATTGCCTTTGGGATGGGCGTTCAGATCCCATACATAGACTTTGTTTTCCATTGGGGGCCCTCGGACATTATGCTCATGTACTGGCGAGAGACAGCCGGCCCGGTAAGGCACACCTGTATCTGCCCGCTTATTCCTCCGCCAAGACGGGTGAAGCAATGCGCAGCTTCCTTGTCAGTACAACCTGCCTACAAAAGACTATCCTTCGTACCTTGAAGGTGGGCACTGTCACTCACAGCGACATCGACAGCTGTTGTGGCGGTGCCGGTTGCTGTAGCAATTGTGATGCAACACTGAATAAATAAATCTTTTTTTGCTCAAATGTCAAACTGCATTGTATTTTCTACTAATGTTTAAATTGTATAAGGTTTGATTGGGAGTATTTGACCATTAATGCACAGAAGGCACGTGATGTCTTGCAAGCGAGCCATGTCCTGAAACACCAAACTAACTTCCACCCAGGGGATCGTTTCACTAACAACGCATACGTATGCGCGAAGTAGCGCACAGATATGACTCGTTGCTATTTACGCATATGCGTTGCTCGAAAACCGTTTCACTAAGAGCGCATACGAGCTATATAGCGCTATGACCAACGAGCACGTCATAATGCGCGAATTTCGGGCTGCGAGAATTTTTTCCGGCAACATTTTATATTGACACACGTCAACGCATAGATGATAGTAGACGGATGACTAACTCGTGCTTTCTCGCGGTTTTGTTATGACGAGACTTTGGGGCGAGTTAATGTTCATTAGTTCCGGCGTCTTGGTTGCCATGATCTGACAAGGACAAAGTCGTCTGCACGTGGTTTGCATTTTTGTATCGTCGTTTTTTTTAGAGGTATGTGTTCATCCTGGTCTTTAAAAAAACACTGGTGAGCTATTTCTAGTTTCACATTTTAAATATTTTCCCACTACAACCATTTAAAACAGATTTATTTAAAAATAAACCATATCCATATTCGATACATTCCATGGGGGCGTTTCCCGCGATTAGGGACTCGAGTCAATGTTTGTAGGACTTGTATTTGTCTAGCATGCCGTAAACAAGGTAAGTAATATTTCATTAACCAATGGCAATACAAGCAAATTATAATGGGATGGGTTGTAATCGTAAAGCAATTAAAAAATGTACAGCTATGTATGGGTGATCGTAGCCGTGCACGACGTCTTGGTATATATTTATAGATATGGACAGGCTGATGATAACAGGTTAGCACTGTCGTGCACGGCTAAGGTGATCGTATACTTGAATGAGTAGACAATACCCCAGATAGGATTGCCCAATTATATTAAAGTGTAGTTTTATTATGAACCTAATTTCTTTATTTCATTATAAAAATCGGTTAAAAAAACAGTGTGCAATCATAATCGTGTTCAGAGATTTAAAATTTTGAAAGATCATATTTAGTAACAGTATTCTAAACCAGTGATGCTTCCCATCCACCTAGAGCTGCATTACCCTACCCATATCATAAATTGAAATCATTATTTTATTCTATTTGCAGAAGATGTCGTGTACTATTGTGGGATGCAGTGCTTCCTCAGAGAAGTGTAGGGGATTGTCGTTCTATGCAGTCCATAGGCCACACGCTTCCTCCTCAACAATGGTGTCACCGACGTGTACAACCATTTCTGTCAGGACTCACTAGAAGCCCACTTTGGGAGACACAGAGGATTGGCACGGCGCAGTGACAACCCAACTTTGTATGCTCTTGGTTAAGAGTTTTTATTGGTAATAATGCACCTGAATGGTCAATACAAAATTGTCACACTCATTGTGGGTGTTTTCTGATAAGCAATTAAAATAATTTCATCCACCTTGTTTTTATCTGCAATATCATACAGTTACCAAGAGAACTAGATAAGAATACAGTGATCTGTTGCCCATGCACTGCGACCCAGAGGCAATGTTAGGCAGGAAATGCAAAGAGTTGAAATAGTCCACGAGCCACTGAAGAAGAAGAAACGCTAAATAAACATTGCATAACTGTCATTAATCTAGCACATGACATCTTGTTACGTTTTCCTCTGCCTTCAGTGCGTAACTATGATCATCTATTTCCTGAAGCAGAAAGTCAGTTGGAATTCCACTTTGCTTGGTTTCAAATGAATAACCATATGGTGTGACATATGATAGTTCACCTCTATATCAAAACTAATAAACAACTAAGCACAAGAAAATTAATTACCATCAGAGTATGCTCAGAGTCATCTTCTGGATCTACTTCTTTTACTATAGATTCCACATCCTGCTTAGCAAAAAATATAATTGACAACCACTATTTTGGTGGCTAAAAGAGGGCTTGAGCCAAATACATCACCACAAAGAGCTATATTTAGTATTCTAGGAATAAAGATTACTTACTTGGTGGTTAGAAAGCACAATAAGTAAATATTCACCATAAACAAGGCATCCACTGCTTGATTCTAAATTGAATAAGACATTCTGCAAACAAAAATAACTAAGTTGTAGATGCTACACCATATTTCTTATCTTATATGCCTATAGGGGATGGTGGTAGCCTTTGAAAAAAAGTTAACCCGTTTATTGACTTAGCTTCCAATGAGAGTGACACTCACACACTGACTAAGACACTGGCCTGCAATAGCTAGCCTGCAAGGGTTTCCATGTAAGTGGGAGCTGTGGCCCACTTTACAGCAATAGATCATGTACATCACATAGTTAATAGAAATGCTAAATGGTACATCGTTAAACATTCATCAACTACATACTGTAAAGACTAACCCAAAAACGAGAATAACATACCTGAATTGAATTAGCTACAGGTAAAAACTTGACATTAAATTCGCGCGGCAATGGTGAAATGTTATTGACGACCAGACGCCGGAAGTAAGTAATCTTAAGATCGCGGAAAAGCTGCGCGTCATAACAAGGTATGGTTGAGCCAATAAAAGTTGGCGATCCGTCAAACGATGATCTATGGTCAATGTTATCATTTAGCAGTCGATAAAAATGGCGCATTAACTAGCACTACACCGTCTGTAAGTTTTCGTTTCGCGATTTTTGTTCAAATTTAAACAATTATGACCTTGTAATACAAATAAATTGGTCAAATGTTGAAAAATAATATTTGTTTTATTCATCAAAGTCTACTATCAAGCGTCAATTGTGTCCTTTTTCAGTACTCAACTTGAACAATTTCGTAAATATCTGTATACATGTGGTCATAACGTGTTAATTGCTAGTACTGGAAAGCGTTTATCTGTAAATGTACTCTCAGAAGAGGAAGTCCACAAATTGGACAGGCATTGAGGTTGAGGCCTTAATTCAAGGGTTAGAGGAGAATTGTGACGCACTCTATGGCAACTTTAACCAGTCTAAAGGTTGGCCTATATTAACTGTCGAATGGTAAAATATATATACATATATATATATTTATATATATATTTATATACATACATATATAGACATATAAATATATATAAATATATAAATATATATATATACATTAATATATATATATATATATATATACATATAAATATATATATATGTAAATGCTTATATATATATATATATATATATATATATATATATATATATATATATATATATATATATATATATATATATATATATATATATATATATATATATATATATATATATATATATATATATATATATATACTAAGAGATTACTAGTATATGGGGCATTTTTCTATATAAGACCTTTCTTGTTGGGCATATAAAATTTTATGGGGCATTCCGAATGCCCCACAATCTAATGTGGTTTTTCTATCTTCTCTGGCCTCCTGGAACATTGTCATTTGCTTTTCTCATAAGGAGGTTTTATTTCGAAGTCGACGTTGATGCGCAATATTACATCAATGCGCTGCTGCCACCTCGTTTTATTGCGGGAAACTTTATATTGTATTCTATACAAGTTTATGGGTCTCAGTACCAGTAAGTATCAGCTTGTTCGGTTGTTGGACAGACAAACCTATCCGAATTTAAAAGGCCATTTTAATTTTTAGTTGGCCTAAAAGACCAACGTCAGGTTGTATTTGTCACCTTGTCGGTCCAACAGTAAAACCAAAATAATATAGTCGATGCATTCGATCAACCCAGAACTTACCACTTTTTCCACGAAATATGCATGTTCTGACGAGTTTCAGGCGATAAGTGTCGAAAGTTATTATATAATTCGGTTCGAGATAATGCTTCATATTCCTATCGTCTGCGGAAAACTATATTTTCGATAACTTTCCAAGTTTACCGGTGATATTTTCTTCCGAAATACAAGCGTGGGGGACGATATCCCAGAGAGCCCCAGAAACTTCCGATTTAAATAAGGCGGTGAGAATATATGATAGGCAAAAACTATAGCTGATAATTCCTGTCGCCTTTTCCCCAAGTTTTCGTTGCTTTCGTCGTGATTCGGTGTGATATTTGAGCGACAGTGAATGTTAGTGGCCTTTTCTACATGTTAGACAAGGTCATTTTGGCTTTTAGCTTCGTGCCACAAATAGTCCCTGTAAACCCGCGTCTTGTGAGCTATCTCGTCTATGTTCCAATTAGTGAATGCTCCCGCTGGTCAGTTTCCGTCGCCTCGCCGCCATGTTGCCAAGTCGGGCTCAGATATTACCGTTTGGTGTGTTTTAGGCCAAAATACTTATTCACAGGATACTGTTGTTGCTGAAATTCAGCTTCTGGTCCAATAAATGTTTGGTGAGTTGATTTGATTAGCTAAAACTAGGTAAAGCAGCGGAAATCGGGATGATTCCGTTGACTTACGCCGGGAATATAGCGTTGTGCGTCAGAACTAAGAGGGAGTGCATGCAGCACCACACGTACTTAGTTCGAAAGAGCTAATTTTAGTCCGTTTCGTTAGGTTGGCCAAACGCCGCGCCGTTCTCGCTTGGACAAGGCCGTTTGGTAGTCTCACGTAAAGACCACTTGCGCAAATGATACATGTTGTGCCTTTTTTATATTAAAAATCAAGAATAGCTTTTCTATTCGATACCATTTTCATTTTTCTTGGTGCCCAATGATTGGTGGTATTTAATGTGGTTTTAACCGCCAGCGATTTTTTTTTTCAGAGGCCTTAAAAGTTGTGATGCGATTTGTGACTTAAGGAAAAAGTGTCGTAGTCTACCATTTTATTCTTCATACAGCTGTTATTTAAATTACAATGTGAAAGAATGTAAGTGATACGAGATCCGAGTGATAGATCATGAAGATTGTGAGTTGCAAGTGTCAAATGGGGACTTTGCCGCTTACAAAACTCCAAAACTCGAATACCTTTCGACCATCACTCGGATCCATGTAAAGGAGACTCTCCTCAACACATCGGTATGATTATCTCTTTTGTTGGACCAAAAATAGAAAGACACCATGTAATCCGCTTACATTCCCTGAGAATTTTCCCACGCCGTAGCTTCGGTGCAATGGTAACGATTCGCGTACTTAGGAGTTTTCATATTGTCGAAGGGAGGCGAGCCTGAGTAGGACACGTATTTTGAAGTTCATCGATATGGAATTAAACTGATATACAGAGTATATTGGACTTTCGCAGTCATTTGCAGGATTTACAGCCATTTTGCACGTGTGAGTGAAACTTGACATGCTTAAAATACTTTTTTTTTAGTGTATGGTCATTCCCTTGAACCTATCAACCCTGGTTATTGGAACATCCCAATGAACTCTTTGACCTGCATTTGTTAGGAAACTCATCTCTTCTCTCCATCCCGTATTTGTTAAGAAATACAGTAGAACTCATGATAAACAGAATGCCAAAGCGGATTTAATAGTAATCTTCAGCTACCGATGGCGATTTCTACCGGACAAGCAACTGTGATTCATAATCATATGAAGGGAAATGGGGAAGAATGCGATTAACCTTTCTCGGGACAGTTACCGCTGCGTTGATGATTGTCGCTTGCTGTGTAATGACTGAAGAGAATTCTCGCGTCAGCGTTGGTGATAGCCCTACAAGACGTCTGAGTATATATTTATATTACCGTTCGACAGGAGTTACGTTGGTGAAAGATGAGGAAGGGGTTTGGGCAGTTACGGCGCTACATTTAACTGGGTCATGAGAGATGGAATAATAGAAATGCTTTGGGGTATCTGAACCACTTTGAATTCTTAGCGGGGCGAATAGGCGCTCAGTGCATGGAACCATGATATCGGGAACAGAGCAGCGCTCGTGTCATTCAGTGCGGCGGTGTCTGGGCGACGATAATTATAAATATAAGAGCGGTAATATCCCGGGGGGGGGGGCACTTAATGGTATAGAGGTAGTACATATGTGCCGCGCGACGGGGTATGTTTTTTCGGCCTCTTGACTTGTACGACGGGTTTTTTGGCCTCATACTTGTACGACGGGGTATGTTTTTGAGCTTCAATATGTACGAGGGGCTATACATTCGCATAATACCTTGTACGACGGGGTATGCTTTTGGCCATTTTGACCTTGTACGACGGGTACGGGTTTTCGAGGTCCCGCGGCACACCCCTATCCAGAATAAGGCCAAGTGCCCCCCCCGGGGGTAATATGAGTGGCTGTTTCCCAATATAAGCATGTAGAGGGGCTATGAATAAGTATACGAACATTCGTCGATTCTATGATTATATCTAATCAATAATACTATTACTTATGCTTCCCAATGTAATGGTAAGATGGGGATAACAGTTTATTTTGAATCTACAAGACACTCTTAGCATTAAATAAACACATGTATCCCATTTCATACCACATATGGTGCATCCATGACTACTCAGTAACTGATACAGAAATGATCAAGAATGTATGTGGTGATTATTCCATATACATCTATATCAGGACTGCCATCAAGGTAAAATGATATACTAAAAAGGTAATGCAACATATCAATTGTTACAAAAGAGTTCTGTATTCATCGACATTTTATGCTCCAACCTTTCTGCTTTAACGACTTACATACCCTATAGCATGACACCAACCGTGACTTCTAGGGCCAATGAACATCATTCTCAGTATGTAGTTGAGTTTGATACAGGATTTATAACATTATACATCAAAGTGTTTAAAATTATTGATGATAATAAATATGTTGAGTAGACGTGGTAACTGCATGAAATCAGCAGCTACTTTTAAGACTGATATTCAAGCTATATTTATTGTGTCTCGTTGTATATATCTAAGGGGTAAGGTGTACCTACCATGGTCATATAGGTGGGTTTTTTAACTCAAGGTTTCTCAGAGACAGCTTAAGCACAATCTGAATTAGTCACTGCATATTTTGACACATTTTCATGGCAATATCTTCTCTGGTATTGCAACCACATAGACTTTCTCAAGTTTTGTGTAAACAATTCATTATGGACAATTCACTTGGTGATTTAACAGATTGAGAACCGGTCGCCCCTTTACATCCTCTCTCCCTTTTGCCCGCAAGAAGTCTGTTACTGACCTACATTCGGCCCTGATGTTCTGCAGTAGGAGAGACAGCAGTATGGTAGTCTGGTCTGGTTCAGGGCTAGGTTACTGAGTACTTTAGTCCAACTACGTGGCAGAGGCAGCTAAAAGCAGTACGTAGAAGTCTGCGATTTGTCATATACCCATATAATCACAACCACAGCTGGATAATGCTTCAGCAGTTGGAAATTATGTTATTTAAACCCATGTGTATGCATGATGGTACATGAGGTGGTAGTAGTATAGCCGGACCCGAGTATAATCGACCGACAATAGTCTTTTGTTGATTACTGATGTTTATTGCAGTAGAACACTATATATAGTGTTCTACTGCAATAAACATCAGTAATCAACAAAAGACTATTGTTTATCAACGATTTAGTCACTATGCTACCTATACTATAGTGTAGGTAGCATAGTGACTAAATCGTTGATAAACACCGTGAAAACTGTAATAAGAACAAATAGGACATTAAGTATACACTACTCAAGCAAGTAAACATAATAGCTGCATGTCATCTTGAGATATTAGTCTACCATGCTCATCTGAGTTACCCTTTGTGCATTAAATACACACACACACTTGGTTAACATAATGCAGTTAGGACTAATATCATGTCCTAGACATACAAGTCTTAAGCATAATAACCTTACTATTTACTCTCAATGGTAGTAATATATCTAGACATACTGACATGGATTCACACAGATATATGCTTTATAATTTACAAAACATACACATGACATGAATGATACACTTAAATACTACTCATATGGCAGTATTAACTCTTACGTACACAATATCAGGCCTGTACTGACTCAAGCAGTATGAACGATAAATGAACACCATGAGGGATCACAGATCTCAGACAAGCTTTGGACCTTATGTGTGATGTACAACACATCCAATCATAAATGAGGGGTGTCTACATAATCCTGGGCATACATCATTTTCATTAGACATACCTTATTGCGCCATACACAGGTCTGGATGATCATATTTCTTGCCTTTCTTGTCAGACTTATCAGAAAACTCTGTTAACATTTTGCCACCAAAACATGCCTCTTCACTTACAGGTCTAACATATTCATACTCAACATGCCAGGCATCCCTATGTCGAACTAAATACATTTACTGACAGTTTCAACCATTCAAATACAATTAAATAAAGGATATATAACTCAACTGTTATTAACAGACATATAATCCATCCTTTATATAGTGGCACTTGCCGGGACTATGTTGTTGGGTGCAGAATCACCTGGTCCGCCTTTGGGGTTGTCTTGGGTGTTTTATTTGTCCCACAGGTGGCAGCAGTTTATGGGCAGGTTTGATCACCTTTACAAGTAGTACAAAATGAGTGGCTCACCTGTAGTTGGGCAGTGACCAGTGGTGAAATGCATAATTGAAGCTTCCATGTGGACTATTGATGGATATTAGCCCTACAAGACGTCTGAGTAGACGTCTTACTCTTTCTGGAAACGACGCAACGCGATTTTTTTTAGATCGATTCAGACAACTACCAAACACCAAACATACACAAGTGATGGAGTTATAGAATGCAATGATGTTTTACGGACAATTTTATCCCTTTTCGGCGGGGGATTTCATCCATGGTAATTATTAATAGTTCGATCAATTTGGGAAGCGGTAAAAAGTCCGAAACACAGCAACATGTTTGTTTTCATGTTCAAGACCACGTGCATTGCGCATACTCAGAAAGACGACGACTAATGCTAAGCCCGGGGGGGGGGGGCACTTAAGTGTATAGATATAGTATAAATGTGCCGCGCGAAGGGGCATGTTTTTTTGGCCTTTCGACTTGTACGACGGGTTATACATTCGCATAATACCTTGTACGATGGAGTTTACTTTTTCCCATTCTCAACTTGTACAACGTGTACGGGTTTTCGAGGTCCCGCGGCACACCCCTATCCGAGTTAGGGTAAGTGCGTCCTCCCCCTTGGGATGCTAAGGCAATGCGGGAAATCGCGGGAATTAATATTTTCCAAAATGGCAGACATCGTATCGCGATTTTCTCGGAAACGAACTATCGATGGCATTCATTGAAGAATACCGGCGAGTGGGGGTAAGTTTTTTTGGTGCGCGAAGTCTATTTTTTGTAAAGGCTCTTGATATATGTTATTTTCTAGTTGCACAGAGTAGCCCTTCAACCCAAACGCGAACACGGCGACGCGTGTATAATGATCGCATCAGAACGGTATAAATTCATGTTACCGTTCGACCGGAGCTAGATGAATATATATTTTTGTTTACTGCTTACAGCAGACTAAATATTCAAAATAAATTGCTGTATGTTGTCTCTCAAAGTGCTAAACTGGGACACCCCTCATCAATTGCCATCGATTGGTATCACATAACCAATGGTATTTGTTGTGGCCAACGATAAGTTATTGGGTCATCGCGTTTGCAAGTCTGACGAAACGTTCGGTGACATTCTCCACTGGCTCGCATATAACCCGGTCGGATCAACAACCGGCATTTGGTTCCCAATATCAGGCTTCCATGTGTCTATGCGTCCATTGGCACGCCCGTCACGTCAAATCTGTTAATCCTATCTCACGTCACCCAATCGCACTCAGCGCCGTTTGTTTTCAAACCCCTTTACTTTGCCAGTTCTCGCTGCGCAGTGGATAGCTGCGCCGCCTATCGAGTATCGAGTTGGTCGATCCCAAGGTGTGACAAGCTGACTGGCTATGCGTGACGCTGATGATCACATTAAATGGCAGTCCCATCTCTGAAAGGGGATATACCAGCGGCGTTTGTTTCGCAGCCCGGGTTGGTGTCAAGTATCGATTCATCACAATCATCCGCATCCATCACCGTCACGATATCACCTCGTTGATGAAAGTGACCTGAACCCCAATATTACCATTACCATTCCAAGCACCTTCAGCTGGCATCCTGAGCCACACCTGTCTATATGATGGAAAGGAACCACAGAGCCGCGTTCACGTAGACGTCGATTTATTTTTATTTGGATTTACCTGCGTCCTCAATAGCCAATGTTCAAGTTCTTCCCTATCATTGTTGTGTGACTTAGTATTTAGCAGTTAAGCACTATGTCATGTCATGTGCGCAGCGCGGCGGTTCCCAATCTGTTCCAACCGCCGTGTGACTGACTGGCCTATAGCTGACCTAATTTGAGTGAGTTCCCTATATAAGGACTGTGTGAAAAGACCAACTTTTCCGTCGGTGCTGGTGTCTTATGGCTCATGTTTGGTGGCCTGATAACAATGCCTTGATAATAAACTCTGGTATAATGAACGGTATCTGTAGTGGCCGTATAGGGGAGGTAGAGGTAGAGGTAGTAGTGGCCGTATAGGGGGTAGAGTAGAGGTGAAAGATTCCGCTCGAAAAAGAGCCCCTGGCCGGATACGCAGGATGGCTAGAAAGGAGAGACCAATGTTTTTAACACTTCGGTTTTTGAAAGAGGAGAAGCACTGCACGACGTCTGAGTTTATAAAAATATCACCGATCGACCGGGGTTACCATCGTTTTCAGCAGTCATTTACGAGGGGGTAGGTGTTGGTTTCGAGCCTTGCTCGGTTAGTTTGCATATACTAGTGTGTTTTCTATAATATGTACTCAATTCACACACAATAGTACACCCTGGGATCGTAGACAGTGGGTCTGTGAAGAGCCTGGACTTGTCCATTTCAACATAATAAAATTTGATGCAGTGTCTGCTTTTGAACTGCGCGATGCCACCAGTCAGTTACAGGCGAACACCGCAGTCCCCAAATAGGCCTCGACAAAACGGATCTGGCTGACTGAATGCATTGCGTTTTGTATGCAGCCAAAAATGCACCAACTAGTGAGAAAGGCCAGACAAATACCAATTCCATCGTTAATTGTCATAGTTACAACCTTGGCCCCGAGGATTTTACCTCGGTCCGGTAGATGTAAGTCTTGGAGATTCGTCACAATTCAAGACGTTGCCAAGGTGCGACTTATTTTGGTGGAGCGGGTCTCCGCTAATCATCAACACTTAGTTGCCATGGTAGCCTTTGTTTGTCCTACTGTGGTTCTTGTAAACTTTGCTGCTAAAATCATGCAACCCAGGTTGCCTCTAGCTCGCTGGCAATGTTCCTAATTCCCTTCAATCGCTCTTATTTTAATACCTGCGTAATTCCGCCGCTGGGCGCTGATTAACTTTACAATTAAGTACAATTAGACAAACTCATCTGGAAGGCACAGGATAGAGCTCATACCTCCTTCAAGACGAACTGTGTCTAACAATGGTACAAACAATGGTGATTCACTAAAGTCTAGGCTTAGTTGAGGAAAATACATCATTACATTCAAATAGAATTATCTTATATATTATATACCAACATGATCGACAGTCTTGCGACGCTTGCAATTTGCTGTGTTAGTAACAGAAAGAAGTATAATCAATTGTGTTATACACTGGGGTTACCAGCTGTTACTATGCTATCCAAGCTAGGTCACAGGGGCTTTACTATCCTATACGAGCAAGGATATGTTGGGTTTACTGTGGTATACAACTCTGTCAGGCTGGTTTTTACTTTGCTTTCCATGCTGGGGCACACTGACTGTTGACTGTTTTTAACTTGGCGAATCCTATCCAAGCCAGGACACATTATGCTCTCCATGCTAAGGCACACGCTGGGTTTAATGTGCTATCTAAGCCTGGGCACACATTGGGTTTACTATGCTATCCAAGCTAGATCACACACAGGGTTCACCATGCTATCCAAGCAAGGACACTGTATTTACTATGCTATCCAAGCGAGGAACATGTGTTACAATCAATCTGCCATTGCATATGTCAGCAAGACACATGTCTGCAAATGGCAAGCTCCAATGTTAAGAACTAGATAAGAACGAAGTCCATTTGTTTCATCACATATTGATCGATATAACATGTCCAGAAACAATATACAAACAGGTAATTGGAAGTGACAGTTTGTTGATAAAGACGGATGGAAAACTGGTCCCGGTTCTATGGAGCATAAATTATATGTGTAGGACACAGGAGCTAGGGGATCGTTCATTATTCACTATCTCCTCCCAAGTCGAAACTGCGGAGTGGTTGTAGACTGATAAAGTACATATATGAATAAAGCTAAAAAACTAAAAAATGTTAATGTCCGTGGCATCGCGTCACGTCACCCCATGTTATAGTCCATGTGCCACTTTGGTGGTTTTGTGGGCATGGTTATATCGCCGCTGCGCTCGGTTGCTTGGGTTGAGAAAGGGAGTTAAAAGCCAGTCCTTGCAGGGAAAGCCGCTTTCCCAAAGCAGCAAGAGCCCTTCAAAATTTCCTGCCTCAAATCTTTCTTTAATAGTACTCTGACCGAGCATGAAGGCATCATGTGTCGACCCGGGCCACCTTGCGACAACATCTCTAATCAACAGTTTAGAATCACAGATGATCTGAAAAAATAGATAATGGCCCATGTAGTGAATGAAGTTATAGAAAACTGTACAATGACTCAGGGTTTACAAATTTGAAAATAATAGTGGAATCATACATGTACATTGATAGAATGTTCACTCTTCCTTTTTACGAAGGACCATTCTTCCCTGGATGGTGCTTTAATTTGAATATGGGTGCCATCAATGGCACAACACTAGGGAATTGGGCAATGTTGTGAAATTGCTTGCCTAAGCGGATTAGCTCATTTCTGAATAATAATTAGAGAACACAATTAATATGAAATGCAATATTACATAGTTTTATGTCAACAATATGATATTAATTTTATTTATTATAATGAATTCATCATAGTACCTAGCTGTGGGGAAGTTTATATATTCTGCTGCAATGGAGCAGAGATATGAAGACACTTTATGTATTATTCGGGACGTGGATGCGGTGGATATTCCGTGGATCTCAGCCATCTCAGACAGCATACTGCCCTTAGAATAGAATCTAAGGGCTGCAAGAACCTGAATATAAATATAAGTAATTGATTTGATGAGGCAAGAAGATTATATTGGAATCATACTGGAGCATATAGTTTATAGTGAACTGATTAGGATCAAATTATGATAACACTAATAAGGAACATTAGTTTTTAATTAAATTGAACACTAATTTCAAATAATAATAATTATTCTTTCTGGGAAAGATAACCTTTGATTTTTTTATTAAAAACCACCAATCATAGCGTTGATACTAAAATCCCTCATAATCAAAGCAACCTTTGTCAAAGCACATTATGAAAGTCTGTCATAGTTCATAAAGAAAGCTAATCAATATTCATCCATAAAACAAGTTCTTCTTGGTCACTGCTTTAATACTATAAATTTCTAGCTCATCGAAAAAGTACAAGTATCACTTCCTCTTAGTTCACTTATTGCTTTGTTCTTACCGCCACTATACAAACATCGTATTTTCGCTCATTTTGTGTTGGTGAACCGAAAGCGAAGTTTTGGGACCATCAAAAAAATATACAACAATGTCAAATACATTTATGAAAATACTTACATAATTATTCGTTCGGTACAAATGGGTGATTGGGTAGATTTCTATAGATTTCAGCTAACACGAATTTCACTGACAAATGCAGAGAGTCGGAAATATAAACCGGAAGTTGCAGGGGCACTCTGGGAAACCGCTCTCCAGGCTTGTATTTCGGAAGAAAATCGGGTTATCGAAAATGTTTTCCTTTGATCAGTTAATTACTTTCAACACGGATCGCCTGAAGTTACAAAAAAAGTCTGGGTTGATCGAATGCTCGACCAAAAAATTTTAGCTCTATCTGTAAAATAGAACCAGTTACAATCAATAATAAGCAAATGTGCAAACCTGGGAGTCGGGTTCGATTGTCTTTGATCAGTTGGTGAAGTTACAAAAATCACTGCGAGCAGATGTCTTGGCAATCTATAATTGCCTAATTCGAAGTCGGCGACATCGCTGAGCCGTTTTCTTGGCAAAAATACGCGTCTACGCCTGACAAATTCAGTTACGTTCAGTGCAAGGAACGCCATTTTGAACTACTCTATGCGTTACTTACGGTTTTATGCGTGGTCTAGGTTGCCCATATATGTATGTGCTACTTTAGTGCGCTAGTTGTCGTGTGCGCTGTTAGTGAAACGCGCAAAATTGGAAACTCGTAAAGATATGCGTTACTTGGGATTTACGAGCTATTCTAGCGCATATGCGTTGTCATAGCTAGATAGCTTTGGAGGGGGTGGGGTGGGCTGATACCTTGATGCGGCTCAAAACGGACTGCAGCCATCCGATCTAGGCAAGTTGGTTGTGTAACGTTTTCAGTGAGCCATCGGTTTATTTCATAGTTTACTTTCAGTATACCATGGTGTAAGAATATCAACAAGACTCCATGTTGCAGTCTAGCTTCGATTTTAATAATAACCACCGCGCATGCGCTGGATCGCTTTCCGCGATACACAATACCGTAAACTTAACATTATGATCCTGTTACATCTCCCCCTTTTAAGTTACTCACAAACTCACAGTAGTTATACATGTTTCAATAAAACAATACCAAATTTTAGTCTCTCTAGTACTCTACTTATAGAAGTCACTATTACTGTTTAATGTGATTTACAACTGTTTAAGCAAACTATTTTAACATTATACAAGCGCTTCTTGTACTAAAGAATATCACAACTAAATGGTATAACAGGGGAACACTACATAATCATTATCTGGAGAGGAGACACACATTATGTATTATGACATGAAACATACACATTCCTTCTCCAATATACTATAAATCAAGCCTTGTCACCGGCTTTACGGTTCTGCCTGCTCTTGTAGTAACAGTACGCGAATTGTCTGTAACAGGGATGTTGCTTATAGCACTAAATCCTTCAGGAGGTTGTTCACTAACTGGAGTATTAACATGATCTCAAATGTTGACATCTGTAGGTACGGATTGCAGGTGTCGACGATTTCGTCGAACGACAGATCCCTAATCTGTTCTCACCACAACTGAGTTTCCGCCTGTGTTATAACTGTGGCACCGTTCCAGACCTTCTCATTGTCCGTCCTCACCAATACTTTCTGACCTTCTTTCAGAGGGGAGAGAGGTCGTGATGCATGATGTCGATCATGATAATATTTTTGTGAAGCCTTTGTTTCATAATCATTATCCTGCACTTTACTCTAAGATGGCCATCCTTGCTGCAGATTCTTTTGTAGAATTGGCAAGTAGTCCTAATCTGTCTACCCATCATCAGCTGTGAAGGACTGAATCCTGTGGAAGTCGTTGGTGTCGCTCTATAGATCATAAGACCTAACATAGGATCTTCCTGTCGAAGAATTGACTTTGCTGTCTGTACCGCTCTCTCAGCTTCGCCGTTGGCCTGCGGGAAATGGGGACTTGTAGTCACATGACTAAATCCATATTGAGCTCCAAACGATGCGAACTCTTGAGATGAGAACTGGGGTCCGTTATCAGACACAAGGGTGTCTGGTACTCCCCATCGTGCGAAGATACTTTTCAACTTGCCAACGACACAGCGAGTCGTAGTACTTATCAGATGGACGATTTCGATATATCTCGAGTAGTAGTCAATCACTATGAGGTACATCAGTTTGTTGTACTCACACAAGTCGGCTGCTACCCGTTCCCATGGACGAGAGGGTAACGGAGTAGAGATGAGTGGCTCATGTCTGTGCTTTCTGAAACTTCTGGCAATGGGTGCAAGATTCCACAAGTTCTTGTATCTGCTTGCTCATCCCAATCCAGTAAACAGACGATCTGGCCCTCTCTCGGCACTTATTTATCCCCTGGTGGCCGTCATGAATCCTGCGCAATATATCACTTTGAACGCTCTTTGGGATGTAGATTCTGTCATCATACAGCAGTAATCTCTCCGATACTGACAAGTGATTCCTAATCTCATAGTATCCACGCAGGTGTAGAGGTACATCTCTTATGTGCTTTGGCCAACCAGACAAAGTATAGTCGATGACTATCTGCAACTCCTCATCCTTGTCGGTCGCGACCTTGACATCTTCAAGCTTCGCTGTGGAGAACGACTTCTCTTGCAATGCGTCCACATGAAGCGTAACCTCTTCTGCCTTAACAGTGTCCGCAGAATCGTGCTGCATGGGACTCCTTGATAGAGTGTCAGCCATGACCATGTCATTCCCTGGTACATACTCAGCTCTGGGATTGAATCTCATGAGCCGAAGGAGCAGACGCTGGCATCTTATTGGCACCTGATCAATGTCCTTGCTCATAATCAGGGGTACCAGCGGTTTATGGTTAGTTAACAACTTAAATGTCTCCAACCCAGACAGGTATTGCGTGAACTTCTCACATGCCCACACTGAGGCCAAACATTCCTTTTTCTATTTGCGCATAGTTTCTTTCAGCTGTGATTAGTGAGCGAGATGCAAAAGCTATTGGCTTAAGTTCATTACTTCCAGTTTTCAGTTGCGGACACTACAGTCGGCAGGTTCGGGTCGAAATATGCAAGCACAGGCGCTAAAGTAATGCGTAATTTTGCCTCTCGAAAGGCCCGGTCTTGACTCGGTCCCCATGTCCAAACCATATTGGACGACTCCATCAGTGTCTTGCAACAGGTCGGTCATGACCCGCTGGAATATCTCCAGCGCACTCGTGATTCCAAAGGGCAATCTACGAAAGCAATATCTGCCAAATGGAGTGATGAATGTTGTCAACTTGGAACACTCTGGGTTCAATGGTATGGCCCAAAAACCACTTGCCGCATCCAGGGATGAGAATATTTTTGCTCCTGACAATTTTGGTAGAATGTCATCTAGAGTTGGTAAAAAATACCTCTCTTACCACGGACTCATTCAATCTTTTCAATTCCACACATAATCGGACTGTCTTGTCCTTTTTCAACACTGGAATGATTGGAGCACACCACTCTGTTGGTTCCTGAACGGGAGCAATTACACCATGGCTCTCCATCCGTCGCAGTTCCTCTTTAACCTTTGACATTAGAGGTATGGGTATCCTACGCGCTGTGTTAATGCTGTATGGCTCTGAATCAGCTTTTAATCTAATGTTGATCAGTAGACACTTCATGAGCCCTACATCACCAAACACTGAAGAATCCATTTTTGTTTCGTTCAACTGGAGATGAACGAACCCCATGGCTTTGGATGCGTTCCGACTCAACAAGTTACTACCAGTTGTTCCCTTGACAAAGTATATTTTCATGCAATACAACTTGCCTTTATGCTTGATCTTGGCGTTGAACACCCCTTGACACCACAATGGACTTCCAACACTACTTAGACCAACTCCAACAGGTCTTAAGGGTGGGGCATCCTTCAAAGCTTTGTATGACTTAACTGTTATAACTGTCACATCAGCTCCAGTGTCAATCTTGAAATGGACAAACTGTTCACAAAGTCTCAGTTTCACCTCCCATGGCTGATCCTTACTATCATGGTCACATGAGACAGAACCAAGGAAATATGATGACTCTGTATTTGATTCGGGGACAACCACTTCGCGTATCCCACGACCGTGAGACTGACCTGATTTACAACATGCTGCATAATGTTCTACTTTCTGGCAGTTGTGACATTTAGCTCTCTTTGCTGAACATTGTCCCTGTGGGTGACTGCGACCACATCTGCCACATGCCCCTTGAGATTCAAATGACTTGGTTTGGCCCACATTTGCTGTTGGCTCTTGGCTCGAACGACTGTGGTTACCTCGACCTTTTCCACGACCTCGTGGTCGTCCTGATCCACGACTTCTGGTGTTAACTTCAGAGACATCAAGCTTGTTTGCTTGTTGTTCAGTTAGCTGGGGTTTAACTTGCTCACACTGTCTGGCGAGCTGAATAGCTGTATCCAAGGTGAGGTCAGATATCATTTGCAGCTTCTGTGACAGCTCCCTTTCTAGCAAACCAACCACTAATCTGTCTCTTATCTGCTCCTCCTTAAGAGTAGCAAAATCACAGGTGCTAGATAAATCATATAATGTTCGTATGAAACTTTCTATCAATTCACCTTGATCGCTGGTAGAACACGGCTCTCTCGTGGATGACATTTCGTTTGGGAATAAAATGTTCTTCAAATTTTCCAATCACCACATTCAGTTTTTTCTTGTCTTCTTCCGCTGTGAATATGAAAGAGCTGAATTTGGTCTCTGTCTGTGGTCCGAGGGCGTATATTAAGGTGCTAACCTGAACTTCGCCTTCCTCACTTGACAGTTTTGCCACCTGGCAATATCGCTCAAAACGTGCGCGCCATTCTTTCCATTCGGTCGGACGACTAAAGTTGAACGTCTCAGGAGGTTTCATCTCCCCCTTTTAAGTTACTCACAAACTCACAGTAGTTATACATGTTTCAATAAAACAATACCAAATCTTAGTCTCTCTAGTACTCTACTTATAGAAGTCACTATTACTGTTTAATGTGATTTACAACTGTTTAAGCAAACTATTTTAACATTATACAAGCGCTTCTTGTACTAAAGAATATCACAACTAAATGGTATAACAGGGGAACACTACATAATCATTATCTGGAGAGGAGACACACATTATGTATTATGACATGAAACATACACATTCCTTCTCCAATATACTATAAATCAAGCCTTGTCACCGGCTTTACGGTTCTGCCTGCTCTTGTAGTAACAGTACGCGAATTGTCTGTAACAGGGCTGTTGCTTATAGCACTAAATCCTTCAGGAGGTTGTTCACTAACTGGAGTATTAACATGATCTCAAATGTTGACATCTGTAGGTACGGATTGCAGGTGTCGACGATTTCGTCGAACGACAGATCCCTAATCTGTTCTCACCACAACTGAGTTTCCGCCTGTGTTATAACTGTGGCACCGTTCCAGACCTTCTCATTGTCCGTCCTCACCAATACTTTCTGACCTTCTTTCAGAGGGGAGAGAGGTCGTGATGCATGATGTCGATCATGATAATATTTTTGTGAAGCCTTTGTTTCATAATCATTATCCTGCACTTTACTCTAAGATGGCCATCCTTGCTGCAGATTCTTTTGTAGAATTGGCAAGTCCTAATCTGTCTACCCATCATCAGCTGTGAAGGACTGAATCCTGTGGAAGTCGTTGGTGTCGCTCTATAGATCATAAGACCTAACATAGGATCTTCCTGTCGAAGAATTGACTTTGCTGTCTGTACCGCTCTCTCAGCTTTGACTAAATCCATATTGAGCTCCAAACGATGCGAACTCTTGAGATGAGAACTGGGGTCCGTTATCAGACACAAGGGTGTCTGGTACTCTGGTACTCCCCATCGTGCGAAGATACTTTTCAACTTGCCAACGACACAGCGAGTCGTAGTACTTATCAGATGGACGATTTCGATATATCTCGAGTAGTAGTCAATCACTATGAGGTACATCAGTTTGTTGTACTCACACAAGTCGTCTGCTACCCGTTCCCATGGACGAGAGGGTAACGGAGTAGAGATGAGATGAGTGGCTCATGTCTGTGCTTTCTGAAACTTCTGGCAATGGGTGCAAGATTCCACAAGTTCTTGTATCTGCTTGCTGATCCCAATCCAGTAAACAGACGATCTGGCCCTCTCTCGGCACTTATTTATCCCCTGGTGGCCGTCATGAATCCTGCGCAATATATCACTTTGAACGCTCTTTGGGATGTAGATTCTGTCATCATACAGCAGTAATCTCTCCGATACTGACAAGTGATTCCTAATCTCATAGTATCCACGCAGGTGTAGAGGTACATCTCTTATGTGCTTTGGCCAACCAGACAAAGTATAGTCGATGACTATCTGCAACTCCTCATCCTTGTCGGTCGCGACCTTGACATCTTCAAGCTTCGCTGTGGAGAACGACTTCTCTTGCAATGCGTCCACATGAAGCGTAACCTCTTCTGCCTTAACAGTGTCCGCAGAATCGTGCTGCATGGGACTCCTTGATAGAGTGTCAGCCACGACCATGTCATTCCCTGGTACATACTCAGCTCTGGGATTGAATCTCATGAGCCGAAGGAGCAGACGCTGGCATCTTATTGGCACCTGATCAATGTCCTTGCTCATAATCAGGGGTACCAGCGGTTTATGGTTAGTTAACAACTTAAATGTCTCCAACCCAGACAGGTATTGCGTGAACTTCTCACATGCCAAACATTCCTTTTTCTATTTGCGCATAGTTTCTTTCAGCTGTGATTAGTGAGCGAGATGCAAAAGCTATTGGCTTAAGTTCATTACTTCCAGTTTTCAGTTGCGGACACTACAGTCGGCAGGTTCGGGTCGAAATATGCAAGCACAGGCGCTAAAGTAATGCGTAATTTTGCCTCTCGAAAGGCCCGGTCTTGACTCGGTCCCCATGTCCAAACCATATTGGAGCGTAGCAGGTCATTCATGGGTTTTGACACTGTGGCTAAAAGTCCTGACTTGCCTATCGGCTCCATGACTTTCCTCCTCTGTTGAACCGTACACTAGGCTATCATCCATATAGAGGGCGACTCCATCAGTGTCTTGCAACAGGTCGGCCATGACCCGCTGGAATATCTCCGGCGCACTCGTGATTCCAAAGGGCAATCTACGAAAGCAATATCTGCCAAATGGAGTGATGAATGTTGTCAACTTGGAACACTCTGGGTTCAATGGTATGGCCCAAAAACCACTTGCTGCATCCAAGGATGAGAATATTTTTGCTCCTGACAATTTTGGTAGAATGTCATCTAGAGTTGGTAAGATATACCTTTCTCTTACCACAGACTCATTCAATCTTTTCAAGTCTACACACAATCGGACTGTCTTGTCCTTTTTCAACACTGGAACGATTGGAGCACACCACTCTGTTGGTTCCTGAACGGGAGCAATTACACCATGGCTCTCCATCCGTCGCAGTTCCTCTTTAACCTTTGACATTAAAGGTATGGGTATCCTACGCGCTGTGTTAATGCTGTATGGCTCTGCATCAGCTTTTAATCTAATGTTGATCGGTGGACACTTCATGAGCCCTACATCACCATACACTGAAGAATCCATTTTTGTTTCGTTCAACTGGAGATGTACGAACCCCATGGCTTTGACTGCGTTCCGACTCAACAAGTTACTACCAGTTGTTCCCTTGACAACGTATATTTTCATGCAATACAACTTGCCTTTATGCTTGATCTTGGCGTTGAACACCCCTTGACACGACAATGGACTTCCAACACTACTTAGACCAACTCCAACAGGTCTTAAGGGTGGGGCATCCTTCAAAGCATTATATGACTTAACTGTTATAACTGTCACATCAGCTCCAGTGTCAATCTTGAAATGGATAAACTGTTCACAAAGTCTCAGTTTCACCTCCCATGGCTGATCCTTACTATCATGGTCACATGAGACAGAACCAAGGAAATATGATGACTCTGTATTTGATTCCCACGACCGTGAGACTGACCTGATTTGCAACATGCTGCATAATGTCCTACTTTCTGGCAGTTGTGACATTTAGCTTTCTTTGCTGAACATTGTCCCTGTGGGTGACTGCGACCACATTTGCCACATGCCCCTTGAGATTCAAATGACTTGGTTTGGCCCACACTTGCTGTTGGCTCTTGGCTCGAACGACTGTGGTTACCTCGACCTTTTCCACGACCTCGTGGTCGTCCTGATCCACGAATTCTGGAATTAACTTCAGAGACATCAAGCTTGTTTGCTTGTTGTTCAGTTAGCTGGGCGTTAACTTGCTCAGACTGGCGAGCTGAATAGCTGTATCCAAGGTGAGGTCAGATATCATTTGCAGCTTCTGTGACAGCTCCCTGTCTAGCAAACCAACCACTAATCTGTCTCTTATCTGCTCGTCCTTAAGAGCAGCAAAATCACAGGTAAAATCACAGGTAAATCATATAATGTTCGTATGAAACTTTCTATCAATTCACCTTGATTTTGTGATCGCTGGTAGAACACGGCTCTCTCGTGGATGACATTTGGTTTGGGAATAAAATGTTCCTCAAATTTTCCAATCACCACATTCAGTTTTTTCTTGTCTTCTTCCGCTGTGAATATGAAAGAGCTGAATATGGTCTCTGCCTGTGGTCCGAGGGCGTATATTAAGGTGCTAACCTGAACTTTGCCTTCCTCACTTGACAGTTTTGCCACCTGGCAATAACGCTCGAAACGTGCGCGCCATTCTTTCCATTCGGTCGGACGACTAAAGTTGAACGTCTCAGGAGGTTTAAACCTCGACATTGTGTCAGTTGTCTATTTCCTTGAGATAAGACCAATACACTGATGGAAGAACTCACGTTTTACAGTTGAATTACATCCTTATGAGAGGTGCAAATTCGCCCAACATCGCTGCCACCATGTAAGAATATCAACAAGACTCCATGTTGCATTCTAGCTTCGATTTTAATAATAACCACTGCGCATGCGCTGGATCGCTTTCCGCGATACACAATACCGTAAACTTAACATTATGATCCTGTTACACATGGGTCAATACATGTAATTACGTAAGGCATTATAATAAACAGCAGTGGAAGCTTTCCAATCTGATGTGTTTGTCCAGTTTATGGTTCGAGCGGCGCTAAATAACGCAAGCCCCGCTGTTGTATTGATCTGGGCGCGATGTTGCAGTGGGCCGGATAAGGTTGACGTATACATTTTTGTCATGATTGTTGCGTTTACTAGTTATTCAACAGCAACTAATTTGTAAACGTCGGGTGTACTACACATGTTTTAATGGCGTCTGTCAAATCACAACTGCCGCGCCACCGCGGGTCAAGGTATAAGTGGAAGTTACAGTTTATAAACGAAACACGCGACAATGATAACAACATATTTCGAGGTTTCGGTTTCGCAAGCGGCCGCATTCGAAACTGAACAGCCAGTATCGCGCACAAGCGCTCCAACGGGCAGCAAGTAGAACAGGAGCCTACGTGACGGGTAAGTGATTCCCTTACAGGCAAACCAAGGATTCATAATCCCGAGCACTACTGCAGCATAACCGCTATCCTAGTTTGATGTATGATTCGAGTCAAAAGGTAGAATAATGTGAGTAAGAGGTCGCTTTTACATCTGCAAAGTTTAACTTACCGATTTTTTCCGACAAAGATGTGAGAGTAGCTTGATGCGTTACAACTAATCGGATCCTATTTGAAATTCACTAAATGTTGAACTTTTGTCGATCTAACCTGAATTTGAATGATAGGTTGGAAAACGTCAGTTACACATTGATCCTTAACCCGCGTACAGCAGTTGTGATTTGAGAGTCACCATTAAAACGTGATCAACAAGTTAGCTACTATCACATAACTAGTTAACAAAACATGGCGGCAGTGGTGTTGGATCTCACATAGCCTACTGGCGACATTCCAAGATACATTTGCTCATTTTTTTGTACTGAACTGTCTTACCGTTGGTTGGCATTTGCGGGTGCTGTGATACCAGTCCCGAACACGGCCACTCCATATTGTCAGTAAAGAATGAAAGGGTCGATGAAATACGCAGGCATACAAAAGCTGATAACACACTTCAGGTGCAGTATCAAAGGTTATCTTGACCAAAGTGTGATGCAACCTGGGGAAATTGGATCGTACTATGATTATCAAGATGACCTCACCATTCAGGATGGTATTATTATGCGTGGCAAGTGAAATAGAGATAAACTGTAGGATGCCAATGGAAATGAAGCAAATATTACATGCAGGCCATCTATGTATAAAATCGCCGTAAAGATGATATATTTGCCAGGAATATCAAGTGAAATAAGTCAATTAACTGGGAGCAGATTATGGACACAAACAGGCACATAAACCTCTCATTAGTTCTGAAGTACCCGATCGGTTTACAATATCAGACAAAAACTACTAGATAACAATGGACTATGGTAGTGGTTTCTTTGAAGTTGATTAGTAAACGAAACATGTCAGATAAGATCAGCTTTAGTGCAGTGACCTGGAGCAACGTTTGCCAACAGGATAAATACAACAATGCTTGTTGGTTGATAGCAGAAAGAATATTGCACTGTTTGACAATGGAAAATATTATGACCTACAACAGCCTGTCGCAGACATGACATTAGCTTGGCCTGTTGATTTTGCGCTTGAAACGAACCCAACCCAAATAAAAGCAGCAGGGTACGAAACCATGTAAGAAACCAACCCTAGTCATTTTCTTTCATAAAAAGTTTGGCGTCTTGAGCGACAAATTTCTTTTATTGTTCAGTTCCATATTCGACAGCTCATATCGTCCCAGCAGTGCTGCTTCTGGTGAAGCTTTAGTCAAATTTTGGAACCGTTGTATCGTCATCAAGCTGGTTATTGCATAAGTGACGAGGTTGCCGTTCGGGTAATGGTTGCTTGTCGATTGCCTGCTGGGTCAATAGATAGCAGAACATATACTGCATTGTCTCCCGTTGTGGGGATGTGCGCAGATTTAAAAACCCAAATGCATTTAACGCGAAGACTTCTAACACACCCCTCTTTCATTGTATGTGTGTGATAGAAATCATGTCGGAGGATTACCTATCTCGTGGGATCAGTTTTACAAGTACTGATGTGGAGGAGTGTGTGCCAAAGGAATTATATCCCAAATTCAACTCAGGCGACGACCGTTCTCCAGATCATCCTGCCATTGAGAACAGTGACGACCCTGGTGATCCTGGCAGAGAGAACAGTGACGACCCTGGTGATCCTGGCAGTGACGACTCTGGTGATGACGACCCTGGTGATCCTGGCAGTGAGATCAGTGACGACGAAGGGTCTTCTGGGTAAGAATGTTCCACGTTTATGAAGAAATTATGCTATTCTGTAGAATACGACAGCGTCCCACATATCGTACCATATTATTATGTTGGTGACTCAGGGCTGCTCTTGTGGCCGGGGGTGTCGCTGCTGGGGGCGCGCTGGCGGGTGCTGCTGCTGGGCCGGCCATCGCGACTGCAGGAGTGGCCGCTCTGGGCTTCACGTCGTCGGGTATAGCAGCAGGATCTACTGGTATGTGTCTCACGTGGACGCTTTGGTTAGGGTAACCTGGTAACATGGACTCTGTTCTCAGTGTGACCTGGTGATATTGATTCTGTTCTCAGTGTGACCTGGGGATGTGGAATCTAGTCTCAGTGTGACCTAGTGATATGGAACCTAGTCTCAGTGTGACCTGGTGATGTGGAACCTAGTCTCAGTATGACCTAGTGATATGGACTCGGTTCTCATTGTGTTCTGGGGCCGTATCCATAAAGAATCTTAACTTGAGTCGTCTTAACTTGAGTCGGCGTGCTAAGCTGAGTCCGCGAACTCAGGCGTATCCACAAAGCCAATTGTTAGCGAACTCAGCTGAGACCGCCAGCTCAGGGCTGGCAAACAGCCAAAAAAGATTAGTGGCTATAATTGTACACATGTACCATCGCGATCATAGTTTGTGTCTTACAGGAAAAGGGAACAATATGTTATTATGCGTTCATTAGACAGATAAAGGAATAAAATGTCGAAGAATGATCGATTTAGACGACGGAAATGAAGTAGTCTAGTCTGACTCTTTTAAGTTTTATATAATCATATAGTCTAGACCTACCGTCGTTATCGTTTATCAAAACAAAGTCAATAGCCTTAAAACCGGTTGTTTATGAATATGTCACTCACCTTTATTCAATCAGACTGTACAATATTATATGATATCAAGTATAATATACGGTGCAACCCTTGGCCACGAGTTTCAACAGCACATAGTCTTGGCACTCCGATCTACGGCCTTGTTTAAGTTGTTAACCATGAACGTGACCACAACACCAACGACACGATGAACCATTGTTTCTTATGGAGACGATTAACGCTTACAAGGTCCTATAATCGGCAATATAATCACGGCTTATCCACACGATTGGGAAATAATTTCATCAACCATGCTTGTACTAATAACATTATTATTCCGCGATAAATACAAACAATCCTTGTTGAGTTTTGTTGTTTGACAGTCCGTTGGAATTCGCGCCTTACTGGGTCACTGCGCGTCATTAGTCTATGACGTGTCGTTGTCTTTGACGTGTAAAACGGAGTTTTTTTTATCGCAAAATAACCCTTGTCGTTGGTGTGCTTTGGGGGCACTTTCAATATCTGCCATGTTATCATAAAGTGGATTCATAGACTTGTAGGCTTGGCACCTGCTTTTCTTGTATTCAATAATACGAAATGTGAATCTTGGCGCCGTTGTTTTGATTAATGAAGTTTAAGAAATTTATCTGTAACATGACCAATCGTGAATGGATATTCTATTCACTTGGAAACTCCCATCCACTCAGATTATCCTGCAAAACACTCCTAATTCGGAGCTAGACTGCTGCAAGCTGCCTCACTTTCTAGGAAACAACAGCCTCTTCTAAGCGACTCGATTGCTTGTGAAGAATTCCCCGCTTCGTTTTTAAGAAAACAACTTGCTGCGTAAATAATTCAAATATCCCGAAAAAAATTGGTGTGTCATAAATAACGAACGGCTGATTATGTTTTGGTCCATTTTAAGAACATTCATGTTCTTATTCATATATGTGAAAGTATTTTCCTGGAAACATTACCGTTGGACCGCCATTTTTAAGTTTGAGCTAGCAAACTTAAGTCAGCTACCTAGACTATATTATATAAAATAGTCAGACAACTTCCATTCCTTCGTCTAAATCGATCATTCTTCGCCATTTTGTTCCATTTTCTGTCTAATGAACACATGATAACATATTGTTCCCTTTTCCAGTAAGACCCAAACTATGATCGCGATGGTATATGCGTGAAATTATAGCCAATAATCTTTTTTGGCTGCTTGCCAGCCCTGAGCTGGCGGTCTCAGCTGAGTTCGCTAACAATTTGTTTTGTGGATACGCCTGAGTTCGCGGACTCAGCTAAGCTCGCAGACTCAAGTTAAGGTTCTTTATGGATACGGCCCCAGTTGTGGTGGACCCTGTTTTCTGTGTGACCTTCTGACGTAAACCCTCTTCTTAGTGTGACCTACTGACGTTGACTGTAATCTGGTGACTTGGACTAAATGTGACCAGCTAAAGGAAACCCTGTTCTCTGATTGACCCGGTGACAAGAACCAGATTCTTAATGATGACCTGATAACGTGGGCTAAATTCGAAACTGCTGTCAGACAAGTGCACCGGATGCCTCCAATAAGCTACTGTGTATGTATGTTAGCTGCTGGGATGATGTGGACTGTTGTTTATTAGTTAGCAGCTGGGATGATGTGGACTGTTGTTTATGTGTTAGCAGCTGGGATGATGTGGACTGTTGTTTATGTGTTAGCAGCTGGGATTATTAGGGCTGCAGTTTATGAATGTTAGCCGCTAGGATGATGTGGGCTGTTGTTTATGTGTTAGCAGCTGGGATTATTAGGGCTGCAGTTTATGAATGTTAGCCCTAGGATGATGTGGGCTGTTGTTTATGTGTTAGCAGCTGGGATGATTAGGGCTGCTGTTTATGTATGTTAGTTGCCGGGGTGATGTGGGCTGCTGTTTATGAATGTTAGCCGCTGGGGTGATGTGGGCTGCTATTTATGTGTTAGCAGCTGGGATGGTGTCGGCTGCTGTTTATGTGTGTTAGCTACCAGGTCGATGTGGACTGCTGTTTATATATTTCAGCTACTGGGCTTCTTTTTGTATGTATTAGCTGCTGGGATGATGTCGGCCGCTGCTGTAGCTAACGGAGGGGGCGTGGCAGCTGGGAGCGCAGTGGCTATTTTGCAATCGGTGGGAGTTGTGGGTCTCGGTACAGTTGGTACAGTGGCCACTGCTGGAGTAGGCCTGTTAGTGTTTGGGGCGATAGCTGGGGTGGCATCTGTCATAGGCTACAGTGTACACAAAAACAAGAAAAAGAAAAAGCAGAACGGTGACAAGTAATCTATTATGTTATAATCGACGACATAACGTTGCCTCCTATCCAAGCTTCGGGAGCCATCAGCATCTGGACTAAAATTTGGTCAATGTGGCTCAATTCCTATAACTGTGATAGTTTTCCATTAAGGTCAATCAAGTGACACCACTTTGCCTCCATAATAATCAATAACACAATTCCACTGATCTAAAAAATTCGAATGAATGTTAATTTTGGGATCGATTAATTGACATGAATAAATCATCAAAGCAGAACGGTGATGATTAATTTATTAAGTTATAATCCACGCCACAATGTTGCCTCCTTCTATCCAAGCTGTGTGGACCATCAGCATCAAGACTAAATGTTCATCTATGTGCCTCAATTCCTATAATTATTACATATGCACTGCACCAAGGTTTGGTGCCTTTATGATGTCATGGAGCGATCAAATGTCCACTGAATGACACTTTAGTGAATGTAATTGACATCATTCAATTGCTCGACATTTACAGGAAAGTGTCCTTGTGATATAGTGATTCAACCAAACAATCTATGGTCCAAATATCCTGCCTGCATCAGCAGTCCTCAGCATATTGTCTCTTACGATCAGCAGACTATCGGATGTATGTGTGGTGTGACAAAAGGCTGCATATGCGTTTCATGCGAATGTGTCCCAATAAGGTCACCATGGAAGTGGGTCAATCACACATATCTGTACGCAGTTATTTCACAGCTCCTAGTTTTTTTAAAAAATCGATAGCTCATGTCATGTGGCTAAATTTAACTAAAGCATGAATTTGCTTGAATAGTTTAATAACATGCTTGTGATCCGTCAACGTTTCCTAAAAATATGAAATAACTTTCTAGTGTTGATATCCCATGTCATTTAATCTTATCTTTTGAATATCATAAACTGCTAATCCTTTCACCAGGATGCAACTTGCCTCTTGAATCAACCGAGTTACTCATTCATGACACACTCTGTCTGATATATCATTGCTCGCCATATGTATCCTTTCCTATTGAAATCAAGATCACCCTGCTTTGACGTCCATCACGTTGCGTTTAAGGAATTTATACGTAATCAAACACTTTATTCTTTCTTAAGATATCAGTCGAATATGGTTAAGCAGACTCATGATATTCGAAATGTCCAACCGGATGTATGCGACCCACTTCCCAAATGACCTCATTGGGGCATAATCACATGTAGTCCACATGCAGCCATTTAGCAATCTCAACCAAATCATCCTTTAATAGCCTGCTGGCCGTAAGAGATTACCCGAAAGCTGCTGATGTACGGAAGATGGTGTGGTGGGAAAAGAAAGGAAGGATAACGTTCCCTGATGAAGTAGAATTTATGGAACAGCTGTAGCATTGGCTGTGTGAGGCCTGGACACGTCTCAGTTCCTTATTAGACCATACCATCACAAAACATCGCACGTGTATGAGCTACGGGTGAGGGGTGATTAGGTACTGTCAACATCTCAGAGGCAGTTGATTCATCATGGACTATGTTGCCCCAGATCAAGGGACTGCCCAATCACAAGGTTTACTGTTGCTCAATATATATTTATCTTTCTTCAGCCACCCCATATTTTTAGGCAATACAATCACTGCTAGTGACGTGCTGTTAACAGAGATTCTTAGTGGTTTATTTGGGCTTACCCATATCATAGCAATGATATGTCAATTGTTACACGATGGTCTGTTACGCAACGTAGAGCTGATGGTTGCATTGTATTGACAGTGTAGGCCACAAATCTCAGTCACTGTGCCTGTCTCTCCACTTATATCACTACCGAAGCTGTATACTTATGAGACCAGAGATCCTGTTACACGATATTTTGCCACAGTTACAGATTATCATTCAGCTAATAAAGTTGCATCAAATATGCAGCTTAATCATCCTATCAAGTCAAGGAACACGAGGAGTTCATTTCAATGAAATTTTTTTACATCCAAATTGAGACCAATGAATGATCCCTGGAGACGGATGTAGACAATGAATGACCCATTGAGACCTAGGCAGGCAATGAATGATCCATTGAGAGCAATGAATGATCCACTGAGACGGATGCAGGCAATGAATGATCTATTGAGACGGATGCGGATAGTGGTCAAAGGATAGCCTATATAAACCAACTGCACAAGCTAAATGCTCTTGTTCCGTCAACGTAATGCTAACGGACGAATTCTACCGCATGAACTAAAACGCTATGATACCATGCTGTCATAAAGAAAGGACACTTTTCTGTAGTTGGCCTTCAGTTAACGGCAGATGTATTACTGAATTACCGTCAGCCAGATGCTCTAATCCACAAGCAGTAGATTTATGTTGCTGTTGATTGAGGTTAGCCGATATAGTCGCAATGAAGGTATAAGACATCTAATACTAAAGATCTAATACTGACCACATGGTGTGATTGTCGTATCCTTGTAATGGATGATGGTACTACCAAAGATTTATGTTAAACAAACATTTATTGGCACGGTACACGTATATAATATAAAAAGGTTATGTATGCATTAAGCATCATGGTTTATTTCCATGTCATGTTTGGATAAAACATACGCATGCTGTATGGACTGGTTTTTCATATTACTCAATCTCAATTGTAGAAAATCATAAATGTTTATCCTTTCCCCAGAAATTAACTTGTACTATAGAATATTTTATACTAGAATTCCTTGCTTATGCGTGCTCTTTTGTTTAAAGGATAACGTTGCTGCCTGTAGTTGCTTGAGTGGGGACTAGCATGAGTCCTGGAGTAGAGTTCTTATTTGGTTTATTTTGTTTCAACAATGAAGCTATAAGGACTCTGGAATCTCGGTCTGAATCTTGTCCCTGACTAGATGATCTCTCCGTCTGACCCATCTTTGGTGTGAACCGTGGCTTTCGCGTTAACAATAACACAATGTATTCGTATACGCAAATTAGAGATGGATTAAGTTATTTTTACCCCAAGAGAATTGTGAGTGCAGATGGTGTAAGCACTAAACCGTTAGATGTGTGATACGTTAATATGCTATTTAAGAAATTGATATGTGTTATTATGTAATAAATTGAAGTTAAGGTATTGTGTAATCAGTGGATGTGTGCTCTGTAAGAAATTGATGTTTAAATGCTGTGTGAGAAACTAAGAATAAAAACATCGTATATTTTCAACACGCGTTGTTTATTTGCCTTGCATTAAACATGTCACCAGCTTATCGTTGGTTGAATAATCGTCGTTAAATACAGCCAGCAATTGGTTCAAACTTATTCCACAACATCTTCTCTTTAAATAATACAAACAATAAAGTCTACAAGTATTGGAATTGAAATCTTGTAATGGCTTAGAATTATAAGTCCAGGTCACACAATGTTTGTTCATGTACTTCACAAATACGTTATGAATAGGAGGTAGTCCATAAGAATCAAAATATTCGCCTCTTTCATTATGATAAATGAAAATAGCGACCCAGTGCTTGCCTTTTTTGGATTCGGGATCGGTGTTACAAACGAAGCCGCTGGGGTAGTTGACATGGCGGGGTAATTTATTCCGCGCAAACACTCCGTGCACAGTAGCTCGAGTGAAAGCGTCTTTTTGTAAGAGCTCGTGTAATTGTCTGGTATCCATTGTTAGGCAGCGTAATCAAACAGAACGTTACGGTTTTGGTCAATTTGAATCATATTTTCAAATTCGGCATACACAATGACATTAATGGTACGTTCTAGGGCCGTGCCAAAACGCATTTCCAAGCGCACGTTTCCTTGTTTCAACAAATTAAAATGAGTGCCGCTATCACCCAGGTCGGGGGTCAGATCAAGAGCGAATAGTGTATAGCCATTGTGATAATCACTCCAACTTGTGCTGACCGACTTGACTGTTCTCAAAAATCCCCATTTCAAAGCCGAGTCTTTGGCGCAACACCTCGTCCATGTAAACTACAATTGACTCATTGTCTAGGATCATAGTTGCTATCTGTCGTGTTTGATTGTAGGTGTGACGCACTCGCTCCTCATTTTGCTCCTTTAACTTGTCTTCAAAGGCTTCCCTTAACGATCCGGTCGTATAAAAACCCGGGGTAATGTGAAAATATTTGGGACGGGCCTCCGCAAATTCACTCACAATGTCATATCGCTCACTGCAACAGATATCCGGGGGGAGATTGAGCGCACCAGCCACGCGATACATGACGACCAACCCCTCATCCTCAGTAACATTGTACCACGTGTAAGGGTACTGAATTTCCGCTAATCCCACTTTCCAAGCCCCTTCCAACTGTACAGCTTTGGGGAGTCGAGTTAAGTAACGTGTCAACGTGTTGTTTGGGTGATAATTCATTGAACTGTTGGAAGGTAGGGTCAGAAAGAAACTCATGATGGTGATGCCATGAGACACAAATTAAGCTCTTCTTGGTTTCACGGAAATGTAAAGTCACCATCACATGCTACGGACTGACACCTGTCGTCTCTTATATCAATTTCTATGGTAGAAAAGGTTTTGGTGCCCACAGGGTAATAAAATATCTGTTCATATGTCTGGGTCACCCGATCGTAGTCCACAGGAACTGTGCGTAACAAGGGGGCCATCGTGTCACCGACCACTTGTGATTCAATTATACTACAATAAACGTACAGTGCGTACAACCCTCGAAATACATTAGGCTTGTAATCAGTTTGAGAATCGTAAAGGGAAAGACATTCCTCACACCTCAATATTTGACGAAGACCTTCGGTCATGACAACTTGAAGTTTGGGATCAGTTATTTTTACATTCACCGTCTGTGAGTGGAAATTGAATTGAAATCGAACCACGCCTCTGAGATGCGATTTGCGGATGTGCATATTGAGCCTGTCTATCAATTGATCAGCATTGAAGGAACTGGGGGTCAGGCGAACGACCAAGGACTCGACCAAAGGATTCCCTTCCAAGTGTCTGTCTATCGTATGGTATCCAGCTCGCTCATCCACTATGACAAAACCGACATTGTCCCCGATGTTGTAACAGGAAACAGGGTACTGAATTTCTGCTAATCCCATTTCCCAATTACCTTTTAATTGTACGGGTTTAGGCAATTGAGTAAAGTAACGTGTCAACGTGTTGTTGGGGTGATAATTCATTGTTGGAAGGCAGGGTCAGAAAGTAAATCATGACGTCGCTTTATGTTTCAAAGTGGCGTTGGGAAGAATGTACCCTAAGCTACTGCTTAACAGAGTAGTCCACAAATTACTATCTCCTTTACCAACCGATAGATTGTAGATGCTGACGATTATTACGGTATATAAAATGAGGATTTGTGTGACAAACACGATTTCGGCTTTCGGAATTTCACGACCAAATACAGTCCACACCCGATCACTTCTCTGATCTTCCATCCTAATGACGCTTCTGTTCCAAATCTCAGTTTTTATACAGCTCCACACCACTGACCCAACTATTAAAACTGGCAGGGTAGCCAAACCACTTGACAAAGTATTGTTTTTGTCCTTTCCGTTTACGTTCTTTGATAATTTCTTCAACCCTATACCATGCTTTGTCATTCACTTTCTGTAATTCTTCCGCGTAAAATGTTCCCTCTAACACTTCGTCATTATCATCCTTTATCGTATACACATTAGGAGAGCCTAAGTGAACGTTCTCCACCCGAAACAACTCCTCGCTCCAATTGGAAGTGTAGCCCTTTTTAAATTTACCCCGTGCTTGACTGATGCGGACACGATCCCCGATATCATACTGAGGTCGTTTAACCCCATCAGAGCGTTCCCCGTATAATGTCATCCACGTGTCTTCTTGATTACGCAACGAGAACGATATCGGGGTGCGCTTGATGCTGAGGTGATAACTGAGGTTGTATCCTTTCACCAGCGAAGCCAGAACCGGTAGATAAACACTGGTGTTGTGGTAAAATAACGCCACATTTTAGTTTTTAATGTACAATTAAACCGCTCGACTATGCTAGCTTCGGTTTCTTCGATGTGGGTGGTAAAAAAGCGAATCCCCTGCTGCTTAAGAAATGTCTGAAATTTACGGTTGATAAATTCTCCACCCTTATCGGTCTGTAAACACAGGGGCTTCCGCCCTTGTTTTAATATACTCTCAAAGGCTCGAATCAAACTGTCACCCGTTTTATTTTTTAGTGGTGTCACCCACGCATATTTCGAGAATACATCGATACAGGTCAAGAGAAATTTCATGCCTTGGTTCTGTTTGGCTAAGCGAGCTATATCCACTAAATCGGCTTGCCATTGATGGTCAATCCCCCCGACTATGACACGTCGTCTTCGAAATCGACGGTGCCTCGGGGTCGAAATACACACTTAACTTTTCCATGACGTCCATGCTTGTGTCATGGCGGGCTCCTCACCAGGTCTTTTATCTATTTGCATCGCACCCTGTCGGATATAGTTCCATCGATCGGGGTGACCTACTAAATCTTGAGTCTCGCAACGCTTCAGCAAATCTTTTCCAACCCTCTGGGTCAAAGTGTTTACGTCGTCTCAACACATCGTTAACCAAATCCGCCACGTTAGTCCCACTAACGGCTTGTCCTTTAATCGTTAATTCCCCTCGTTCATTCCAACCCACGTCTGGGTTTTTTTCGAAGGCGTTCTAATAGCAAACGCTCTTTTTTCTGAAATTTATCAGGGATGGTTTCTACAACTTCCGCAATAGACACATCTTCTTGTTTGGGTGTGAGGTGTCGGGGTTCTGTGTTGGCGGTAATACTCGCGGTGTTTTGTTAAAATTTGGTTATAAGATTCTACTTTAGCCTCCTCCGATAAATCACTACGATTCAGGACATCCCTCATCTCGGCATCCAAGTTGGATAACACGTCGACAGTGGGAGCTTGATCATAACGCCCACTTGACAACATCCGGGGATCAACCAACATCATTTTCTTAGCCATAATTTTAGCCCAATAGTTTGCCTAACAACGGACCAGCAATACCTAAAATAGGTCCTAATAACGCCGGGAGAAAACCACCGGTTTGTAATACTCTTTTCTTTTTCTTGACGTTAGTTTTAGGTGAGATCAAAGCGCGCAGACCTTGTTTGTATCGGGCTAATTTACGCTTCTGAACTGAAGTCAAGGATACGTTTCCTTTTAAAACATTGAGTGCACATTCACATAGACAATTTATTTATTCTTTGTCAGCAGTGTGAATCAAAGCCCTTTTGACAGGGGGTTTGGCTTTAACCATCACTCGTAATGTATCAGCGTGTTTTCTGAGACGCTGTGCCATAATGTATGTCTAACGATAAGAATGGCGGTCGTCTGATGATCGACGGTATTTATTTCTGTAGGTATACAACTTGATTGGGTCGTAGTATGTCAGTTCGTAGCCTTAAGTGATCTGGTGTTGCCTGTTTCAAATCGATAAACAAATAACCGTGAGGTTGCGAAGTAGCATCTGAAAAGGCTTCTTGTACATACTTGATGTTTCGCGGGTACATTTGTTTGGCTAAATGCATGATTTGTGAAGCGTTCCAAGGGTTCTTAAATACAACTAAATAATGAGCGTTCAAACTGATTGTTCGATGTTCTTTATTCTTTCCGAATAAATTTTGTACTAAATACAACACGCTAAGATTGCCATGGTGACTCCCTTTGGTGAATAGGCGAGTGACGCGTTCGTCAGTTTCTTCCATCAAATCATCGATGATCAACAAGGTTCTTTGTTGAGGGTCTGTTTCAAAATTCAACCCCTCTACAAATTCCACGTGAGGTAGTTGAGTGTACATTGCTTGCCACTCACCGAAACACCACACGATTAGGTCGGGTGGTGGCTCAATGTGACTACCTTTGATTAACTCACTCACAAAGTAAGTTTTTCCACAGCCGCTTGGACCAGCTATCACGCAACTAAAGGGGTGTTTTAAGGCTCGATCCATTCTTATACTGAGTTATCATTCTCAGTTTCCTGCTCTTTTTATAGATAGGATAGGTAGATAGTGTCGTGATAAGTAGAACTCAAAAAGAAATTCAACTTAAGTACATTATCACTATTTTATTCAATCACCAATCATATATATTCATGCGTCTAATAATTTTGTTATATTTACAGTCATACGGTTCCCCCATTAAGACTTTAGACCAGTGTTCGGTGGTCACACAAAAACCTAACATGGTACGTCGATATTCTCTAGAGAGTCAAAGGCATAGTTCAGTCAAATTGTGTTGCTCACACAACAAGCGCCATAATAAAGTGACCTGGTTTTCATCCACCTTATCCAAGGCTCTTCCATCGCAATGTGAATACATTTTTTGTTGGTTCTCGGCTTGACATACCCCGTTCCACATTCTTCGCATGGTTCTTGAGCTATGTCAGATAGCATTGGTTTCATCAAACCACTGTAAAGGCTGATTATCATATCCCACCCATCGTGCGACGTTCCTTGGTCATCCATCCTTTGTCTGCGGGCTGTTAGTTCTTCCTAAGCTTTTATGAGCTGCCACCAATTGAAACTATCAAAGCGCATGGTCACGCTTTCACGGGTAATTTCAATATAGGGGACTGGGGCTTTCACTCGACCAATCACATTGTCAAACACTGTGACCTCCATATCAACGTCTGATTGGCCAGCTTCCACGTCAATCAACGATACGGTGAGTGATGTAAGAGCCGTCCCGCTTCTGAGAAAGGCATTTGAGGGTAATTTTATTTTATGTCCCCTACATCGATCGCGAATGTGTAAATCATTGTCAAATCATCTGGGTTACTAAACCACTGTGTGATTTGAAAGCGACCACTACGGCGACTGGTATACAACGGTCCATCAATGTAATCATACTCCTTGCTGTTCTCCTCAGCCGTCCTGAATGAAACAAAATTCGGTCCGTGTTCGCTTATTTATCACTGATCGAGCTAATGTAAGGGGTTTTTCATGATCATGTGTCGACTAAATTAAGCTGATGTCAGCGCTTTTTTCATGATCACGTGACAAGTTAATGTCAGATCTGGTAAATCACACACACACACACAAGGTTCTTCGAGCATGGAAGTTAAGCTTTCCAATTACGTCACAACTTTCCTCTGCTTTGTTATGCCTGTTGTTTTCCTTAAGTTTCGATTGTATATGTAGAGCTTATAATTACATTGATATTTCAAGTGTTAGGTCAAAAGCGCTTTCGTTACAAACCCACATTGACACAGAGGACAATGCCGTAACCTCAGGGTTCTGTGTTTACCCTGAGCAGGTGACTTGGGTACAGATGGTTGTTGGGTCTCAGCGAGTCTCTGACATTCGTCACATTCTACACAAGTATCCATGTCTTCGCTATAAAGATTCAAACTCTACTGCCAGTAAACTTGTTGTTAACCGATATTTATAATTAGATATTTATAATTACTTTAATCCATCTCATCTTCGGATATGAACGCAGTTAACTGATGATCCATTAAACATTCTCTAGCTTCGATCGCTTTACTAAGCGCCGTATCAAAATCGTAACCTTGCTCCATCAAGCGCTGTTGATTTATACTAATTTGTCTATATATCTTATTGTCTCTCAGTTCTCGAGTTAGTTGTGCATGCATCTGTAACTTGTCTTTTAAAACAGACCACCTGCTATACGCATCCGTCATGTTGATGTCACTCTCAGACTATCTTAGCCATAAATGACCACCCACCAAATTTGAACTCTTTATAACATACATTCCAAATAATAATTAAAAGAAACAAACACAGTCCTGTATTTTCACTCATTTATTACACAATCTGTTAAATACACGTATTTCAATATCTGATTTCACCGACTTCAACCAATATTTCCTATAGTCCACACACAACCATTTGCTACGTTCCAACCACGAGGGGCAGGGTTCGATTAAAGCTATACTCAATTCCCATAAACTTGATACATATTGTTCGTCAACACGTTCGAGACCATCCGCAATACACATCCGAACTTGTTCTTCAGGTTCTGTCATCAAACAAAGATTATGCTGTTGCTGACTCGGATGGTCGATCTGACATCCGTGGCATTTTTCTGGTATTAGGGTTTCTATTAAATCGACAAGCGTGTCTGTGTACACCACCGTGAGATATTCCTCCATTAATTTTCCTCTCGCCACATGGGTTCTGTAGAGCTGTTTTAACTCCTCCCACGCTTCTACAAACATATCCCACGAGTAACCGTCCATTCGCATTGTCACGTGACTCTTCTTTATCAGCACCATAGGGACCGGATTTCGTACACTCATCGTCACGTCTGCACCAATAGAGACCTCGACACGACTCTCCTCTCCCGCTTCTATCTGTTTTAAAGTTTCTGTGACAGCAGCTATTTCGTAACCACACTCCAATACACAGTTAATCCCCAACTCTATGTGGCATTTCATGAAATTATTTTTCAAAAACACTACATCTTTATTCCAAACCACTATCGAATACTGTGCAAAGTATCGTGTGTATAGAGGTTTAACTTGCTCAGATTCAATCTGTTCCACGGCTTTTAACAAGTCGGCATCGCTCATCTGTCTACTGCGTTTGTTCACATAATTGAAAGCACCGAGCTGCCTTTCTCAGCCATGGTGAATGCAGAACTGAGACACTCTCGTGTTTTATATACCCCTCATGACACGAGGTATTACTTCACTTAGCTTAGGTCAGCAAACGCCTCAACAAAATATGACGACATATCCGAGGAAATTGTGAAATCACATATCCCTCCAAATGACCTCACCCAAATAGCGCCCATCCATCACATCAGGTTGCTAAGGTCAGCAAACTCCCTAAGGACATGACCCTACAATTCTAAGGTCACCAATTCAATATATCACCACATGTCATGGGATAAAGGAAGTTAATAGCTACTAATAGCCTCGTAAAGACCGTCTTCATATTAAGAGCAACAGGTGAATACTCCCGCCAACAATAACGCTATCCTTGACTTCTCAATCTTTCAACACCATTACCGCTAGTCGAATTTATGTCCTGACTTATTGACTTTTAATAGCCATTTACGAACTCCTCATTAAAACCGTCAAAAATGAACTCACCGCCATACCGCACATTCATCACATCAGCTCGCAAAGCTCAGCAATTCTAAGGTCACCAAAAGGACGAAATACCCCACCCCGAATCCGGAACTATCGTCAGCGAAAAATATATTGCGCAATGGTTTATCACGTCATCCTCACGTCATACACGATCAAAAACGATGTGGTTACAGGTACGTCGTCCTACTACTGACAGCTGTGTTTGTTGTAATTGCAATCGAGTCTGTAATCCTTGATAATTGGCGGACGCACAATTGAGGGTCTCTTATCTGTGTGAATGTCTGAGTGCAGCATGTTTGAAAAAGGAGTTTAACAGCCCAGGTCGTAAGTTCTTATATGGGGCCGGTAGTATGAACCTTTATTGGACAGGTCAAAATCTGAATTTCGAGGCTTTGATATCTCTGACGCTTAAGCTTTGATAATTTGAATTCGTCTAACCGTTGGCGTTCATGCGTTTGACAAGTGGTTGAGATGGTATGGTTGATAAAATGTTGTATGGTTGGAATAATGAAAGAAATATGTGTGTGAAAGTTGTGTGAAATAATTGCGTAGAAAAAATGGTTATGCATATAAAATGAATATGGGCGTCTTGTTCTGAGAAGAAAGTTTATGGCTAAAAATAATATGACATTGGTGGGAAAAAATTCTGAAAAGGGAAATATGAACGAAGAAAACTATGAAAATGAATCAATGAGGCTAGGTAGACATAGTTCGTTATTTGTTTCAAAATCGGTAATGCTCATCTTCCGCGCCACATCATTCCGTCCCTGAAGACCCACTCATATTGTTCGCCAACAAACATAATATTGAATAATTAATTTGAAGATCTCTCCATCTGACCCATCTGTGGTACCGCGGGTCAGCTGATTTGCTTTCCCGTGACCATTGACCGGTAGGCCAGGCTGGTCACATCGTGCTCTGGGAGTATGATTTCCCAGAGGACTTTGACCAACCCATGCTATTGTCGGGCCATATCGAGCTGATAATGAATGGGGGATGCACAGGGGAATTAGCTAGATATCACATTATAACAAATACAACAGCATACTTGAATCAAGCTGCAAGTAGTGGCCTTATTACATTTCTGTTGAGAGTAATGTTCTTATATCATTGGTCTTGCTTTCTAATTGTTAATTTCTAATATGAATTAAGCTTAAAATATCCTTGGGTTGACAGGTTGAAATTTTGGAAGAGTTGCTACTTGAGGTCAGTCATCTAGCATGTTGCAGTATGAGCACCGAGTAGGGCGGATCACATCACCTACCATTCATTTTATCATGACAATGATGTCTCATCCGATGCCTCGGAAGGATCCAACTGCTCTTGTCAACACCATCCTTGGTACCGCAAGTATACTAAATCACGTTCAAGCAATTATGTACGACCGAATGATGGAACCCACAGAACGCAAGGTGTGTTATGATTGTATGAAGTCTTTAAATCAAGATTTTATTCTCCATGACTGTGGTCTGTTTGCCAGGAATGAAGCTCCATTTTTGGCTTCC
Organism: Urechis unicinctus; assembly: GCA_034190875.2. Taxonomy (NCBI): domain Eukaryota; kingdom Metazoa; phylum Annelida; class Polychaeta; order Xenopneusta; family Urechidae; genus Urechis; species Urechis unicinctus. The sequence continues at coordinate 53,824,605 of CM067356.1, read as the reverse complement.
ATTCCAGTGTGTTTGTTACGGTCATTGATGTCTGTAAATTAAGTGTCCTCTCAGCATTTCTGGGGAGATTCCATCTGAAATTAATGTTCTATCTATGTGTGTGTGATGGGAGAGTTTTACTCAATAAGCAACATGCCTATATGCCCAAGAGCAATTCCATCTTGGTGCAACTGGGCATGATTGGTGTGACTTTGTTTATATCACCAAGAAAGGTTTTTTACCTGGAGATGATTTAAAGGGACAATGCTTTGTTGAAGTCAAAATATTATGCAGCCACCTCCTCCATCCCATAAACCAGCGAATCTCCCACCATCTTGCCATCATCTTTACCAACTCCTCCACCAATCAACATTTTCATTGGATGCAATACAGAAGTTCTTTTTTTAAAAACAAATTAACTTCTTGTAGTCTGACCATATATAAGCCTGTAGCTTAAAGTTTCTAGGCCCTTCAGTGAAGGCCTCAGAGCGATCAACAGTGCGTGTAAGACTTGGATATTTCTGGGAGAGAGTTGATGGCAATGCTTCTCTTAAAATGTGGTAGGGTGGCTAAAAGATGAATGGGCTTAATTCCCTTGCCAAAAACCTGATTCAATTGTTTATGATGGCTCACCATGTGCCACTTTTTATGTAGAAGAAGTCATACAGAATAAAGCTTGACAAATCCATGCGCAGCTTCATCATCCATTTTCCTCATTGGGCTACTCTTTTTGGGAGTCCTTGCAGAGCATTCGGAGTTGCAACTTGTGTGGGTCAAGGTGTGGGTGGGCGGCGTTTATCTATTGGTTTTGACCAAGCCAAGATTTTTTAGTTGCATACTGATTGGTGGTGATGTCATCAAAATGCCATCAACACACACGATCATTATCAGTAGGGATCCAATTTTTGCCATTCACTTTTAGCAGTTGATCAAATGGATCCATTTTACAAACATTACTGGGTCACGGTATTCAGTTGGCTAAGGAATCAACGAGAAAGCGGCGAGACACGCACGTAGACATATACTATAGTTATTTTGGTGTAACTCGCCAAATATTTTCTCCAACTATTAAACCAACAAGTGATGTGTCCACACCCGACCACACAAAAATACGTCCCTTATTCTACACCTAAAGTTTTGCGAATGCACGTGTAGACTAACTTCAAAAAGATTATGGAGTTTAAGTTGGAGCCCACGGAACCAGATTGCTGTAATTGTCACGATTGACCTGACCTGACCAAAGACGCTGCATATCGACGCATGCACAGTTACAATCACGAACTCGTTCGTTGTTGATATTGCTATGAACATACCCTAGATTGGATATGCACTAGCACAAAGAAATTCTGCGTGTTCATTTTCACAGAGTGTAGTCCCTGAATAAGACTTCACACTGCTGCTAGACTCCGCACCAGAGAGATAGTGGGTAATGAATAACGACAACGCAGTTGGTTGGTCTCTCTGGATTTCCGAATTCCGAATGATCCTCTCCTCAGTTTTTGAGGTCTTTATATACCATTTCTTTTGCCGTGTGACCAAATGGGCAGACGTCTCATTAATTCATCATGAATTCACTAAGCTATATGTAAGGCGATTCACCTTAAACTTGAATGGCCTTTCAGTTGGCCAAGACATATACATATAAACATACGATTAACATTACACAGGAGATTACATATAATGTGACTTAAACTGAAATGGCCTTCCATTTGGCGCCAGAACATTAACATACATGCATAAATTAGACTGACCCCCAACAACTATTTCTAAACTTCAAAGGGTTCGGCAACATCAAAGAACACTCGTCACGTGACCTGGCGGAGCTCAACATTATCACTTTAAACCGTTATGACTTTAGACCGCCACATTATGACACATGGTTCTACTTCACAGGGGGAGCATGGCCTAAGCCGTCAATCATAAACTTCAAAGGGTTCGGCAACATCAAAGAACACTCGTCACGTGACCTGGCGGAGCTAAACATTATCACTTTAAACCGTTATGACTTTAGACCGCCACATTATGACACATGGTTCTACTTCACAGGGGGAGCATGGCCTAAGACGTCAATCATAAACTTCAAAGGGTTCGGCAACATCAAAGAACACTCGTCACGTGACCTGGCGGAGCTAAACATTATCACTTTAAACCGTTATGACTTTAGACCGCTACATTATGACACATGGTTCTACTCCACAGGGGGAGCCTGGCCTAAGCCGTCAATCATAACAGATATCATGAATATTCTTCGCCCACTGCGACACCTTAGGACAGTTGGGGTTGCTCTCAATTAGCTCTTTTGGGCACTAGTTAGCCTGAGCAAGATGAAGGGATCACAATGTTTCTGACATCATTTGGTAACACTTGTGAAAGCATATTGCAGTGTAATATCAGAATTCAACTATTTGTCAACTTTTGGACCCGCATAATAAGAGTATGGCTAATAAAGAATTCATAAGATTAACAGTAATTGACCCCCTTCCATTTTGACCTTATTGGAACTCACTCGTATGAAACACGTCTGCAGCCTTTTGTCACACATATACGTCAACCTATGATAGCCTTCTGGTAGTAAGAGATAATAGGATGAGGACTGCTGATGCAGGGAGGATATTTGGGTCATCACTTGCTTGGTTGAATCATAACATCGCCAAGAACACTTTCGTGTAAATGTCGACCCGTAGAATGTCATTCAGTTGACATTGGATTGTTTCATGACATCATAAAGACGATAAACTTTGGTGCAGCGCATATGTAATAGTTATAGCCACATTGATGAACTTTAAAACCAGATACTGATGACCCATGAATGGTAGGCGGCAACATAGTGGCGTCCATAGCAAAATGATAGGATAAGTGTCACCGTTCTGCTCAGACGATTCACTCATGCCAATTAATCGAACTCTTCACACCAGTAGAGCTGTGTTATTATCAATCTGGAGGCAAAGTGATGTGGGCCACTTCTTGGTTGACCTTAATGAAAAACAATCAACAAAGCTTAATATTGTACAATACAACTGAGAGTTTACAGTTATTAGGTCAATGAGCTGTCCGTGGCTGGGGATAGAAGCGGGTTATTTAGTAAGATGGATTTTGTTCCGCCTGGTAAAAGGATGTGTAGGGTAGGGGTGGGGCACAGAGTAGAATATGACAAAGCAATGAATATCGTTCAGCAGACCTTTTGGGGAAGAATACTGCGGTTAAAGCATCTTCACTGCCATTCTTGCATGTCACGGATATTGTGTATCGTTTATTGCAGCTGGCAGATGTTATTGCAGTGACACACCTATCCAAACACAAATGGAAATGTAATCTTGACAAATTTAGCTTTTTTTAAATTTAGCATAACGCATCAGACGGGTTACTTCGTTTGTCACAGAGAACGCTTTGTGTAAATCGCGTCATTTTATGAAGCCTCAAGTCTGGCTATGGCTTCAGTGATAAAATAAGTGAAATCGTGATCCACTTTTGAACCCTTATTTCATGGTTCCTCTTCAATTTATTATCCCTGGGACGTTCGTCGCCCTGCTCAATTAGGTATGTGCAGTTTGACAATTGATCAATGTTACTATGCTTATCTTGTCAGCACAGGCCCTTCAATGAATAGGGTTGTTTTGGTAGTGATAGACGAGAAAAGCCGTCAGTAATGTCTCGATCCCGGGTCTCGATTAACGCAGGCTGTTTGCATTCTGACGAAACGAGAAATATTGGTAGAATTTATTGTACACAATGGCCCAGAAGGCAAACATGCATTAACTATTTAATTCAAAATACATGGAACGGCGATGGCTAATGACTTCAGCTTGTTATTTACGAAATCATATCATAACGGAAGCTGAATTGCGGACAATGACTAAATGGCTGCGTATGTGAGTTAATTCCATTGATAGCGATGACGTCGGAATCGTGGTCTAATCCGTATATAGCTCAATAAGTGACATTAGTGGAGATATCTGACGAGTCACAGCGATGTATGGTCACACAACGTCAATAAAATAAGACCATTAGCCTTTTTCCGTCCTTGACCTTCAGTGAATGGCTGATATACCATTGCGTTATACCAGCGCGCCTAATTAAATCGCAGATAATCTTTGTAATCGTGCTATAAACAGCTCACCGGCAGTGATTCATTTGCCAGTGCTATAGAGGCGATGGCGATGTCGGGAAGGAAATTCATTTGCTTGCAAATGAGCAGTCACTTTATCTCTGGAAACGTTATCCACGAAGACTCGGCAGTCTGAGAGCTTCCCTCTTAATAACCCCCCACCCATTACTCACACACATGCGATGACTGCATCATTGTTGTCGGTATCTGTCCTGGCCTCACACACCCAATGTTGTAGGCTTCCCAAAATCAGGAAGTATGTCGGTGGAGCAGATGACAAATTGAGATACTCAAAAGCATATGCCAATGGAGTAGCAGGCACCTACAAGACCTCCTAATGATGGATTTGAGCTTGTCCTGGGGTTGCAAAGTTGATATCATTTTAATCAGGTTACATATCAGTTATAAATAGGTTACATGCTTATCATAGCCATATAACACGTTCAACAAATTTTAAGATCATATTTTTGTAACTTACAAAAAACCATCTGCGATATCTAAGTACAAAGTGGCCAGTTCTGAACACCTTCTTTTTTACCAATCCAACCAGACACAGAACGGGTCGAGCAGGATGTTGTCTCCGAATCTCAAAGAGTTCTTATGCGAGAGAGCACAATCGCGATCATTCTCTTCTTCGGCTTGAGCGGCACATTCATCGCGACAGCATTTCTTTCTTCCGTCCTGAAGTTTTCAATCAGCGATCACGCAAAACGTGTTGCAGAGCAGGCATTTCCACCCGTTCAAAAGTCCAACTGCTGTAGTCGATAATCGACATACCAAAAACTACCTGTTAATCGCCAAGAGGCCAAGAGAAAGCGAGAGAGTTAGACAGACAAACTGAGTGTGTGTGTGTGTGTGTGTGTGTGTGTGTGTGTGTGTGTGTGTGTGTGTGTGTGTGTGTGTGTGTGAGAGAGAGAGAGAGAGAGAGAGAGAGACAGAGAGAGACAGACAGACAGACAGACAGACAGACAGACAGACAGACAGACAGACAACCGCTGATCAATGTTAACATTGCCAGGCACAACCCGAGAGAATTGGCACTTGACCATTGACCTATACTCCACAACGCCATTCGAGGGAGATACCGATCTCGCTTATTTTCGAGTTTTCAATTTTGCTAGCTTCCGCATTCGAAACCAACATCGTAAAGCCAGTATCGTGATCAACCGACATCAAGTAAGAGCATACATGATGCGTAAGTGGTTCCCGAGATCCTAGTTTGACACAGGATTCGAATCAAACGTAGAATAAAGTGAGTAAAAGGTAGTTTTTCATCGGCAAAGTTGAGATTACCGATTATTCCTGACTAGAGAGCATAAAACAGGTATCAAAGCAGTTTGATTTGGCAGTACAAATACGATCCATTTTGAAATCAACCTATTTTTTCAAATTGGTCTATCTAACCAGAACTTTGATGATGGGTCATGTTGCATGTTTCCTTTGCAAAACGTCAATTACACATTGTACCTTGGCCCGCATGTGGAGCGGTGAGAAACGCCATTAAAACATGTGTTCAACTCCCAAAGTTTACAAGTTAGTTGCTATCACATGACTAGTTAACGAAACGTGGCGGTAGTGGTGTTAAAACTCACATAGCCTATGTTGGATACTGTTAGAAAGCCGTCTGGTGACATTCAAAGGTACATTTGATCAGTTTTTTGTCCTGAACTGTCTTTCCGTTTGTTGGCCTTCGTGGATGCTGTGATACTGGCCCCTCGTAAGGCCATTCTGCATTGTCACCTAGGCGGTCATGTATTGTCACACACGTACGAAGTTGCTTAAACGAGCACTGGTAGCACACATCTGAGGAACTAAAGCATACTTTGTAGAAACTACCAGCAAAAGTCAACAACAACCCTCACCGTTACAGGAATCTACTAGCAACTCAATGTCGGCAGTGAGAACAGTGACGTCCCTGATGATCCTGGCAGTGAGAACAGTGACGTCCCTGATGATCCTGGCAGTGAGAACAGTGACGTCCCTGATGATCCTGGCAGTGAGAACAGTGACGACCCTGATGATCCTGGCAGTGAGAACAGTGACGACCCTGATGATCCTGGCAGTGAGAACAGTGACGACCCTGATGATCATAGCAGTGAGAACAGTGACGTCCCTGATGATCCTGGCAGTGAGAACAGTGACGACCCTGATGATCATAGCAGTGAGAACAGTGACGTCCCTGATGATCCTGGCAGTGAGAACAGTGACGACCCTGATGATCATAGCAGTGAGAACAGTGACGACCCTGATGATCATAGCAGTGAGAACAGTGACGACGAATTGTCTTCTGGGTAAGAGTGTTTCACGTTTAAAATAAAATGACGCTAGTCTGTAGAATACCACAGCGTCCCTCATATCGTACCATATGATTATGTTCGAGGGTCAGGGATGCTCTTGTAGCCGGGGGTGTCGCTGCTGGGGTCACGCTGGTGGGTGCTGCTGCTGGGCCGCCATTGCGAGTACAGGAGTTGCCGCTCTTGGCTTCACGTTGTCGGGTATAGCAGCAGGATCTACTTACTGGTAAGTGTCTCACGTGGACCTTTGGTTAGGGTAACCTGGTAACATGGACTCTGTTCTCAGTGTGACCTAGTGATGTGGAACCTAATCTCAGTGTGACCTAGTGATATGGACTCGGTTCTCATAGTGTTCTGGGGACGTTAACCCTGCTCTCAGAGTGACCTACTGACGTGGACACTTTCTCAATGTGACCTGTTGAGGTGGACCCGGTTTTCAGTGTGACCTACAGACGTGAACCCTCTTCTTAGTGTGACCTACTGACGTTAACCCTCTCCCTAGTGTGACCTACTGACGTGAACCCTCTTCTTAGTGTGACCTACTGATGTTGACTGTAATCTGGTGACTTGGACTAAATGTGACCAGCTAAAGGAAACCCTGTTCTCTGATTGACCCGGTGACAAGAACCAGATTCTTAATGATGACCTGATAATGTGGGCTAAATTCGAAACTGTTGTCAGATAAGATGCCTCCAATAAGCTACTGTATATGTATGTTAGCAGCTGGGATGATGTGGACTGTTGTTTATGTGTTAGCAGCTGGGATGATGTGGGCTGCTGTTTATGCATGTTAGCTACTGGTTGATGTGGACTGTTGTTTATGTGTTAGCAGCTGGGATGATTAGGGCTGCTGTTTATGTATGTTAGTTGCCGGGGTGATTTGGGCTGTTGTTTATGTATGTTAGCAGCTGGGATGATTAGGGCTGCTGTTTATGAATGTTAGCTGCTGGGATGATGTGAACTGCTGTTTTTATATATTAGCCGCTGGGATAATGTGGGCTGCTGTTTATGAATGTTAGCAGCTGGGATGATTAGGGCTGCTGTTTATGAATGTTAGCTGCTGGGATGATGTGAACTGCTGTTTATGAATGTTAGCTGCTGGGATGATGTGGATTGCTGTTTATGAATGTTAGCAGCTTGGATGATAAGGGCTGCTGTTTATGAACGTTTGCTGCTGGGATGATGTGGGCTGTTGTTCATGTGTTAGCAGCTGGGATGATGTGGGCTGCTGTTTATGCATGTTAGCTGCTGGGTTGATGTGGACTGTTGTTTATGTGTTAGCAGCTGGGATGATTAGGGCTGCTGTTTATGTATGTTAGTTGCCGGGGTGATTTGGGCTGTTGTTTATCTGCTAGCAGCTGGAATGATGTAGGCTGTTGTTTTTGTGTGTTAGCTGCCGGAGTCATGTGGGCTGCTGTTTGTATATTTCAGCTATTGGGCTTCTGTTTGTATGTGTCAGCTGGTGGGATGATGTCGGCCGCTGCTGTAGCTAACGGAGGGGGCGTGGAAGCTGGGGGTGCAGTGGCTGTTTTGCAATCGGTGGGAGTTGTGGGTCTCGGTACAGTTGGTACAGCGCTCACTGCAGTGGTAGGCCTGTTAGTGTTTGGGGCAATAGCTGGGACGGTAGCTGCCGCGGGTTTCAATGTACACAAAAACAAGAAAAAGAAAAAGCAGAACGGTGACAAGTAATCTATTATGTTATAATCGACGACATAACGTTTCCTCCTTCTATCCAAGCTTCCTAATCCGTCAGCATCTGGACTAAAATTTGGTAAATGTGGCTCAATTCCTATTACTGTTTTCCATTAAGGACACCACTTTGCCTCCATAATAATCAATAACACAAATCCACTGATCTGAAAAGTTCTAATGAATGTTAATTTTGGGATCGATTAATTGACATGAATAAATCATCAAAGCAGAACGGTGATGATTAATTTATTAAGTTATAATCCACGCCACAATGTTGCCTCCTTCTATCCAAGCTGTGTGGGCCATCAGCATCAGGACTAAATGTTCATCAATGTGCCTCAATTCCTATAATTATTGCATATGTGGTGCAACAAGGTTAGTTGCCTTTATGATGTCATGGGGCGATCCAATATCCACTGAATGACACTTTAGTGAATGTTATTGACATCTTTCAATTGCTCGACATTTACAAGAAGTGTCCTTGTGATATAGTGATTCAACAAAGCAACTTATGGTCCAAATATCCTGTCTGCATCAGCAGTCCTCAACATATTGTCTCTTACGATCAGCAGACTATCGGATGTATATGTGGTGTGACAAAAGGCTGCAAATGCGTTTCATGCGAATGTGTCCCTACAAGGTCAATCACACAGATCTGGACGGAGTTATTTCACAACTCCTATCTTTTATATAAATAGATAGCTCATATCTGCTTGCCAGCATGTGGTTAAATTTTACTCATGCATGAATTTTCTGTAATAATGAGCAAAAGCAGACAAGGGAAGTAATAACCCTAATGTTGTAGTTGAGGATACCTTAAACAGTTGCAAAGGAACACTTGTAACAGATTATTAGTTAGTTGGCTGTGATATACAATCACAGCTGGTGATGTGCTGTTAATAACACGATAACAGAGATTCTGTGTGGTTTATTTGGGCTTACTTATATCATAGCAATGATATGTCAGTTGTTGCACGATGGTCTGTTACGCAACGTAGAGCTGATGGTCGCATTGTATTGACAGTGTAGGCCACAAATCTCAGTCACTGTGCTTATCCCTCTACTTATATCACTACCGAAGCTGTATACTTAGAGATCTTGTTACACAATATTTGGCCACAGTTACAGATTATCATTCAGCTAATAAAGTTGCATCAAATATGCAGCTTAATCATCCTATAAAGTCAAGGAACACGAGGAGTTCATTTCAATGAATTTTTTTACAGCCGAATTGGGAACAATAAATGATCCCTGGAAACGGATGTAGACAATGAATGATCCATTAAGAACAATGAATTATCCATTGAGAACAATGAATGATCCATTGAGACGGATGCGCACAATAAATGATCCATTGAGAACAATGAATGATCCATCAAGACGGATGCAGACAATGAATGATTAATTTAGAGCAATGAATGATCCATTGAGACGGGTGCAGACAATAAATGATCCATTGAGACGGAGGCCGACAATAAATGATCCATTGAGATCGACACGGACAATGAATGATCAATTTGCAGCGATGAACGATCCATTAAGACGGATGCATACAATGAATTATCCATTGAGACGGATGCAGACAATGAATGATCCATTGAGACGGAGGCTTGATGCCCTTGATCCGTTATCGTATCACTAAAGGACGAATTCTGACATCTACCGCACGAACTAAGACGCTATGATACCATGCTGTCCTAATGAACGGACACTTTTCTGTAGCGGCCTTCAGTTAAGGCAGATGTATTACTGAATTACCCGCAAGCCAGATGCTCTTATCCACAAGCAGTAGATTCAGGTTGCTGTTGATTGAGGTTAGCCGATGTAGTCGCAATGAAGGTAAATAAAGATTTTTTTTTGACGATCTAACACTGATGACATTGTGTGATTGTCGTATCCTTGTAATGGATGGTGGTAGTGCCAAAGATTAAATGTTGCCCAAACATTAATAAGCCCGGAACACGTATATAATATCAAACGGTTATGTATGCAGTATGCATCATGGTATGAACTTATTTAGAACAAGCGACGTTACACGCTTCATTCATTCATTCAACCATTTCCATGTCATGTTTGGATGAAGCCTAAGCATGCTGTATGGGCTGGTCTTTCATAATACTAAATTTCAAATGTAGAAAATAATAAATGTTATCATTTCCCAGAAATTAACTTGTTCTAAAGAATACAACAGTATATATGAATCAAGCTGCAAGATGCGTCACCATATTATGGCTTGCTGGACGTAAGAAATTACCTGAGGGCTGCTGATGCTGGAAGGATGGTTTGATGGTGACAGGGTGGAGGGATGTCGATCTCTAATCAAGTAGGATGTTTCGTGTGAGGCCAGGACACGATTCAGTTCGCCGATACCGACAGCAATGATGCAGTCATTGCATATGTCTGTGTGTAATTGAAGGGAGGCCATTAAGAGGGAAGGTCTCAGACTGCTGATTCATCATAGATAACGTTTCCTGAAATAACGTTGCTGGGTAATCGCAATCAAATAATCTTCCCGACATCACCACTAAAGCATTGGCAAATGAATGAGCTGTTTATAGCACGATTACAAAGATGATCATTGATTGAATTAGGCGCACTGGTATAACGCAGTGGTATATCAGCCATTCACTGAAGGTCAAGGACGAGAAAAGGCTAACGGTCTCATTTAACTGGCGTTACGTGATCGCCCCACTGTCACTTATACAGCTATATACGGATTAGACCATGATTGCGACGTCATCGCACGAATCTCATTAAGTCAATGCAATAAACTAACATACACATTTTGTCATTGTCCGCATTCCGCAACTCTTCCAAAATTTCAACCTGTCAACACAAGGATATTTTTAAGCTTAATTCATATTAGAAATTAACAATTAGAAAGCAGACCAAAGATATTAGAACATTACTCTGCTAACTTAAGTAAAAATAAATTATTCAAGGTGCTTTAAAGAGGAATTTAGTATTTTACAAACATGGAGTTTCGTCTTCTTCATTGTAAAGAACAATACATCCAGTCGAATACTTTCCCATAGTTTTGGCTCCTCCATTACTTAACTTAAAAGTCTTCAAGTCCCGCCCTCCATGGAGAACCTACCTTGAATAAAAGAGCTCCTATGTGATTGCAAGATTCCCCTACTATGCATCACTAACAATAGTCTTAGATATATACAATCATCATTAATTTAATCATGAAAGTTAAGGTAGCCTTATGCAATTTGACAATATGAAGGAAACACTTTAGGAAAGAGACTTAAAACTCCAAAACTCTGCAAAACAAGTACAACAGGCACTATGGATTTTTTTTATCCCGACCCTCAATACACGCCCAGACCCTGTGGGGCACACTATTGATGAGTTCTGTGGTTTTGCAGTAGGTCTTCAAGAAAGTGAGTTCAGGCTCAGTAAATTGTAATATGAAACTTCCTGAACCCAGTCTGATGCAAAGTATGACAGAGCTTTGCCCTCTTTCCATTCTGTCATCCGACGGTTCGACAAGCTGCAACTGCTGGGGCAACTGTAATTTATACAAACCAAACCATGCATTTTTATCAGTTTACATATCAATTATAATTAGGTAACGTCCTTATCATAGTCACATAACACGTTCAACAAATTTTAAGATCATACATTTTTAACTTACAAAAGTACAAAGTGGCCAGTTCTGAACACCTTCTTTTTCAGAAAGGGTCGGGCAGGATGGTGTCTCCGAATCTCAAAGTTTAAATTCCTAGTGGTGTCAGTTTGTTAGGAGATGAAGAAAACACCTCTCTTTCATTTTATGCGTGATACAAATCATGTTTGAGTCCAAATATACGCATTGGATCAGTTCAAGTACGAATGTGGAAGAGTGTGTGCCAGATGGATATAATCCCAAACTCAACTATGGCGACGCACATGTTGCGCCAGATGACCCTGGCAGTGAGAACAGTGACAACCCTGATGATCCTCATAGTGAGAACAGTGACAACCCTGATGATCCTCATAGTGAGAACAGTGACAACCCTGGTGCACTTGGCAGTGATAACATTGACGACCCTGATGATCCTGTCAGTGAGAACAATGATGACCCTGGTGATCCTGGCAGTGATGACTCTGGTGATCCTGGCAGTGAGAACAGTGACGACCCTGGTGATCCTGGCAGAAAGAACAGTTACAACGTATGGTCTTCTCAGTAAGAATGTTCCAAGTTTATGAAGCAATGACGCTAGTCTAAAGAATACCACAGCGTGCCTCACATCGTACCTCATCATTATGTTGGTGACTCAGGGCTGCTCTTGTAGCCAGGGATGTCGCTGCTGGGGGCACGCTGGCGGGTGCTGCTGCTGGGCCGGCCATCGCGACTGCAGGAGTGGCCGCTCTTGCCTTCACGTCGTCGGGTATAGCAGCAGGATCTACTGGTAAGTGTCTCACGTGGACCCTTTGGTTAGTGCAACCTGATAACATGGACACTCAGTGTCTCCAGGTGAGTTTGACTCTGTTCTTATTGTGACCTGGTGAAGGCACACGCCAAAGAGATTAGAACTAACATATATTTAATTAACGACACATGGAACAACCTTCAAGTGTAGAATGCTGATAAATACAGGATGTGTGTCTCCATGATAGGTCGATAATGCTCTGACTCAACATTAACATCATCCATTAATTACCTTGCTGACTGAGTTCACATAGCTCATGTAATTGTTGGGTTTTAATAGCCACCAGAAGAAACCACGTTCGACAAGCTAAGAGTTTGATACGAATGTTATCCGCTGAATTCTATAATTGTTCACTGGTTGATAAACTTCATCTACCCTTAAGAGATGATGACTGAGAAGTCTTCAAAGATTTACAAAGATGGCCGCCCAATATTGCGTAGTCGTTAGGGTACACATTTAACAAGAAATGACCGCAGTTTGGATGAAAATCTTGACTTTGTCCTTGTAAGAGACATCGATTTTTTGGGAAACTATTCCGGCTGCGAGCTGGTTGAAACTATCTCAGCTGGATAACTGGTCACAACTCGCCGCGAGAAGCTTTTTGTCGAAATTCTGATGTTTTGCCATGGTGTATGTATGTCCCCGAAGTCGTTGGTTGGGTCTTGTTACCAGGCTAGGTTAATTATATGTCCACTTGTGGATTTCAAACACCATCATCTGATCACAGCTTCTATAGCATTTGTTTGTCAGTGCCATCGTCTTCACTAGCGCTGCGGTTCAGTAAACAACAAGGGCGTCGTTGAAATTGTTGTTATTTTGCCGACTTTGTCTTGACAGATCGTCAGATTGAATGCGTTAAACGCATTTATGATGTACATGATGTAATTGCAAACTTATGAACAGTTTCATGAATATTGTTATTAACCAAGTACAGCGTGGCAAACGGGCGGAAGTAGCTTTAATTATTTAGCGGGGAACGGCTCGGGCTATGTGAATTACGGCTGGGGACCGACTAAGTTGTAAGTTATATTTTTGTAATAACGTTGTAAGGGTACTTGTGATTGGTTAGTTTATAGCGCGCTGTGCGGTTGGCTTTTATTGGTCTTAGGGGTTGTATTATAAATTAGTCATTTGTATTTTAGGGCTCTATTCTTCCGGTTAGGGGGTGGTTTAGTTGAGATAGGAATGATACTGGGGAAACTTTTGAGATAAAAACTTATACGTTCATTACATTGACTGTAAATGTAAAAGATAATTTCTGTCAAATAAATTATCAATACTATTTCAATCAATATCCATGTCATTTTTATTTGAGTTAGAAACCATTCACCCATCCCCCCCCTCACCCAGTCCCAGTAATAAGAAGCCTATCTCCCCATGTAACACTTCTTCTCATTGGATTCATATATAATAATGACTTTACAATGATATTATGATCATTATCATTAATGACATTACAACTAAGCTAGAGTCATTCAAAGTATGCCAGATATAAGTTTATGTTTCTGGTCTAAAGACATGTCCTATGTAATCGGTCATACAACTTAGTTCTTCCTGCAGTGTCGTTCAGGTACCGGTAGGCTGTTGGTAGTCTCCACGGGTTGAGGACATTTTTCCCGGAGGTTTACCTACTCTGCCTAAGAAGTGGGTCGAAAAAAGATGCTCCCAAAGCTGCTTAGTATTTCCCAGTAAAAGGTTGTGGAGGAGAATCCTGACATAACCAACATCTTCTTGGACGGGAAAAGGAGAGTCAGAGGCAGCTCTGTAGGTGACACGTTTGAGGCAGTCTACATGCCTGAGTGTGGCAGCTTGGCGCAAAACACAGTTGAATATCCAGCCTCACTACTCTATAAAGGTGTGTCTGGGGTGCTGCGCTATCTGGAATTGTTATTCGGTCCATTCTGATCTGCAGTGTCGTCCTGTTGCGGGATTCACTTTCGACCACGTGACAGCTTATTCTTGAAAAGCCTTAAGTGCGGTGGGCGCTGTTTACTTCTTCCCTTGGCATGGGGATTGATCCGCCCAGGCATGCATGAAATCTAACATGATTTCTTACTGTTGCACAGAAGGATGCGTCCACGAATTCATCATTTCAAACTTTGGAATAAATAAAAAGGGAGATCTCTCTCCCAAAGCTTGATAATGTTGTTGTTAGTGTATGGGGTGCCTGCTTGCGAATTCATTGAGTCAAACTTAAATCACATTATTCGTGCTCATTTTCAGCGTCTTTAAATCCTATTCCATTTGCCATCACACTTTTGCACGTTCTGTCAACGTTCTTTGATAATATTGCCTCAAAAATGTCTTTGTCGATCTGTAAAACGTGTCTTGTTGGGTATCTTTTGAAGCCTTTAACGCAAAGAAATAACCTACTATTTCTGGTCATGAATGGCCGCAGTTCCCTTAGAATGTCTTCAACATTGTTAGTGTCAGCTACAAGTTGTAATATCCAAACATTTGTCGAGAAAGTTTGATATTTCTGCGACAGTGTCTGCTGCTTATGTGACACAATTGATGGCTGTTTCACTTTCATTAATTTCCAAAAGTCGTACTTATTCTTTCCTGTTTCAGACTGGGTGTTCTTCCGCCCGATCTGCCTCAACATTTCCTTTACAACCGCCTCTGGCATTGACAAATGCACTGTCTAACACCCTTTGGGCCAGCAGGTGCTGGGTTTACAAGATGCAATCTGCTTATTCAATTAATGGAAAAACGGTTGTCGTAAACAGTTTTACTTAGATGTCGTAAACTGTTATACTTAATTTTACCCTCTCTACATTAAAGCATGTTACCCGTCAATTCTTTAAGCCTGACTTAACTACCTCATTAAGGGGCGACCTCATTGGTGATCCTGCTAGAAGCCAGCCAATGCACTCGCCGATGGGGCTTAACAGGATATAAAAGGGAGGGAGCAAACGCTAACAAGAGAGATCACCGACCATATTTTAGTATCATCCTTTTCGACCATGTTTATTAAAAAGAAGTTATCCTGTATTAAGAAGAATAAAAATATATTTGTCACAACGTCGTTTGGAATTCATCACATCCTCAAAGTCGACAAAACCAAGCTCGACACGGTTATACAAAATTTGTCAACAGGCAGGAAATGGGGAGCCTGGTTGATTTGTTATTGCCAAGCAACCGTTCAACTTATTAAGGTCAGTTTGTGGAAGTTGTATTCAAAAATGTGAGGCTGCCATTATATAGCTTTGGAGGGGGTGGGGTGGGCTGTTGTCTAAGCAGACTTCCTCTCGCCAGTTACCTTGATGAGGCTCGAAATTAAACACGGACTGCAGCCATTCGATCTATGTCTTAACAAACAATCGAGGCAAGTTGGTTGTGTAACGTTTTCTGTGAGCCATCGACTTATTTCATAGTTAACTTTTAGTATATCATGGGTCAATACATGTAAATTGTAATAACGTAAGACATTATAATAGACAGCTGGGAAGTTTTCTAATCTTAACACAAGCCCTGTTGTTGTATTGACCTGGGCGCGATGTTGCAGTGGGCCTGATAAAGTGATAACAAAATATTTCGAGGTTTTTGGTTTCGCAAGCGGCCGCATTCGAAACTGAACAGCCAGTATCGCGCACAAGCGCTCCAAAGGACAGCAAGTAGAACAGGAGCCTACGTGACGGGTAAGTGATTCCCTTACAGGCAAACCAAGGATTCATAATCCCGAGCACTACTGCAGCATAACCGCGATTCTAGTTTGATGTATGATTCGAGTCAAAAGGTAGAATAAGGTGAGTAAGAGGTCGCTTTTACATCTGCAAAGTTTAACTTACCGATAACTTCAAACAACGATTTGAAAGTAGCTTGATGCAGTACAACTAATACCATCTTATTTGAAATTCACTAAATGTTGTAATTTGTCGATAAAACCTGAAATTTAATGATAAGTCATGTTGGAAAACATCAGTTACACATTGAACCTTGACCCGCGTACAGCAGTTGTGATTTGAGAGACACCATTAAAACGTGTTCAACACCCAAAGTTTACAAGTTAGCTGCTGTCACATAACTAGTTAACAATACATGGCGTCAGTGGTGTTAGAACTCACATAGCCTACTGTTAGGAAGCCTTCTGGCGACATTCCAAAATACATTTGCTCAGTTTTTGTCCTGAACTGACTTACCGTTGGTTGGCATTTGCGGGTGCTGTGATACCAGTCCCGAAAACGGCCACTCCATATTGTCAGTCAAGAATGAAAGGGTCGATGAAATACGCAGGCATACAAAAGCTGATAACACACTTCAGGTGCAGTATCAAAGGTTATCTTGACCATAATGTGATGCAACGTGGGGAAATCAGATCGTAGTATGAATGTCAAGATGACCTTACCATTCAGGATGGTATTATTATGCGTGGCAAGTGAAATAGTGATATCCATTCGAAATGATAGATGATATATTTGCCAGGAATATCACGTGAAATACGTCAATTTACTGAGCGCAGATTAAAGAGACAAATAGGCACATAAGCCTCTCATTAGTTCCCGATCGGTTTACAATATCAGACAAAAACTCCTTGATAACAATAACCTATGGTAGTGGTTTCTTTGAAGTTGATTATTAAACGAAACATGTCAGGTAAGATCAGCTTTAGCGTAATGACCTGGAGCAACGTTTGCCAACAGGATAAATGCAACAATGCTTGTTTGTCGATAGCAGAAAGAATAGTGCTCTGTTTGACAATGGAAAATATTATGACCTAAAACAGCCTGTCACAGACCCGATATTAGCTTGCCCTATTGAGTTTGCACCTGAAACGACCCTGACCCAAATAAAGGTAGCAGGGTGGGAAACCAAGTAAGAAACCAACCCTAGTCATTTTCTTTCATAAAACGTATGGCGTCTTGAGCAACAAATTTCTTTTATTGTTCAGTTCTATATTCGACAGCTTTTGGGTCCCAGCAGTGCTGCTTCTGGTAAAGCATTAGTCAAGTTTTGGAACCGTTGTATTGTCATCAAGCCGGTTATTGTATAAGTGACGAGGTTGCCGTTTGGGTGATGGTTGCTTGTCGATTGCCCCCCGGGTCAATAGATAGCAGATAATATACTGCAATGTCTCCCGTTGTAGGTCTGTGCTCGGATTTTAAACCCCAAATGCTTTTAGCTCGAAGACTTCTAACACACCCCTCTTTTGTTGTGTGTGTGATAGAAATCATGTCGGAGGATTACCTATCTCGTGGTAACCCTGGTAGTGAGAACAGTGACGACCCTGGTTTTCCTAGCAGAGAGAACAGTGACGACCCTGGTGATCCTAGCACTGAGAATAATGACGACCCTGTTGATCCTGGTAGTGAGGACAGTGACGACCCTGTTGATCCTGGCAGTGAGAACAGTGACGACCCTGGTGATGCTGGCAGAGAGAACAGTAACGACGCAGGGTCGTCTCGGTAAGAATGTTCCACGTTCATGAAGAAATGATGCTAGTCTGTAGAATACCACAGCGTCACTCATATCGTACCATATCATATTGTTGGTGACTCAGGGCTGCTCTTGTAGCCGGGGGTGTCGCTGCTGGGGGCGCGCTGGCGGGTGCTGCTGCTGGGCCGGCCATCGCGACTGCAGGAGTGGCCGCTCTGGGCTTCACGTCGTCGGGTATAGCAGCAGGATCTACTGGTAAGTGTCTCACGTCCAGGTGAGTTTGACTCTGTTCTTATTGTGACCTGGTGAAGGCACACGCCAAAGAGATTAGAACTAACATATATTTAATTAACGACACATGGAACAACCTTCAAGTGTAGAATGCTGATAAATACAGGATGTGTCTCCATGATAGGTCGATAATGCTCTGACTCAACATTAACATCATCCATTAATTACCTTGCTGACTGAGTTCACATAGCTCATGTAATTGTTGGGTTTTAATAGCCACCAGAAGAAACCACGTTCGACAAGCTAAGAGTTTGATACGAATGTTATCCGCTGAATTCTATAATTGTTCACTGGTTGATAAACTTCATCTACCCTTAAGTGATGATGACTGAGAAGTCTTCAAAGATTTACAAAGATGGCCGCCCAATATTGCGTAGTCGTTAGGGTACACATTTAACAAGAAATGACCGCAGTTTGGATGAAAATCTTGACTTTGTCCTTGTAAGAGACATCGATTTTTTGGGAAAACTATTCCGGCTGCGAGCTGGTTGAAACTATCTCAGCTGGATAACTGGTCACAACTCGCCGCGAGAAGCTTTTTGTCGAAATTCTGATGTTTTGCCATGGTGTATGTATGTCCCCGAAGTCGTTGGTTGGGTCTTGTTACCAGGCTAGGTTAATTATATGTCCACTTGTGGATTTCAAACACCATCATCTGATCACAGCTTCTATAGCATTTGTTTGTCAGTGCCATCGTCTTCACTAGCGCTGCGGTTCAGTAAACAACAAGGGCGTCGTTGAAATTGTTGTTATTTTGCCGACTTTGTCTTGACAGATCGTCAGATTGAATGCGTTAAACGCATTTATGATGTACATGATGTCATTGCAAACTTATGAACAGTTTCATGAATATTGTTATCAACCAAGTACAGCGTGGCAAACGGGCGGGAGTAGCTTTTATTATTTAGCGGGGAACGGCTCGGGCTATGTGAATTACGGCTGGGGACCGACTAAGTTGTAAGTTATATTTTTGTAATAACGTTGTAAGGGTACTTGTGATTGGTTAGTTTATAGCGCGCTGTGCGGTTGGCTTTTATTGGTCTTAGGGGTTGTATTATAAATTAGTCATTTGTATTTTAGGGCTCTATTCTTCCGGTTAGGAGGTGGTTTAGTTGAGATAGGAATGATACTGGGGAAACTTTTGAGATAAAAATTATACGTTCATTACATTAACTGTAAATGTAAAAGATAATTTCTGTCAAATAAATTATCAATACTGTTTCAATCAATATCCATGTCATTTTTATTTGAGTTAGAAACCATTCACCCATCCCCCCCCCCCTCACCCAGTCCCAGGAATAAGAAGCCTATCTCCCCATGTAACACTTCTTCTCAATGGATTCATATATAATAATGACTTTACAATGATATTATGATCATTATCATTAATGACATTACAACTAAGCTAGAGTCATTCAAAGTATGCCAGATATAAGTTTATGTTTCTGGTCTAAAGACATGTCCTATGTAAACGGTCATACACAACTTAGTTCTTCCTGCAGTGTCGTTCAGGTACCGGTAGGCTGTTGGTAGTCTCCACGGGTTGAGGACATTTTTCCCGGAGGTTTACCTACTCTACCTAAGAAGTGGGTCGAAAAAAAGATGCTCCCAGAGCTGCTTAGTATTTCCCAGTAAAAGGTTGTGGAGGAGAATCCTGACATTACCAACATCTTCTTGGACGGGAACAGGAGAGTCAGAGGCAGCTCTGTAGGTGACACGTTTGAGGCAGTCTACATGCCTGAGTGTGGCAGCTTGGCGCAAAACACAGTTGAATATCCAGCCTCACTACTCTACAAAGGTGTGTCTGGGGTGGTGCGCTATCTGGAATTGTTATTCGGTCCATTCTGATCTGCAGTGTCGTCCTGTTGCGGGATTCACTTTCGACCACGTGACAGCTTTTTCTTGAAAAGCCTTAAGTGCAGTGGGTGCTGTTTACTTCTTCCCTTGGCATGGGGATTGATCCGCCCAGGCATGCATGAAATCTAACATGATTTCTTACTGTTGCACAGAAGGATGCGTCCACGAATTCATCATTTCAAACTTTGGAATAAATAAAAAGGGAGATCTCTCTCCCAAAGCTTGATAATGCTGTTGTTAGTGTATGGGGTGCCTGCTTGCGAATTCATTGAGTCAAACTTAAATCACATTATTCGTGCTCATTTTCAGCGTCTTTAAATCCTATTCCATTTGCCATCACACTTTTGCACGTTCTGTCAACGTTCTTTGATAATATTGCCTCAAAAATGTCTTTGTCGATCTGTAAAACGTGTCTTGTTGGGTATCTTTTGAAGCCTTTAACGCAAAGAAATAACCTACTATTTCTGGTCATGAATGGCCGCAGTTCCCTTAGAATGGCTTCAACATTGTTAGTGTCAGCTACAAGTTGTAATATCCAAACATTTGTCGAGAAAGTTTGATATTTCTGCGACAGTGTCTGCTGCTTATGTGACACAATTGATGGCTGTTTCACTTTCATTAATTTCCAAAAGTCGTACTTATTCTTTTTTGTTTCAGACTGGGTGTTCTTCCACCCGATCTGCCTCAACATTTCCTTTACAACCGCCTCTGGCATTGACAAATGCACTGTCTAACACCCTTTTGGCCAGCAGGTGCTGGGTTTACAAGATGCAATCTGCTTATTCAATAAATGGAAAAAAAAAAAACGGTTATACAAAATTTGTCAACAGGCTGGAAATGGGGAGCCTGGTTGATTTGTTATTGCCAAGCAACCGTTCAACTTATTAAGGTCAGTTTGTGGAAGTTGTATTAAAAAATGTGAGGCTGCCATTATATAGCTTTGAGGGGGTGGGGTGGGCTGTTGTCTAAGCAGACTTCCTCTCGCCAGTTACCTTGATGCGGCTCGAAATTAAACACGGACTGCAGCCATCCGATCTATGTCTTAACAAACAATCGAGGCAAGTTGGTTGTGTAACGTTTTCTGTGAGCCATCGATTTATTTCATAGTTAACTTTTAGTATATCATGGGTCAATACATGTAAATTGTAATTACGTTAGACATTATAATATACAGCTGGGAAGTTTTCTAATCTTAACACAAGCCCTGTTGTTGTATTGACCTGGGCGCGATGTTGCAGTGGGCCTGATAAAGTGATAACAAAATATTTCGAGGTTTTTGGTTCGCGCAAGCGTCCGCATTCGAAACTGAACAGCCAGTATCGCACACAAGCGCTCCAACGGGCAGCAAGTAGAACAGGAGCCTACGTGACGGGTAAGTGATTCCCTTACAGGCAAACCAAGGATTCATAATCCCGAGCACTACTGCAGCATAACCGCGATTCTAGTTTGATGTATGATTCGTGTCAAAAGGTAGAATAAGGTGAGTAAGAGGTCGCTTTTACATCTGCAAAGTTTAACTTACCGATAACTTCAAACAACGATTTGAAAGTAGCTTGATGCAGTACAACTAATACCATCTTATTTGAAATTCACTAAATGTTGTAATTTGTCGATAAAACCTGAAATTTAATGATGTCATGTTGGAAAACGTCAGTTTACACATTGAACCTTGACCCGCGTACAGCAGTTGTGATTTGAGAGACACCATTAAAACGTGTTCAACACCCAAAGTTTACATGTTAGCTGCTGTCACATAACTAGTTAACAATACATGGCGTCAGTGGTGTTAGAACTCACATAGCCTACTGTTAGGAAGCCTTCTGGCGACATTCCAAAATACATTTGCTCAGTTTTTGTCCTGAACTGACTTACCGTTGGTTGGCATTTGCGGGTGCTGTGATACCAGTCCCGAACACGGCCACTCCATATTGTCAGTCAAGAATGAAAGGGTCGATGAAATACGCAGGCATACAAAAGCTGATAACACACTTCAGGTGCAGTATCAAAGGTTATCTTGACCAAAGTGTGATGCAACGTGGGGAAATCAGATCGTAGTATGAATGTCAAGATGACCTTACCATTCAGGATCGTATTAGTATGCGTGGCAAGTGAAATAGTGATATCCATTCGAAATGATAGATGATATATTTGCCAGGAATATCAAGTGAAATACGTCAATTTACTGAGCGCAGATTAAAGAGACAAATAGGCACATAAGCCTCTCATTAGTTCCCGATCGGTTTACAATATCAGACAAAAACTCTTTGATAACAATAACCTATGGTAGTGGTTTCTTTGAAGTTGATTATTAAACGAAACATGTCAGGTAAGATCAGCTTTAGCGTAATGACCTGGAGCAACGTTTGCAAACAGGATAAATGCAACAATGCTTGTTTGTCTAGAGAAAGAATAGTGCTCTGTTTGACAATGGAAAATATTATGACCAAAAACAGCCTGTCACAGACCCGATATTAGCTTGCCCTGTTGAGTTTGCACCTGAAACGACCCTGACCCAAATAAAGGTAGCAGGGTGGGAAACCAAGTAAGAAACCAACCCTAGTCATTTTCTTTCATAAAACGTATGGCGTCTTGAGCAACAAATTTCTTTTATTGTTCAGTTCTATATTCGACAGCTTTTGGGTCCCAGCAGTGCTGCTTCTGGTAAAGCATTAGTCAAGTTTTGGAACCGTTGTATTGTCATCAAGCCGGTTATTGTATAAGTGACGAGGTTGCCGTTTGGGTGATGGTTGCTTGTCGATTGCCCCCCGGGTCAATAGATAGCAGAAAATATACTGCAATGTCTCCCGTTGTAGGTCTGTGCTCGGATTTTAAACCCCAAATGCTTTTAGCTCGAAGACTTCTAACACACCCCTCTTTTGTTGTGTGTGTGATAGAAATCATGTCGGAGGATTACCTATCTCGTGGTAACCCTGGTAGTGAGAACAGTGACGACCCTGGTTTTCCTAGCAGAGAGAACAGTGACGACCCTGGTGATCCTAGCACTGAGAATAGTGACGACCCTGTTGATCCTGGTAGTGAGGACAGTGGACGACCCTGTTGATCCTGGCAGTGAGAACAGTGACGACCCTGGTGATGCTGGCAGAAGAGAACAGTAACGACGCAGGGTCTTCTCGGTAAGAATGTTCCACGTTCATGAAGAAATGATGCTAGTCTGTAGAATACCACAGCGTCACTCATATCGTACCATATCATATTGTTGGTGACTCAGGGCTGCTCTTGTAGCCGGGGGTGTCGCTGCTGGGGGCGCGCTGGCGGGTGCTGCTGCTGGGCCGGCCATCGCGACTGCAGGAGTGGCCGCTCTGGGCTTCACGTCGTCGGGTATAGCAGCAGGATCCACTGGTAAGTGTCTCACGTGGACCCTTTGGTTAGTGGCAACCTGATAACATGGACACTCAGTGTCTCCAGGTGAGTTTGACTCTGTTCTTATTGTGACCTGGTGAAGGCACACGCCAAAGAGATTAGAACTAACATATATTTAATTAACGACACATGGAACAACCTTCAAGTGTAGAATGCTGATAAATACAGGATGTGTCTCCATGATAGGTCGATAATGCTCTGACTCAACATTAACATCATCCATTAATTACCTTGCTGACTGAGTTCACATAGCTCATGTAATTGTTGGGTTTAATAGCCACCAGAAGAAACCACGTTCGACAAGCTAAGAGTTTGATACGAATGTTATCCGCTGAATTCTATAATTGTTCACTGGTTGATAAAACTTCATCTACCCTTAAGTGATGATGACTGAGAAGTCTTCAAAGATTTACAAAGATGGCCGCCCAAATATTGCGTAGTCGTTAGGGTACACATTTAACAAGAAATGACCGCAGTTTGGATGAAAATCTTGACTTTGTCCTTGTAAGAGACATCGATTTTTTGGGAAACTATTCCGGCTGCGAGCTGGTTGAAACTATCTCAGCTGGATAACTGGTCACAACTCGCCGCGAGAAGCTTTTTGTCGAAATTCTGATGTTTTGCCATGGTGTATGTATGTCCCCCCCGAAGTCGTTGGTTGGGTCTTGTTACCAGGCTAGGTTAATTATATGTCCACTTGTGGATTTCAAACACCATCATCTGATCACAGCTTCTATAGCATTTGTTTGTCAGTGCCATCGTCTTCACTAGCGCTGCGGTTCAGTAAACAACAAGGGCGTCGTTGAAAATTGTTGTTATTTTGCCGACTTTGTCTTGACAGATCGTCAGATTGAATGCGTTAAACGCATTTATGATGTACATGATGTCATTGCAAACTTATGAACAGTTTCATGAATATTGTTATCAACCAAGTACAACAGCGTGGCAAACGGGCGGGAGTAGCTTTTATTATTTAGCGGGGAACGGCTCGGGCTATGTGAATTACGGCTGGGGGACCGACTAAGTTGTAAGTTATATTTTTGTAATAACGTTGTAAGGGTACTTGTGATTGGTTAGTTTATAGCGCGCTGTGCGGTTGGCTTTTATTGGTCTTAGGGGTTGTATTATAAATTAGTCATTTGTATTTTAGGGCTCTATTCTTCCGGTTAGGAGGTGGTTTAGTTGAGATAGGAATGATACTGGGGAAACTTTTGAGATAAAAATTTATACGTTTCATTACATTAACTGTAAATGTAAAAGATAATTTCTGTCAAATAAATTATCATCAATACTGTTTCAATCAATATCCATGTCATTTTTATTTTGAGTTAGAAACCATTCACCCATCCCCCCCCCCCCTCACCCAGTCCCAGGAATAAGAAGCCTATCTCCCCATGTAACACTTCTTCTCAATGGATTCATATATAATAATGACTTTACAATGATATTATGATCATTATCATTAATGACATTACAACTAAGCTAGAGTCATTCAAAGTATGCCAGATATAAGTTTATGTTTCTGGTCTAAAGACATGTCCTATGTAAAACGGTCATACAACTTAGTTCTTCCTGCAGTGTTCCGTTCAGGTACCGGTAGGCTGTTGGTAGTCTCCACGGGTTGAGGACATTTTTCCCGGAGGTTTACCTACTCTACCTAAGAAGTGGGTCGAAAAAAGATGCTCCCAGAGCTGCTTAGTATTTCCCAGTAAAAAGTTGTGGAGGAGAATACTGACATTACCAACATCTTCTTGGACGGGAACAGGAGAGTCAGAGGCAGCTCTGTAGGTGACACGTTTGAGGCAGTCTACATGCCTGAGTGTGGCAGCTTGGCGCAAAACACAGTTGAATATCCAGCCTCACTACTCTACAAAGGTGTGTCTGGGGTGGTGCGCTATCTGGAATTATTATTCGGTCCATTCTGATCTGCAGTGTCGTCCTGTTGCGGGATTCACTTTCGACCACGTGACAGCTTTTTCTTGAAAAGCCTTAAGTGCAGTGGGTGCTGTTTACTTCTTCCCTTGGCATGGGGGATTGATCCGCCCAGGCATGCATGAAATCTAACATGATTTCTTACTGTTGCACAGAAGGATGCGTCCACGAATTCATCATTTCAAACTTTGGATAAATAAAAAGGGAGATCTCTCTCCCAAAGCTTGATAATGCTGTTGTTAGTGTATGGGGTGCCTGCTTGCGAATTCATTGAGTCAAACTTAAATCACATTATTCGTGCTCATTTTCAGCGTCTTTAAATCCTATTCCATTTGCCATCACACTTTTGCACGTTCTTGTCAACGTTCTTTGATAATATTGCCTCAAAAATGTCTTTGTCGATCTGTAAAACGTGTCTTGTTTGGGTATCTTTTGAAGCCTTTAACGCAAAGAAATAACCTACTATTTCTGGTCATGAATGGCCGCAGTTCCCTTAGAATGGCTTCAACATTGTTAGTGTCAGCTACAAGTTGTAATATCCAAACATTTGTCGAGAAAGTTTGATATTTCTGCGACAGTGTCTGCTGCTTATGTGACACAATTGATGGCTGTTTCACTTTCATTAATTTCCAAAAGTCGTACTTATTCTTTTTTGTTTCAGACTGGGTGTTCTTCCACCCGATCTGCCTCAACATTTCCTTTACAACCCGCCTCTGGCATTGACAAATGCACTGTCTAACACCCTGTTGGCCAGCAGGTGCTGGGTTTACAAGATGCAATCTGCTTATTCAATAAATGGAAAAACGGTTATACAAAATTTGTCAACAGGCTGGAAATGGGGAGCCTGGTTGATTTGTTATTGCCAAGCAACCGTTCAACAACTTATTAAGGTCAGTTTGTGGAAGTTGTATTAAAAAATGTGAGGCTGCCATTATATAGCTTTGGAGGGGGTGGGGTGGGCTGTTGTCTAAGCAGACTTCCTCTCGCCAGTTACCTTGATGCGGCTCGAAATTAAACACGGACTGCAGCCATCCGATCTATGTCTTAACAAACAATCGAGGCAAGTTGGTTGTGTAACGTTTTCTGTGAGCCATCGATTTATTTCATAGTTAACTTTTAGTATATCATGGGTCAATACATGTAAATTGTAATTACGTTAGACATTATAATATACAGCTGGGAAGTTTTCTAATCTTAACACAAGCCCTGTTGTTGTATTGACCTGGGCGCGATGTTGCAGTGGGCCTGATAAAGTGATAACAAAATATTTCGAGGTTTTTGGTTTCGCAAGCGTCCGCATTCGAAACTGAACAGCCAGTATCGCACACAAGCGCTCCAACGGGCAGCAAGTAGAACAGGAGCCTACGTGACGGGTAAGTGATTCCCTTACAGGCAAACCAAGGATTCATAATCCCGAGCACTACTGCAGCATAACCGCGCGATTCTAGTTTGATGTATGATTCGTGTCAAAAGGTAGAATAAGGTGAGTAAGAGGTCGCTTTTACATCTGCAAAGTTTAACTTACCGATAACTTCAAACAACGATTTGAAAGTAGCTTGATGCAGTACAACTAATACCATCTTATTTGAAATTCACTAAATGTTGTAATTTGTCGATAAAACCTGAAATTTAATGATGTCATGTTGGAAAACGTCAGTTACACATTGAACCTTGACCCGCGTACAGCAGTTTGTGATTTGAGAGACACCATTAAAACGTGTTCAACACCCAAAGTTTACATGTTAGCTGCTGTCACATAACTAGTTAACAATACATGGCGTCAGTGGTGTTAGAACTCACATAGCCTACTGTTAGGAAGCCTTCTGGCGACATTCCAAAATACATTTGCTCAGTTTTTTTGTCCTGAACTGACTTACCGTTGGTTGGCATTTGCGGGTGCTGTGATACCAGTCCCGAACACGGCCACTCCATATTGTCAGTCAAGAATGAAAGGGTCGATGAAATACGCAGGCATACAAAAGCTGATAACACACTTCAGGTGCAGTATCAAAGGTTATCTTGACCAAAGTGTGATGCAAACGTGGGGAAATCAGATCGTAGTATGAATGTCAAGATGACCTTACCATTCAGGATCGTATTAGTATGCGTGGCAAGTGAAATAGTGATATCCATTCGAAATGATAGATGATATATTTGCCAGGAATATCAAGTGAAATACGTCAATTTACTGAGCGCAGATTAAAGAGACAAATAGGCACATAAGCCTCTCATTAGTTCCCGATCGGTTTACAATATCAGACAAAAACTCTTTGATAACAATAACCTATGGTAGTGGTTTCTTTGAAGTTGATTATTAAACGAAACATGTCAGGTAAGATCAGCTTTAGCGTAATGACCTGGAGCAACGTTTGCAAACAGGATAAATGCAACAATGCTTGTTTTGTCTAGAGAAAGAATAGTGCTCTGTTTGACAATGGAAAATATTATGACCAAAAACAGCCTGTCACAGACCCGATATTAGCTTGCCCTGTTGAGTTTGCACCTGAAACGACCCTGACCCAAATAAAGGTAGCAGGGTGGGAAACCAAGTAAGAAACCAACCCTAGTCATTTTCTTTCATAAAACGTATGGCGTCTTGAGCAACAAATTTCTTTTATTGTTCAGTTCTATATTCGACAGCTTTTGGGTCCCAGCAGTGCTGCTTCTGGTAAAGCATTAGTCAAGTTTTGGAACCGTTGTATTGTCATCAAGCCGGTTATTGTATAAGTGACGAGGTTGCCGTTTGGGTGATGGTTGCTTGTCGATTGCCCCCCGGGTCAATAGATAGCAGAAAATATACTGCAATGTCTCCCGTTGTAGGTCTGTGCTCGGATTTTAAACCCCCAAATGCTTTTAGCTCGAAGACTTCTAACACACCCCTCTTTTGTTGTGTGTGTGATAGAAATCATGTCGGAGGATTACCTATCTCGTGGTAACCCTGGTAGTGAGAACAGTGACGACCCTGGTTTTCCTAGCAGAGAGAACAGTGACGACCCTGGTGATCCTAGCACTGAGAATAGTGACGACCCTGTTGATCCTGGTAGTGAGGACAGTGACGACCCTGTTGATCCTGGCAGTGAGAACAGTGACGACCCTGGTGATGCTGGCAGAGAGAACAGTAACGACGCAGGGTCTTCTCGGTAAGAATGTTCCACGTTCATGAAGAAATGATGCTAGTCTGTAGAATACCACAGCGTCACTCATATCGTACCATATCATATTGTTGGTGACTCAGGGCTGCTCTTGTAGCCGGGGGTGTCGCTGCTGGGGGCGCGCTGGCGGGTGCTGCTGCTGGGCCGGCCATCGCGACTGCAGGAGTGGCCGCTCTGGGCTTCACGTCGTCGGGTATAGCAGCAGGATCTACTGGTAAGTGTCTCACGTGGACCCTTTGGTTAGTGCAACCTGATAACATGGACACTCAGTGTCTCCAGGTGAGTTTGACTCTGTTCTTATTGTGACCTGGTGAAGGCACACGCCAAAGAGATTAGAACTAACATATATTTAATTAACGACACATGGAACAACCTTCAAGTGTAGAATGCTGATAAATACAGGATGTGTCTCCATGATAGGTCGATAATGCTCTGACTCAACATTAACATCATCCATTAATTACCTTGCTGACTGAGTTCACATAGCTCATGTAATTGTTGGGTTTTAATAGCCACCAGAAGAAACCACGTTCGACAAGCTAAGAGTTTGATACGAATGTTATCCGCTGAATTCTATAATTGTTCACTGGTTGATAAACTTCATCTACCCTTAAGTGATGATGACTGAGAAGTCTTCAAAGATTTACAAAGATGGCCGCCCAATATTGCGTAGTCGTTAGGGTACACATTTAACAAGAAATGACCGCAGTTTGGATGAAAATCTTGACTTTGTCCTTGTAAGAGACATCGATTTTTTGGGAAACTATTCCGGCTGCGAGCTGGTTGAAACTATCTCAGCTGGATAACTGGTCACAACTCGCCGCGAGAAGCTTTTTGTCGAAATTCTGATGTTTTTGCCATGGTGTATGTATGTCCCCGAAGTCGTTGGTTGGGTCTTGTTACCAGGCTAGGTTAATTATATGTCCACTTGTGGATTTCAAACACCATCATCTGATCACAGCTTCTATAGCATTTGTTTGTCAGTGCCATCGTCTTCACTAGCGCTGCGGTTCAGTAAACAACAAGGGCGTCGTTGAAATTGTTGTTATTTTGCCGACTTTGTCTTGACAGATCGTCAGATTGAATGCGTTAAACGCATTTATGATGTACATGATGTCATTGCAAACTTATGAACAGTTTCATGAATATTGTTATCAACCAAGTACAGCGTGGCAAACGGGCGGGAGTAGCTTTTATTTATTTAGCGGGGAACGGCTCGGGCTATGTGAATTACGGCTGGGGACCGACTAAGTTGTAAGTTATATTTTTGTAATAACGTTGTAAGGGTACTTGTGATTGGTTAGTTTATAGCGCGCTGTGCGGTTGGCTTTTATTGGTCTTAGGGGTTGTATTATAAATTAGTCATTTGTATTTTAGGGCTCTATTCTTCCGGTTAGGAGGTGGTTTAGTTGAGATAGGAATGATACTGGGGAAACTTTTGAGATAAAAATTTATACGTTCATTACATTAACTGTAAATGTAAAAGATAATTTCTGTCAAATAAATTATCAATACTGTTTCAATCAATATCCATGTCATTTTTATTTGAGTTAGAAACCATTCACCCATCCCCCCCCCCCTCACCCAGTCCCAGGAATAAGAAGCCTATCTCCCCATGTAACACTTCTTCTCAATGGATTCATATATAATAATGACTTTACAATGATATTATGATCATTATCATTAATGACATTACAACTAAGCTAGAGTCATTCAAAGTATGCCAGATATAAGTTTATGTTTCTGGTCTAAAGACATGTCCTATGTAAACGGTCATACAACTTAGTTCTTCCTGCAGTGTCGTTCAGGTACCGGTAGGCTGTTGGTAGTCTCCACGGGTTGAGGACATTTTTCCCGGAGGTTTACCTACTCTACCTAAGAAGTGGGTCGAAAAAAGATGCTCCCAGAGCTGCTTAGTATTTCCCAGTAAAAGGTTGTGGAGGAGAATACTGACATTACCAACATCTTCTTGGACGGGAACAGGAGAGTCAGAGGCAGCTCTGTAGGTGACACGTTTGAGGCAGTCTACATGCCTGAGTGTGGCAGCTTGGCGCAAAACACAGTTGAATATCCAGCCTCACTACTCTACAAAGGTGTGTCTGGGGTGGTGCGCTATCTGGAATTGTTATTCGGTCCATTCTGATCTGCAGTGTCGTCCTGTTGCGGGATTCACTTTCGACCACGTGACAGCTTTTTCTTGAAAAGCCTTAAGTGCAGTGGGTGTGCTGTTTACTTCTTCCCTTGGCATGGGGATTGATCCGCCCAGGCATGCATGAAATCTAACATGATTTCTTACTGTTGCACAGAAGGATGCGTCCACGAATTCATCATTTCAAACTTTGGAATAAATAAAAAGGGAGATCTCTCTCCCAAAGCTTGATAATGCTGTTGTTAGTGTATGGGGTGCCTGCTTGCGAATTCATTGAGTCAAACTTAAATCACATTATTCGTGCTCATTTTCAGCGTCTTTAAATCCTATTCCATTTGCCATCACACTTTTGCACGTTCTGTCAACGTTCTTTGATAATATTGCCTCAAAAATGTCTTTGTCGATCTGTAAAAACGTGTCTTGTTGGGTATCTTTTGAAGCCTTTAACGCAAAGAAATAACCTACTATTTCTGGTCATGAATGGCCGCAGTTCCCTTAGAATGGCTTCAACATTGTTAGTGTCAGCTACAAGTTGTAATATCCAAACATTTGTCGAGAAAGTTTGATATTTCTGCGACAGTGTCTGCTGCTTATGTGACACAATTGATGGCTGTTTCACTTTCATTAATTTCCAAAAGTCGTACTTATTCTTTTTTGTTTCAGACTGGGTGTTCTTCCACCCGATCTGCCTCAACATTTCCTTTACAACCGCCTCTGGCATTGACAAATGCACTGTCTAACACCCTTTTGGCCAGCAGGTGCTGGGTTTACAAGATGCAATCTGCTTATTCAATAAATGGAAAAACGGTTATACAAAATTTGTCAACAGGCTGGAAATGGGGAGCCTGGTTGATTTGTTATTGCCAAGCAACCGTTCAACTTATTAAGGTCAGTTTGTGGAAGTTGTATTAAAAAATGTGAGGCTGCCATTATATAGCTTTGGAGGGGGTGGGGTGGGCTGTTGTCTAAGCAGACTTCCTCTCGCCAGTTACCTTGATGCGGCTCGAAATTAAACACGGACTGCAGCCATCCGATCTATGTCTTAACAAACAATCGAGGCAAGTTGGTTGTGTAACGTTTTCTGTGAGCCATCGATTTATTTCATAGTTAACTTTTAGTATATCATGGGTCAATACATGTAAATTGTAATTACGTTAGACATTATAATATACAGCTGGGAAGTTTTCTAATCTTAACACAAGCCCTGTTGTTGTATTGACCTGGGCGCGATGTTGCAGTGGGCCTGATAAAGTGATAACAAAATATTTCGAGGTTTTTGGTTTCGCAAGCGTCCGCATTCGAAACTGAACAGCCAGTATCGCACACAAGCGCTCCAACGGGCAGCAAGTAGAACAGGAGCCTACGTGACGGGTAAGTGATTCCCTTACAGGCAAACCAAGGATTCATAATCCCGAGCACTACTGCAGCATAACCGCGATTCTAGTTTGATGTATGATTCGTGTCAAAAGGTAGAATAAGGTGAGTAAGAGGTCGCTTTTACATCTGCAAAGTTTAACTTACCGATAACTTCAAACAACGATTTGAAAGTAGCTTGATGCAGTACAACTAATACCATCTTATTTGAAATTCACTAAATGTTGTAATTTGTCGATAAAACCTGAAATTTAATGATGTCATGTTGGAAAACGTCAGTTACACATTGAACCTTGACCCGCGTACAGCAGTTGTGATTTGAGAGACACCATTAAAACGTGTTCAACACCCAAAGTTTACATGTTAGCTGCTGTCACATAACTAGTTAACAATACATGGCGTCAGTGGTGTTAGAACTCACATAGCCTACTGTTAGGAAGCCTTCTGGCGACATTCCAAAATACATTTGCTCAGTTTTTGTCCTGAACTGACTTACCGTTGGTTGGCATTTGCGGGTGCTGTGATACCAGTCCCGAACACGGCCACTCCATATTGTCAGTCAAGAATGAAAGGGTCGATGAAATACGCAGGCATACAAAAGCTGATAACACACTTCAGGTGCAGTATCAAAGGTTATCTTGACCAAAGTGTGATGCAACGTGGGGAAATCAGATCGTAGTATGAATGTCAAGATGACCTTACCATTCAGGATCGTATTAGTATGCGTGGCAAGTGAAATAGTGATATCCATTCGAAATGATAGATGATATATTTGCCAGGAATATCAAGTGAAATACGTCAATTTACTGAGCGCAGATTAAAGAGACAAATAGGCACATAAGCCTCTCATTAGTTCCCGATCGGTTTACAATATCAGACAAAAACTCTTTGATAACAATAACCTATGGTAGTGGTTTCTTTGAAGTTGATTATTAAACGAAACATGTCAGGTAAGATCAGCTTTAGCGTAATGACCTGGAGCAACGTTTGCAAACAGGATAAATGCAACAATGCTTGTTTGTCTAGAGAAAGAATAGTGCTCTGTTTGACAATGGAAAATATTATGACCAAAAACAGCCTGTCACAGACCCGATATTAGCTTGCCCTGTTGAGTTTGCACCTGAAACGACCCTGACCCAAATAAAGGTAGCAGGGTGGGAAACCAAGTAAGAAACCAACCCTAGTCATTTTCTTTCATAAAACGTATGGCGTCTTGAGCAACAAATTTCTTTATTGTTCAGTTCTATATTCGACAGCTTTTGGGTCCCAGCAGTGCTGCTTCTGGTAAAGCATTAGTCAAGTTTTGGAACCGTTGTATTGTCATCAAGCCGGTTATTGTATAAGTGACGAGGTTGCCGTTTGGGTGATGGTTGCTTGTCGATTGCCCCCCGGGTCAATAGATAGCAGAAAATATACTGCAATGTCTCCCGTTGTAGGTCTGTGCTCGGATTTTAAACCCCAAATGCTTTTAGCTCGAAGACTTCTAACACACCCCTCTTTTGTTGTGTGTGTGATAGAAATCATGTCGGAGGATTACCTATCTCGTGGTAACCCTGGTAGTGAGAACAGTGACGACCCTGGTTTTCCTAGCAGAGAGAACAGTGACGACCCTGGTGATCCTAGCACTGAGAATAGTGACGACCCTGTTGATCCTGGTAGTGAGGACAGTGACGACCCTGTTGATCCTGGCAGTGAGAACAGTGACGACCCTGGTGATGCTGGCAGAGAGAACAGTAACGACGCAGGGTCTTCTCGGTAAGAATGTTCCACGTTCATGAAGAAATGATGCTAGTCTGTAGAATACCACAGCGTCACTCATATCGTACCATATCATATTGTTGGTGACTCAGGGCTGCTCTTGTAGCCGGGGGTGTCGCTGCTGGGGGCGCGCTGGCGGGTGCTGCTGCTGGGCCGGCCATCGCGACTGCAGGAGTGGCCGCTCTGGGCTTCACGTCGTCGGGTATAGCAGCAGGATCCACTGGTAAGTGTCTCACGTGGACGCTTTGGTTAGGGCAACCTGGTAACATGGACTATCAGTGTCACCCGGTGAGTGCGATCTGCTTATAGGGACCCAGTTCTCTATGTGACCTGGTGACATGGACCCTGTTCTCAGTGTGACCTGGAGAGGTGGACCATGTTTTTGGTGTGTCTCGCGGGCATGAACCCTCATCTTAGTGTGACCTACTGATGTTGACTATAATCTGGTGACTGGGACTAAAGGTGACCAGCTAACGGAACCCTGTTATCTGATTGACCCGATGACAAGAACCAGATTCTTAATGATGACCGGATAATGTGGGCTAAATTCGAAACTGTTGTCAGATATGTGCACCGGATGCCTCCAATAAGGTACTGCTTATGTATGGTAGCTGCTGGGATGATGTGGGTTGTTGACAATGTGTTTTAGCAGCTGGGATGATGTTGGCAGCAGTTTATGTGATAGCAGCTGGGATGATGTGGGCTACTGTTTATGTGCGTTAGCTGTCGGAGTGATGTAGGCTGCTGTTTATATTTTAGCTGCCAGGTCGATGTAGACTGCTGTTTATATATTTCGTTCTGTATGTGTTAGCTGCTGGGATGATGTCGGCCGCTGCTGTAGCTAACGGAGGGGGCGTGGAAGCTGGGAGCGCAGTGGCTATTTTGCAATCAGTGGGAGTTGTTGGTCTCGGTACAGTTGGTACAGCGCTCACTGCAGTGGTAGGCCTGTTAGTGTTTGGGGCAATAGCTGGGACGGTAGCTGCAGCGGGTTACAATGTACACAAAAACAAGAAAAAGAAAAAGCAGAACGGTGACAAGTAATCTATTATGTTATAATCGACGACATAACGTTGCCTCCTTCTATCCAACCTTCGTGGGCCATCAGCATCTGGATTAAAAAGTTCATAAGTGTGGCTTGGTTCCTATAACTGGGATTGTTTTCCATTAAAGTCAATCAAGAAGTGGGCCTCAACACTTTGCCTTCATAAAAATCAATAACACAATTCTACTGGTCTGAATAGTTCTGACGAATGTTAATTTTGGGATCGTTTAATTGACATGAATAAATCTTCAAAGCAGAACGGTGATGATTAATTTATTAAGTTATTATCGACGCCACAATGTTGCCTCCTTCTATTCAAACTTCGCTGGCCATCCGCATCAAGACTAAATGTTCATCAATGTGCCTCAATTCCTATTACTATTACATATGTGGTGCACCAAGGTTTGTTGCCTTTAAGACCCTTTATGAGCGTCATGGAGCGATCAAATATCAACTGAATGAGACTTTAGTGAATGTAATTGATATCTTTCAATTGCTCGACATTCACAGGAAAGTGTCCTTGTGATATAGTGATTCAACAAAGCAACTTATGGTCCAAATATCCTGCCTGCATCAGCAGTCCTCAGCATATTGTCTCTTACGATCAGCAGACTATCGGATGTATATGTGGTGTGACAAAAGGCTGCACATACGTTTCATGCGAAAGTGTCCCAATAAGGTCAATCACACAGATCTGGACGGAGTTATTTCACAGCACTAGCTTTTATATAAATCGATAGCATGTGGCTATATTTAACTAAAGCATGAATTTGCTTGAATAGTGAGCGAAAGCAGACTATGGAACTGGTCACTTTAGGGTTGTAGTTGAGGATACCTTAAACAGTTGCAAAGGAAAACTTGTAACACATTATCAATTAGCGGATGTATTCGCTGATAAAAGATAAACACAAGTTTATATAAGGAGTATTTTATTAGTTTAATAACATGCTTGTGATCCGTCAATGTTTCCTAAAAATATGAAATAACTATCTAGTGTCGATATCCCATGTCATTTAATCTTTTGAATATCATAAACTGATAATCCTTTCACCAGGATGCAACTTACCTCTTGAATCAAAAGAGTTACTCATTCACGACATAATCTGTCTGATATATCATTTCTCGCCATACACATCCTTTCCTAATGAAATCTAGATTACCCTGCTAATTAAAGTCAATCACTTTGCGTTTTAGGAATTTATACATAATCAAACACTTTATTCTTTCTTATGAGATCAGTCGATATAGTTAAGCATGATATTCGAAATGTCCAACCGGATGTATGCAACCCACTTCCCAAATGACATCATCGGGGTATAATCACCTGTTGTTCAAATGCAGTAATTTAGCAAACTCACGCAAATCACCCTTTAATAGCCTGCTGGTCGTAAAAGATTACCCGAAAGCTGTTGATGCACGGAAGATGGCGTGGTGGGAGAAGAAAGGAAGGATAACGTTCCCTGATTACGTAGGATTTATGGAACAGCTGTAGCATTGGCTGTGTGAGGCCTTGATACGTCTCAGTTCAGATCTGTATAAGGATGTCCTTATTAGACCATACCATCACAAAACATCGCACGTGTATTAGCTACAAGTGAGGGGTGATTAGGTACTGTCAACATCTCAGAGGCAGTTGATTCATTAGGGACCATGTTGCCCAATCACAAGTTTTACTGTTGCTCAATATCGATGTATCTTTCTTCAGCCACCCCATTTTTTAGGCAATACAATCACAGCTGGTGATGTGCTGTTAATAACACGATAACAGCGATTCTTTGTGGTTTATTTGGGCTTACTCACATCATAGCAATGATATGTCAGTTGTTGCACGATGTTCTGTTACGCAACGTAGAGCTGATGGAGCATTGTGCTGACAGTGTAGGCCACAAATCTCAGTCACTGTGCCTGTCTCTCCACTTATATCACTACCGAAGCTGTATACTTATGAGACCAGAGATCCTGTTCAACAATATTTGGCCACAGTTACAGATTATCATTCAGCTTATACAGTTACAACAAATATGCAGCTTAATCATCCTATAAAGTCAAGGAATACGAGGAGTTCATTTTAATGAAGTTTTTTTACCGCCGAATTAAAAACAATAAATGATCCATTGAGACGGAGGCGGACAATGAAGGATCCATTGAGACGGAGGCAGACAATGAATGATCCATTGAGACGGGTGCAGACAATAAATGATCCAGGCAGACAATGATTGACCCATTGAGGATCTCATTCAGTCAATGCAATTAACTCACATACACTGTCATATAGTCATTGTCCGCATTCAGTCTTTAGCCATCGTCGTTCCATGTATTTTGAACTAATTAGTTAATGCATGTTTGCCTTCTGAGCCATTGCGTGAGTTCTATAAGTTCCACCAATATTTCTCGTTTCTTCGGAATGCAAAGAGATCAACGACTGCATCAGCCTGCGTTAATCAGGACATTACTAACGGCTTTCCTCGTCTATCACTACTTGTATCAAAACGGCCCTATTCATTGATCCTTACCGCTCTGCCTTAAAGGTAGTGAAAGATAATTGATAAAGCCTATTCACAAGTTTGTGACAAGCTCAATGGGAGCGGGTTATAAGGACCTTCATGATCGGCGTAAATATTACAACTCCCTGGGTGACCTCATTGGGATACTGCTGGATAAAAGAGATAATCATGTGAGGGCTGCTGATACGAGGAGGGTGTCGGTAAGGGGAGGAGGGTAAAGGTATCTTGTCCCTTTACCCTCCTCCTCTAACACCCTCCAGGAAGAATTTATGTCACAGGTCTGTAGGTGGTCATTGCAGGAGGTTTCCACAGGAATGTAACATGTTTTATCAGATTACAATTCTTGGATAAACATATCAAATTTACAGGGATATCCCAAAGAGCTTTATAATGATATTGCGATAGTCGAACCATTGAAACTACATGTACGTTTGCCATCTAAGCTTGTCCGAGACAAGATGCTTCGACCTACCTTAACGCACGCACCGTCCCTGCATCACCAGCTCTCAGCTTAACATCCTGAATTGCCATGTTGCTATTGCAGGGTGCTGCATGTGCGAGTGTTTGTTGAACGGCAGTGTATGTACATAATGTGATCGCGTTCCGGTAACTCAAAAAGTTGGATTCGACATCATAACTTCATTGACGTAATAGTTTGCCTGTGACATTTATCTAGCAGTCCGTACAAGAACAGGACGGTATTGTCACACAATGTAATATGAAGGGAAACATTACCATTGTTCTTATTTAACCGTCAGGCTATGGCTGGTGCACAGCAAGCTGAATTACAATCACAAACACGGCTTAATCATAGAGCTACATATCCACTCACACACGCAGCCCGCCCTCATATGCCAACCATCCCGCCCTCATATGCCAACCATCCCGCCCTCTTATGCCAACCACCCCGCCCACATATGCAAACCACCCCTTCGAACATATGCCAACCACTCCGCCCACATATCTGCCTGCTATTATACGGTGAGGTATGTTTGAAGCAGTACCTTGGCTGCGTGACGTTCATATGATTGTGGCTAAATGGGGTCACTGGAAAGTGGGTCACATTCACTGATCCGGAAGTTCATCTTTACAGCTCCCATAACTATTTACTGAATTAATAATGATCCTACGTTGGCATGTCAGCATTCGGCTGGTCGCAAACGGATGAATGAACTTGTTCCATTACTGGGAGTAGTAGTCAATAAATCAAATACGGAGAATCGATATAAATGTACAGTTAGGCCTGTCTTATAAATGGCCTGGTTGAAATGGGTAGAGGCTATCGCTGATCCGTCTTACCAATTTACGAAATAAAATAGATAAAGTATAACAGTGTCTTAACATTGGCTAACACCAATAACGTCCATCAAATAATTTAATCTGACATGACTCCGAAAGAAACACGGCAGTTAACAAGGCGTTGGATGTGAGTAATCTCATTAGGGAGACGAATGCGAACGGGGTTCAGATAAAAAATAATTACTAGTCAACCTCCTGTATAATCTTAATCTATTCATACAGAGCATTGGCAGCGACAACGTGGTTATCTTTTAGTAGAGTGAATTAGCCGCACAATCTTTGCCACTACTGGACATAGCATTGCAAATCGGTGGATATCGGTGGTTTTGTGATTGGAACTGTGGCTACGTGTTTCAGGTTGCATCCTCTGCAATCGTATCCTCATCTGACCACCCGTCCAATGTTCAATATAAGCGCCACTTTGTAATGGCTAGATCGTTTGTGTTGGCGTGATCCAATAAGATCTACCATTACTTAGGTCGTATCAAGGTTGCTAACAGCCAATTCAATTACATTTACCCATAAATCCGTCTATCAGAGTCTTGCCCCAACCCTCGACAATCCTCTTGCATTTGCAGTCCTGAGTTAAGGAAGTCGTGTCAACTCCACTTCCATAAATCGTTTTATATCAGACACCCCACCCCCCACCACCCCAACCCACCCCTCCACCCCACCCAACCACCCTGACAATTCGCCTTGTATTAGCAGCCCTGAGTAAAGGAAGTCAAATCAGCTTAATTACTATTTCATATTCCATAATCCTCCTGAAAAACCATTGTGTCCGAACGAGGTCACCCTGAAAGTGGGTCGTACGCATGGATAATTAAGGTCGATTATAAAGCTTGCGCAGCCCGCTACTGTATTGATCAAGACTACAGCCTGATGGCAAACAAGCGGCGGGTCACATGGGAAATCATCATTTGACAAAAGGCAGCGAGATAGAAGCCAATGAATATATATATCGGGTATTGCTGAGAACGGGTATCAATGTATCCTAAAGCTTGCCATGTTGGTATTCGATGTGCGAATCAAGACAATGACCATAAGACTGAGTAATTGTCGAGTGGTCAATACCCAAATTGCAACCAGGTATTGAAGTTTATGTATCATGAGGACGAAACCACATTATCTATATACACTAGCCACATTCCATACCAGCTTTATCAATCTATATGGGCGCCTCAGTATTGGTACAGTCTACATCACCATCATATATATGGGTTCAATTTGTACAAACTATTTCAGTTTCACTAATATCGGTACAATTTATATCACTTTCATTAAAAATTGGTACAATCTATATCGGATTCCCAAAATCGGAACAATCCATATTAGACTCATCCATTTTGGTACATTCAATATTAACCTAATGCATCTTGGGTCAATCCACCCTAAATCTGCATAATCCTGAGTTGTGAGCATGCAAAACGCGTATTTTCATCGAGAAATCACCATTACAAATGGTTCTTATTAAGCATACATCTGTTAGTTCGGATTGCCATAACAGTGGTTGCATGCCTTGTCTAACTGTTGGTCCAGCTTATGAGGACATTTCGTAAAGAAGCTGTTCAATCCCATATCGGGCACTCGGTGATCATTTTGTCAATACATTACTACGTTTAACGCAGACATTACTAATGCCATCTTTTAATTTGTGCCGCAAAGTGTACTTGATCGAAAATGATGCTGATAAATTTTCAACATTATTATTTGACTGGAAATACTCATGATTCACTGTAGAAATCTGTTTTATTTAATTGTGTTAATCCATCGATAACGGGGCCTCCTTAAAACCATGAACCACACGAGTGTTAACTGTAAATCATTACGCGCTCTAGAGCTACCTCGCTATTGAAGTGTATACTTCCGCTTAGGTTACAAAATATAGATTTCATCAAATCTCGACTGTTGAGGGCATCATTGCGCACAAATGAGACCAATGAGCAGGAAAGGTAATTTTCGACAACAAAAATGGCGACAGCGGAAGTAAGAAACTTTTTTCAGAGACAGCAGCGCCGCGTAGCGACTGAAAGTCTGAAAACTTGTGGTTTCCAAGGTGCCGTTGTCAAGCAACCGCGTTATAAATATGCGGCTGTCTAGTTTCATTGATGTCAAGTGAAGAGGGACTATCAGTGTAAGAGGGTGTCATTAAATAGTAGACACAAGCTAGCAATCGTTCCCCTCCAAAGTTTAGCTAATAAACATGTGGCGCTCAATGCCAGTGGTAAAGCACTTACATGGTAGATAACTGACGAAAACACAAACTTTACTCGAACTGAATAAGCGGTGTACTTCATGTTGCATTATGAAGCCCTCACTAAAAATCATAACGTCCACTTCATGTGTTGGATGGTGGTTAAGAATAAAGACAGTTCTGTTCCGGTCTACATGGTGTCGTCCTCGTGTGTGTGTTTCTCAATATAGTTATTTGGACATAACATAACATGGTGGCACTAAGTGGGATCTAAAACGACCCATAGTGATTAAAAACAGTGTTTTTATCTTCCGCTAGTCAGCAGTGGAAACGATTGTCGTCTTGAGGTCAGTGACACCGGATTTCAGTGAACCGAGCAATTCACCTCCTCAACGACCCCGCTCAAACGCACATGGTCGGCGACGGATTGTGTGACTGTGGTGTTGGAATGTCGAGCAACAAAACGAGCGCAAAGTGCAAATCGCAAGTAAGCTTCTACATGTGACAATATCAGGTCTAGTGATCGTGTTGGACGTTGTGGTAAATAATTGCATCGCGTCAGTGACAGTGTGCAGTTTATCGCCCGCCAAATCATGTCGGAATCAAACCCAGCAGCAAGCGTGCAGTACGTGCACTCAAACGATCTAGCCGGTATCAAGTTGCCCTCATTCAACTGGGACAGTGACGATTTGCCTCATCAGTTTCGCTCATTCAAGCGTTATTGTGAACTGTTGTTGTCGACTCCTACGTACAGTAACAAAACAGGTCACGAAATTGTTAACTACATCCTACTGTGGTTGGGACCCAATGCTTTAGAAGTCTACGACAACTGGTCTCATCTGACAGTAGAGCAGAAGAAAACGCCAGAGTCAGTGTGGCAGGCATTCCAAGACTATTTTGAGCCCAAGGCTAACTATAGACTTGCCCGTTTTCAATTTCGCGACATTCGTCAACAGTCAGCTGAGCCCATTGACACCTTTACAGCTCGTCTTAAGGTGCAAGCACGGAAGTGTAAATTCGAGGCTGCTCTCGAGGACATGCTGATCGACCAAATCATTATTGGCACTGTGCACAACCCCGTTCGTAAAAAGCTACTAGACCACGATCCCGAGAAGTTGACACTTGACAAAGTTCTTGACTGTGCTCGAACATACGAGGCCACACAACAACAACTCAATCAGTTTGGGCAGGCTACGAAGGTGGATAGCATCCATCAAAAGCGAAACAACCAAAGGAAAGGACCGATTCCACATGCTGAATCGACCTCAAGGAACACATGCCACTTTTGTGGTGGGACTAGACACCGTCGGGAGGAATGTCCCGCTCGCGACCAGAAATGCAATAAATGCTTAAAAGTTGGTCATTGGGGAAAAGTTTGTCGCAGTACTGCTGCACACAGTTCTACGCAAGGACATCGCAGTGGCTCAATAAAGTACAGTACTTCAAAGTATAACAAACAGAAGCAGAAGCCTGATGTACACTCTGTTTGTGTTGAGAATCAGGATGACCCACAGTTTGAACAGTGCACATTCGACACTCTCTCCATTTCAACAGTAAGCCGGGACAAAGCATTTGCAATCTTGCGCATTGAGGCATACCCCAACAAGAAGACAAATCTACGAGGTAAAGTGGATACAGGTGCTCAAGGGAATATCCTGCCTCTG
Organism: Urechis unicinctus; assembly: GCA_034190875.2. Taxonomy (NCBI): domain Eukaryota; kingdom Metazoa; phylum Annelida; class Polychaeta; order Xenopneusta; family Urechidae; genus Urechis; species Urechis unicinctus. Next base: position 53,782,141 of record CM067356.1, on the reverse strand, counting down.
CGAACGTTCCGCAATATATACCCATCGCATGTAAATGAAGATGGACTGCCAACAACCTTAGTTAAAAGTGACGCCAAACTCACTGCATACAATGGCACTCCGATTCGTCAGTACGGTACACTTACCATCCCGTGTCGTTACGCGGACAGCCAGTGGCAAGCAACAAAATTTTATGTAACTGACACACCAGGTCCTGTAATTTTTGGATTGGAAACTTGCGAAGCTCTCAGTCTGGTGACCATGAACTGTACCATATCTCTCCAGACTGACACTGCAAACCTTAGAAAGCTGAGTGACGTCAAGTCCATGTACCCTGACCGATTCACAGGCTTGGGTAAATTCAAAGGAGAGCATTCACTAATCCTCAAGGAGGATGCTTGTCCTGTAATCCATGCGCCAAGAAGAGCTCCAATCCAGCTCCAATCTCAAATCCGCTCTGAGCTTGACAGAATGCTGGACCTAGATGTCATCCGCCCAGTGAGTGAACCTACAGATTGGGTCTCGAGCATAACATATGTTCAAAAACCAAACGGGTCTCTCCGCATTTGTTTGGATCCGAAAGACATCAATAAGGCGCTAAAGAGGGGTCAGCACCGCACCCCCACACTTGAAGAGGTCACACACAGACTCAAGGGCGCCAAAGTGTTTAGCAAACTGGATGCCAAGTCCGGCTATTGGAGCGTGCAGTTAGATGATGCCAGTCAACACCTCACTACGTTCAACAGTCCATTTGGAAGGTTCTGTTTCCAAAGGCTCCCATTTGGCTTGAAAACTAGCCAAGACGTTTTCCAAAAGGCAATGGATCAGATACTCGATGGACTGCCTGGCGTCATATCCATTGCATATGACATCACTGTGTTCGGTGTTGACCAAGCTGATCACAACCGCAATCTCCATCAGTTGATGGAACGTGCTCGCAAATGTGGTCTTGTCTTCAATGCAGAGAAATGTAAAATCAACCAAGACGAAGTATGCTTCTTCGGCAACATCTACGGGGAGTCAGGGGTCAAGCCTGATCCAAGCAAAGTGCAGGCTATCATCGACCTGAAGCCCCCAGCAAACGTCTCAGAACTCCAGTCATTCCATGGAATGGTCACATACCTTGCTCCGTATATCCCTAAGCTGAGTAACGTTACAGGACCATTGAGACAGCTACTACAGAAGGACTCTGAATTCCAGTGGCATCCAGAACATCAAGCAGTTTTCAGCCAACTCAAACAGCTCATTAGTAGAGCTGGATTGCTCTCATACTTTGATCCAACCAAGCCAGCTGTATTGCAAGTTGATGCGAGTCAAGAAGCCCTCGGCGCCGCACTCATTCAAGATGGTCACCCAATCTCGTTTGCCTCAAAAAGTTTGTCTGACACCGAAAAGCGGTACGCAAACATAGAAAGAGAGCTACTTGCATGTGTATTTGGAGCAGAACGCTTTCACACATATTTGTACGGCAAACCATTTACCATCGAGTCAGATCACCGTCCACTGGAGATGATCTCAGCCAAAGCACTCACATCTGCCCCAGCCCGTCTGCAGCGTATGCTGTTGAGGTTGCAACGCTATGACTACGAGATAAAATACAGACCTGGCAAAGAGATGATTCTAGCGGACAGCCTTTCTCGACTCCCAAAGTCTAGTGCTGATGAGCACATTGAACTGAATATTAAGGTATGCTTCGTTCAATTTAGCAACAGACGACTCGATGAGCTTCGTGAAGCAATAACAAATGACGAGACACTCAATCGCCTGTCAAAATACATTATCCAAGGATTTCCCGGACGCCAAAGAGACGTCCACCACAGCATTCATCCTTATTGGCCTTTCCGAGACGAACTAAGCATTGAAAATGGTCTCATTCTGAAGGGAAGTCAACTGCTGATCCCAGAGATCCTCCATGACCAATATCTAACTGACATCCACACTGGTCACCAAGGGATTATCCGCTGTCAGATGCGCGCTAGAGGTAGCGTGTACTGGCCCGGGATCAACTCTGACATCGAGGGCATAATATCACAATGCGCCATTTGTCAAAAGCACCAGGCATCACAGAGTAAAGAGCCAATGGAACCCGTTATTACAACCGTTCCACCATATCCCTGGCATACAATTGGCTCAGATCTCTTCACACTGAATGATGAGAACTATCTCATCATAGCAGACTACCACTCGAAATACCCGATTGTTGAATGCCTTGGACGTGACACTTCCAGCCGTCACGTAGCTGCTATTACCAGTCATGTATTTTCAATGTTTGGTTGTCCAGACACCATCATCTCGGACAACGGTCCACAGTTTATAGGCAGTGCTTACCAGGCAATGACAAACAACTATGGAATAGCTCATGTCACCAGCTCCCCTCACCATCCTCGTTCACACGGTTTTATTGAACGCATGGTCCGGAGCATGAAAGCCCTCATTAAGAAGTCACCTGAGGAAACCGACAAAGCTATTCTTGTGTATCGAACAACCCCTTTAGGCCCTAAAATCCCCTCACCAGCTGAACTCATTTTCCAAAGGAAAATTAACTTCAACCTACCAGTCTACCATCAAGGCAACGCCCATGACATAACTGCAGCTAGACAGCTAGCCCATCAGAAATCTGAAATGCGTTACAACAGCCAGAGCAAAACCCTTGATGAGCTTGACATCAACCAGCCCGTTTACTACCAGGATGTGGCACGTAAAAACTGGCTCCCCGGTAAGGTTATTGGAATTGGCCCCGAACCACGTTCCTACACAGTGCTATGCCGCACGACAGGTCGCCCTCTAAAACGCAACAGAATATTGCTACGACCTCGACCCATAGCCACTGACACTTACACAAGCCCAACTCCGTCACCACCAGCTGCACCGATAGTTGCCCCACCTCCTCTACAGCCAACACAGGATAGCCCCGTACCTGATCCCATCTCCACACCTACTAGTAAAGCGAATCACAACGCAACAGTCTCCTCACCTGCGATACAGAAAAGTGGAAATACTACAATACCTACACCACGTCCCAAGCGAAATGTCATGCCTCCACGTCGTCTCATAGAAGATATTTAATCTAAATACATATTCATATTGTAGCAGAACCAGATAGTATTGTTTTGTATGAATGTCAACTTGGGACTAGACTTAAATTGTATGTCATTTTATTGTAACAGGCAGACAGCTACCTTTTTGTTTGTGACTGCAGACAAGCAACTAACATAATGTCTGTCATTGATGATTTCTTAAAAGGGGGATGTTGCATTATGAAGCCCTCACTAAAAATCATAACGTCCACTTCATGTGTTGGATGGTGGTTAAGAATAAAGACAGTTCTGTTCCGGTCTACATGGTGTCGTCCTCGTGTGTGTGTTTCTCAATATAGTTATTTGGACATAACATAACACTTCAAGGGTCGATTCTGTATTTAGAATTTGTAGATAGCAAATAATTGAGGGCCCAACACCAAGCTGCAATAGCGCATCCGCATTTAAAATGGTTGGCAAATGCATGTGTACCCTAATAGCAGTAATTTACTGCACATAAGTCAGACAAATGAACATTTTGGATATCAGATCTCGATTCCACTCTGGAGAATGTGTCAGAAGAAAAACATTCAGGTGTAATAATCAGTTTTGCAGATAAAGATTACATTGCGGTGCAACGGTTGTCATAGCAAATAATACTCGGAATGATTTAACAACCTTTCAATGGTCGCTCCAAGTGCGTTTTTATCCAACCTGTTTGGTCCCATCTGACATACGCGTTGATCACACCATAATGGTGACATATTCGAAATGGTTCAAAAGCAAACTAATAATCTCGTATCCAGTACGTCTGATTAATGTTAGCAGCAATTATTACACTTAGCATCCATTCAAACAAGACTGCATGGTGAACTCCATAATGTAAGACAACACTATTTATACAGCTTCGCAGTCCTGAAAAAGCTTCTCGCGGAGTTGTGACCCTATGGACCAGTTATCCAGCTAAGATAGATTCAAACAATCGATGTCTCTTACAAAGACAAAGTCAAGATTTTTCATCCGAGCTGTAGTGTTTTATTATCTACAGATATTGCAGTCATTTCTTGTTAGATGTGTACGCCTATCGTCTACGCGATATTGGGCGGCCGTCTCTGTAAATCTTTGAAGACTTCTCGGTCATCATCTCTCAAGGGTTGATGAAGATTATCAACCAGTGAGCAATTATAGAATTCAGGGAATAACATTCGTATCGAGTCCATGTCACCAGGTTACATTAACCAAAGGGTCCACGTGAGACACTTACCGGTAGATCCTGCTGCAATACCCAACGATGTGAAGCCAAGAGCCGCCACTCGCTATGGCCGGCCCAGCAGCAGTACCCGCCAGCGCGCCCCCAGTAGCGACACCCCCGGCTACAAGATCAGCCCAGGGTCACCAACATAATGACATGGTACAATATGAGGGACGCCAGGAGGTGGGTGGGTTTACTTTCCACCACTAGTTAGCCTGAGCAAGATGAAGGGAGCCAGCTGATAAACACAATGTTTTTGACATCATTTGGTAACACTAGCGAAAGCATTTTGCAGTGTAATATCAGGATTCAGCTATTTGACATTTTTTGGACCCCCATAATAAGAGTATGACTTACAAAGAATTCATATGATTAACAGTAATTGACCCACTTCCATTTTGACCTTATTGGGACTCAATCGCATGGAACACGTCTGCAGCCTTTTGTCACACATATACGTCAACCTATGATAGCCTTCTGGTAGTCAGAGATAATAGGATGAGGACTGCTGATGCAGGGAGGATATTTGGGTCATCACTTGCTTGGTTGAATCATAACATCACCAGGAACACGTTCGTGTAAATGTCGACCCGTAGAATGTCATTCAGTTGACATTGGATTGTTTCATGACATCATAAAGACGATAAACTTTGGTGCAGCGCATATGTTATAGTTATAGCCACATTGATGAACTTTAAAACCAGATGCTGATGGCCCATGAATGGTAGGCGGCAACATAGTGGCGTCCGTAGCAAAATGATAGGATAAATGTCACCGTTCTGCTCAGACGATTCACTCATGCCAATTAATCGAACTCTTCACACCAGTAGAGCTGTGTTATTATCAATCTGGAGGCAAAGTGATGTGGGCCACTTCTTGGTTGACCTTAATGAAAAACAATCAACAAAGCTTAATATTGTACAATACAACTGAGAGTTTACAGTTATTAGGTCAATGAGCTGTCCGTGGCTGGGGATAGAAGCGGGTTATTTTGTAAGAAGGATTTTGTTCCGCCTGGTAAAAGGATGTGTAGGGTAGGGGTGGGGCACAGTGTGCAATATGACAAAGCAATGAATATCGTTCAGCAGACCTTTTGGGGAAGAATACTGCGGTTAAAGCATCATCTTCACTGCCATTCTTGCATGTCACGGAAATTATGTATCGTTAATTGCAGCTGGCAGATGTTATTGCAATGACACACCCAGATAAACACAAATGGAAAGTCAATCTTGACAAACTCTGCTTTTTTTAGCATAACACATCAGACAGGTTACTTCGCTTGTCACAGTGAACGCTTTGTGTAAATCGCGTCATATTATGAAACCTTAAGTCTGGCTATGGCTTCAGTGATAAAATAAGTAAAATCGTGATCCACATTTGATGTCTCTCTACCCACTGGCTGTACATCAAGGTACCAAACTTATAGTAGTCAAGTCAATGCTTATTATTCAACCGTTTCATTAAATCATACTTTATTGACCTTTTCCACAATCAAGGAGCCATTTTGAGTCTTCATGGTGATATTCCTCTCTTTTTGAGTTTTTTTATCTTGTCTACCAGGATCGCATTCGACGAGCTGATCAACAGAACACAACAGGTGTTCGAATCACCACCGTCTTTCATTAATCCAGGCAATACAGTACTTGGTAGATAACAATATTCCTGAACCTGTTTATAAGTTTGCAATGACATCATGTACATCATAAATGCGTTTAACGCACTCAATCTGATGATCTGTCAAGACAAAGTTGGCAAAATAACGTCAATTTCACCAAGGCTGCTAACATTCGACGCCCTAGCTCCGTCGTAACGGTAACATGAATTTATACAACATGGGCGTTGATAGCCCTACAAGACGTCTGAGTTTACTCAGACGTCTTGTAGGGCTATCGACGCCCATGTTGTTTACTGAACCGCAGCGCCAGCGAAGACGATGGCACTGACAAACAAATGCTATACAGGCTGTGATCAGATGATGGTGTTTAAAAGCCAGAAGTGGAAATATATTTAACCTAGCCGGGTAACCAGACCTAACTATCATTCACTTCTGTCAGGCCAGGCGATAAGCCAAGTTACTTGTAAAAAAATCATGCTTTAACACAGCTCCGGTCGAACGGTATAACAAATATATACCGATCTGCTCCGATATTTTGGGCGCATATAAAACATGCGTTTGACTTAAGTGCTGGGTTACGCATCTAGAAAACAACATATATCAAGAGCCTGTACAAAAATAAGTCACAGCGCACCAAAAAGCTTACCCCGATCGATGCTATTCTTTACGAAATGCCATCTATATATCATTCCATAAAAATCGCGATGCGATTACCGCCATTTTGGAAAATATTGGGTCGCGTGATTTCCAGTCGCCTCATCCGCATTGTCTGCCTTGCGAAGGACGTTGAGCATGCGCGAAGTACGTGGTCTTGAACTTTGAAACAAACTTGTTGCTGTGTTTCGGACTTGCTACCGCTTCCAAATTAAGACTTTTTAAGACTTTTCAAGGATCTGCGGGAACCATACACACTTAGAGCTCGGATGTGAGAGATCGAAAGTAGTAAATAGCGCGGCGCTGTAGACAGGTAGAGGCGGAGTTTCTTTGCCTACACTGCACAGAACCTAACCTGCATAAGCCTAGGCACCGCTGAGCGTGAAAGCCTGACATCCCTTCCAAGTACAAATGTGGATTAAACTCACTGACTTTTATAGTGAACCAAATGCAAAGATAAACCATATTTGGTTATTCTTAAACATCTTACCTTGTTCGCTGAAAAATACAGGTGGCCATCAAGCACAAATCAACCAAAAACAACATTTACACTGCCATCTGTGGAACTCGTCTGGCGATCGAGTTTTTGTTTCGGACAACCAAGGGCGTTATGATGGAATACCGGTAGTTTCGTACACAGGTTGTTTCGTTCACACTATTTGCGGTTTCTTCGTACAAGCGAGATTGGTTGTTTCGTACACGCAATATAAAAAGCAGTTGTTCCTTATGTTATGCTTAGTCAAGTAACTATGTAATAATTTAAATATAAATTATCTGGTATCGTGGTTTATCGTTTATTTTTACAAAGGTTTATTAATAAAGAGTTGGCTTGAAAAAAAAAATATGGCCAAAAATGGCATCAAAGTCAAAAGCTAAGGGGGGGTAGACTTTACTGTCTGGAACTGTAGATTTCTCCTCCGTCTGTGCGTAACATTCCTTCAAGCCTGGCTACGCCCCTGGTGGTGTGTGTGTGTGTGCGCGTGTGTACGTGTGTGTGTAAATAAAAAATGACAAGTATATATAAGTAACACATTATTTTGCTTTCTGCATAAAATTACTAACGTTGTACGTTTTGAATGGTTAGATCTGTGTAAAGCACATATTACTGTACTATGAATTAATTATTTCAACTGGAAATGATTAAATTTTATATGGTGAACCCCAAAGGATAGATCTGAAAGGTTTGTTTTAATAAATCTCCTACTATATAATTACTACTGCTGTATTTTATAAGTCATAAATTTAATTTAATTTTAGTCTTCGCATTAATTGCATGGCGAATTGACTTGTGGCCGACTTAACTCCTGGCCGAGTTGTCTCGAGGCTCGCACACCTTATGATGAGCTTCGTCTGGACCTAGCCGTGCACGATAGCTCTTTCGAACTAAGTACGGGAGTGATGCATGCACTCCCTCTTAGTTCTGGCGTCCAACGGTATCTAGCCTGCGTAATTCAACGGAATCATCAAGAGTTCCGCTGCTTTACCTAGTTTAGCTAATAAAATCAACTCACCAAACATTTATAGGACCAGAAGCTGAATTTCAGCAACAACAGTATCCTGTGAATAAGTATTTTAACCTAAAACACACCAAACGGTAATATCTGGGCACGAAGATAAAAGCTAAAATGACCTTGTCTAACATGTAGAAAAGGCCACTAACATTCACTGTCGCACAAATATCACACTGAATCACGAAGAAAGCAACGAAAACCTGGGGAAAAGGCGACAGGAATTATCAGCTATTGTTTTTGCCTATGTTCTCACCGCCTTATTTACATCGGAAGTTGGGATATCGTCCTCCGCGCTTGTATTTTGGAAGAAAATATCACCGGTAAACTTAGAAAGTTATCGAAAATATAGTTCCGTAGACGATAGGAATATAAAACAAAATCTCGAACCGAATTAGATAATAACTTTCGACACTGATCGCCCGAAACTCGTCAGAACATGCATATTTCGTGAAAAAAGTGGTGAGTTCTGGGTTGATCGAATGCATCGACCAAAAAATTTAGCTTAAACTGTTGGACCGACAAGGTGATAAATAAAACCTGACGTTGGTCTTTTGGGCTAGTGCACGACGTTTATTATATATTTATATTACCAGATTACCGTCGTGCGCGGCTAGTCTGAACCAGACGCATTTGTGAACGATATTCTGCTACGATTTTGTTTCCCATTTCCGTGCTATCAATTACAGCTTTCCTACACTTGCAGCGAAAATGGCGAGAAACAATTGAGTCGAACATAATGACATCGGTATGGCTATTTCAAATGGATAAAGAATAGGGACTGAGGTGAAGAAATATTTCTCGATCGACAAGTGGCAGTGGCAGTTGCCTCTTTCACGTAGCCGTGCACGACGGTCATATTAATACAATTAATAAGTAGTGCGCTCTAAGCTCGTTGTCCAAGTCTAAAGTAGGGAGGACAAACGCTGCGCCGATCTCGTTTGGAGATAGGCAAGGCACTCGCACCTGGTGTTTTGATGATCTGATGTCACCTTAGCGCGGATGTGAGAGATCGAAAGTAGTTTAATAGGGCGGACGCTGTCAGAGGTGAAGTTTCTTTGCCTAGTTAGGACAGGGTCGTTTTTTCATTTAAATGACCACTGACAAAAAATGATGCAATGATACATTTTGTTCTTTTAATATATCATAAATGAAGAAAAGCTTTTTCATTTGATACCATTTTCTTTTTTCTTGGTGGTATTTAATGTGGTTTTAATCGCCAATAAAAGTTGTGTCGCGATTTATGAACCTAAGGAAAAAGGGCCGTACCACTTTATTCTTCATACGATTGCTTTATAAATTACACCAAAATGTAGAAGAATGAGTGATAATCGATTTTGAGTTAAAAGTGTTAAATTGCGATTTTGCTGCTTCAAAACCAGATAACTCTCCGAAACTCGAATAACTTTTATATTATCACTCGGATCCAAATAAAGGTGACTCTCCTCAACACATCCGATGATGGGACCAAGAATAAAATGGGACAGTCAATTTAAAGACACCATGTATTCAGCTGAGAAATCTCCCAACGCCATATAGCTTCGTCACCATGGTAACAATCCGCGTCCTTGGGAGATTTCATATTGCGAATTTGTCAAAGGTTGGTGAGTCTGAGTAGGTCACGTATTTTGAAGTTCATCGATATGGAATTAACCTGATTTACAAAGTCAATTGGACTGTTGATGTCATTTGCACGATTCACAGCCATTTAGCGTGTGTGAGTAAAACTGTTGCCATGCTTAAAAAAATTATGCCATCCAGTAGTATAGGTAACGGCAGGTCTGGCGCACCGCCTTAACTATACTACAATTGGGGACCAGCCACCCGGGCGAATTTGGTTTCAGTGTGGGGTTGAGGGTGGGGCCGCCGGGGATTACCCATAGAGGTCTTTGAGCGTGAAGCTACTGGGGCCACCGCAGTAAGTTCCATTTTTCACCCTGGTGAGGTCTTCCATGAACTGGGCCACAGTGTCATTGTTTTTCTCAAAAAAGGCCGGATCTGGACGAATCGTTGTAACTCTCATCGTGAAGAGTTTCCAGCAGAAGAAAGCCTCATCTGGCCTCTTTGGAATATCTTTTGGCCTGCCCATCCAGGGGCCGTGGTGAACCAGATCGTAGTCAAGGATGCTGTTAAACTTGCCGTTTGTGGCGTAGTCCCCATCATCTGTGCCGGGAATGGTTGTGTACCCCCAAGCGACCGTCTTTTTGTAATTCTTTTTGTCCTTATGATACTCCAAGCTGTACACCTCAGCCTTTCCAAGGTCCTCGTAGGTGCACAGCCGGAAAACGCAGTCGACAAACACTCTGATGGTCGCCGGCGGGCTGTGGTGAAGCCCAAGCAGAATCTGAGGTTTGTACTGGGCTGGAATAATTCTTCCAGGCCTCCGAGTGTAAGGGCACTATTTCGAGCAGGGCAATCTCCTTCTCTACCCCATCCTCTCCTTCACCACCTGTGACCTGTGAGTCGTTGTGGGGGGGGGCAGACAAGGTCGATAGCAGTCTGAATTGGGAGTACACAAAAGCCGTCTGGAGAGTAGGCCGTGTTCTGCCCACCGCGGTGAAGGTAAATGTTGGTGTTGTATTTTTTCTCACTAACTGCAATTGCCACCTCCTCAAATGCCTAGCCCCAGAGGCAGGGGACGTTAAGGCGACCACCCTCGTTGCTAGTTTTTTCAGCCAACTTCTTACTATAGCTGCTGAAGTAGCTTTGTCCGATGACGACAGAGTAGTCGCTTCCACCAATGTAGTGCTTTCTTTTATTCTCCCACCGAGTTGTCTTTTGTCTGATCCCGCCATGACTGGCACAGAACGACTTAATCACTTGTTCCATTACCTTATGCTCTCCACTGTTTAAATAGACCGGTAACTGGATGTCTGCCTGCTAACAAGGTCCTCTAGATGCTCTAACCGCTCCATAAGATCATCGTTCTTAACCTCCAGATCTCTAACCAGTTCCACAAGGTCATCATACTTAGTCTCCATATCACTCAGTTTGCACTCCAGGTCTATTTTCATATAATCTGTATCTAACATCAACTCTTTTACACCACCTCAAGTTCAGTAATACACTCTTCTGTGTTCATTTCTATACATTATACCCTCGTTTATTCAATAGGGTGATTCATATGTGCACGTTATGATGCACGGCTGTGCACGTTATGATTGGCGTCATAGCGTTTCATATATGACTGGTGTGCACGTTATGATGCACACCCGTGCACGTTATGATTGGGGGTCTACACAGCACATTTAAGTTAAATAGTCGCAGCAAATGGAATTACCATAAATCTAAAAAATCTTAAAACAGCCCATTTTTAACGGTGTATTGGGAGCCAGTGTATCCAAGTGTCATCCTCAATTAACGCTCTAAAGAGTGAACAGAGAGAGTGTTTTTTGTGAACACCCGTATTTGTTCTACGTTCAAACTCTAGTCTTTATATAGCACCAAGTTATCATACTAAGATTGTCTCTTAGTATGACACTGCAGGGCTCACATTGTCAAGTGCCACTGTATTTGTGTATCGTGAAGAGGTTACCCGGGGCCTCTATACCATATACATCTACATCTACTTCCAGTACTGATTCATATCCTGGAGGGGATAGGAATGAGTCAAGTGGGGTAGGGCCAGCCAGATAACATACAGCCCAATCTTCGGTGGAGTAGGGGTCACAGTGAGGCCAGGAAGAACTGGGCGCTGTCTATAAATCGTAGCTGCCCGAGGGATAGGGATAGGGATAGTTGATGTCTCCCTCTACCTTGTTTATACCCTGCATTAGAAGTTGGGAGTCATAGCCCCTCAGGTTGTGGAAGACAACAGGGATGGGGGTTGTCTTGCATTTATCTTTTCACATGGCACAGCCAGTTGAACATGATCCCCCAAGAAAATGTTGTCCTACCGTCTAATATATTAACTTTCTCTGCTTCAAAGAAAGATCTGACGTATAATTAAGCTGTTGACAATCTGACAAACAGCAACATGACATAATGCGTATCTTGTTGGGGTTTTCTAACAATGTAAAGTTTTGTCAGACTTGCACGTACAACATCCTCACAGGCTCACACGCTAAGGAACTTTTCCAAAACATATTCGGTTCGACCTTTATCAGATCCACAGAAATTGACTTGTCGGTAAACACAGACGCGGTGGTATTGTAGAGCCCAGGAAAAGCAGTTGTAACTGCTAGGGAATCTGGCTATTGCATTGATTAAATGCCTGTTAGTTTTGTCACGCAATCCACGGTAATGTTCACACTTTGATTTAATAGTTATGTTCGGCTACCTATGACGTTTTCTACCGGACAACAAAATGAGAAATATAAATTAAGGGAAAGGGATGAGAATGCAATGATGGGTAATGGCAGAAGAGCATTCTCGCGTTGGAGTTGGATGCGGAAGGGGTCTGGGAACTTAAGGCGCTGCTGTTAACTGGGCACGGGAGATTACAGAGGTGTCTGGGGGTGTATGTATCGTTTGGAGGTCTTAGCAGGTTGGATAGGATCATAGGCGCTCGTGTCACTCGGAGCACGAGAGCAGCTTTTGAGTGGGGAACAGCAAAATAACGCTACTGGTGGTTATGTGATATCAATGGCTATTAGTGAGTGGCTGTTTCCCAATAATAAAATTTAGATGGGTTTGAATAAGTATCAAACATTCATCGATTCTACGATTGTATGAAATCAATAATACTATCACTTATGCTTCCAAATGTAATGGTAAGTTGGGGATAAGAGTTACTTTTGAATCTACATGACACTCTTAGCAATAAATAAACACATATCCCATTTTATACCATAAATGGTGCATCCATGACTACTCAGTAACTGATACAAAAATGCCATCAAGGTAAAACAATAAGCTGAAATGGAAATGCAACATAACAATTGTTATAAAAGAGCTCAGTTTACATGGACTTATGTTCCAACCTTTCTGCTTTCTATAGCATGCTGTCTACAGTGACTTCAAAGCCCAATGAACATCATGCTCTGTTTATAGTTGAACTTGATAAAGGATTCATAACATTATACGTCAAAGTGTTCAAAATTATTGATGATAAGAAATATCATATTGAGTAGACGTGGTAATTGCATGAAAACACAATAATGAATCAGCAGCTACTTTCAATACTGATTTTGAGCTGAAATTGTCATATCTCGTTGTACATAGCTAAGGGTTATGTACCATGATCATATAGGTGTTTTTTCACTTTAGGTTTTCGTAGAGACGGCATTAGCAAAATCTGTACTAGTCACTGCATATTTGGACAAATTTTCATGGCAATATCTCCTCATGTGTAGCAACCACATAGATTTTCTTAATATTCGGGATCCAAAATGGCTATGTATTGAATTCAGGATATCTGACATTCATAGGGTGGTTATTGAGTAAGTAAAGTATATCTGTGTATGGGAATATACTTTAAGGACCTAATAGTGGATTTGACAACCTTCCATAAGGTGAAGTTTTAAGTAGTCTATTCTCCAAAAATCCCCTTATAAAACAAATTATCATTAAAATTAGCACTGATACATTTTTGTGAGGCTCTCACTCTAAGAGGTATTTGTGCTTAAATAAGGCTCCAATTACACTGATAAATACCTAAAGTTGACAATAATAGCCTACACTAACCACCTGTATCTATTTTGTATGTTTTCAGCTCCGCGGATGTCAAACAGCGTCTACTATGTACCTTATTTGGTCTATTCTTGACACATAGTCCACATAAATTACGGTATTTCACAAATACCATAAATATAGCCAGGTCACGGACTATTCAAATCCAACAAGCATACCATAAATTTTCGATGAAATGCCAAAAGGTCACTTAGACTATATGGAACACCGTGACAATTTGACGCTGGCGGATATTATTGAGACTTGTCGAGTGAAAACGACACGACCGATGATCACACTGACAGGAAACGGGTCAGTAGCTGGTCTCGTCGGAGACGGTGAACGACGTTCATTGAATTTCGGATCAAAATGTATTATTCCCATAGAACTTCCAATTTCAATCATTATGATTGCTGATGTATAATGTGTTTATTTGACTTTCTTGAAGAATACTCTAAGACCAACATGCAGGTAGAGAGGCGCTGCCATACATCTTGGCTAAAGTATAATCATAGTCATGGTGGGTGACTTGTCAGGAATATCCCTAAATGTGGTCAATGTTTTAAGTGTAACATGAAACAAATAAAGTTCGAACTTAATTTATTTTATGTCTGTGGTTGCAGGTTTTACAGAACATCCTACTTAAGTCTCCCAGAACAGGTGTTTCAAGTATCCAACATTGATAGTGGTTGTCCAGCCCAACAGTAGATTGACATCACGTCACCTATGGTAGCCCATTTCATGGATAAAGGGTCAGACTCAGAGCCCTGAACATGTTATGTCAACACATTATTGCTATACGTATGTAGCATTATAGACCACATGTTATGCTTATCAACTTGTAGTCTCATTGGCTTTCAGGCCTCATGTGGAGTATTTTTTTGGCAGATTCAAACATAGTCATGTATGCATATAAATGGTGGTTACCATTGGCTTGATTTGTGGTGTAAGTGTTATTCAGGCAAGGCACTCGCCCCTGGTGTTTTGATGATCTGACGCCACACTTAGAGCGCGGATGTGAGAGATCGAAAGTAGTAAATAGCGCGGCGCTGTCAGAGGCGGAGTTTTCTTTGCCTAAGTGTTATTATGCTGAAAGGCTAATAGCTCGAGCGTATGAAACATATCTGTCAGGGCCATGTTATCAATGACCCTATCACCCCTGCGTTAAAATCACTTGTTTTTGGAAAATCTCCTTCAAAAGAATGTGAGAAAAAGTTCTGTGTCAAAGTGAAGCATTATTCTTTTTTCATAGTCCACTGTTGCTATCCATTTATATTGCATTTGATTCTGTATTATCAAACATTACCTACATCGATGAGTGATACGCTATTATTTTGCAATAGATGATTGCTTCAACACGTCCACTATTTGGCATACTAGTAAGTCGGGCGTTTCAAGCTGTCACGAGGAAGAAACAGAAGATCGGCTTGGTGAACCTCATTAGGCGTATACAATTTTGGCCGAGGAATGTGCCTGGGGATCGTCAGGTAGATCTGCCTAATTGCCTGCTTTTTAAGGCGATCCCGGGCTGCAACTAGCTTTGGCCGGTTTTCTGATGGGATTGGGAGAAACATACCAACAGCACCTGAGTACTGTATAACTGCCTGACCAAAATTGCGCGTCATGCTAGCACCCAGACAAGTCCCTTATCCAACATACAGCTTGGTGATCTTTTCGTCAGTCATTGATTAAACCTGGTCAATTGTCAGGCTTTGCGCACCCAGGTACTGACGGGCCAGATCACAAGATGTGACGGCAGCCAGCCTATCTCCCTTGCGAGTCACGTCATCAGAGGCCGCTGGCTGGGACGGCAGCGATGTTTGGCTCTGCAAAGACTTGGTCTATGATGGGATCCATCTTGCTTGCAATCAGCCGTGCTGTTTCTAATAAACGCCGTCAAAGTGTAATGTATGGAATGCTACGCAGACAATAACGCCTAACCCAGCAACTGCTGGCACAGTTTTTATCAGTGTGGTCATGATCAAGATAGTTTAAGGGCACCCCACCCCACCCCCCCCCACCCCCAACCCCCGCCACGAACAACTCCATATGTGGTATGTTGATCGGTGGTCAGTAGAAATTTTTTGTCCTTGGTCTCTGCCAGTAGCTTGGCGTACTGCGGCACATTCTACCCTTGTCGTGATCACATTATTCTCAAGCAGAACGTCTTCAAACGAGTCACGGTCTTTGGTGTAAATGAGCACGACCCAGCGGGTTTGCTCAGTTAGGTCCTTCAGCACAGAGTTGTACTTTTGGTTGAGGACCCAGACACTTTGCTTCGCATGGCGGCCTCTAAAGGCCAGCTCTGACAGCACGTCTCATCCTTTGTCAGTGCTTATGCAGCAGAGCAGTCGTCAATAATGTACAGGGTGCGCTCACCCTGAAACTGCTGGTACAAAGCCCTCAGACAGCAATGGAGCCGCTCTCCAGGGTTAACAACGTACACCGTGGGAACGGCCCACACCCAGGTTGAACTTTAGGTTAAGTGGGGCCACGGGTAGAAGCTTCTGACCTGGAAGGACGATCCTAACAAATTCCTCTCGACTAATGTCGTTAAGAGGTGCGGTGTACAGCTTGCCCGGGTACTGAGGGTGATCCCTGAACTAACCAAAAAGGCAGCAGCAGCCTTGCAAACTACACGTGAAATTCTTTCAAAGGCCTCTAGGGCTGTAGAGATTGTACCACTGCAAGACCTGGATCATGTCGTAACAGAGACTGCAGATGTCGTCCGTGGGACAGTTCAGGCTGTAACTGACACATACAACATTTCATCTACCTTCGGAGACGTTGTAGTGCTTAACAATTCCATGATAACCCAGCGAAGCGAGTTTTTTAAGAATCTAGCGCGGCTTAACGAAATAGACAAGCATATTGACAGTCGGAAGCGTAAGCAGGTGGAGCTGTCAGGTGGAGCTGCCAGGTGGAGCTGCCAGGTGGAGCTGCTAGGAGCTGCTAGGTGACTACTCCAACAGCTGGAGCTTGCAAGACTCCATCAGGCTGCATATACCCTGAGTGCGAACCCAAATGAACAGCATCAGGGAGACAATCAACAGAATTTTTCATGAGGACACAATGCTGGCTGAGCTTATCCGCACCCTGTTCTGCGAGCTTGGGGTTACAATCGCCTATATCCTCACTGCGGTTGGGCACCCTGGTACTTGCACTTGATAACCCCGACACCAACACTAGCTGACAAGTGGATAAAAAAAGCAGCTGGTCTCCTTGGCAAATGCTCTGAAAGACGTGGCCTGTTAGACAGCACGCCCGGGGATTATTGGCTCCATTCTATCATGAGTTGCTCAACTTTCAATCGCCTCTTCAAAGTTGGTCAAAAACTGCTTCATAGCGTCGAATGCAGTGTCAGTACCGGGTCTGTGCCTGTGCCCCAAGCAGCGCCTAGACATAGGTCCGATGGGTCATTGAATGCCCATAGACGTGTCGAGGATAAGACGCGTCGAGGATAAAGATTCTCCAGGCCTTGTCTGCCTTGAACCTCTGTGCCAGGTGCAGTAACAGCGCATATTTTTTCCCTGAAACGACTGGATGATGCTTTTCTGGGCCAACCCTGGCTTTGTAGCCTTTTCCGCCTCAAAGACGCATCAAACCATGACAAATGTTCAGAGGAGGGATGCTGTACCCCTGCAAAATCCTATTGTCAACACTGAAGGTGATGTTTGCATAGGCCTCAGGTCAATCATCTATACTGTGGCCTGGTACAATCTTGGAAAAAAGTAAGTACATCAGGTGGCGGACAGAAACTGCTGGAAAAGGAGTTTCAGCGTTCTTCATCAGGAGGTCTTGATTTGGATGTTCATGCTTCAAATAGGCATATTACCCGTGTTATTGGCTGACCTGTGCATGAGTTCAGTTGCGGGACAATAAAGGTAGCCTATTGGACACCCCTGACCTTCTTGTTAGCGTTGTTCCTGAATTTACGAGATGTCAATAAAAGCGAGTATCTATGGACTCAGACCTAAAATGGAGAGCGATCAATTCGACCTGGTCGAATATTCAAAGAAGACCCACGTTAATGTGCGACGCAACCTGAAAGGCATGGCCATTACCTCAATGAATCCCCTCGTTACTATTTGGGCAGACGAAAAAGGGACATTGGATAACAGATCGCACGAATTGTTCTGATCGTGGATATCCTATGCCGGCGCCACGCGTATGTGACTAACTATCAACTGCCGAGTCTCACCATCTTGTGTAACTGTTCGAGTTAATCATGTCCCAAAGACCAGTTATTATGTAACAATTTCAAGGGACGAGCATATATACATAAAAATATCTAACACACTTCTGGAGTCAGCTATGGGTCAGTAGTTTCACTGTTAATTGAAATTATCCTTTAAACCATATAGTCACGAAGACACCAACCACACCCAGCATTTACCCAGGGTTGCCCCCACTGGTGGCACTCCAGGGCACTCCTATCCGTTGAATGAGATCAGCCTCAAGAAGCAATACCTCGAAAAAAGTCTACTATGTACATGCAATATAGGCATGCAGTTAACTCATTGGATACAGTAGACACTGCTTTAGTTACTGTTGGTATGTGCCTTGGCGCAAGTGGGCGTTGGTGTAATGTCTACAATAGTTGCAATTCCTATTGCCACTGTGTTGGGTCTTACTAGGAACGCTTGTGGACTACTTGGTAATGCTGGGAAATTTGTAAGTCGCCGACTGACCTTCAAAATATGATCAGATCCGCGTTCTGGTGAAGAGCAAATTGAATACCATTGCTGACATTTGGTCGACAGCACTTGAACAGGGTAATATTTCGAATCATGAGTTTAAACTGTGAGGAAGACATCAGAAAAGAATTGGTTGCTCCTGCTTCTACACCTGCGACAATGTGAATGACATCGCTCAACCTCAAAACA
This sequence comes from Urechis unicinctus, assembly GCA_034190875.2. Taxonomy (NCBI): domain Eukaryota; kingdom Metazoa; phylum Annelida; class Polychaeta; order Xenopneusta; family Urechidae; genus Urechis; species Urechis unicinctus. The sequence goes on along the minus strand of CM067356.1, from coordinate 53,763,620 downwards.
CAGACTGATTCACTCTTGTCAAGTTAAGAGAACTTGGGATTGGCCTGCCGCAGAAAGTCGATTTGAGTCATTTTTTATGCACCCCTAAAATGCTGATGTGGGTTTTTTCATCGTGCATGACTGCACGCCCTCTCAGAAGGCCACCGTTGTGCTTTTCTGCACCCTATTTCAGAGGCAGCGTCGAGCCATTTTATGAATGGCGCACAATGCGAGGCGCACTGAAATTAGCGCTGGGGATTTCCCAGCCCACCCTAAAACTGTATATTCCTGGTTGTATTGCATGCTTGATTGGTCTAAGCAGGATTTTCCCCAAAAAGTGTGATGCGTTACATTTGTTTGCTTGGTCCCACTTGACGCAAGCTGCTATGCGGTCTCTGCCAGGTGGCAAGTAGCCAGAACAGGAACCCCCATTTTTAAGTGCATTTTTAGATCAACCACGGGGTGCTCACCAGCCCATATCTGTGCAAATGGTCCCACCTATGGGTCCGGGGGTACAATATATCCACTGTATCCTCCTGCATGTCGTAAAAGGCGACTTATAGGGGGCAACCTGTTGGCCGTAGGTTGCGACTCGTGTCGGTGGACGATGGGATCCTGGTGGTTGAGTGGACCAGTCCTTGCGACGCTATATCTGCAACACACAATCGGCTGGTGATGACATGGTCTGGTCCAGTCAATCAGCTGGTGAGGACATGGTCTGGTCCAGTCAATCGACTGGTGATGACATGGTCTGGTCGATCGGCTGGTGATGACATGGTCTGGTCCAGTCAATCGGCTGGTGATGACTGGTTAGGTCCAGTCAATCGGAAACATGGTCTGGTCCAGTCAATCGGCTGCTGATTACATGGTCTGGTCCAGTCAATCGGCTGCTGATGACATGGTCTGGTCCAGTCAATCGGCTGGTGATGACATGGTCTGGTCCAGTCAATCGGCTGCTGATGACATGGTCTGGTCCAGTCAATCGGCTGCTGATGACATGCTCTAGGATAAAAATTTGTCATTACTTATTGTCTCTTTCATCCTTTTTTTTTTACTCGCTTCCCTATTTTTCAGTAACTTGTATCCCGAGTGAACAACTTTGGCTTGAGTATTATACCAGTGTATCTCAGGCGCCATGTGTGCTGGTTGAGTCGCACACCTCTGACGTCCCCTGTTGGGCTCCATGGTGGGTTGGGAGCACTGGTGATGAAACCATCAACATCCGTTATGGCTGAATAACAATAAAATCAACGAAAACGGAAGCACGCATTAGAAACTGATTCTTACACGGATACTGAATCAACCGCAAGTTGGCCTCGCTTCCTTGTGGTTGAGAATATGGATGAGGCCAAACCTGTCACAAAACTGTCCCCTTTTGCCGTTGGCAAAGGGATTCAAGGTTTGGCCGGGGAAGCCCAAGACTTAAGAAAGATTCTTTGTGGTTTTTTTATCGTATTGAAGAAGAAGGTACATTCAACCTGCTTGCTTAGATTCACGGCTCTTGCCGGCGTCCCTATTAAGGTGTCACCTCATCGTACACTCAACCACAAAAAAGGTATCATCAGATGCCATGAACTCAAACACTGTGGCGAAGATGAAATCCGTTAGGAGTTATCATCACAGTCAGTCACAGAAGAGCACAAAATTACAACAATGAGGGAGAACAAAAGAGTTGCCACAGAGACCTTCATTGTAGCTTTCAATAGCACACAACTCCCATTTAACCTCAAGGTCGGCTATTTAAATGTCCCTGTGGAGCAATACATTCCAAACCCTCTGCGTTGTTTCAAATGCCAGAAATGTGGACACCACAAGAGCCGCTGCTCACGAAAACCCACATGTGCAAGTTGTGGCGAAGGGGATCATGATGATTCCACTTGTTCCAATACTGTATGCTGTGCAAACTGCAAGGGGAACTATCCAGCATATTCAAGAGGTTGCCCTAAATGGAATACAGAAAAGAATATTCAAAAACTTAAGCACTCCATGAATATTTCCTATCCCGGGGCGAGAAAGCTGGTTGAGGGTCAGGCACCCCCTGAAGGCTCATATGCTGGCGTAGTGATAGGGACTAAACCTGTGGCTGAATCCTCCCAGTCCATTGCTACCAAGACAGACTACACATGGCCTGAGACCAGCAACTCGTCGAGGATATGTTGAGACCAGCAACTCGCCGAGGATATGTTGAGACCAGCAACTCGCCGAGGATATGTTGAGACCAGCAACTCGCCGAGGATCTGTTCATCAATAGATCCTCAGATAAATTAAATAACATCAATAACAATAACAACACAAACAAGATACTGACCATGACCTACCATCATCCTCCAAGCCGGGATCCGAATCGACCAGTCCTAGACGTCCGTCTAGGGCAACTAAAAAACTCCCCCGATGCAAAATAAACTGTCAAAGATTTCGGGCCTACTATGATGAGTTCAAATCTCATCTTTATGACCATCAACCTTTCGCTGTTTGCCTTCAGGAAACTTTCCTGATATAGAATGATCCAGTGTCACTGAGAGGGTACATCATCTATAATAAAACATCTTCATCACAAAGAGACGGAGCTGTGAGAGGGGCATCTGTGCTTGTTAAACACGGTGTCCCCCATGAACCCATTCCTCTAGACACACCTCTTCAAGTTTTTGCCATTAGTATTACCCTACACAAAACCATCACCTTGAGTTCTCTGTACCTACCACAAAGCTACAACATTTTACAAAGAGACATTGATCATTTGATCAGTCTACTTCCATTCCCACTTTTGCTGCTTGGCGATTTCAATGCCCACAGCGATTTGTGGGGATGTGTGGACACCAACGACAGTGGTCAAAACATAGAAAATGTCATCGTACCAAATGATCTTGCTATATCAAACATTAAATCTAAAACAGATCTTCACCTAGGAACCGGTTCATTCTCTGCCATAAACCTGAGCCTCTGCTCTCCATCCCTTGGGATGGAATTTGATTGGGAAGTTGGTCAGGACCAATGTGGAGGTGTCCACTTCCCAATTTTTTTAAACATTAACAGGCCTATGCCTGCTGAGCGGGTGGCTAAATGCATAAGGCCAACTGGCCGAATTTTACCTCTATGTGCAGAAAAATTATGCACAAAGATACTTTAGTAAATATCAATGAAGATACGTTATCCTTTTTTACAAACTCAATGATTAATATTGCCACACAAAATATACCAAAATCCTTGACAGATTATAAAAGGATATATCAACCATGCTTTTTTATGCATGCCGAGACGCCTTAAAAGAGCGCAAACGGGCACTGTAAAGGTTCAAAATGCGGCCCGCTGAGGCAAATAAGAAACTGTACAAAGCTGCCCGAGCCAAAGCTGGACGCGTCATTAAAGCCAGAAAGCGTGAGTCTTGGAACTTTGTGTCGAAATTAAACAAAAAGACTTCCACAAAGAAGGCATGGGACATGGTTCGTAGGATAAGGGGAAAGGAAAATAGCAACACTCTCTCACATCTGGTTAAACCAGATGGTTCTAAAGCTTCGAATTTGAAGGACATTGTCAATACTTAGTCGATGCCTTCCAAATAAATTCTTCTGCCAAAAAATACAGTACAAAATTTTAGAAATTCAAACATCCTCGGGAACGAAACGTTCCTAAATTTCAATCTTACAATGATGAAAATTATAACTCTCTTTTTACACTAAATGAGTTACATAAATCGAATGACCAAACTTTTTAGAAAACCGTGCTGGCACCACCCTTTGTGATAGTTATGATCAGGAGATGGGGGTCCCACAGGGAAGTATTTGATCTGTTACTCTTTTTAATGTTAAAATAAATAGTATTGTTAATGTCGTCATGCCAGGTGTGGAGTTTTCACTCTATGTGGACGATTTTGTGATTTATTTTAAATCCAAAAAAATGAACACTATTGAGAGGCAGCTCCAACTTAGCCTCAATAACATTCAAAAATGGGCGGATGAAAATGGGTTTAAATTTTCGAAACCGAAAACTGTTTGCATGCATTTTTGCAGCAAGAGAATTTACATCCAGACCCAGCCCTCACCCTTGATGGCAATGTTATTCCTGTGGTGGAAGAAAACAAGTTTCTTGAGATAATTGTTGTAAAAAGCTCTCTCTATTGCACTGGGCCTTTCAAGTGAAAGTTATATTTTCCGACTCCCTGTCTACTCTGGAGGCAATCGCAGGGAGTAATTTCCGAAATGTTTTTATTTTAAATATTGTGCTTTTTTACTCACAATTGACAGGTCGTGGCAAGGATATTTTGTGTGTATGGGTTCCGAGCCATGTCGGTATCCCTGGCAATGAGAGTGCAGACAGAACTGCCAAGGAAGCGCTCAACAAGAATATGACCGAGGTTAAAGTCCCCTTTACAGACTTAAAACCTCAGGTCTTCAAATTTTTTCAAACAGAAATGGCAGGACCAGTGGGACGAATCCATCCTTAACAAACTCCACGGAAGTCAACCCCGTCTTGGGGAGTGGTCTCACTGCTGCAGAGTCAGCCGTAGAGAGGGACCTAGTCTTGCTCGCGCTCGTATTGGACATACCTATACAACTCCATACTCCATACCTATATGCATTCCTGCTTAGGGATGAGCCCATTACTGCATGCATTCCTTGTCAATGCACATACAACGTCAAGCACATTCTCATTAAATGAGCTAACCTTATTCTGATCGGAAATCGCTTCTTCCGGGTGCAAACCCTTTCAGATTTGTTTGAAAGGGTGAATCCATCTAAGATTCTTGGCTTCATCAGAGAAATTGGACTATATTACAGATTTTAAATATAATTCAATTGATCTAGCCCCGCCAGTCTCTATTCTACTACCGCCAATGGCCTTTCTTCAAAGAAAGTTGACACTCTGACAGCGCTCAGGAATTCAAACTCCGCAACGACCTGGACCCCCTGCTCCGGGCCCCTGCTACAAAATTCCTCGCCTTTAACTGCCTCTTATACAAACTGGTATTCCTCGCCTTCAGTGGCCTCTGGCTGCCGAGATACAGCTAAGAAAGACCTTCTTCCCGTGCCTCAATAGCGAACCAGCCGCTAAGGCCTCTGCTAGTCAGTATACTTTAGCCGATACTTTAACAGCCTAAACGAACGTACAAGATCAAAGGAAATGGTAACTGCTACTCCCGATCCATCAGTTACATACTGACAGGATCAGACCAGAACATCATCCGAGACCGAGTCGCTCAGCACATGAACACTGACATCCACGCGAAGCTCTAACAGTACCTGAACCAGAGCGTTGATGACTAAGTAACAGTCTCTGGAATTTCACGGGATGGTGTATGGGCGACTGATGCAGAGGTCATGGCCACAGCCAGTTAATAGGATGTGATATAGCAGTTCATACCAAGGCTGGAAGGTAATGCAGTGGCTAACATATTCCGCCAGTTTTTGTCTCCAAAGCTTCACAGATCATGCATTATACCTTGAGAATGTGTCAGAGCGCTTCAATGTTGTGTCTAGATATGTGTACAGGAATCAGAACTATTATATTTTATTTTATCGTATTTATTTTGGGTAATGATTAATTGCATTTGATGAGTTTACATTTAGGCGATTAAAATTATGAATTGTGGTGGATAGAGTTCTCTTGTCATTGTGTGAAATAAAATCTATAACTTAATGCTGTATCCTTGAACAGTATGTGTGACTGAAGGGTACGTATAATCTGGCCATGGGGGTATATTTTGGCCTAGGCCAGTATATACCCGGGTATAATAGAGCCTGGGCAACTTTAACCCCGGGTACAGTCTGGACAGGGAGCATAACTTGGCCTGTTACACTGATTAATGAGATGGCTGGCAATAAGTTCCTTCAGGGGTAGAATATCCAGGAGAATAAAGCTCCGGGCTGATACTCGGCAGCTAACGATTAAGGCAACGCCGACAAATTAAATCCAAAAACGACAGTTGTCACGCGTCACCACACCAATGAAAGAGTACTCAAAAATATAAATTCGCAATTGACAATCATCCACAATCCCAGAATAAAGCTCATCAAGAAAACTCACAAGACAATAGAGCGATTGAAAATAAAGTAAAGTACAACGCTCACATTTTTTAAAGCATTCTCAGGTCTAGTCCGGTAACCAGACCTAACTGTCATTGACTTTATGTCTCTAGGTCAGGACTTTTCAAGGAACGGAAATCTACACGACAAAAGAATGTCACTGTCTTGAGCACAAACCAAAGTGAACAATTTGATGTTTTATTAGAATGCTTTAGCACACGTAAGCGAGCTAGATTATCACGGACAGTACGAGAAGTCCAGTACAATCCCGTCGCGTGCTATAAATAGCTCGCTCTGCTTCTCGCATCTTGTCTTAGCAGATACACTCACTGCATCTGTAGAATATCAAGTAGACGCATACATCGCAGTTATTTCAAAAGATCATACCCTAATTTCTATGTCTATCGTACCTTTTCAATGATGTTGTTAATATTAGTTTAATCAATATATCGTCATAACAATTGTTAATGGTTTCTTATCATCTCATTTCAAAAGTTATAATTGTTCAATAATAAGCCAAACCTCCTGGCTTCCAAATTTTACAATTTGCTTGTCATCTTTGAGATTTAACAAATAAGAGGCGTGCACATGACAGATCCGTCGCTGTCCTACCGGCAAACATTGTATTTAAATACACGAGGTATGTTGTAGCAAGGAGTTACATAACTAAAGAAGGCTATATGTAACTCCTTGGTTGTAGCAAGGTTTCCGAGGTACTGAGACAGGTCGGAAAATGCGCAATTGTTTCATTCCGTATAGAATGAGAAGCTTTTTCGCTACCTACGCCATATTGGAGTTCAAATATCATCAGGATTGTCGTACGGAAGCATTACATCCAGACCCCCTACCAAGGAGGTTAGGTCCAGTAAATTACAGATATCAAATTCAGCCATTGCAGCTGCGAAGGCGGCTGGGTTCTTTTGCTCCTGGGATGATGCAGGCTGCTGTTTATGTGTTAGCAGCTGGAATGATTTGACCTGCTGTTTATATGTGTTAGCTGATGGGATGATGTGGGCTGCTGTTTATGTGTGTTAGCTGATGGGATGATGTGGACTGCTGTTTATGTGTTAACAGCTGGGATGAGGTGGGCTGCTGTTCATGTGTTAGCAGCTGGGATGATGTGGGCTGCTGTTTATGTGTGTTAGCTGCTGGGATGATGTGGACTGTTGTTTATGTGTTTTAGCATCTGGGATGATGTAGGCTGCTGTTTATATGTGTTAGCTGCCAGGTCGATGTGGATTGCTGTTTACATATTTCATATTATTGGGCTTCTTTTTGTATGTGTTAGCTGCTGCGATGACGTCGGCCGCTGCTGTAGCTAACGGAGGGGGCTTGGCAGCTGGGGGCGTAGTGGCTGGTCTGTGGTCAGTGTGAGTTGAAGGTGTAGGTACAGACAGTTGCAGGTGTAGGTACAGACAGTTGAAGGTGTAGGTACAGACAATTGAAGGTGTAGGTACAGACAGTTGAAGTAGGTACAGACAGTTGAAGGTGTAGGTACAGACAATTGAAGGTGTAGGAACAGACAGTTGAAGTGTTGGTACAGACGGTTGAAGGTGTAGGTACAGACAGTTGAAGGTGTAGGTACTGGTGCTCTGGGAAAAAGGAGCTTTCATCGGATACGAACTACATAAAGGATACAAAAGAAGAAGAAGACGACCACCGATGAAGGTAACACCGACGACAATGATGATGATAAGTGCATTTAAAACCTGCCTAAGGAAGCTAGTGGCAGGGCACTTACTAGCGCAGTAAGCCACCAAGTAACCCCAGAAGCCACCAAGTAACCCCAGAAGCCACCAAGTAACCCCAGAAGCCACCAAGTAGCCTCAATCCTGGGGTCTACTCGACATCAAACAGGAGACTTGACAGTAAATAGAAGCGTTATCGATCTATTGTTCCATCTATTACATTATACTGTTATATATATAGGGTTATTCATTTAAATTTGTTGTTGCTGCTGCTCATAATTATTCCTCACGTCACTTATTTCTATTAATCAATCAGGTTCCTATGAGAAATAAAGACGAAAGTTGCTACCTTGTGCACCGACTCTAGTGTGGCTGGGGAGGTGAGTGTGATGATCATGTGGCTGGGGAGGTAAGTGTAGTTATCATGTGGCTGGGGAGGTAAGTGTGGTTATCATGTGACTGGGGAGGTTAGTGTGATGACATGTGGCTGGGGAGGTAAGTGTGGTTATCATGTGACTGGGGAGGCAAGTGTGGTGATAACGTGTGGCTGGGGAGGTTAGTGTGGTTAACATGTGGCTGGGGAGGTTAGTGTGGTTATCATGTGACTGGGGAGGTAAGTGTGATTATCATGTGGCTGGGGAGGTTAGTGTGATGATCATGTGACTGGGGAGGTTAGTGTGATTATCATGTGGCTGGGGAGGTTAGTGTGTGATGATCATGTGATTAGTGTGTGTGGCTGGGGAGGTTGTGATTATCACGTGGCTGGGATTAGTGTGACGTGGCTGGGGAGGTTAGTGTGATTAACATGTGGCTGGGGAGGTTAGTGTGGTTATCATGTGGCTGGGGAGGTTAGTGTGGGGAGGTTATGCTCAGGTTAGTGTGATTATCATGGGGGAGGTTAGTGTGGGGAGTTATCATGTGGCTGGGGAGGTGACTGGGAGTGTGATTATCATGTGACTGGGGAGGTCATGTGACTGGGAGGTTAGGTGGTTATCATGTGATTGGGGAGGTCATGTGATCATGGGGGGGAGGTTAGTGTGGCTATGGCTATGTGGCTGGGGAGGTTAGTGTGGTTATCATGTGACTGGGGAGGTTAGCATGATTATCATGTGGCTGGGGAGGTTAGTGTGATGATCATGTGACTGGGGAGGTTAGTGTGGTTATCATGTGGCTGGGGAGGTTAGTGTGGTTATCATGGCTGGGGAGGTTAGTGTGGTTATCATGTGGGGAGGTTTAGTGTGGGGAGGTTAGTGTGATTATGTGACTGGGAAGGTTAGTGTGTGTGGTTATTATCATGTGGCTGGGGGAAGTTAGTTAGTGTTAGTGTTATCATGTGGCTGGGGAGGTTAGTGTGATTATCATGTGGGGAGGTTAGTGTGGTTATCATGTGGCTGGGGAGGTTAGTGTGGTTATCATGTGGCTGGGGAGGTTAGTGTGGTTATCATGTGGCTGGGGAGGTTAGTGTGATTATCATGTGACTGGGAAGGTAAGTGTGGTTATCATGTGGCTGGGGAGGTTATCAATGAACAAGAAAGCAAGAACAATATTTCCTCGTTTTTTTGGTCGCATGTGTATAAAATAAAACAATTTGTCAAACATTTTGTGACCAATACACAGTATATACGTTAAATTAAACTAAGGAGTCTGTTAGGTTTGTCCTTTTTTAAGCAACTGATGTGGAATAAGCCCAGCGAGTCATCTTTAATTATCTCTATTTGATACAGGTCTTGCCCTGGGTAACTGAAGAGATCACAACACATTTGCAAATATAATTACTATGGTATGTGACAATGTGAAGCCAAAAAAAAAAATCAAACTTTTTACAGCAAATCAAAGAGCTGTATAGGGTCAAGTTGTTATGGTCTATATTCAATGGATGTCAATGCAGTGTGGTATAAGCTACTAAATTTGACACAAATAAAATATAATTGATCTGCCAGACACATATGAAGAAGCATTAAAGTTTTTAGATGTTGCTGGTACTAATGCAAAAGAAAAACATCTACTTCTGCAGGATGTCCCATGAAGGCGAAGGCACGTTTGATTTTACATTCATTCGTGGACTATTCATAAACTTTACAGCTGTAACACAGGAATCATTTCCCCCAAACAGCTTCCACTTAAATCAATGAAATATAATAGAGCAATTGGGCACATACACTGTAAATCACAGACATTACATAAATGCAAGGCATTAACATATACAAACAGGTATACATTAAGATCTTATGTCACGTTATAATATAGTGAATAGTTGTAATACATAAGCTTTAAAAATATAAAGAATGTCATTTCTAATGCAAAGGCCCAAATTTGTCCCATCAACCAGTCACAACTACACTTATTAAAACGTTACGATGATCTCATAATGCATGTGTTAAAAACATAATGTCCAATTCATAAAAAAATCAACCAACAAACAAACAAAAATGCTTAAAATATTAAACCATTGACTTTATATACAGCTTAATCATCACAAATTGACAAAATGCTAAAAAGTAAAATACAGGTTAATCACAAAACATTTTGTGGGAAATAAAATTCAGGCAATAAACAGGTGACCAAGGTTTTTGATTGTGACAAGTTCAATAAATTTACACACCAAAACAATGCATTAGTTATGATAATTTGACTAAAAACAAACTTCATTAAAATTTTGCACAGCCCCAAAGTAAAATGAGAAATACATGGCACAAAAGAATGGCAGAAGTGAGAGACTTGTATGAAGCCGTATTCTCATTTCGATAAAAATAACTTCAACATTTTGAAAGAGAGACAATTTGAGATACTGATAAAATTTTGTTATAGTTACCAATATAATCTTCATAATATACAACATAGTGAGGGATAAAGGATAATCTGTGCATGTCTAACACAATTATCTGGAAAATTTATAAGTTTCTGAAAGATACAAAGCTAACTGTTTGAAGGGCTGCTTGAATCATCTTCTGTCAAAAATGGCAGACTGCGATCAATTTGTACACTGCTGCTGTTGTCAATATTGCTGCTTGGAGGGGTTCGTGATTGACCGCTGGGAGAAATGGCACTGTGTACACTGTGTCTCGCAGGTGCCCCTTTACCAATATCCAACTTCCACGCTATGATGATAAACATTATGATAGCCAGGAATAACAACCCAGCCAGGAAGAAGAAATAGTAATCCAAATGACAGTTGTGTTGGTGACCTTTATAATTATAATCATGGCAGTTTATGTCGCCATTATCCCAGGGGAAAAACCAGATTCCATTGAAAAAGTACATCGTGGCTGTTCCTAGGAGTGAACCTATCCCCGTGAATAGCCAAAACAGACCCATAATGAGTCCTTGCATCGAGCGGGGGGCGTGAATGTAAGCCAGCTCCAGACCTGCGTGATCCGAAAGGGCAAAATAGCAGTCTTTTAGGATATTAAGTCAACATTTACTGTGAAGAAATTGTTCGCGATGACATATTACTGACCTCAATGATCGCCTTATAATAGGTTTTCATTGTAATAAATATTAAAATACATACAGGCGATGCTGGCAAAGGCTTCGCTGATTCCAATCAGCGCATACTGAGGAATCTGCCACACAATGCTCAACTTGGCTGCTCTGTAATGGGTGCTTCCTGAAACCAACAAGCAATATATTATAACTACACTGATACTCCACCAAAATTAGATTATTTTATTATTTGTCTTGTGATTAATAAAGTAATTGACAACACGAATATAAACACCGAAGATCACTAATGGCATTGACTGGGGCAACCAATGTTTTGGTAGTGATTAGTTTATCATTAAGTTATGCTTAACCTCACTTATGATGGACTATCCTTGGAAATACTCTCAAGATTTTCTTGTATTTTCCAGCAATATTGCATGATATTTCTAATCTATTGTGAAATGGCATCACCCAGCCCAAAACAAATATAGGTTATTCCAATCCAGTTGTTAATGGAAAACTGAAACATTTTTCAATATGCTACAAGAAACGCAAATCCCAATAACTGTTAAAACTTTCTATACATTTTTCATGGTCACATGGCAGAAACCTACAAGATAAATATTCATGCACACTCACTATCTCTGGCAAAACAGCAATAATTGAAAGATAATCTATCCATATTTATGTTACAGAAATCAATCTAGTGGAACAAATCTGAATCGACATGAGACATGACATAGTGTTTCAATACTCCTTAAAGTTTGACAACACATTCAATAAAGAACACATCTCTACTCACCAACACACTGCCAATGTATACCTCTCTTGCGGTACATATACAGGCGCATGTTCTCGAGACCCCCCGCGCAGCAAACAGAGGCCACGGCAAACACCATCCCAAACACGATGCGGGCCCTGAGAGATAGCTGGTAACCACGTCGGTCTAGGGCTGGGTAGATTACCCGGTCGAGTAGTGGGATGAGAATGATGAGGAAGATGACATCAAACAGAGAGAGCCAAGCGGCCGGCACCTGTTGTACGTTACACATCATAAGTGGTGTAAATAGGGTTAAACATGGATTTCAATGTCATGGTATACATATGGTGATTGATGAGGTTCATGATGATAATGGATGGGTGGCTTTTTTCTTTGCTCTAACGCCGAAGGTGGAATCCTGCAGTAAATTAAAAATACTACCAGAGCTGACACTACAAAAAAGTGACTCACAGACTCACATGGATAAATTATAAGTATGGTCACAAAACAAAACATCAATTCAATCCTTCTCCTTTACAATAACAATTTATGAAAAATAATTGAATTACTATAGAGTTTTCCACAATATTTTGAAAACCAAATAACATAAAAACATTACATTGAATTTGGACCCGCTGTCACTGGCACAAGTGGTCTCAGTATCATTGTCACCACTCCCAAAGCTAAGCTTCATGTGTAAACCTTGTATAACAAATGTTGTTGACATCTGGAACAAGATAAGGTAACAAGGTCCATAAGATCAAAGTCAACTGACATTTTCATGCAGATAAAGAAAATAGATGCTTATAAAGACTACAGATGTTGACAAAGAATAAGGAGATTTGAAGAAGAATTTAGAGATGAAGATAGACAATATATAGATGTCAATAAACAATATGGATATGTTGATAAATAATATAAATATTGATGAATAAAATAGAGATTCTGATAAACAAAATGGATATGTTGATAAATAATATAAATATTGATGAATAAAATGGAGATTCTGATAAACAAAATGGATATGATGATAAACAATAAAGTGAAACTAATAAAGAAAATACATTCTGGTATTGTTGTTGGCTTACAAAAACAGGATGAAGATTGTTTAAAAGCAAATCAAATCCCACAATGGAAAATAATAAAATGATAATATCATTTGTATATTGATAATAACCTGAAGATAAACAATCCAGTACGGAATAAGGGCTGCGAAAACACAGCAGATTTTTCCGAGAGCTTTCACGTCATCAACGAGGGAGTCGTGAAAACTTCCCCCGTAGCGTACTTTGGCCATGTCGATGCAACCAGGAGCAGCGTCCAACTCTTCGTCCAGAGTTCGGCTAAACACACACAGAGTAAGAGGTAAAAAATGGGATTTACTAACTTGAATAGAAACTATGCAAGTAGCTAGAATTAGTGCAGTCAAACATATAGGAACTGTCTATATCCATAAACTCGTTCCCCACCCACATGGAACCAAAGTAGATACCATAGAACATACCTGGAAGTGAAGGAGTGTGTGCGGGGTCTGTGTCTTCTCCTACACCCCGTATTCAATGCTTCCTTCAGAATCCTGAAGATGTTTCCAATGATGCTGCCAGTTGGGGGCTTTATCACATAACAACAAAACCCTACACACACAAAGTCATCATCATATGGACCTAGAGGAAGAGAAACACTCACTATTTTGATCAATTATGATGCAGCATGCTAACCTTAATTCTTTAAAATACATTGGCTCATGACCAATCAATGTCTATTCAAATCATTGATTATAATCCAACAATGATCAACAACCTGCACATTGAATTAAAACCTGATCATTTCATAATTAATTGACCTTCTTGTAAGGAAATGATATACATAAATTCAGTATTGGTGTCAATATTAATTCAAATCAATTATTTAATTATTTCTACTATAATGAAGAGTTTTTACCACATATGAATATGACAGTCGATATGAACAGGCAGATGATTGGGATGATGTAACCCCAGAAGAAGCTAATCGCTTGTTGAATGTAAGCTACAACTCCAAGCGCAATAAGGGATCCAATATTGATACTCCAGTAGTACCAGTTAAAGAACACACGACTTGCAGTTGGACCTGTCATTTTCACCTGAAGATGAAACAAACATATTGCATTTGATGAAATTTAAATTTTCATCATAAATTTTTAACAGAATCAATATGTTAATGCAACACAATATATGATGCACATAGTACATCTGCAGATTTGTAGTCAAATATTGATGGTAAGTACATTATATTTGCTAGTCAAAGCCATGAACACACCTGGTCTGCTCCAAATGGGGCAATATTTGCTTTAATTCCACTGCTTCCAATTCCTATCACAGCAATGGAGAGATAGACGACCCACGCACACGTTTCCTCACTTGGACTCCGTTGGTCAGTGGAGTTGCCAATTTGACTAATTAATTGTGCATTTTTAGTCCAGCTGTAGTGAGTTAGAGAACCAGACTCATTTCGCAAATTTCCACACCATTTATGAGCGCTTGATGTGTTTTTCTCATAGGGGTATTGAGGTATCGTAGGCATCCCAGCATATCCAATTAGATATATAACATAAAAAATAACAATTGTTTTGTATTTTCCCAAACATGAGTCCGCAATCCAACCGCCTATGATAGCACACATGTAAGAAAGCCCTGTAAAGACGTAGAGGGCGTTTGTGGCATTGTATGACAGCCACATCAGAGGATCACTGTTTAAGAATAGTACCAAGTTGCCCACAAGCGCATAGAATGCTATTTTTTCGAATACCACGCTGAACAGAACCACTGCGCTGGCGTAAACCGTTCTGTTAGGTGTTGCATAGGACCTGGTGCGACCAACATATCGATAGTGGCCGGTCTCGGGGCCATTGGCATTGGATCCATTCCCAACAAGATTCCCAAGCAATGGGGCCCTTTCAGTTTCTCCATTCATTCTCAATCAACTAAGCATCGACGGATGCAACACCACATAAGGATATCTCATTCAAAGTGAATCACCCCAAAGTAATCCATTGCAAAGAAAAGGCTTAATTTCTCATATCAACCCACTGAATCAAACGTTAAAAACGATAAAACCATTAGACTGTTAGATCTAGTGGGTTGTTCCAGCGTTAGCCGACTTGTTTCGATCATGTGCCTTGCGACTTTAATGTTTCATCTTGAAAAGGTATATAAGTAGTACGAGTACATACACAGCATCGGTTCTCTTGTGTTGAAACTCCCGGTGGGGGAATAATTCTATCCAAATCCGATGTTTACTCTAGATAAATTCCTGGTAGCTCGTGATTCAATCTGTCATGGCTTAGATATTTGTTTATAAGTTCGGATTGATATATTGTCTCATCGGATTTGGAACATAAGATAAAATTCGTCTGTATGTAATGAAGGAATCAAAAATTGAAACTATAGTGAAATTGTTGTCTCAAAATTTAGACTGTCAATGACGCTGGGCAAATAACTCTGACTTAATAATTCACTAACCCATTAACCCACTCACTCACTCACTATCTCACTTATTCAAGATAAATCTTTTCCTGAAACTGCCCTGAAATTTTATCCGAGGCTTAATTTGATTCGAGCATTTACGCGTTGACACCTGGAGAATTTTTCCTAGTTCCATTTCATCTTACTTGTGGTATGTTGATTACTTTATCGTGTTAAATCTTCTTAAGATGATGCACACATAGTTATTTTAGATCTATATTAATTTTCCGTAATTCAATTTGTTAAGTTGATGGAAGGGTTGATGTAGGGGATAATGATATTGAGCGATAATATAATGGCCACCGCATACCGATATATTAGTAGCGGTGTCAACAGAACGTCGCAACAAACGGCTTCGCTTGTGCCGCAAGGTCAATTGTACATTTTTCCAAATCGATGAAAACGATAGTTACAGTTTACTCGCGGCCGCTTGTCGCGTTGTTCAACTGACACCCCTTGATATATATTAAAAACAACAGATAAAATGGAAACGTTTTAGAAGTATACTGAATACTGATGCTGGCGCCGGTCAAGATCCCCGATTCATACCCGAAACATACACAGACATATGACATGCATTGACCCAGAACTCCCATAGGGTTAGCATCGGTTTCTCAGCCAGGTTAGTCTCGTTGGAGAAGAAGGAGTGGCAACGCCCTTTGAAGTCGCCGCCGAGGCGCTCGCGTGCGTGACTCGGCAGTGAGTGTTTTCTCGCGCTTGGCAGCGCTTAGTGTACTTTGTGTTGCGACATCAAGCGAGCCAGCGAGGAAACCGGAAGCTTTGACCCGAGGTCAAGTTCGCGGGGAACATAGACGAAATGGCATGGATACATTTGCAAGTGTCAGTAGACGAGTTAACAACAGCAGGCGGTATACTCGATTGCAAAATGTCATTAACTATGTCCTGTACGTGCCTTGTCATCACATTTTCCGAGTCTGAAGTAAAATATCAGTATTTGCGTGAGAATTGAAACGCGTTGTCATGCTAGGAGTTTCGATGACACGCAACGTAAATCTGACGCGCGACTTCAGCTCTTGGAGAGTTCATTTTGATTTACTTGGAGCACATCTGGTCCGCATGACAGTGGATGTAACTGTTAAAAAGATGCCATGAAAGGCTAGAGAAAGTGTCCATGAAATGTTCAAAGGGTTTAAGAAAAATACTTAAAGATCTCGAAACATTAACTGTGATTTGTGTGCAGGGTTCAAATGAATGTACCACTCTCAGTACTGTGTTGAGTGATTGAGATGTAATGTAATGTTGGCCAAGCATTGTTTTCCAGCTTTTAAATTTTTCATACACATTGTCAGCTAGTCTGTCATATTTTGTTATCAAATATATTTATAAATTGGGTTATTTTTCTGGTTGCCTGTATATCCTTAATTCATATTAACGTTGTATTATAAATTGCATATTCATGTCACAACCACATACTGATGTCATGTTTCTTCATGCTAAAACAGAAGTAGCTGTAGGTTTATGTAAACAATGAGACTAAAGTGAGAACTATTTATTTGCACTTCAATATGCCCAACAAATAAACAGAATAACATAAATAAAATACAGAACAAGCCTACACCAATCTATATCATTTAACAAATAGAGCTCATAAATTCAACTTTTTAGTTATTAAGTGGTACAAAAATCCAAAATAACAAATTTGCTGGGACAAGATACATATTCTAGGTTATAGTTAGTTACATATAAGTATTCTGACATTGCATAAGTATGCCACCCGTAAGTAATAACACCAAATTATCGCCCACTGTCAGCCATATTGGACTGACAAATATACGTCGTATTTGGATGCGATTTGGAGGTAAACTATTAGGGAATTTACAATTATTTATAATGGATTCTGTTTGGTTATTGGTTAAGGCATTTGTGCCGCTATCTGGTCAAACAATACAACATAGTTTTTGATTAATTTGAAAAATTCTGGAAGTTTGAGATTTGACAATTTGTTCAAATTCAAGGTATTATCGCTCACGTATTTAGCTCAATACAATAAAAAGTACACATTTAATAGCTTAATAAACGTGACAATTAGATTTGTCTTTGTTCACTCAACGAATACCCAAAATATTTTTATGTGAATATTTCACAAATTTCAAGAGATTAAAAAACATATGTTGAAGTTCCAAGCCGAAAATATGGTATCTCGATGCGGAATAAACACTTGCAAACTTTAATCGAATAAAACATATTGATAACCCAAAAAAGGAAACTATGATAGCGTGTTTATTGATATATAATTAATTACCTCGTCGGGCAAATCCATCAGGTTTGGTGATACTGGTGAAAGTTTTCGAAAAAGGAAATGAAGTTTCTCGCACTGCAGCTTACGCCACAGCTTGCCGAACTGAAATGTGAGCGAGACATAGATCTTGTGGCGATCTCGCCGAGGCAGGCACTGCGCGCGAGATCTCTTTGATCTCGGCGTCGTTTCTACTCCTGCTATTGGCTATAACTCCTTGTGATAACTGATATTTTAAAAACCGTCTACATTTGGATGATGTATGCCGTTTTGATGATTTTCGAGAATGTAAACATGTGCCACTGGCAAATAATACCCACTGTTATAAAATGGACACTTACACATATGTGAACCCGTTTCTGATTGGTTAAGAGGTTGAATTGCGAGGGACCATTTCAAAAGTGCCTAAAGCACATGGTTTTGTTTACAATAGGTTGCTTGGAACGAAGTTCCGTAGTTTTATTCGTGTCGATTTGGCTCCTGTTAAATCAAGGTCTCGATTGTTTTAACCATGGAACACTCAGAAGTCATCTGACAGAGTTGGGACTGGTTTTATCTGAAAGGTGGAGTTTTAATCTATAAAGATTGATTATTTTAAACACTACCTGAGTGATTGGTTATGTCTTATCAGGTAAATAATACAGAAATATGTAAATATTTGGCAATGGTAATCTGGTACTTGTTTTTCAGGTTTCGTTTACAATAATGGCTGAATATTCAACCGCACTTGTTGCACACCCTTTGTGACTTAAATCACTTCAATCTAAGGGAATTCACTTCGTTCGGAGTGCATCGCTTCAATCGAGGGTCGTCCCCTGCCTGATAATGGATGGTGTGTTTGCTGACTTGCAAGTACATGGTTTCCAATGTGAGGCTTCTGATCGCCTGCTATTAATCCAGTCTTGCAGTGCTTAAAAGCCTGACAGCTGGAGCCCAGTGCCTGTGAGAATTAGGTTTTTTCATCAATGAATCCACATTTCAATTATTTTCCACTCAGCTCCTGTAGCGTCATCACCAGCAGGGCATATCAGAGTTACAAAGAAGGTTTAGGAGTAGTGAACTTACCACTTTTGTCAGCTTCACAATCCTTAAGTGGAAAAATAGTTGTGGTGGATAAAAGGGTTGAGAGTTGTAAAATCTGGCTGACAATCCAGTGCTACCATGGAGGAATATATGAAGAAGGGTGTGCCAGTAAGGCTGTCTTAGGGTTCATGCCCCCCCCCCACACCTCCACCCCTCCACCCATCCACTCTATCATTGCCAGTTGATAAATGGCAAACTTAATTGTATTGAAGGTTTGCAATTTGATTAAAACAACATAGGTTTTATTGTCTTTGAATTTATGATATTGACATCTGGATGGAAAAAATAAAGAAAGGACACTGTAATAAAGTTATGGCCAAGAACTTTAAGGCAAGGATTTTACAATGACGTGAGGGATGTTGCTGAATTGTGGACGAGGACTTTTCCTGGACAAATAGAACAGCTTTAGTATTTAGCAATATTTGATGATTGATTAATGATTGATTAATGATTGATCAGATGATCACATCAGAAATGACTTTGTGGGCAATTCCAAGAACAAGGTTTCAATCATTGCATTTAAATTCTGGCACTGGCTAAGATTGTCATCATTCTGATGCTCATATTCACTCCAATTTTTGGCCATTATTATATGACTGCCAATCAAGATCTTACTGTAAGTTCTAGGAAAAGCATAACAGTAGTGAGTATCACTGGAGTGGAGATAAGAGGCTAGTTACGTGCATCATCATCAACATCATCCGCGTTGATTAATCCTCCCCCGAGGGTAAAGCCTGTCTGACTATCTTTCCTTGAAGACGCCCTTTCCATGCAGAACAGTTTTGAGGGTCCGTAGACAGACAAGGTATAGCCAAAGGGAGTGTGTTATGGCCTGGGTATCCAAAGGAGTTGATATAAACTTGCAGTGCAAATGTCACTGGAGTGGGTAGGGTGGAAGGTGGGGGTGAAGTAGCAATGCCCTCAGTCTGATTGTACAATTGATATGGCCCGTTGTACATTTTATATGGCCCGTTGTTCATTTGCACATTTGATATGGTCTGTTGTACATTTGATATGATCTGTTGTACATTTGATATGATCTGTTGTACATTTAATATGATCTGTTGTACATTTGATATGGCCCGTTGTACATTTGATATGGCCCGTTGCACATCTGATATGGCCAGTTGTAAATTTCATATCGCCTGTTGTGCATTTGATATGGCCCGTTGTTCATTTGATATGGCTCTTTTACATTTGATATGGCCCGAAGTACATTTGATATAGCCTGTTGCACATTTGATATGGTCTATTGTACATTTGATATGGCCCATTGTACATTTGATATGGCCCGTTGTACATTTGATATGGTCTGTTGTACATTTAATATGGTCTGTTGTACATTTCATATCACCCGTTGTACATTTGATATGGCCTGTTGTTCATTTGTTATGGCCTTTTGTACATTTGATATGGCCCGTTGTACATTTGATATGGCCCGTTGCACATTTGATATGGCCTGTTGTTCATTTGATATGGCCTGTTGTTCATTTGATATGGCCGGTTGTATATTTCATATCGTTGTGCTGCCCTACAGTGAAACTCAATTGCAGCTCTTAGATGCTGTCAACTGACATTGAATCAGGCAATGTGTTGTGTCATTTGCTTCCAGGATGCAATGCACTTCAAAGGATACACTTGAGGCTCATCGCATGGTAAAACTGCAGTTCTTCATTTGTTTCCAAGATTCAATGAACCTGCATGGGATTAGTACTCAAGGAATGTTATAACTTCTGGTAAACTAATCAATCACAAATAAGTAACTCAGTACTCCAGCATTTCCCCCAGGCTCATTGAGCAGACAAAACATTCATATAAGCTGAAGCCTATGTATGCTTTGATGGACACTGGTGGATAACCTGATTGGCATCAACCAGGGTGTTATCAATGAAGGATGGATACCATTGCAGTATGAGGTTGCTGTAAAGTTGCATATTTGTCAATCAATGTTTGGATCAATAGAGTGAATAATATATTGAAATGGCCAAAAAATCTATTTTCAAATGATTGTTATTTTTTTTATATGAATAAATATCAGTCTTCCCATTTGTGTATACTCCTTATGGTTTCCATTACATAGATTTGATAAAATTTATCTGAACAAAATTCATAATACTGCTGGCCAACAAGTTTGTATATTTTTCAGCTACAATGTTTTTTATGTGCAAATGTCTAGAATAATACATCTGATGTAAACCATAACATGCATCAGTGAAAAATTGACTTGGAGATACCAAATGTGTGAAATTGTATGGGTGCAAGCTTTTTAAATGTACAGCACTGCCGACCAATATTTGTCCTTGGAGAACATCAGAACGCTTTACAATTCTTCCACTTAGTTTGCCAAAGTGTCACATACAATGGCTGAAATGTTGTGGAGGATCGTGCCATTGAAGATGGTACAGGCAGTGTGGGCTGGTATAAACAAAACCTGAGCCAATTTTAGCCAATAGCAAATCTGATCCCCAAATCGGGTTCTAACATCTTTGGACCACTCTGCTTGTCACATAATTGTCCTACTATCAGGGTCTCAGCCTGCCCGTCCATCTCCTTCCCACCATGTCCACACCCGTCGCCCCCACCCCATGCCATTGACCAACCTGCCCCCAGCAAGCCTACGCGCGATCGCTGCAACATCTTTTTGCACGTTCTGTGAAATAAAAACTTAGTCATAGATTAATATATATATATATATATATATATATATATATATATATATATATATATATATATATATATATATATATATATATATATATATATATACGGTATATATATATATGTGTGTGTGTGTATATATATGTGTATATATATATGCATATATATAAGTATATATATATGTATATATATGTATGTATATATATATATATATACATATATATGTATATATATATGGCATTAACTTGAACTTTTTTATAAACAATGTTATATCCTTTAAGCCATGTTATTGCTGAAATGAACAGCTGTTGAAATATGATGTGTTTGTACCTTGCTTTGTCAACCACCTTCGTCATTTTTCTCCACTACAGTAAACTTGACACACTATTGACCAACTTCTCCACAGAAGTAGGCTGATTGATCTCAAGGCTTATAACCATATCTTGTCTATGCTTGACAGTCTTCTGATTTGTTTCTCTCTCTTCCAGAAAACATAAAAATCGTTTAGTGATTTTGCATGTACGTCTGCCAGCAAGTTGCTTTGATCTGACTAAATCGATCTTGTGTCAACTGCCTCATTATCTTACCTGAGTCTAATTGGTTAATTGTTTACTGATCTTCAGGTGAGCTGTGTTTGTGATGTGGAGGTAACAGGAATGTGAGCGACTTCAAAGCCAATCAAAACTTGGTAGGAACATTGTGTTGATTATGATAACCTATTTAATGCCATTCAGTTCCTAATTCACAATCTGTGTGTGTACCATTTAAGCCTACCACAACCTGGTTGTTTAATATAAATCATCTAGTTTAATTTCTGATTTAATGGTGAGCGGGATAACTGAATTCATATGCCCCATTGCAATCTTGGAATACAATTGATGAATCAATCAATGTCACATGCGACAGATGTGTTCTGGCGCGATATTGATCTGTTAATTTGGCACACAGCAGATTGACTGGGGAATTTGGAGAGGGGTTTATTTGCTATTCAGTCATAACTGTATCTGGAGATGCAGTTCTGATGGCAAACACAAGCTGTATAGATGCAGCTGATTTGCAAAATTGAGAAATTGCAAGATAATTTAAGAAATTGGGGTTAATGGTTGTGGACATTGATGTGGTAATATTGCCAATCTGTTCATTGTCTTTTTGTCACTCTGTTGTCCATTTGTTGATTGTGTTTTGATGTTCTGTTGTCCATTTGTTGATTGTGATTTGATGTTCTTTTGTCCATTGGTTGATCGTGTTTTGATGTTCTGTTGTCCATTTGTTGATTGTGTTTTGATGTTCTGTTATCCATTTGTTGATTGTGTTTTGATGTTCTTTTGTCCATTTGTTGATTGTGTTTTGATGTTCTTTTGTCCATTTTTTGATTGTGTTTTGATGTTCTGTTGTATATTCATGGTTTGAAATTGGGGCTGCTCCCATGGACTAGACCAGTAAACATCAAATAAAATAAGTGGAAATCTTAATTTATTTGGCCTATGGTGCAGCCCCCTGTGTCAGATAGAGCATCTTTAACTGCCATGCGCTAGGATATGTTGTATTAGTGATTTACAGTTGCAGGGAGAGTGATTGTTTGGGATGATGCTCACTGTGGGTCGGGAGGTGGAGTAGGCCCACTGTATCCTCCTGTGTGTTGTAAGAGGTGACCAATAGGGCAAAACAGGGTAGAATAGCCCAAGTGAATCCTCTCGTCATTGGTTATGACCTGTGTCTGTTGACACACCACTGTGGTCCAGATTTTATTAGAGGCTGGAGTGGCCTTGTCAAGTCAATTTACTGGCGGTGACATAACCTGGGATCATTTTTTGCATTTTCTTTTTTCACCATCTTGTTCTATTTCATCTACATCCACATAGAGGTTTTTTAATTTCAGTTTCTGCTATTTGTTAATCATGTTTGGATGTCGTGTTGTCTGTGTGTTCATATCCTATACTCTATGTGTGTTTAAGGGTAGGCTGTTGAGATGAAGTGATATCACAGAACTCGTCATGAATATCACCCTCCCCAGAATCCTCATCATCGGGCGACTCAGTCAGTACAGTGGCAACCACTCTACAGCCACCAGAATCAAGTCAGTCATCTTCTTCTTCCTAATAGTTTTCTTTATTTTTCCTTTGTTTTCCTTACTATTTTCTTTTTCTATTTATCCTGATTTTTCCTTCTTCCTTCCTTTCTACATTCTCTCTCTCTCTCCCTCTTTCTCTCCTCTCTCTCTCTCTTTCTTCCTTTCTCTCTCTCTTTCTCTCTCCCCTCTCTCTCTCTCTCTCTCTCATTGTCGTTCTTTCTTTCCTTCTCCATTTCTTTCTATTTTTCCTTTCTCTTCCTTCCCTCAGTCCTTTTTTCTTTTTCCATTTCCTTTCTTGTTCATAATTATTTTCTTTCCCATTTCATAAATCTTGTTCATAATTATTTTCTTTCCCATTTCATAAATCTTGTCCCCTGTGGTTCCGGGGATAGAATAGGCCCACTGTTTCCTCCTGCATGTTGTAAGAGTCAACTTATAGGGGCAACCTGTTGGCCGTGGGTGGCAACTCATGTGGGTGGATTATGGAATCCTGGTGGTTGAGTGGAGCGGGTCTTTGTGAGGGTCATGTCTATATTTCACCAAGACAAGAGACTGAATTAGCCAGGTCCAATCCAATGGCAGGTGGTGACATGCCCTAGGATAATCATTTTCATTTTTATCTTTTTCGTCCTCATCCACGTTTTTCCCTGTTTTTTTCATTTATTCTAGAAAGCGGCTGCTCAGTCAGGTCAATCTTATGTCTTCATATTTATCCCACTTTCTAGGCGCCATATAACACACATGTTGGTGTGCCATTAACCCCTCTACTTATTTCATTCTTCAATTTATTTATTTTTTTTAGGGGGTACTTTGAGGACCTAGGATGGCATTGTAAGCTGAGGAGCACTGACACAATCGACAGCGTGCAAGATTTTCATCGTCTTATCAAACACCAGGGAATCACTTATGTGATTGGCATTCATGCCGTCAGGGCTGGCAAGCTCCTCAAAGGTGATGATGACTTAGAACCTGAATCCCCATTATATATACTACTTTCTATCATCTTACTTTACAGTATCCAACCCTCACCATCATTTTCATCATCATCATCTTCATCATCATGCACATTTGATAATAATCATCATCATCTTCATCATCATGTACATTTGATAATAATCATCATCATCATCTTCATCATCATGCACATTTGATAATAATCATCATCATCTTCATCATCACCATCCACATTTGATAATAATCATCATCATGCACATTTGATAATAATCATCATCATCATCATCATCACCATCCACATTTGATAATAATCATCATCATCATCATCACCATGCACATTTGATAATAATCATCATCATCATCATCATCACCATGTACATTTGATAATAATCATCATCATCTTCATCATCACCATGCACATTTGATAATAATCATCATCATCATCTTCATCACCATCCACATTTGATAATAATCATCATCATCATCATCACCATCCACATTTGATAATAATCATCATCTTCATCACCATCCACATTTGATAATAATCATCATCATCTTCATCATCATGTACATTTGATAATAATCATCATCATCATCTTCATCATCATGTACATATTTAACCCCAATCAGAGTCTCAATTAATCCCCATTAATGGCTGAGGGAAGCCATTGCTGTTTGTATGCTACAACCTCACCCATCTCCCCTCTCTTCTTGCTAAGTCACTTGAAGACCATAAAAGAAATCCCCAAATGTTGCAATTCCCCACATATTATATGCTATCTTAGTTCAGCAATTTATGTTTTGGGTCAAGATTGCCCAGTTCCATATTCACTGGTCTTTGGAGGGACAGACTTAAATGAACACAGCAAGAAGGGCACTCACCTGGCTACCATGACAACAGCTGCATCAAAAGCAAGGTACAAATTCATGTATGTGCTTATGAGCCATTAACAGCCTGCTAAGCTGAGCTTAAGTAGCGCCCAATAATGATTGCCTGAATACTTCTGCTGGCATCCTCTTGATTCTTTTTTTGATAGTTTTGAGTGTATGTCTAATTTTATGTGTATGTATATTCTAATTATTCAAGGAAAGTAGTCCAAATACATCAATCATAAACTGATGATCTTCTAGGAAAGTACTGAAGCAGAATATTTTGTTGGGGGATCAATTTTGATGATTTGTATTCAATATTAGCAAGGTGTTTCCCATGCAACGTGTATTTAATGGCCTGATTAAGGTTTTAATGTTGATTGGATTGGTTTTTTATATTGTGTTCATGATAATTACCTTCACTTTTTAAAACCTTCATTTGTGCCTTTCCATACAAGACTCTTTTTCGTTGCTACTGTTTTATCAATTTTGTGTTGCTCTAGCCACCAGCCACAGGAACTTAAATCATGAAACACCCCATATATATATATATATATATATATATATATATATATATATATATATATATATATATATATATATATATATATATATATATATATATATATATATATATATATATATATATATATATATATATATATATATATATATATATATATATATATATATATATATATATATATATATATATATATATATATATATATATATATATATATATATATATCAGGCATATGTGCCTGTGGTATATGCTTGGTTGTAGTTCCATCAGTTTTTGATCCTGAGCGTAATGGTGTTGTTGATGTTGTTGTTGCTGAATATGATTTGCATATGGTTTGCATATGATTATGGGCAGGCAATATGAGGTTGCTGATACTGTTGCTATGGAGACGGCTGTCAGGGATGCTGTGTGAGTCAAGCTTATTGAAGATATGATGGAATCCCCATTTCTATAGTAACCTTTTCATCGTGTGATATCAAAATAACTGAATGCAGCTTTTCAAACGTTTAAGCCAATATAAAGGGAAACAAGTGTGATCGACATGCAGAACTCATTAGTTTATTTGATTACACCTCTCTTACCTGTAAGAGCCCTTTAGACCCATACCTGCTGTATTATGGTACTTACCAATACAAACAAAGGAGTTTTTAGTAACCCTTTCTTCCTTGTATGAAACACTGAGTAAGTCCACCCGACACATTTATCATTAAGTGAAGAGCTTACTGTTTGGTGACCAGATTAACCAATCCATCCAATCTATACTACTGATTATACACACCTTTGTTGAATTTTTCCTATGTGTAAATTCTTTACCCGAGTTCACTTTCACCTTTACAAGATTGTGAATTTGTTTCTTTATTTTTGTGTGTGAATTGTCTTCTCGGTTGTACAGAATCAGCTCGTGTTGTGGCTGTGTGTCTACTGCGGTGTTTGTCTCTGTCAGTTCTGTCATCTACTCCTTCATTTGGCCCATAAACCATAACTTTCCTCAAAGAACAGTGAAAATTCCCAAATAACACTTTGATTTGAAATCTTCATCCATACCTTATCTTACCTGCACAGGAGTTGCAAGACGCTGGCAGCTATCTTTAAAGATGCCACCACAAACCTCAAGTATTTCGGAGTGCCATTGCTTGAATTTTAAGCTCAATTTGTTTCTGTAGCGTTCCCCATATCTATTGTTGCCCATTACTAAAGAGCCCATCTGATTATGTTCTGTATACAATGTTTGCATTAAATCCAGCTTGCATCGAGTTTCCCACTTGTCATTCATTCACGTATTGCTAAGAGGTGCATAAATGTGTGTCTGATAACACCTATGTCACAGAATCTGGTATACTTGGAAATGGTTGGAATTGGTCAACAGCTGATGTTGAACAGTATTAAATGTAGCATAACCTTTATGGCAGAAACAACTGAGAACAGTGCTGTCCACCAAGAACCACTGGCCATGTTGCATACGCAATGAAACCTGTCACTCTTGAGTAATATTCATTTATCCATTGTCGATATATGTTATATAAAAGGGTGTTTGTTGTAGGGAGTAGTTTGTTTTGCGGTTTATGTTATCAGAGTTTCAGAGCAGTTTGGCGTTTGTGAAGGGAGGTGGCTGTTTTGGGTGGTGGCTATTTTGGGTGGTGGTGTTGTTGGTGTTGTTGGTAGGTGGTTGTTAGAGGGAGGTGATTTTTAATTTTTTTCAGGAGGAGCACCTCAATTAATTTGTGTCATATTCTGACCAGGACATTTGTTTGGACTTATTCAGGCACCTCATCACATTCTGCCCTCCTATGACACGAACCGCCAAGAATATTTGGGTTTGAATTTCTTCTTGATTAATTACTGTTCAGGCTTATTCATAGTTAATACTAGAATCATGAAAGGTATGCAACGTAGCAGGTTGGTTGCTGTTATCCTTTCCATTAAGACTTTTAATTATGTCAAACTTTTTGCAAAATGACAACCACTGCATGGTTTTTTTAGCCTCTGCTGGTTCACAAACTCAGGGAGATACCACAAGGTGAGGTGCAATGGAGCACTGCATTTTCATCATAATGTTAAGTGATAATGTTGTTTACTAAAGTTTAAGTCACACAATAATCAGTCAAGTCTCCTTTTGTATACCAAGGCAGCAATATACGGCAGCTGACACTTTTTTATCATCATAGTGTTCATCTCGTATCATAACGCATACTAATGATAAAGTGTATCCACTCATCAGAACGCATCTTGCAATGTAACTAGATGACTTAATGGTATGTAGGAGTCATGACACAGCCGTCTACCTCATCTTGCCACCATATCATGACCCGGTTTCATCTGGAGAAAAAGAAAACGAAGTTGTTCACGCTCATTGCTGGCATCCGTCCTGTTAAAGACCCCCTTTATCTAGTAGCTGTTTTCTCCCGTAAGTCGCATGATAACACAGAAACCTGCCTTTCAGAAAGGACAATTGGAAGAGTTCAACGTTTTTTATTCTTCCCCTTTGAACCCTTTGTAACTCCCTCCCACACACACACTAATCAAGGCCAGCAATTATATGCATATATAAGTGTTTGAATTTAGTCTTTCTGTCTTTCTAATGCTGTTGATAACACATTTAAGTGAACATGAAATATAATTGTTTTTGCAACTAAATACAAAACTGGATTTCATCGAACATGAATTGTGATTGTGCTGTCAGACTGGCATCAGACAGTTCAACCAGATGCCATCCTGCTCATCATTGGACCAGAGGTACAGAAATGATTTGCTGTGGACAATTAATTGATAACCCACAGGCACGAGAGATTTTATACATCTCTCCCCTCTCACCTCTTGTATATAAAGACTCATTTAAAATGCCTCTTGTCATTAATGTATAAAATCTTTATAGGATGAGAGGCAATAAGATCAGTGTCTGCAGGATGTACATTTCTAATTTTGGGAAGATCTAATATGAAGTTGTGCTCTTTGATTAAATGTTTCTAATTTCCATTCTGGTATCATGACAAGGATTCAACCAAGATGTTCGTTGTGACTGGAATTGTTATATTCGTTGTGCATGCACATATGTTGCTGCTATGTGATTTTGCAGGTGGATTCAGTATATTCCAGGGATTTCAAGGAAGCCATTGATGGGTAAGTTGATTTTTCATAATTGATGAACTGTAACGTACAAAAAGTGCACATGAAGTTCTAAATATAGTTAATATGGTATATTTATGTCTTTATCCATGTCGTCATTATCATCATCATCACCATTATCATCATTATCACCATGATCATTATCATCACCATTATCATCATTATCACCACAATCATTATCATCATCATCATTATCATTATTCACTTCCATTTTCATTTTCAACATAATTATCTTCATTACCAGGTTGGCTTTGAAACCTCTCTAATATTTGTAAATAAGATGACATCTCCCCAGGTGTGCTGGTGTCATCTATGCCGGCAGCATGTCACCCAATGACACTCATCTTGTCATCCAACACAGCTTCTCCGTCGTCAACACATCACTCAGTGAGGGCATGTGTATGGCGCTTCTTGAGGTGATCTTCACTTGACCGTACCACTGACCCTTACTTGATCTCATTGATGATCTTTACTTCAATTAATCATCAAACTTTCAATGACCTTCACTTGACCTTATTGTTCACCTTATCACTGGCATCCTCCACCAAGTGACTGTTTCAACTACGATAGACAATGCTTGCTCAGAAGTTATGTCTCAGTTTTTAGTTGTATATATATATATCTAGCAATATAGTAATATTGTAATATCAAGACAGACTTTTATTCTTCAAAGTGATTTATCTTTGAGGCTGAAACTGTTCAGTGCATTTGCCAATGCCATTTGGATAAACCTGCAATATCTTTTTTCATCTGTGATATGTGTGAAATGCAAGACCAAAATCTGTTCAAGGACATGAAGAAATCAAAATCAAAAGAATACAAAATAGATAGATTTATACAAGAACATTTGATGGCTTATGCATATGATTAGCTATGATGGCCTTGACCCTGTGATACTGATGTGAGCAGGCGATGCACTTAGGGACGCCAGTGATGGCAAGAAACATTCCTGCTAACACGGCTTTGATAGACCACGGTGAGACAGGGTTACTCTACTACAGTCCTCAGGTATTCTTATAGCATTCTTATGAGTGTGTATAGTTTGCTTGTGGCCTGGGATATCAGGTTGTTATGATATGTGAAGGTTTGCTCTTTGTTACAAAACGTAACCTTGTTGTGTGGGACATGCTGTTCTGTTTTACATTGTTTTCAATGACATTGTCACATATTTCTTTGCGGGACATTTTGTTCTCTTTGACATCGTGTGATATATAATTTGCTGTGACATTGTATACATCCCTTTATGTACATTTATGGGACATATTGCTGTGTGCAATACTGTTTGACATTGCCATCAGTGACATTGCCATCAGTGACATTGTTCACAGTGACATTGCCATCAGTGACATTGTTCACAGTGACATTGCCATCAGTGACATTGTTCACAGTGACATTGCCATCAGTGACATTGTTCACAGTGACATTATTCTTTACGACATTGTTCTCTGTGGCATTGCTCTCTGTGGCATTGTTCTCTATCACATTGCACTGTGTGACATTGCTCTGTGTGACAGGATTTCATCGTTAATGCCGAAGAGTTAATAGGCAATCCTTCTCTCCGTCAAACTCTGGGCAGG
Organism: Urechis unicinctus; assembly: GCA_034190875.2. NCBI lineage: Eukaryota > Metazoa > Annelida > Polychaeta > Xenopneusta > Urechidae > Urechis > Urechis unicinctus. The sequence continues at coordinate 53,733,128 of CM067356.1, read as the reverse complement.
AATGCCAGGCAGCGAGTGATAGAGCGCCACAACTGCCAGCACGAAGCTGCTTCCTACCAACAGGTACAACGAGCACAAGAAATACCAGCAGTTTATTGGACCAAATATGCTTTATTGTTGAAACACCGGTCACAATGTATGATGTGTCAAGGAGAAGGTATAGATTTGAAGTGTTGGTAAAGATGCGTGATACAGCAGCATCCATTGCTTGCCTAGTTTGTTTATGTATCTTGGCTCAGGATGCATAGCTATTTATTGTGCAGATTTTATTAGGATGTGTTATTTTCTATTGTTTAAATGTTTATTTCAGATCATCAAAGATTTACAAGAAGTTAAGCAAGATAGCAGAAAATCATCCCTGCAGATTCATGTCAACCAACCAACTGGATGCTCAAATGGGGAATCGTCTCCACCGGCTGTGATTGGTCAAGCGATTGAATTAAAACAAGAAACCATCCAATCAGAGCATGGATATGAACATTCTCAGGAAAGCAGATCTTATCGTCATTAGGAATTGACATCTAATGGCGAAGATGATTTATTATCAGTCGAAATCAAATGATATATTGGTTCCAGTAAAATGCGGAAAATAATGAGGTATTTAACATAAGAGTGAGTCCTATGCTGTGATATTGGTCTCGTGGCTGCCGACCATCATTACCAGCCACAGTGATTTATTGCTCATCGGCGGCTTGAAGTTGTTTTTACAAAGTTGATTTTTATTTTCGTTGTTGTAAAAATCTCTCTTTGTGTTAGTCTTGCTCTTATGGTAGTCACAATGCTAGTCAACTGGTGTTGTAAGCCTGCAGTCTGAATGACTTGGGGAATTCTTATCTCAGATTATATATCAACATTTGTAATATGAATTGTTATTCACTTATGTTGACTGTGAAACACCTTAGTTTAGAGATGAATCATTTTTTATAGAAAACTTTAGCCGAGTACAGGCAGTGGTTTGGGACCATCGATTTGGTAATGCATAAGTATAGGTCATTGATTTAGCAAACATACAAGTCATTTATACAGCTAAGTTTATGTTGAATGGATGTTAATTATTTATCTGTTTACATTGTTGCATGATTGGTTAGTGCTACTCTGAGAGACAGATTGTTTAGTGCTACTCTGATAGACAGATTGTTTAGTGCTACTCTGAGAGACATTGTTTAGTGCTACTCTGAGAGACAGATTTAGTGCTACTCTGAGAGACATTGTTTAGTGCTACTCTGAGAGACAGATTGTTTAGTGCTACTCTGAGAGACAGAGATAGGTTCATGTATGTATAGACCTACTGTCCTCTCTCTAACTGGTTTATTTCTGCTGTGAAACAGTATTTCACACAGAAGAAATGTTCCAATATGGCTTTGTTGTATTTATCAACAATGCATCTGAGTTGTTTTCGTGTGTTGTTTGATATTGCTGCAATCGTTTTCCATTTTTAACCGGAGATAAACGTGTTCTGTCGAACCATGACACAGCATTTATTGTGCACAATATGTAATATTGTTATGTTTTATGAAGCAAAGCTGCTTGTATTGATTTTGTTATATTAGGGTTCAGCGTATATAGCATATCTGTTGTTGACAATTCAGCATCTGTGTTGCTGGTTCATCATAAGAGAGGGACCAAGATAATGGATGGATGGGGTCATTGTTAGAACATATCAGTATTTAGATAGACCATGTTGTAGACACAATATTCACCCTAGTCTGCATATGTTGTGTTTTGTGTGCAAAATGGTAACATATCACACTGAAAGTCAGCTTATTGCTAAATAGTTATGTCTTAAACCTGCTGTAACATTGCTGTGTTGTCGAGAAGTTTAAGTCAACATATTCATGCGTGAGGTTCTTTATCATACCATTCTCAGCATGTAGCATTATGTTCATCCATTGCTCATTTACATAATCTTATTTATTCTGTAATGGCCGTCAAATTTAACTTGTTATTATATGTACAATATGATGCTGATCTGTTGGGCAATGTTGTTTGAAACATGAGAATGTTGTACAATATGTGACTTTAGTGACAATATTGATTGTATAGCAAGAAGTGCTATACATAATAAGTGTTATATTTGACTTGCTGGATTTGGGAGACAACACCTCATTCAGTCAATATTAATAACCAACAGAAAAATTTAACTGGCAAACGCCGAATGCAGCACATGTATTTATTGAGACCATGTTATGATCTGCTGCTTTGGGTTAGCCCAACAGACCAACAATTGACCTTGGTTCAAAAGAGCTACTTTGGGTTGTAGTTTTCCCCGGGGTGGGAGGCACTTAAGTGTATAGAGGTAGTATACATGTGCCGTGCGATGGGGTGAGTTTTTTCTGCCTCTTGACTTGTACGACAGGTTTTATTGGGCCTCATACTTATATGACGGGGTATGTTTTCCAGCTTCAATCTGTACGACGGGATTTTTGAGGGCTTCGTTTTGTACAGCGGGGTACGTTTTCTCTTCCCATGCAGTATGTCGAGATTTTCTCCCGGTATTTCCCACCGATCATTGACAATGCAAATGCAATGAATGTTCCCTGTGTGACGCCCCGAGAATCACACGCTCAGCCCACAGGGGTTTGCATTGGCCAGCTAACTGATATCTTCTATGGATACAAACCCTATATGGTTTATCTAAACATAGAAGGTAGTGGCTGTCTGGCCATTACAAATACCTGTGGCTCGACCGTGCAAGAGCGCAAAGTTGTTGCTGCATGTAATCAGAAATGTGCTCATAGCATTTTGAGATTCATCCTCAACTTTTATTCTGCCTACATCCCGATTTTTCGCACGAAGATATCAATGTTCTACTTAATTTTATTTGTACATTATGATGGCACCCCACGCTTTGTTAAATGATTGCACTTGAACTTGATCGTCATAAAATATCTGTACCATGTGTGGGAAATAAATGCTGTTATATTATACAGTTTACATTTGCAAAATACCTTGTACGACAGGGTACGCATTTTGCCATTTTCACCTTGTACGACAGGTTATACATTCGCACAATACTTTGTAGGAGGGGGTATGCTTTTTTCCATTTTCAACTTGTACAATGGGTACGGGTTTTCGAGGTCCCGCGGCACACCCCTATCAGAGTTTAGGCCAAGTTTCACCCCCCCCCACCAGGGTAGTTTTCTCACTTTGCCTGGCAACCAAATATCCTACACTTAATTGTACAAAGCCGCCAAATATATCAATTTGGTTGAAAAACATCTCATATGAATAGAGAAAAAATTCAATTGCTGACAATTATTAAAACAACACATCAGCGAGTTCACCCAATGGCAAACCTCATGCTAATCTCCAGGATGACACTGCCAGCGCTCACGCAATAACACACGAGGTATAAGATATATATATATACAAGACCGACTTCAAAGCCCGCTGACATAACACCTTATCATATTGGAAGCTCAATTTCAAGCAAATTTCAAAATAATCAATATTTTAAGGAACAAATGAAGATTGGTTGGGAAACATAGAATGGCAGCATAGAATGAATGGCAGTAATGGGGAAGCAAATCAATTGCAGGAGAGAAATCCAGAGTAGCACACGCAGTCAGTGAGCACAAGATGGATTCGCCAGTGACAAAACATGAATATTGTCCAGTCTATACAAACACATGTAGAGATATACAGCATATGCTTGCGTGACACGCGATAATAACTCGACTGTTGAAGGATCATACTGGTCCATTGTACTGGTAATCAGTAGCGCTTACTGGGGACGCTCACGAGGCAACAAGCTGGGGAGAACACTTCGGTCTTCTTCAGTGGCCAGCTGCACGGCACCTGTTGCCATCCTGTGTGCGTGTCACCCAGTATGTCTCTGACAGCCCCCCTGTACACAGGATGTGTGTCTTTGTCCTCGTCACGTCTGTTGTAACCTCCAATAAGCAGAACACTCTGGCGGTCCTCATTCAGCATCACACAGCACCATGAGTTGGGCATCGTGTACCTTAAAAGCTTCTGTATCCTTGTGCTGTCTCCATGGTACACAGCATCCAGCGGACAGGTAAACGTGCCTGTGCCACCACACATGATCACCTGCTCATCTGTGACAACCATACCAAACACAAACGCTGAGGAACCAACAGGCAGCTGGCACGTCGATGTCACCTGGCCGCGAGTTGTTGAGTATACCTGTATCATGTCTGTTTTTTTTATGGGCGGAGTGTTGACCAACTAAGACCAGGAGATCCGTCTGACGGACAACATGACTAAACGTTCTGGACCTGGTGCTACCTCGTACCTCACCAGCCAGGCGACTCACTCCGCTGGGGGCACCCATGACCTCAACCGCCGATACAAATAAATCTGTCACAGGATCACGGCCTCCCACGATGAACACATTCCCGCCCACAAAAGCCATGGCATGCCGGACTCGACCTTCAGATAAACGTCCCCGCTGTCTCCATTCACCATCGACTTCACTGAGATCTAGATCCCAGATATCCTTCCGGCCGTGACCTACACCAGAGAGCAGCAGTCTGGAGCCTTTATATTCGGGAATGACGCACGCGGCCGCTCCAAAGATGTCAGCGTCAGGCACACAGCTTGGTAGGTCAGGAAGCATCTTATGTGGACCAGTAAGTGATGTGGGTAAGAGATACACGCGTCTATCATCCACCCATTTCTGACCTCGTCTTCCACGCACACCCACCACAGATATAAACTGCTCTACTGCCCTCGTAGTCAGCCGGGTGTCTTTAACTCCCGCCACACCAGCACTTTTCGCTGCTAGGACCTCATTCAGGATGCATTTTGCCTCCGCATCTTCACGGAGACTTCGGTCCTGGATGCACTGGCGCAGAAACGCCCTGTCCATATTGACCAAGGGCAGAGCACGCAACAATGGTACGAGATGCTGATGTCTGGATGAATCATGGCCGACCCATTCCAGCGCTGCCAGAAGCCTGTCATTAGAACTGGATATAACGACCCCATCACTCAAAACCAACATACACAACCAATCATACGGGAGATCGAGAAATGCGGGTGTGTCCGACACTGAGACAAAGTGTTCCAATGCCACACGCTTGGAACGGTCCACCATCGCCTGATCCCCAACCGCCGCCCCAACCCACCACATCTCTAAACAATTCTCCACAGAGGGAACCAGCTCACTCAATCGCACCCGAGCACATTCAGCTTCCAGCTTAACAATCTTTAGCCCTCTGGCTATTTCTTCAACGTCATGCAAGCCAGGCTTCGGCACACGGAGCTGACCAGTGTACAAATACGTGATCACCGAATCCACCAAGGACGAGTCAGCATCGACAGTGTAACTGCTTGGGGCGGGGGATTCTCGGCAAAACATCTGGCGGAAATGATCCGAGTTGGCCATCAGGATGGCACGGTGGACAGAGAATTGATGACCACGGCACGTTATGGTGAAGTCGCTGACGCATTCATTCTCACGTAGTGTTGAGAAGTATGAGAAGAACTCGGCTGCTTTTTCGTCACCGATCGTGACGGATTCCTCGCCTTTAGAGAAGAACGGAGTTGGAGTATCTGAGCTACCACCAGTCGCCATATTGCTGCAATCACACATATACCATGTTCTACGTAACTTTCTTACCTGGGTCAATTCATTATTTGACATAATGATGCATGTGTGTCATTAATGCCAACGCCTTGTTGCATACTCACTCGGTCAATGCTGTAACGGACTTTATCAGGACCAAGCAGTTAGCTGATTAGAGCGTCCACGATGTCATTCACAGCTACTTGAGGTACAAGTCGTAGCTGGCTGTACGAGTTGACATTCGTCACGGGATCATAACCGGAACAAGCATACATAACAGATAGTTTTGGTATAGCCGCAGTCCACTTTCAATATCAATGGTGTAGTACACAATAATACCTTGGGTCCAACAAGGTTTTATTTCTGATTACCAACGCAAGTCATTTGTCGCATGTCTTCGAAAGGTGAATGGAATGTTATGTGTTTGGCAACTCTGGTGAATATCTGATTAGGCGATTAAATATGCAAACCAGATTTGGTGACAAAAAGTGTGTACCTGATATGATGACCAAATGAGCTTACTTGATATGGTGATTGAATATGCCTACCTGACATGGTGGCTAAATGTGACTACCTGATATGGTGGCTAAATGTGACTACCTGATATGGTGGCTAAATGTGACTACCTGATATGTCGACTTAAAGTGCCTACCTGATATGGTGGCTAAATGTGACTACCTGATATGTCGACTTAAAGTGCCTACCTTATATGGTGGCTAAATGTGACTACCTGATATATTGACTTAATGTGACTACCTGAATTGGTGACTCAATGTGGCTACCTGATTTGGTGACTCGGTGTGTCTGTCGGTCCGAATTCATTACTCACCTTAATTTTATCAGACGGCACAGTACACAATGTTAACAGGTTTAACCTGTGCAAAACAGACCATTCCCTGTACAATTCCGCCCATTCCCTGCACAATACAGATCATTCCCTGTACGATTCAGATAATTTCCTGTGCAATACAGATCATTTCCTGTGCAATACAGACCACTCCCTGTGGAATACAGATCATTCCCTGTGTAATACAGACCATTCCCTACGCAATACAGACTGTTTTCCGAGGAATGCTTACCATTGTCTTGGGATATAGCTGTCTTGGGAATTTCATGGATACCGACGAATCCCCAGTTGGGGGGGAGCATTCTACTGATACAAGGGGATACAGTTCACTGTGCTGTAGATAGGCTGGGATGCATGGGGGAAGTTGTTTTGGGAAAACAGACTAGTGTAAGAATATCCATAACCGTTGCCTTGGGGGTCTAAAGTCACTGCCTGTGGTTATATCTGTGGGTTACAGGCTGACACCAGGGCAGATCAAAACCGGTTCCTTTGGGAGTCAGACCTGTTCCTGCGGGATACTGTGGTGTAGGAGATACAGACCTATACGTCAGGGGAAAACATATAGTTTCACGGGGGATATAGACATATACCTGGGTTTACACACATTGCCTTGACGGAGGGCGTTGTCTTGGGACACAGGCTGGTGCCCGGGGGATGCACACATGTGTAGGACGATACCATCCGTTTCCTGGGTAATACAGGTTGGTGTCGGATGAAACACACCAGTGCCTGGAGGATAACTCGATTAGTGTCGGGTGTCAAGCACTTCCACCTTCACTTTCATTTTCGTATTGTGTGCACGTAAATGTATGAATGCCAGGTGTTAAGATGACGAACCAGATTATGTTAAGTTCGTACTCACCAGCTCGACTTCACAATTCACCATTAAAGAAGCTTCTCGTGATACAAATATTGTGAGTGTGGATGGCTATAATGAGATAATTGTAATGTTGATATCATAGCGGAAAGCAAACAAATTGGATTACTTAAGTGCAAGTCGTTCTGCTAGACCATTCTTGACAAATGAAAGTATTTGGAAAAACTACCCTTTATAATGCTTAATGAAATAGATCAAACATAACAATAAACCCAAAAGGAAATTTGTCTGATTATATCATTTATATATAAATATACATAAATATAGCGCTACCCCACGACAATGAGGATCCACAACTCCGGAGCCGTGAGTTAGAGAAAGTGCAAGTTAGTGCATGTGGGACGTATATATATATATATATATATATATATATATATATATATATATATATATATAATATAGAGATATATATTATATATATATAGATAGATATATATATATAGATATATATAGATATATCTATATATCTATATATATATATATAGAGATATCTCTATATATCTCTATCTAGAGGATCTCTATCTCTCTATCTAGATATAGTATATGTCATGTATATATATCTCTATATCTATCTCTCTATAGTATCTGTCTCTCTCTATCTCTCTCTCTATCTCTCTCTCTATCTATATCTCTCTCTCTATCTCTATATCTATATATCTCTATATATATCTCTCTCTATATATATCTATATATACAGGGCTCGAAACTAAACTCCCGCCCGCCCGCCAATGGCGAGTCAAAATCGGCTCGGGCGGGTAGAAATTATGAAACTGGTCGCCCGGATGGCGAGTCAACAAATTGCCTGTATGATGCGCCCGCTCGCAGCACGTTCTGAAGCGCCCGACCTCTAATTTAACACGCACTTAAGCCCCGAACCCCGACTGAGATCACCAGTGATTGTTTACTCCAAACGCAGCGAGTATTTATTTAGAGGGTCTCTGGTCTTTATTGTAGTATTAAATATACAGATTTGGACACCTTATACGACTTTATCGGATGTCCCGTTGGTATTGTTAATTGGGCGCTAATATACCGTCGCTCACTTAACTGACGACTTGTTCACATAATAACTAACGCAGCAATGTTCATATGATTTCTGGTCTTTTACATATAATATAACTGTGTTTGTTTTATTCAAACAATATCATTCTTCCATTACCATATCCGAAATCGTAAAAACACCCCTCACGAGCAGCCGTGAATTTGTTGTGCTAGAATTGTATTCGAGTGCTTGTTTATCTTTGCATGTGTCGCTGTTGGCCGGGATGTGCCAATTTATTGTTGTTGTTTCAGGTATTAATGTAAGTAGGTGCACGGAGGTATGACTCCAAGGTTAGGGTCGGCTTTTGAGAAGCTGTGACAGGAGCTCGCGCTTTCATCTGGTCAGCGCGTCACGATGCGGCGCGTGCTGTCAACGTGTCACGTCATGACACGTGCGAAACGTCGGTCGTTGCCTAGCGTCGCGCGTTGCGTTTGGGTCTCGGCGAACTTTGGATAAATAAGGCTTCGTTTGATCATGATTAATCATCAAGCTCTGTTCTATGAGTCGACCAAGTCAAATCGTCCGCGTCCAAATCCCCAATTTTTCTACACTATGTGGCATTTCGTTGAAGGGGCCAAGCCTCCCCAGCCGAGTAATCGCAAGCTACCAGAAGAGCTAAGGCTTCAAAGTAAAGATTATGAGAAAAAAAGAGGAAGGAAATGGAATTCTAGCTGGCTGAAAACAGACTGCGGAGAAGAAAGAGGTTGGCTGCGACACGATGAAAAGCAAGATGTAATGTTTTGCGATTGCTGCAGAACATATGCAACCAAAGATATGCAGCTGTCCGAATATGCTTTCAGATTTTGGTGATCAGGCAGCAGCCAAACTCGTTGAACATTTCAGTGTTGTACTCTCTGGTGCAGGTGTTGACACTGCATATATCCCAGACCAGTGGGCAATGCTTAAAGCACCGGTGAGCTGATGCTGAATAAACCTGTTTATCATTTGTGTTATGTAAATAATCATTGCCTATAGTATGCTCATATGTCTTGTGCAGATTCTCACCGACAGCAGCAGAGGTCCAGGAATTGACTAGATGTCCTGGGCAAGCATCCACAGGGCACATAGGACAGACAGTTGTGATGTATTAGCCCTCATGGACCTCATTCTGACCCTTCCTGCCTCTACAGCTGTGAAAGAGGATTCAACATAAAAAATGACTGGAGGTCCAGTCTTGGCGCAGACTCCCTTAGCGACCTGATGACTGTGCTTCTTGTGTCAACCCCTACCGCTGACTGCAACCCTGAGCATGCTATAGAACTGTTATAGATTACTGGGACCTGGTATCGACGCTTCAGTTACAAGGAAAACATTCGATGTGAAAGTGAGGAGGAGGATGGACCAGAAGTGGACTTTGTTTGCATTGGTTTGTCCAGGGCACTCGAGGCCATATACCAGAAAGACTGTTGTTAAGTAGGGTATTATTGTTGTGTGTATTATATGTTCTTACCCGAGTGTCATGTTTTTCTTGATGTGTTTATCAAGTGATTGAATGTGGTGCAATTTTATTTTATTTTTTGCTCGTGTATATTGTGAGTTATATTATGCGGGGTTATGGGTAAAAAAAATGAAGTATTCATAAATATACATAAACTTGTGTTGAATTTTGTTGCTGGTGGAATTTTTTTTCTGGGCCGGTGGATTTTGGGAACTACCAGCCAAGTTGGCCGGTGGCAACTTTTCTAAGTTTCATGCCCTGGATATACCATATATATATACATAATATAGTCAAACGCAACGCCCGGTCCAAATATAATGGAAAGTAAAATCGGCTTGATCATTCGGGTAGAAATATATAAACTGGTCGCCCGGATGGCGAGTCAACAAATTGCCTGTATGATGCGCCCGCTCGCAGCACGTTCTGAAGCGCCCCAGCTACCTTTAATTTAACACGCACTTAAGCCCCGCCCGCCACCCCGACTGAGATCACCAGTGATGATGTTTACTCCAAACGTTCGCAGCGAGTATTTATTTAGAGGGTCTCTGGTCTTTATTGTAGTATTAAATATTTATTTAGATTCTGGACTTTATTAAATACGACTTTTATACGACTTTATCGGATGTCCCGTTGGTATTGTTAATTGGGCGCTAATATACCGTCGCTCACTTAACTGACGACTTGTTCACATAATAACTAACGCAGCAATGTTCATATGATTTCTGGTCTTTTATATATAATATAACTGTGTTTGTTTTATTCAAACAATATCATTCTTCCATTACCATATCCGAAATCGTAAAAACACCCCTCACGAGCAGCCGTGAATTTGTTGTGCTAGAATTGTATTCGAGTGCTTGTTTATCTTTGCATGTGTCGCTGTTGGCCGGGATGTGCCAATTTATTGTTGTTGTTTCAGGTATTAATGTAAGTAGTAGTGCACGGAGGTATGACTCCAAGGTTAGGGTCGGCTTTTGAGAAGCTGTGACAGGAGCTCGCGCTTTCATCTGGTCAGCGCGTCACGATGCGGCGCGTGCTGTCAACGTGTCACGTCATGACACGTGCGAAACGTCGGTCGTTGCCTAGCGTCGCGCGTTGCGTTTGGGTCTCGGCGAACTTTGGATAAATAAGGCTTCGTTTGATCATGATTAATCATCAAGCTCTGTTCTATGAGTCGACCAAGTCAAATCGTCCGCGTCCAAATCCCCAATTTTTCTACACTATGTGGCATTTCGTTGAAGGGGCCAAGCCTCCCCAGCCGAGTAATCGCAAGCTACCAGAAGAGCTAAGGCTTCAAAGTAAAGATTATGAGAAAAAAAGAGGAAGGAAATGGAATTCTAGCTGGCTGAAAACAGACTGCGGAGAAAGAAAGAGGTTGGCTGCGACACGATGAAAAGCAAGATGTAATGTTTTGCGATTGCTGCAGAACATATGCAACCAAAGATATGCAGCTGTCCGAATATGCTTTCAGATTTTGGTGATCAGGCAGCAGCCAAACTCGTTGAACATTTCAGTGTTGTACTCTCTGGTGCAGGTGTTGACACTGCATATATCCCAGACCAGTGGGCAATGCTTAAAGCACCGGTGAGCTGATGCTGAATAAACCTATTTATCATTTGTGTTATGTAAATAATCATTGCCTATAGTATGCTCATATGTCTTGTGCAGATTCTCACCGACAGCAGCAGAGGTCCAGGAATTGACTAGATGTCCTGGGCAAGCATCCACAGGGCACATAGGACAGACAGTTGTGATGTATTAGCCCCCTCATGGACCTCATTCTGACCCTT
>CM067356.1:53614101-53716601 GCA_034190875.2 Urechis unicinctus | reverse complement strand
AAGGTCTCCCAGACCTGAAGGCGAGACTATTGAATATCAGTAACATGTAAACAGCGCCCGCAGCCATCAGGCTGGGGGACCTTGACTAATTCTAATCACACACAACAGAAAATGTTTTTGTAATATTTAACAGATGACATTCCGTAATAATATTTCGTCGCGTAATGACCCGAATTTGGCCCAAAGCGATCAGAGTATTGCAGAGGCGAATCCCAGCCTGCGCAGAAGCCGATGCGCAGGAGATCGGCCTCCTATAGCGTCATAGCAATACTCTGCGCCATGGTTGTAATCAATACACAGTATACCAAAGCGTAGCGGATGGAGTTTAAGGCATAGCTCTGTATTTATTTATATATATATATATATATATATATATATAGATATATATATAGATATATATATATATATATATATATATATATATCATTATATATAGATATATATATATATATATATATATATATATATATATATATATATATATATATATATATATATATATATATATATATATATATATATATATATATATATATATATATATATATATTATATACAGACATCATCATCCTTTTAACTAGAGACCCCATCATCCTTGGAGACATCAACTTCCATCTAGATGTCCCTGATAACACGTACACTGCACAGTTCATCAGCCTGCTTTACACTCATGGTCTGTTTCAGCAGCTGGCAGGCCCCACTTATAAGCGAGGTCACACCCTTGACATTGTCATAACGCGTGAAACCATTGATTTGCTCTTCGGCACACCGGTGGTCAATGATCCAGGCCTTTGTGACAACAAAGGTAACCTCGCTGGTGATCACCTGGCCATACACTGCAGAATCAGCCTACACAAACCTCCCAAGGTGAAAAAGAAGTGTCCTTCCGGCGACTGAAAGACAAGGTCACTGAAGACTTTGCCAGGGATGCAGCTGCATCAAGGTGGCTGAATGACACAGACAAACTTCAGAGCTTCAGTCCTTACTGGAAACACACTTCCCTCTGTGTACCAACACCATCACCCTCCTGAGGAGCTTCGTGAGGCAAATCATGAGAAGAGGAAGAGGGAACCAAGCTCACTGAGCATCGAGAGCTTTACCGTGAACAGTGCAGAACTGTACACTCTCTGTAACGCAAAGCTAAACTGTAATTCGAGAGGAGCCAGAAGAAGCTGTATAAGATAACAAGAAGCCTCGTGGGAGATAGTGGGTGAAGTATTGCCTATGCATGACTCAATGCTTGAATTGGCAGAGAAGTTCAGTGAGTTTTTCGTCTCAAAGATCTCAGCTATCACATCCTCCATTCATCTGGCTGACAATGACAGCTGTCACAATGTGTGTGCTGGTGAGATCCCATTTGCAGGTCAACGATAAGCTGAGTTCACCCCAGTCACAGAAGATGAACTCCGGAAGATGATGTCCTAAGCACCAGCTAAGTCCTGTAAGCTTGATGCAATTCCAACCTCGCTACTCAAGCGATGTCTTGACCCTCTGCTTCCCATCATGACGGCCATAATTAGTCCCTCTCTGAGGCAACAGTTCCTGCAACATTCAAACGAGCTATTGTCCGCCCCCTCATCAAGAAACCCGGTCTTGACCAGAAATATTTAAAGAACTATCGGCCAGTCTCGAACTTGAGCTTCATATCCAAGGTCCTTGAGAGGGTGGTTTCTGAACGCGTAGAGGTCCACCTCCGCACACACAGCCTTCATGACCCATATCAGTCTGCCTACAGACAGTACCACTCGACGGAAACTGCTCTGCTCAGCCCAAACCTATATACTGGAAGCTCTAGACAAGGGCGCATCAGTGGTACTCATCATGATTGATATCTTAGCAGCGTTTGATACCCTGGACCACTCTATCTTCCTGGAACGCTTCCGGCACACATTTGGTATCACTAATAAGGCTCTAGGGTGGATACAGTCATATCTGGTTGGGAGGTCCCAGTGCGTTGCCATCGAGGCAACCACATCACACAACTGTTCACTTGGATTTGGTGTGCCATAGGACTCAAAGAAATACTGCATGTACACACGTCCAGTAGGAGATATTTCAAGACGTCACCATATGCAACATATGAGCTATGCCGACGATGCACAAGCATCCGACTGGACCCATGCTAACATCCTGCTCCACAACCTACCAAGGTCACTGCTCAACAGGCTCCAACTAGTTCAAAATACAAGTGCTAGCCTTATTACAAAGACATCGCGAAGAGACAACATCACGCCAGTTCTAGTTGAACTCCATTGGTTGCCGGTGGGTTAACATAGTCATGGCGAGTCGTCTGGACTATCACCATGATAAGCATAGAAACTTCGCCTTGTTCACTACTCTCGATCTTTACTGTTAGTCAATGTTGAACATTATTGTCATTATAATTCTGATGAGGATAATATTTTAATGAAACTGCTGAGTATGCGAATCACGAGAACACTATTGGAGAAGATTACGATGATCATGCTACTGGTGATAATGATGGTAGTTATCTCTATGATAAAAATCCTAAACTGTTTCATATGATGCTAACTCTCTTGATCGTTATCTCGATGATGATTCTGGTGAAGTTGGCCATGGTAATTATCATGTTTTAGATAATAATGATGATTATTCCATAGGAGATAATAATTGAGAACATGGTGAGGATGATGATAAAAAATAGTGAGTCAAATCCGCAACGAATATGTAGGTTAAGAATATCAAATGTCAACGGAATATGTCGGCCGCCTCGTCATAACGCTTGAGATTCGTTATGATGCGTAAAAGCTGTGATGATGTTTATGCATAAGTGCGTTTTCAAGCTTTGAGTGTCCACATTCCACTTGACATAACTTTATAAGAATAACTTAAGAATAACGACATATCGGATGTGTTTCAAGCACTTTACCTTTGAGCCATTTTGTTTAGCTTTGAATAATTAATTCGTATACATATCCTATTTATATGAGTAGGCACTCTCACAAAATAAATTTGTGAGCTAGGGATGGTTGAAGATTTCAAATCAAAGTTATAGGTAAGACGTGTGTGATAAAATATGCCATCGATTGAAAACACGTTTGTCTTCTATTCATTTTCCCTAAGAGGATACCAGTGTAAAATGTCTCATTCAAAATCATCATATTGTCTCATAGTTAACTAACAAACAGGGACATGTATGCTTGTAATGAAATAATTATGAACGCAATATAAAGGAACCAACTTTAATCACGACAGTCAACGTTTAAACTACCGTCTATTGATTCAGTTCTCTACTCAACGTCCCTGCTGGTTATATTTGGGATTATCCCAGCTATATGACCCGAGTGGTCACTGAGAATAAATTACGTGCTGAAATCGGGTGATATCATAACGCAGTTCACTTGCTCTCATGACGGACGCTTTCTGAGTCAGTTCCGAAATTTCTTAATATATGCTTCCTATTAATATCACGGTTCATTTACCACAGTTTTATATAAGAATTCAGTTACTACATTGAGCACGTTCAGTGATTATTTTTCAACTACTGATATCATAGTATTATTCAGGAATATATTTTTATGTCCGAGTTCCCTGGCGGTTTTGTGACTTCACGCTCTGTGGTCACATGATGTCAACAAAGCCTCGTGCGGCGTGGTAAGGAGGTTATTCGCACTCAGGCTGTAACCCGGGTATACTCGATCTCTCTGGAAAATATGTCAATATAACGCCAAAATGCCGGGATACAATTATAAGTTTTTGGACAGACTGGAAAGCTACCTCTTTTGCCCAATGTGCCGACTTCCTATGAGAGATCCCGTACAAATAACGTCGTGTAGACATCGGTTTTGTGACACCTGCCTTCAGGAATATCTCAGGTAGGTTTATTGGGGGCGTGTGTGTGTGTGTGTGTGGCAAATATGAAGCGTGTTGTTCGGTATGGAATATGGCATTATTGTCGCACAGGCTTTACCGAAACAAGGAGTTCACTCCCCTAGAAATCGTGCAGAGTACATGAATCTGTTGGGGTTATTCTGTGATTGTGTCTGTGGGAGCTCGAATCTGGCTTCAGTTTCTTATGTATATGTAATTTCTGGTTAGAATATCTTATGTTTGCATGTTGGCGTCGCGTTCAGGGTTTTCGAAGACATATGTTTAGAATATCTGTTATCTGATAAAAATAACAGAACTTATATCAATAAAATTTTTACCGAGCGTGCACTCGGAAGTCGGATATCGAGGTACGAGCGCCCGTGAATGATCCAATTCAAATATCGCTCCTCGACGCTCAACACCTTACCGATTGAATCGGTTTTGTTTGGGGCTAAGAACGTCGTCCGCTAAAACCTAGACATTGAACTCAGTCGTGAAATATGTCGCACAAGTGGAACAGAAGACATTACTTATCTCAGTGTCGGTTAGCCGGCTTTACAAGCCGATATCCACTTCACCAGTCAGAATCATCATTACCTCGGTTGAGAAGTTGTGAATTATGGCTCTAATTTTTAGGCTGTTGGATTTGCCCGTATGATTCCAACATATTTTTTTTTTCTATCTGGGTCGTATCTAGTGAATTTAATGTCATTCTGGCCTGTTGCCACTCTACGATAGGTCACACGTCAGCGTTCTGTAGATATACACTGGAGGACTTTGTCGCCCATAACTTCCCACGGAATCAGCTAACGTCCCTGGGCGTGTAAATGTGTCTGCAGAACGGTGACGTCATCGCATGTATTTATGTCCCATTGAGTGCTCAACCTAAGTCGCTATGATGTGCAACATCGAGTCATCGTTACTTCGCTGTCACATAAGATTTCCCCTTCGTTTATAAGGAACAGACGATTTCGTGTTTAAGCTCGGCTGACCAGTTACAGTTTAGCTCCTTTGTCAAGTCCTATTTGCCATATAAGCAGCTGAGCTGATATACCTTTGACTTCTCTGGGAATGACAATTTTATGTTTTGACTGGTGACGCAGTCGCCCAGAATGTCAAGCATTCCAGCCTACTGTGAAAATGATGTTTTTTTGTTGAACTCGTCAGACAAAGAAACCCGTCATGACGATCAATCACTTGAAGTTGGAATGACAAAACGATGCCTTTGCTATTATGTGTTATGGTTAAGTATTTGTGTCTTTTTTTACGATGTAGAGTATCGAACTGGGTGGGGGTTTTTTTAATGGAGAGAAAAATAGGAGACCATTGTTTCCTAAGAGGGTTTCTTAGTAGACGGTGTTTTTATGACAGTTATAATGACGTCAGCTTTCAAAACTAGGTCACGTTCGCATGTTAAACTAAGGTATGGTGCCGGTAAATTTACACTGAAGTTCGAGCCCCCCAAGTGGGGAGATAGTTGGGTGTCTGTCATGTCAAGGAGCTTATTTGAGGATCGACAAAGACCTCTGAGGACGCAAGAAAACCGTGATGTGTCTCCTGGGCCGGCTGCCCACCCTCCTGCGACCACTGACCACCGGTCACTGTCCTTATACTTTACAGGTCATATGATACCAAATGGCCCTTTATTTTAGGTGAAATACAGCTCCCTTGGAAATCGTTTTATATTGACGTCGCTGTCAACCGCCATTATAATAGAGGTGAACAATTCTCTGACATCTCTGACAGCTGACCACGACTGGCCAGCAGTGACCCAGACCGTGACGTCACGCGTGAAGCATAGTCACCCAACTTGTCGTCACTCTGTTCTGTTATTTCTACTCAAAATTGACGTTTCAATTCCAGACTTGGTTTATACGACAGGGAGTAATACAGGAATATATGGCTCGAGATTATATATTCACGATTGGATTTGAATAGGGGCGCGGCGCGGATTTCTATGTTACGTTTTCGATATAGATATCCGAACGTAAATGCAACTGTAAAAAAAATTGTAACTGTACAATCTATAAACAGTTTACAATCAGAAGCACTCTAATGCATTATAATGGTGTTGACAGGTAGCCTATCGATCTAGCGAAATTCGCGAGTTCATATCTGCGAACTGATTTGTGTAACGCCATCCACCAGATACGAATTTGGACTCGCCTTTCGTTTGATGCATGTTTCGTGAGCTCATTGAAAATAAGGACATGTGCATGTTTAACTGTCATCATGTTATCCAGGTTCCGAGTAATATTTCGTCTACCGCAGCTGAATTCCCAAACCTTTGCAGACGACGTAGGGCATCCGTTGAAATTGAAATAGTTTGTCGTCCAAACTGTGATCGCGTCTAGTTTGAACTCGGTCATGGAACATTGGTCGCAATCCGTTGATGGCGCTATCAAGAAGGCGCCGAGTGCGCTCTGCCCAGGATTCGTGATCGGAAATGAATTTGTCTAATGAGCGATGTCGGGATTAGTTCCGAGCGTGTAAGTCACGGTCGTCTGGAGTAATCCGCTGGGACCACGCGACCCTCCTAATAACGGAGTGACATCATATTGCACTGCGCATTATCCAAATGTTGTCATAACTTGTCCTAAGTGGCTCTGTTTTATCGGTGAAGGGACTAACGTGATGTCATTGGATATCTCGACATCTGCCACTAATTAATTACTTAATAAAGAACGACTGGTTACATTCCAAGATGATTTAATTAGTCCCGCAAGCTGTACGGGAAGTTGTTGCAGGATTTGACTGTTTCCTCTACTGCCTGACGCTTCTGTCAAAATAGAAGGCACTCGGAACCCGAGATCCGGTGTCCGAGCGTAGTATGGGTATATTTTGTCTCATAACGATATGGAAGACCGGTTCTCGGGAACGTGTTATCAGAGATCTGAGCGTCTGTGGCCCCATGAGTGAGCTACATATGACATCGCACCTAGACTTTCACCAAACATTAGAATAAAACAAGTCCATCAATTGTTGATATTTCGTCTACAGATGTCATGTCTATTTCTCTATTACCATTACCATTTTCTCACTTAAGAACCACCCTCCTCTAATCACTATTTAGAGACCCCTGATTAGCTATTCGCACAATATTGACCCCTGTAGTTGATGGGCGTGGCTTTAGCCATTGAATTCGAATACCCGCTGTTTCCATGCCATATAAGGACATATTGGTCCCAATTAACAGCTTTGATGTCAATGAAAACTGCGTCTTTAACAACGTTACCTGTTTTCTTATGTTCGTCTTGATTGCTAAGACGACGGCAGGTGCACATCGAGTCAAACATGTCCATAATTCCATGATTTCGGCGGTCGAACGGGGTGTAATTTCGGCGAATTTGTCTACGATTGTCGGGGATATATAATCAATGAGGATTGGAGGTTAGCCGTATGTTGATCATCAGGGCTCTGTGCAGGTTTTGCGTTTCTCCGCTAAGGCGTTTTGGACGGGTTTTAAAGGCATTTTGGTTGGGGTTCCTGCTGTGGGGACAGATGAAACACACGTGGGACGGTGTGACGTGTTAGCATGTAAAAATTCTCTCTCTTTCTCTCTCACGTGCGCATACCCATCCCCCACTGACAGCTTATTAAAAAACCCTCATGTTCAATCTCTTGCCTTCAGGGTGGGTGTGGGGAGGGGGTTCTACAAAATGGAAAGATGCTATGACTTTTCTCTCGCTCTCATCTCTATCTCTCTTCTAAAGACATTCTAGTACACACACACACATACACAATGCATTTCAACACACGCACGCACTTGCAAGAGACATACAGACATACACAGACACGCACTCTTACTTCATCGCTCTCTCAGACACAGTCACCCACCCCCAGAGCCCGCCACCCACCCCCACAGCCCGTTACTCCACCCCACGAGCCCCTCGTCCCAACTCACCACTTACAGTCATAGAGGTTTGCCACCTCATCGCTCTTCTCGTACCTCCCGCTAAAACAAGGAATCAACTGTACATTCAATAGCGTCATCCCATCGAGTTAACAGCCTTTCAAGAAAGGGTCTTCAAAGGATCCCAGTGTGATTCTGCTTGGTTCTGATCAACAATCAGCCCGCATGTCAATGACTTGATTGTCCCGCTTACAAGGCGCTATCTAACTAATTAAAAGTTTATTATAAATAGCACACAATTAGATTCTTACTGCATTCTTCACTACCCGATCGTGTGCATTTTCAACACAAAGGGCGTTATCTTATCCAAGAAATGACTTAATTTTCTATGGCGGCCATCGAGTTATTGTTCTTCAGTAGGATCGAATGTTGTGTATTTGAATGTGTTTTTGTTTTATCTGTTTTACCGAAGTGCTTTCATGTGTATTGAGATTTAGGCGTAAAGTGCTATTCGGGGTTTAAAACTTACATAACTTTCAATGGTTTCTAGGGAGCATTTACAAGCTCATATCTGTCTTGAAATAAGTATAGCCCCAGGGCAAATATATTGGCTTTGTGGAGCATTTCTTTGATGAGAAAAGGTCATTGCAAAGACTTACAATTGGGGTTCTTACAAAGAATCTATTCCACGGGTCGGGGCAATGGTACACCGATCGACATTCTCGGAACTCGCGCCGCAGACGAGAATTGGGAATTGTAGAAGCATCTTTATGGAAGTTGGGACTTGCTTTGACTAAGTTCACAATGCACGGAAATTATTTGTGAGCTATGCAAATGGGTCGTTTTATTGTCATCGATCAAGATGTCAAATATTTTGTGATTAAAAACAACAAGTTATGAGATAATCTTGTTCCTTGCTTTAGTGCAACATGCTTCACAGCATGACAGTCATTTGGTTTCCGTGTTTGGGTGCTAGGCTTTGATAAAGCTTCCTAGTGGAAACGAAGTTACATAATTCGTCAATGGACCACGAACTGTGAATAATTGACAGCAATACAAAATTCAATAGATCCCTAGAACTCGTTAACCCAGATATCGTTTGAGATCTTTTAATGAATGGGAAATGCGATCGGGTATTAATGGGAAAGCTGGTCTGTTGTCCGCTGACGAGGAGATGTCAATTTCGACAATTTAAGCTCTTTCTGTGTCTGAAAACAAGGACGCTGTCATTAAGCCATGACACAGAGAGGATTTCTATGTTTTACCGAGCCCCATTGTTAAAACTGTTTTAATTCCTATCTTGAAGATTTTGGGGGAGCTTTATTACGCCGTGAAATGGGGAACTTGTGTCAGCGCGCTGTGAAAACGACATCTATTGAGTTCCATTTTCCATGGCTGGTGTAAGGCGCTGTTGAATTGAGCACTGTGAATTGTGAGACGCTTATATTGTCTAGGAATGAATACAAATATTTAAAGCATAACAGACTGGCCTTTTGCGACTCATTACGTTAGTAGAGGTTTTGAGGTACCAAGAGGTTGTTATTTGAAATGCGCATGTTTCTTAAATTCAACACCAAGAAGTGACTTTGTTTGAAGTTAATACGTCAGTCGGCGTCAGTCTGACTTCGTAGACATCTCAACTGAGGTTGGACGTAAATCTCGATTAAAGGAACGGCCTTTAATCGTATCGGTAATATGTTCAACTGAATCTTTTAGTCGCTGCCAGTTTATGGTGGGCATTATAGTATACAAGTAGCAATTACGTTAAATAGGATTACTCAAACATTAGTTATTATTAAACAATTATTAATCTGCATGACGCCATTCGACTTTAGTCTTCAGTGGAATTACAGGATCGGCGGAACTTCCCGTCCAAATGTCTGGTCACACTGAAATCCAATTTGAAATAAATCGTGGTCGCTATAGCAAGTCATGATCGCAATATTAACCTTATATGGCTCGTTGTATTCATCGTCTGCTTTATTCTCACGGGGGTACTCCTGGGAAATATCGGTCGCTGTCGTCCGCTTTTGCTTCGAGCAGTCGGCGTCTCCCTTCATGAATGATTCATTATAAGGAAGAAAGAATACTCGACGGATAAAGAGTCGTTTAAAGTCTTCCAAAGTTTTGATTACTTCCGGTAAGTGTATCTGTGCTATTATCAATTTAAATTACCGAAAGTGTCTCTGCTTATTTCTTGCAATTACTGTGCTTGGTTCCCATTTTCTTGAACTCTTGTATTTTGAAAGGTTGGCATTGCTGGGCGAAGGAATTTTTAACCTTGTAAAGGATCGGTCAGTGGTGATCTGTATATGAATGTGTTATCTGGTTCAAAGCGGGTATTTGAGGATCAATGGAAGGTAATTCTATGTGAATCTGTCATAAACTTCAATTTACGTTTGTCCTTTGTTGCAATGTATTAATATAAATATATGGAACGCACGAAAGAATGCAGCAATATTAAAATGTTGAACTGTTTATTTGAGTAAAAACACCTCATGCCAATGAAATGACCCAGTTTTGAAACATCCCACCTCTTACTTGCTAATCTTACACCCTTCTTGGACCTGTAGATGTCTGTTTCACGCCCTAGGGCGTCTTCCATATGCGACGCGGCCTAGTTTTGTCACGAATGAATACTGCGCATGGCAATATTTGAACAATTATGGTTTCCAATTCCGTCTTACCCTGGTGTTCCGTCACGCATAGCCAATTAATTGCTCAACGTGGCAATAAAATGTCCAGCGGTGCATTCTCAATTATTCACTTTGTAGCCGCGGTTAATTGACTTTCTCGCTTCCTTTCGTCTCTCTTTCCCTCAGTTTTATTATCATACTCTTGTGACCTCTACGTGACCTCCTGTCAGCGTTGGTTTGATTGAAGCATCTTATAATCTTGGTGTTTGTTTGCATTATTTAAAAAACCTCATGAATATTCATAAGCACTTAGTACGTTCCTTTTCTGAGAACAATAATTGCCCTAGAATTGCATTTTATTGTATTGAATTAAAAACACAAACCAAAAAATAACTATTAGCATTGAATAGCATTTGTGCACTGTATTCAAAAGGACACTCGACATTCCAACCCAGATGCTCACACATCTCCATATTTTTCATTTATTGATCTTGTGAAGAAGATGGCGGTCTGTTTCGTCAATTCGTTGAATCCAGAGTATAAATTGCAATCGGTGCTCTCCTTCCTCCCTCGGGCGTGATTGCGTGCGATTCTAGTGGATCGCCGTACACCTGTGCGTGAATTGTGGTGCGTTCGCCGTTAGGGGCGTCGGTGATGCTTGTTGAGCGCGCAGTAACAGCGGACGTCTGACCAACCTATTGAATCCGCGCCCTGCTGTTATATCGATTTTACATATCGTTCTCGCTTCGCGCGTTTTCCATTTTCTGATTTCTGTGTGCCATTCCCTTTGAGACGCACCCTCCTTTATTACGGATGTGAATACATTGACTGAATATTCACCCAAACATTGTATACATGCAACTAGTACCAGGGCGTGTGTCAAAACTGGTGCTATGAGAGTGCATTGCCAGTTTTTAAGCAGGTTTACATGTGTATCGTAAATCTAAATCGCAGGTGTGTTCTTGCAATCAAGCGGCGTTGTACCACCTGTGTGCGCATATCTCTGCGCGAACGCATCCGCGTGCGCTGCTATAAATAACCACGTGTGACGTATTTATCAAAGCCGCATAAATCATCGATTGTCAAGATCCCCGCGACGCTGTCTGGTGAGGCGAGAGCCTCTCACTTCTGTGATGAATAGAAAGCGATTATCTTGCTTCTGAAAGGATTTGAGGAACAAGCACAGATTGCTTCCCGACAGGTAATGCCATCTTTTTTTCCAGATGTTACGCTAGATATGTAGAATAATATCGATTCGTCGGCGTTCGGATCCCTAACATTGGGTGCCGAGAGCCAATGACTCACTCGGGATCATCATCCATCGAATGGATCCGACAGTCACAACTTTGTTTTAATGCATATGCGATATACCCGGCCGGTGGTCGGAGTCTGATTTTGGGATCCGAGCGCCTCCGATTCATATACTATCTGGATGGCGTACTCGTTTGACACACTTTTGTTTGCGTTTATTCTTACATCAAAGGAAATATTTGCACAAGACCAGCTGATGCAAGGTTAGGCTTCTGTTGTCATCAAGGTTAGGCCCATTCTTCTGTTGTAATAATCTTTTATTCAGTCAAGGTTATCCATATATTAGCTTTGAATATATGATCGTGCGCATCATTACATTTTTGTGAACCATTTGCTGCGGACCAGTTGTAATCAGGTCAAGGTTGTCTCATCCGCCAGTCATATCCACGTGGATGGCACCTCAAGCACTCGAGTCTTAAATCGCCTCCCTCGTCGCTAATGTAGGATGTCTTCATATATCTGGGGAGGAATGGCGATTTCAAACTCGAGAGCGTGTGGGTGAAAACAAATTATCATGGGGCTTTGTGAGTATGTTCGATGTGACCTTGTGTCCGCAATGCATCGGTTTCCGACCGGCTGGACCAATAGCTCCTGAGCGTTACACTTTACGCATTTATGTCCAATTATTGGATTACATAATAATCGAAGGCAGTGTCTCGTCGTTGCTATGACAACTCCTGAAGTAGCCCCATCTTTGCACGTGGACGGGGAGATGGATGCGGAAATGAACGACGTCGTTGTCGGAAACTGACGATCAGCTGTGTACATAGTGCAACAGCGTTATTGACTCACATTCGCTGGATGGTGTTACATAATCTTATAATACACTCGCACAACTGGGCACGAAGCGACGCGTGCGAAGCTAATTAACGCCCGTGCGTGTGTCGTGTGTATAACTTTGAGCTATTATAGGACTCCCTTCAAATGTTCAATAATTTTGCGAAATTACACGACTCGCTTCTTAATTTTATGCACGTAACCGGCAAGCGAGGGGGTGTATCTACGCCCGACCGCTTGTGGTTTGCATCGTGTGTGGCACACTTAATTCGATAGCAACTTAGCACGTGCATTTACCGGGAGACCTCGTGCGGCAAGTGGTATGAGAAATCGTGTGAAATCGCCCGGCAAGCGGTATAGCACCCGAATCGAGATCTACCGTGTTGAGACACGAATGTGGGTGTTTGTGTGTGTCAAGAGAGAAAGTTGGGGGTGGGGGGGGAGTACTCGATAGTGCAGCAGTAAATTTACCCCGGAATTACCACGCATTATCCCTACGGAGACTCGATTGACAATGGCACGAATTCCCCAGAATCGGGCTCGGCACAATTTCTTGATGGATGAATAATTAGTTCCCCTAGCTAACCACATGATCCACAATGAGCCTCCTGCCCTGCAGATCATTATAGGTCAATGGGACAAGAGGTCCACAATTGAGGTTATTATTGCACGCTATTGTTTCGTGTCCAGGGGTGTAAAACCAGAGCTAATTGCACCACTCTTCCCCCTAGGGGGTCTCATGAAAGTCATGTGGTTTTTGGAAATGTTTCCGGAAACTTTATATTATTCATTTGTTTTTATTGCTGGATGGGATGAGGTGGGTGTGAGGGCGTGCAAAGCGTCGCCTAGCAACCGTTACAATTATCACTGAATGGGAGATAAATGCCGCATAAAACAGCTCCACCATGACTGGCAGTGAATGGACAATATCTTCATTCATGCTTGTCGTTTGACAATTCTTCATCTGTTTGGTCATAAACGCGACGATAAACAATACAAAAGTTGATGATGAATTCGCTATGTTTCAATACAAGTGGTAGAAGAAAAATCTTCAAACAGTAGCTAACTGGCCATGTATCCGGTGGTCCCCGCGTGTATCCTTGAGTAAGGTGCCGTAGACTCGGTTTACTCTTCATTGTCCGCGTCAACTGTGTTGTGCTGATCATGCTTTGTTCGATGTGTCAGCTGGTTTGCTCAGCCGTAATTATTAACTGTAAATAAGTATCGTCTCATTTCTATCCTACCCGCAGATGGCGCCACGTAGCGCATCAACAACTTGCCTGGATACTGTTATTCAACACGCCACATGGCGGTCCTCCTATACACTGATAACCCACCGGATCAATACTGAACTCCCGCTAAACCCGAGTTCATCCGCCTCACAAGTTTTACACTTCGAGCGCGTTTTATCAGCAGTATTACATTTTCCGAGGTTAAAATGCTGCCAGTTTAATCGCTGAAATAGATGCATACTCTGAGGTACATGTTGGTAGCATATGTAAAACTGCGCAGTAGCCGATCGATATTCAACACACTTGTTGATGCTTAGCTCACCTACACCCCTTCCCTTAGAGACATTACAGCCCATTCATACTGATTCGAGCGTTAGGTGCAAACTTGATAATTAACTGTCACTTCCTTCTTATTCAGTGTGTGTTTGTTGTACCGATTCATTAAATCGATATAAACTGTTCCCTTACAGCGACGTTGATGGTCAATCCGTCGGTGTTTTAGTTTGGCCTTCGTTAAACTTGAAGTGGATACTGCAGAGTGAAGTGCGACTTAGTGGTTAATCATTCACTCGCTTTACCTACAACCCCCTCCAAGCCGCGTGTGTCCCTCGTTCATTTCAGTCGTCCACATTTACAACAAAGATCGATCCACGCGCATGCCCTGTCGCCATAAGCAAGTCTGACAGATGTGTCGCGTCACAGATGGTTTGCCACGAGGAATTTCTATTTGGCGGGAATCATGGGCCGTGAATAGGAAGGATGTCATTATCTATCTGTCTATGGACAAAGCCCTCTGTCCCCGCTTGCTCATATGAACACAGGATGCCTGCCCTATTTTACAGCCAGCTTCACTTCAGATAGTGAGCTTATTTGATATGTGATTTAAACCTATAGCGTTTATTGAATTCCACTTGGATTCATTTTCCATTTCCGTCCGTTCATAGGTTAGGTTTACAGCATGGCTTCTGGTGAACGTAAAATTTATAACCAAAGATCGTCTGCGGAGTTTCAATCAATTGACAAGAAGAAGTGCTTCGATGAGGATAGTTATAGAAATAAGTTTGCTCGTCAGCCGTTTATTTATGCATTGTAAATATTGGGTCTAATAGAATTGTTTGAGGGCTTGAAAATCCCTTCTGAACAATATGAGTGAATTATCATACAATTTAGTAGTCTCTACCTTCACCCTCCTCAAACACAATATAGTGAAAAATGAACCCCCTCAAACAAGGACATGGTGACGTCACAACGTTCGCTGAAGGGCTGATGCGCGGGAGATCGTTGGTTCTTTTTGGCAGGTGCATCTTTCCTTTGTTCGTCGCTCTTTAGTTACTTTCGGTGTTAAACACTTTATGCAGGCACACGAGATCCCATGAGCGCTGATTATTGAGCCTGTTTGGTTAGGTCATCGATGTGAACATTTGTGATATGTGGATGTCAACTCAAATATTTCAGCTAATTTGTGGTTATAAATGGAAGTATTTATCAATGCCTGTTGAGTGTGTAGAAGGAATGCGTCTTCATTAAAATGGATCAGACGCTGTATATGTATATATATATATATATATATATATATATATATATATATATATATATATATATATATATATATATATATATATATATATATATATATATAGTTTAGTCATGTAGACAACAATGAAATTACATGGACCACGTTTGATATGGGGCAAGTTTATCCTGTCTCGTAGGGTGTTGGTAATAACCCACTTCTTCCAGCACTGCGAGGTTTGTGACGCCACCCCAGTCTTAAAATGATTTAATAAGGATACATTAGTAGCCCCTGGTGAGGGTCGTCTTTGGACTCGAGTACCCTTGAATGATGTTTCCATATTGTCCTCCAAAGGGACACTATGTCAACAAGCCAAGCGCCCTTTCCATGTCAGCATCATATTGCCGTGCGCCATTCTCATCCATTGTCATATACCTCGGCGTGTATCCTCCACAATTAGCACTTGACGCGCGTAATGACGGAAGCTGCTGGGGGTACAGATGTTAAGTGGGAGTCAACTTGGTCATCGCGCGACGTGCACACAAATGACGCGCGAACAGAGTATCGTCTGCTCTGTGCGCCCCACGGTTCGTCGATGATCCACGCTAACACTGTCATGTCGATTTTATTCTTGGTAAACGAACAAGGTGTTCGTTTGCAGCAGGTGGTCGTTAAGGGTGACGGTATTGTCGGAAATTGTATCAATGTTGGACAGTGGATATCACTGCGTGGGTGAGGAGGGTGATTTTACCGTTATCTTACCGTCTACTGAGCCAGGGGGTGATTTGTTGAAGCCGATGTATGTTACTCAGTTCTGAGGCTCGTTTCGTGTGGGCTGGACATGCGCAACGAATTCACTTTCGATGGTATTTCACTGATTAACACGCTGAACTGCGAAAACAGTCAAAAAGAAACTATTGATGTAGGTTTCATAACCCGATTGCGAAAATCCTGTACTTGGACTGTATTAGCGGTGTCAATGTCTGTCATAAGGGCGACATCATTTCCCCCAAAATAGTCCTTGAATTAACTGTTAACCTTCCAAGCAGAACTAGAACTCATATTTTGAACAAAGAACTTAATTTGCAAACCACAACAACGAATGAAGCGTGGCAATCTTAATCATAAAAAAACCTTGCTAATTCATACCTTCAAAAACATCAAGAATATTGTATATCATTTCGGCCGTGAATAGGAAGGATGTCATTATCTATCATTTCGCCCGCTTGCTCATATGAACACAGGATGCGGATAGTGAGCTTATTTGATATTCACTGGTTAGGTTTACAGCATGGTATAAAATTTATAACCAAAGATCGTTTTTTCAATACCTTAGATGAGTGTGATTTGAACATTGTAAATATTGGGTCTAATAGAATTGTTTTGAGGGCATCCCTTCATATAAAGAAAAGTCTCTAGACTTTTTGGTTTGCATGGAACCGGGCAGCTTCATGGTGTTAGCTACTGTGAAAAATGCTGGACACACGCTGAGGAGATCCAAGCAGTTCGCTCGGAATCTAATTCCAGGTCATCGATGTTAACATTTGTGAATGTGGATGATCAAATATTTCAGCTAATTCCGTGTTGAGGAATGGAAGTGGGCGTATCGTTGACGGAGTGTGTAAAGGAATGCGTCTTCATTAAAATGGATCAGACGCCCCAATATATATATATATAGATACCTATATATATATATATATATATATTTATATATATATATGAGATATAATATATATATATATATATATATATTGTTTAGTCATGTAGACATGAAATTACATGGACCACGTTTGATATGGGGCAAGTTTATCCTGTCTCGTAGGGTGTTGGTAATAACCCACTTCTTCAAGGTCCCCCAGTCTTAAATGATTTAATAAGGATACATTAGTAGCGCCTGGTGAGGGTCGTCTTTGGACTCGAGTACCCTTGAATGATGTTTCCATATTGTCCTCCAAAGGGACACTATGTCAACAAGCCAAGCGCCCTTTCCACGTCAGCATCATATTGCCGTGCGCCAGTCTCATCCATTGTCGTATACCTCGGTGTGTATCCTCCACAATTAGCACTTGACGCGCGTAATGACGGAATGGCGCGCGATTGCCGCTCGCCATTTTTAAGCAGCTGGGGGTACAGATGTCAAGTGGGAGTCAACTTGTGGCACACAACTGACGCGCGAACAGAGTATCGTCTGCTCTGTGCGCCCCACGGTTCGTCACCCACGCTGTCATGTCGATTTTAGTCTTGGTAAACGAACAAGGTGTTCGATTGCAGCAGGTGGTCGTTAAGGGTGACGGTATTGTCGGAAATTGAACTTGGACAGTGGATATCACTGCGTGGGTGAGAAGGGTGATTTTACCGTTATCTTACCGTCTACTGAGCCGGGGGTGATTTGTTGAAGCCGATAACTCAGTTCCGAGGCTCGTTTCGTGTTGGGCTGGACATGCGCAACGAATTCACTTTCGATGGTATTTCACTGATAACACGCTGAACTGCGAAAACAGTCAAAAAGAAACTATTGATGTAGGGTTTCATAACCCGATTGCGAAAATCCTGTACTTGGACTGTATTAGCGTGTCAATGTCTGTCATAAGGGCGACATCATTTCCCCCAAAATAGTCCTTGAATTAACTGTTAACCTTCCAAGCAGAACTAGAACTCATATTTTGAACAAAGAACTTAATTTGCAAACCACAACAACGAATGAAGCGTGGCAATCTTAATCATAAAAAAACCTTGCTAATTCATACCTTCAAAAACATCAAGAATATTGTATATCATTTCGCACGAAAGTCGGATATTCACTGTCGGTATATTTTTTACCTGGTGTGATCTGAACCACATCATATAAAGAAAAGACTTTTTGGTTTGCGTGGAACCGGGCAGCTATGCCATGAGCTATCTCCAAGCACACACACAAAGGCTCGGAATCTAATTCCAGGATATAAGGCGGTGATATTCCGTGTTGAGGATGCTGGGCGTATCGTTCGGAAAGCGAAGTAAAGATTCCGAGCCCCAACTGGATACCTCTTTATATAGCTACATTTATGGTATTGAGATCAAGCGATCGGAAATCTTACACAGAATTCCGAGCGCCTATATGTCAATAGTCAAGGTCCCCCAGCCTGATGGCTGCGGGCGCTGTTTACATGTTACTGACATTCAATAGTCTCGCCTAGGGCGAGAAGCGTAGCGGAACCCCTGGAGTCTGGGACGCAGACTAATATGTCAAACAAATTGTCTGTTTCTATCGTTGACGAGGACATCCTGAGAGAACACCAAACTCTGATTTGATTTTTACCCCAAAACATCTGTCCCCGAGGAAGTTGAAATAAAGGCCCCGACAAAGATACGCCTATGCTGGTGGGAAACACCAATCATTTTCACCTTCTTTCACCTGTCCACTGTCGAATCCCTATAACCCATCGGCGATGCTCATTCTTCTGTACTTCCGTTGTTACTTTAACATCTTTGCTTCTGCGTTGCCGAATCTCATGACATGTGAGCCATGCGTCAGGCGCGAGTCTCATGACATGTGAGCCATGCGTCAGGCGCGAGTCTCATGACAGGTGAGCCATGCGTCAGGCGCGAGTCTCATGACAGGTCAGCTATGCGTCAGGCGCGAGTCTCATGACAGGTGAGCCATGCGTCAGGCGCGAGTCGCTATCGTCACAGGAAGCCCCTTCAGAAGGTCTCTGTGAACAGCTACTTACAATGCTAAGATCTCAAAACAATGAGGTAGCTTGTGTTGAAGATGAACTTTTAGAAAGTTGAAAATAGACGCTTCGAAATCTGTTATTTCCCGTTCGTTTCGTATTCTAGATAAGTAAGGATATGGAGTGGATTGATGCACGGCAGTTATTGCACGGAACTGATGCACGGCAGTTATTGCATGACATTGATGCACTGCTTTTCCGTCATGTTTCCTTTTGTGTCCACATACAAATATTCATCCTATTTGTGGCACATTACACTAACTCTGGAATGAATTCCACATTACCCTAACTCTGAAATGAATTCCACATTACTCTAACACTGGAATGAAATTCAACTTAATTTGTCCAATTTGTCCGATTTTTCTTTGATTGATACCTGTTCAGTATAAGTGCATCCGAATTGTACTACATATATTTCGGTCTTTAATGAAGGTGTTATTATTCTCGGGATCCTTCGTTAGTTCAGCTGCCCGCATACTTGATGGGAGACTGAAGTGTTTGATGAGCCGCAGAGAAGGTCACTAAGGTGTATTTGCGAGTGTAGTCGAGTGTATATTGTTTGGTGTTGGGTGGATAAGTGCAATGACCTCGCTCACCTTTCGGGCCTCTCCAAACTCTGATTACAATTCACACAATATGTGTTGTCGTTTGCGATAGGTGGGTGTTGAGAACCGCTGTGATACTCCTAAGCTGAAAATCCATAAATGCTTCTCGTTAACTGTATGATAATTCGGAAATAACGCTTAGGTTAATTAATTTTCGAAATCGTCTATTTTCGATTCCCCCGGGAGTTTGTGACATCTGTGTCATGCTTCGTGGTGTTTAGATGTTGTTTTTTGAGGAGAGGCAATCACAAAACGGTGTGGAATAAGTGTCGTTTACTCATATTTTATATATATATATATATATATATATATATATATATATATATATATATATATATATATATATATATATATATATATATATATATATATATATATATATATAAAATATGCACTTAACCAAACATCTTGGGATAGCAAATAACACTCACGTCCTTGGGTGTCCTTCAACGACGCCGCCCCACAACAGAGTGCGGAACGAACTCTCAATTGTGCTCTTAAAACAATCCTCCCCGGTGTCGTCAGTAGGATACTTGCCCTCGCTGACCTCCTCATAATCCACCCTGTGCTCATTACGGAGCACCTATCTGTCCTCATTGACCCCGTAACTGTTTTTAATCGAAGGGCTTCTGCATTCCTCACCTGTATTCATCTTTCCGTGGGCAGATACGAACAATATGCACTTGTTGACCCTGAAACACTAAAAATTTGTTCGTAGAATATAATATCCATACCGACATTGTTACTAAGTTGTTGACCAGAGGATTTGGATAAAACCGAAGGCAATATTCAGATTAAACTAAACATTGTAAACTTGTAAAGTAACCATCACGGAAACTGCCTAGTGGAGTAGAGGTAAAACTATGGTGTTTGCTGGTGGTTTCACGAGCCCACTTTACGATATGCCGATAACAACAACTTCAGATAAGTCAGACACATGTTGGCATGTTATGGATGGCCGAGTTATTGGTAAACTGGTAAATGATAACACGTCAATATCATATGCACTCGTAACCTTACGTTAAGTGAGTAGTTACCATTCAGAATTTAAATGGGTTCTTCGTCGCTTGGAACCCTTACATTGAGAGGGCCTGTACTTGCAAACTGCCTCCGTGGATTGGGCCAACCCCCCCGACTGAGTAAGGCTAGGACGGAACATATCGTGGTCAACCAAGACTGCAGCGCCGTCATCGATGACGTCATTGCTGTCCTTCTCAGGTTGATATGTTGATCCAGGCCGTCTGGTGTGGTCCGGGAACTGACCAGGTCAACTGACCAGGTCAACTTAGCTGTCAATATGTCCGGGTTGAAGGTGGTCTGAATGCACGGATGTTAGCTAAGATGAGGTCGGTGGGCTAATAGGAACGAGGTCATTTGAGTCTTAGATGTTATGATTGTGGGATGTGACGTCACAGGCACTCGAGTCTTACAGCGCCTCTCCACTCTAACCTTGGAAATGTCTTCATATTAGAGGCTACAGTGAGGGACGTTTCACGACTTGAGTTTCTGTGATTGACACAAGTAGGAAAGATCCTCGTTAGCTATGGTAGTTGTCCGTGGTTAAAGCAATTGAGGCAACTATTTTGTCATCGGAATGTGTGTCAAAGCATCGATTAAGTTACGTCAAGTTTGTGATTTTCCTCATCATTCTGAGTCCTTCTGGTGATTATTCGCGCTAGTCATTATTCCCGCGATCACGATATCCTCCATACCGTAAAGACACCCACAAAGCCGGAGTCCAAATGTAGAAACACAATCCCATCGACCTGCAAGCCCGGACACCCCAGTCGTAAAACAACTCTCCTACTTTCCTGCCAATATATATGGTTGATGGGCTTTTTGAAACTGGAATATCTGGACTTGGTATTCCTAAAGGTGACAAAAGAGCACTGCAAGAGTGTTTTAACACTCAATGTTTCGTCAATGAATGTTAATGTAACCAGCGTTTGCCACATCAGCTCTGTGTTGACCATATGAATACAAACCTAATACAGAATCGATCTCTTGGCGTCATCTAATTTGTGGCTTGGAACAATATCAATAACGCTCGCGTTCGATTCGTGATTGTACCCGTATTAGCCATATGTTCGTGAAGAACTTGGCCTTATGTGAGTGTGAAGTATACTATATCAAACATCGACCAGCGCTCGGAAACCTGACATCGGGTTACGCGAACCGTTTGGGTGCCGGTGCATCATATTATAATGGCTGTAAGTTGTCGTATTCCGATGTTACCACACAGCTATCTATAACACCCACACAATCACACACACACCACACACACACACACACACACACACACACACACACACACACACACACACACACACCCCACACACACACACACACACGCTCACACACACACACACAATTATTCAGTGGGTATAGGAATGTTTATATAAGTGCAAAAGAAGTATTCAAATAAGCTATACACGACCATATTCATCCATTTAACAGTTAAAGCGATGAGCAGAAATCCAAGTGACATATGCCCTATTGGCCTCTTGTTTCTGTCCCTACAGATAACAAACAGAAGGCCGAGTAACTTGGTGGCTCCGTAGATCTGCATTGTGGCCATTATTATTATCGTGAACAAACAACCTCTCTCCCATATTCCTTCTCGTCTTGACAGAGTGATTTCTGCAAATACACTTGTCATCGACTTCCGGTAGCCATATTGATAGACGCTTGATATTACATAATGCATCCATCGCTTCAAGTTCTATAAAAATAAACGAGGCTTTATGGTGAAGGGATTGAGACAAGTCAAACAGAGTTCAAGTTCGGATTAGTCTTGAAATATAAGCCTACGATTTAACATTACATTTAGCGTGTCCAGACGGTACGAAACACTTTGAATTGAGCGCGGGAATTATTCATTAAACTGTTAGAAGGGTACAAAGACTCGAAGAAGATGAAAAGCCAGTTTGGTTTTAATTCATCGAGCAAACATTGTGATACAAAGAGTAAACTTGAGAGTTAGAATATTACTTTATCGGTAGCTTAACTAAGCGGTAAATGCCCTTAGTAAACTGTGGTCAATACCACGTGAAACGTATACAACCTTATGTCTAGCCCTACAGGACGTCTTGTATATAAGTATATCATTGTTCGACCGGGGCTGCCCTATGCCATGCATGCTAATGTTATGTATGCAAATATTTATTATATTAACTTGTATGAATATAGCGTGTCAATACAGGAAGAATGAAATCCAGCCAATTCAGATTGGTCGTTGGTTCTAGTACTAAGCTGCGTAGAGTGCCCATTTATCAAACCAAGTATCGTTGAATTGAGCCAATGACGCGAGTCGCTATCTCGATGTCAGGATTCCCGGATGTAGCCCTTACATTATGGAACGCGTGTATTGACACAGCTTAACTTGCATTTCCGCCCTTAAGATGTAATGCAGTTAGAGGGACGCGCCTTCCAAGCGGAGGAAATGCAAGGTTGTTGTTTTGTTTTTTTTTGTGGTGGGGGACACCCCTCTCGAACTCAAGTGGATTGCAGGCTGGTATTGCTGTTCATTATCTTAAAGCGCCCAGTGTCTTGTTTCCACACGTGCCCGGCGCAAGGAAATCTATTGGATAGGGGAATGCTGGTATGAGTGTCTTGACGAAAGAAGCATAATAAGTTTCTTTGATGGAGAGAATGTTTTCATTTGGTGAATGGCGGAGTTGTCATCCAACCGGAAGCCACTGTTTGCCCCTAAGGTGTTCCTGCGCAAGGCGTGTGTTCTTCTTACTAAGTTAACGCCAGCCTTGTTTTTAGTGCTCGACGAAGTTCATGCGTCTGTTCTCACTCAGTTACTCAGACGCTCCGTGCCTGAAATTAAGCTAATTTGTACTTGAGCCACCCTCATATATGCGTCACTTTGGGTGATCCACTACGAACTTACTCCTGAAATAGACAAAATGACATTGGTTTCTGGTATTTTACGAGTACGTCTCTGTGGCTACGAGTGTTTTATGTCTTGACTAACGTCGCGGCCCGTGACGTTTACCCGCTAATATGACTTTTGACCTTATCGTTGCACGCACGACACGCAATTTATCGCCACTTTTGTTTTTGGTTGTTTCAGCGAAGGAATCTTCAAGTGCCCTGAAGATAAACTGCCACTAGATTATGCTAAGGTTAGTACAGTTTTTTGGATGTTATGATAGCGATAAATTCTGGTGTACCTGGCCGACTTGAGCTTGATGGAAGGTCGTGGGGGGGGGGGGGGGGGGGTGGAGGGCTGGCAATGGGGGAGGGGCAGGGTGGGCGACTACCCACATGGTAACTGATTGCAGATTTGACAGTCTGAATGACGTTGTATTTCACGCAGAATATAACCACTTGTCTGAACAAGAGCAGTTGACCATTAAGCTGCTTATCGGGCGGTTAGACCGTACAGCTGTATAGCAGGTCTCGTGGCGTCACGCGAGAGTTGGGTAGAATGAGATCATGAGAGCACGGAATTAATGTGTCGGCAATTGGTACAATATTCTAGATCCCAGGCACCGAGGTACCGAAACCAGCGGACCATTTGTAGTCTCTTTGTTATTCATAGAAACACTCGACAAGCGCACAGAAATCTACTAGCAGATCCGAGTGGCTGTCAATTGCCATTCCTAGGTATAGACTTTAATCAACATTATATATATATATATATATATATATATATATATATATATATATATATATATATATATATATATATATATATATATATATATATATATATATATATATATATATATATATATATATGCTTGCTTGGCGTCGGGAGTCGAGCGGCTACTCTTCAGACGAATTGAATTGAATTGAACACTGCCAGCCCAACCAGGTGACTGTATTATCAACATATCACCCT
Source organism: Urechis unicinctus (assembly GCA_034190875.2). Taxonomy (NCBI): domain Eukaryota; kingdom Metazoa; phylum Annelida; class Polychaeta; order Xenopneusta; family Urechidae; genus Urechis; species Urechis unicinctus. The sequence continues at coordinate 53,692,275 of CM067356.1, read as the reverse complement.
CTCATCTGCTCATGCAACAAGTAATTTTTCCTTTGTATGGTGTTTTTGTGATGGGGGGGGGGGGGTGTCACTATTCGACCCTATTCCACTTTTCTTGGTTGGAAGATGGAGACGATAACGAATGGTGAGCCTTTCACTTGACCCTTGTATATTCCATTTATCGTCTCCTGTTCACTGGTTATCTGATACGCCGTAAGCTTATCTTAGCAACAGATACCAGCTGTTTACCTAGTGGACTATTCACATCATCATGACAAAAATATATGACGTCTCCTCGAACCTATTTCGAACTAATTTGCACCCTTGACGCCTTGCATTGATAAGTTGAGGTCCCTAATGCATAAAGACCTGTCGGAGGTAAAACGTCAGATAAGCCTGGCGCCTTGTAATGGTCAAGGGCATTCCCCCATCACCTTGAAATATGATGCACCCGATGGTTGTCAAGTGGGAAGGTTTTAAAAGGTCGCGTCCAGATTAATTAAGGACTATATATGATGTCGCGGTTATCCGAGTGACCTCATTGGCAGGAGGTCCATTGGAGTACACTATGATGTGGTGATATCTGAGAGGGAGGGTCGAGTATGTCAAGTGCTTATTGGGTACAATGAGATAACCGTCCAAGTCTGTTCTAAAGCTATAACATCCTGACAGTAATGGCTACTCCGATAAACATCTCCGATCCACTTCAATAATCCCTCAGCTCCGCCATAGCTGCGTGTTGTATCGTGCGGTAGCATAGGGTCTGTGTGATTAGCGTGCGATTGATCATGTTACCCAGCTGTTTGGGAGCGGATATGATCACGTGGTCTTAGTTAGCACAGGGTATATTCACCAAATGATTGATTTACTGAGATATCCACACGGGACTGATGGGTGATGGGTGGTCTATTAGCGTCATGTATCCAGGTGCTGACCAGTTTAACATTGTTGTATGCGATTTAGTGCACTCTGTCTTTCTTTCATTGCTCCGGCCTAAAGCATTCATCGGGAGCGAGGACTTGTAGTACTTTAACTCTTACAGTGACAAAGCCAGACGCGAAAAGCTATTCCGTCTTCATTCTTGCCATCGAATTATATTCTGACTTTCGCTCGGATATCTGGGCCACGAGCGCTCGGATTTCTAGTCACTGAAGTGGGATGATTGACGTTGGCTGGTGGACATGGTAATGAGTTTAGTCACAAGTGATTGACCAATGACTCCTGCCCCTCGAGTTGTCTTACAGAAATGCTTACACTACAACAGCCGCCGATAATTCATGCTGCAGTTCTGATCGAGATTCATGAGCGTTTCAAGTTTTAGCAGCTGGTTTCGCGGCGTCTGTGGCATCCTCGCGGAAAGGCATTGAAGAGCTATCAAATAACAACGCGTCCCATTAGTATTGTGGCTGGTGTGAGCCGCACGCGCATGCGCGGCACGCGTCTGAGCACGCTCGTAGTACATCTTGAGTGTTTCGATGAGGTTTCATTTGTAAACATGCCATGATGAACAAGGGATAAGAATTAAGGATGTTAATGGATTCGGAAATCATCTTCTGTGAATGTTTATACAATTCTAATGCATCGCGTATGTACGACGGTACTCAAGGGGAATGGATGAATTTTATTTACCAGCGGAAATTATGTTTAATTAAAGTAGCATTCTAGACTGTAGCTCCGGTCGAACGGTAATATGAATATATACCTACTCAGACGTCTTGTAGGGCTTTCCAGACCACTGTCTATATCCTATCACTAATGTCGAATAACTGAGTGGTGCGATTGTCGTCTATTTCTTATTTGTGTCAACCATTTGTTCCCTTCAATGTGGCTTTCCTTCGACATATCAGGAATAGGTTTTTTCCTTGAGCCCATAAAAAACATCTGCGAAGTCTGTTGTTTAGGGGAAAAGCGAATGCCTGTAGTTGAAGGGGTGTCTCTGGACCTTCCTTCTGTAATTGACATACCGTGTTCACCTTGATAATGAAACGCGCCATTAAAGCCCGCACACATAGTTATACAATATATTAATTTTTTGCATTGGTGATTAAATGGAAAAAGTGCAAATGATATACAGCATCGCCGAGAAATCGCTTCAAATCACAAACATTATCGTTCTCATCGGGGAACACCTGTGTTCATTAGCGCGCGCTCCTTTGGTTTCCTGGCGGATAAAGTTAACCAGTTGTTTAGTCACAGAGTAAGTTCTTATGTAGTTAATCGAAGGGAAGTTCTAAGAAAGGTAATGAACAATGAAAACAACAAAGACCAGCTAATCCAATTATCCCAGGTGCGAGTCCATTGATCTCTTTTTGACCACCCATAGTCTGGTGGATATTGGCCTTTTTCATCTGATTCCTCCATTTCCTCGCACTATACCTTTGGTTAGCGGTCTGTGGTGTCTCAAAGGAGTTTGGGTTAGGATTATCATGGAAGTGGCCGAGTTATTTAAGAGGCCTAGCGCTGTTTTTACAGGCTTTCCATACGCTCAATACAGCGCTGCGCTCTCCATGATAGACCCAGGGTCGTTGGACGCCACGATAACACTCCGAATCCTGGCGCGTGAGGTGGGATAGGCAGTACTAGTGATGACTTGTGTTGTGTGGCCTTCCTTAACAATCTTCCATGTTAGCCCGCATCAAGTGTATCTGAGATATCGGGGATTGAAGGTGAAAAGATTGACCCATATGAACTCAAACATTTCTCTTCCGGGTTTTAAGAAATCGTTATACAGTTTCCATATACAGACGAAGGAATTTACCAGCAGTATTTCCCCTCCAACAAATTTATGTATGATTACAATTCCGATTTATTTTTACACAAGTCTTTAAAAAAATGAGGATTCCCTTAACCATAATAATGACTTCTATTTATAAGTATGAATATACCCTCGGTGCGTGGGCACATAATAATATTGCCGGAAGTAGACCACAACCTATATTGCCGGCGGCAATGTGGATATTTTTCTTCGATGTAAAACTTTGTGTGGTCGATGAAATAGCAGGAGATAGGGTGAGAGTAGTTGATGCGTAACAATACTATACATATCTTCTGAATGGGTACAAGCAAGGTTTGTATGCGTAATGGTCTCTCTGTTGTTGCCGTCATAGGCGCTTGGTTGGCGGTGTTGACCTGAATATATATTATTGATCTAAGCACAAGGGGCTCCGAAGCCTGATATCGGGAACCGAGCTCCAATGGTTGTGGTCCTGTTGAAGTAAGTCCGCCGTGTTTTTCTTCCGACACTGAACCTTGACGCGATGAGACGTGACAATGTGAGCCATGACGTTATGAAACAATGACAACATGATGTGTGTGGTCGTTACCCATGACGTTATGAGACGTAATAACGTGAACAATGGCGTTATGAGACTATGACAACATGACCCATGACGTTATGAGACATAACCCGTGACGTTATGAGACGTGATAACGTGAACAATGACGTTATGAGACTATGACAACATGACCCATGACGTTATGAGACGTAACCCGTGACGTTATGAGACGTGATAACGTGAACAATGACGTTATGAGACTATGACAACATGACCCATAACGTTAGGAGACGTAACCCGTGACGTTGTGAGACGTGACAACGTGAGCCATGACTTAATGAGACATGACAACGTTACCCATGACGTTATGAGACGTGATAACGTGAACAATGACGTTATGAGAAGTGACATCGTGAACGATGGCTTAATGAAACGTGACAACGTGAACGATGACTTTATGAATCGTGACAACGTGAACGATGGCTTTAAGAAACGTGACAACGTAAACGATGACTTTATGAAACGTGACAACGTAAACGATGACTTTATGAAACGTGACCCTGCTGCTGAGAACCAATATTATAAAGTGTTCATTGTATTATTGACTCGACGAATATCCGTTGAAATCATGTGCGTATAAATTACCAGGAACACCCCGGCTTGATGTTTCAAATCAAGAACCTGCGTGCATTAAAAACCTATGCCATTGTTGATTGGTCCTGGTTGTGTTGGTAGGCTGTCGGAAGCCCACGCCTTCTGTGGGAGGTGGTCTAATGTCAAGACATATATTGGCAGTTAGTCACAACATTGTTGTTACTGCGTGTGACGCCCTTGGTCAACGAAGGTAGCATTGAGGCGACTTTCGGTGATCGTCATATATATGAGGTCAAGGCGGTGATTTCTTGATAAAACGTTGACATGGATGACTCGTCGGAAGTGGGAGGGCGTTCTCAAGGTTTTTTTCTGGTTTCCTTCAATTGGCGGCGTTGATTTGACGATATGAGCATGGGTCCTCTCGTGCGCTACCTGTGTATATCACGCGCTACCTGTGTATGTTACTCGAACTTGGAAGGTTAGTAGCATGGTTTATACACGTCTGTCCAGTTCGAGTACAAATATAATGTGCTCGGATCTCCAATGTCAGTTTTCCACGCGCCGTTGGCTTTTTGTCGGTTCCAGGTTCATAATTTGTTTCCGTTTTGTCTAAGTGCTAAATTGACTTGATTATAATCTTTTAAAAGTATTAGGAATACCGCGTCAACTCCGCCTTATTCTGGTTATAAATAACGTGCTTTCAACAAGTTGAGGAATCGGTCTTGAAAATAGCAGGATCACAAATTGGGCGTGATTTTCGGATATCATTTCCAAAAGCAGAAGGGAATCGGTCACTGAAGGGTGTCTTCCTGAAAAATATTTTCATGATATATTTTTAAAGGCCCTTGGAATATTTATGGAGGGTCCGAGCGCTTCTGATTCAACTGACATTTATCTATTTAACCACAGGCTATGTTTCGTTTGGTGTGCTTAGATTTATCCTGACCCTGAATGCCACATTGAAATCATGACGTCATCAGTACATTGCGTTCGATATGAGGAGGGATGTCGCTGGGTCGACCAGCTGCAGAATCTACAGGTAGGTTTGATACTTGGTTACCATGGCCACATCGTACCTGGTGGTATGATATGCACCAAAATTCAACATCGGTGGGTTTATAAGGAAATAGACATGAGTGTTGCTATGTCGAACAAAACAATTATCCACTACCAATACTGTGTACTGTAGAGCAAAACCTGCTTTTAACGAACGCCTTATAGGCTCAGTATCCGTTATAGAGGAGATGTCCGTTAACAGCATTTTAGTTTGCTCTAAGATATCAAATGAGAACAATTATCCGAACAGCTATCCGCTTGAGCAAGGTTTGCTGTATTCTACTTCTCTATTCGCCCACTTTATTCACTGCTCGACTCTTTTTCAGGGTCACATGGACCAGTGTCGCTACGACTCGATGCAATGCCCCAATCACTGTTCCACCATTATGTCACGTCTTAGTCTGGACGACCACCTGCAGTACGCCTGCCCGCGGCGACAGGTCACTTGCGAGTTCTGCACTGTCGATTTTTCCGGTGACGCAATGGAGGTAAGCGTCTGCAATGCGAGGCGTCTCAACCCATCTCCCGTTCGTTATTTTAATTAAATATGAATAGATGTTTATGTTTTTACTTCCTGATAACATATGTCAGTGCTGTGCAATGGTTTAACGTTTAAGACGTTTGAAAGAATAATGGTTTCATTAAGGTCACATGGTATGCGTTGCTATGTTACAGGCTCACCAAGGTAACTGCCCCATGGAAACCGTCTGGTGCGAGAATAAATGTGGCGCACGTCTTCAGAAGCGTTTCCTCAGCAACCACATGCGAAATGAATGTCACAAACGGACACTGCCGTGTTCTTACTGCAAGAAAGAGTTCGTCTATGAAACGCTGCAGGTATGAGGGAGGCTGTTGAAATGTGTGCCGTGTCACTGACAGTATCAATGGTGTCCACCCACCGTCATCATAATCATCATCGTCTTTATCTACAATGTCAAACTGGATCGTCATCGTCATCCTAACCGTCGTCTTCTTTACAATAAGCATCATCCCCCCCCCCCCCTCGCCCCTGTGTTGTCATTGTCAAATTATAAGCTCATGACAGCTGTATTACATTAGCTTATGGCAGCTGTAGTTCATGAGTTTATGACAGCTGTACATATTGAAGTACATGCTTAATTTCTGAATTGTTTCAAAACAGTTAGGCATACGACCCTGGTATAAAAGTTATGCGAACGGCAGGAGCAATATTTTTTTTATTTGATCCTGAACTTGTTTAGAGTCGCTTAAAATAAAATTATATTTCTGTGATAAATATCTGCTGTATGTTCTGTCTGTGTAGAATCACTACTACCAGTGTCCACGGTTCCCAATCAGCTGCCCTAACCGCTGCGAGCCAATCAAGATCGCGCGAGAAGACGTCGAGATCCACCTCATGGATAGCTGCCCGTCAGCCACAGTACCCTGTACCTTCACCAACGTGGGCTGCAAACATTTGGTAAGGACACGATCTTATTTCTATTCTCAAGCCGATAGGTTTTAACCGGTGCTAATTTGGAATGTGTTATATTTTCATCCGTTAATCGTAGGGGATAGGGGGGAGGTTTACCGCAAAAAGAATCAGATTTACCCTGATAATGCTTCCCAACCATCGCTTTCATTCTGGTCCATCAACGCGCGATGTCGCCTTGTTGATGTAATCGACATGGAACTCGTATGTTTCATTTCAAACTTTTTATTTTGATTTAGATGATGAACCTCAGTCGGATCAATGGTCTTCAATGGCAATTGGTTGATGCGAGTCCTCCCGCGTTAACACCATGTCTTAATGCAAGGTTTAGGGTGTTGAGAGATTTTACTCTACGCTTGAATCAGACACTTTATGAGAGTCTCGACTTGGCTGACATCAGCTTATGCATACAGCGAGGTTGGACTTTGCTTACATCAGCAGCACGCTGACATCACGAATTAGTAGGATATATTCCTTGAGATACAACCGATGTCTACACATTGAAATCGCAATTCGTAGATGCTGGTTAATAGGAAGTTTAGTAAATTTGTTGACGTGTCTGTCTCTGTATCTCGCCTAGATATATGTCTCAAATGTTAAAACAGCCCGTTTTTTAGCTTTGGAGTGCATGTTCCCAGCAAATCACGCGACACGCACGAAAATAAGAAAGCGCTGTCAGTTGCAGCGAATGCCACCTTGCGGCGTGTCGAGATCAGACCAATTATTCGTGGCTGGTGTGAGCTTTATCTTCGAGGTGTGTAATTGCTGACGGAGGGTATCGGAGTAATCTGTATGTTGTCGCTCCATGTGACGTGCCTTGGGTGGTGATGTTATGTTGTAATTTGCGATAAGTGATATCTCACCATAGTCGCATACTTTCTGATCGGAGACTTCGAATCAGTTTGCAATTTACACTCGATGTGTTTCAGTACTTTTCATAAATGCTGTTTTCACACGTACAAAATAACGTCCGCTCAACTTGACAGCCTCTAAGTGAATCTCCTCTTCTGTTATGAAGACCAAGCAGTTCAATCTAAATCCGATCGGTACCTATGATCGAGAAAAGAGCGCTTATGATCGCGACCATTGACCCTTCGATCCCTATTGTGTAGCCGATTGATACGACCCAATATCTGAACACTTTTTTTACAATTTCATCCAATACCTCTTGCAGGCTAATGGTCAGTTAATGCAAGCATTACTCAAACTCTGCCGCTCCATTCAGCTATTGATTCCCTCGCTTAGGATACATTTGAACGATCGCGTAATCTCCCAGTATTCGATAATGCCCCATTGGTTTAAATGCATACAGTGCGATGTAGGGGGTTTCCAAATGGTTTGTCAGTCGCGGGTTAGGATTCGACAGAGGTGGGTTAGTTTACCTCTGAACGAGGATCAACCGTGGATCAGATCGGGGGCGTGTTTAAGCGGATTTCCGAACACGCTAAACAAGAGATGCGCGCTGCAGGTCACCGCCGCTAGAAAGTTCACAATCCGATATGAAAATCGTTTTGAGTTGAGAGTATTTCACTCTCTTTGTTGTCGCAAAATAATAGATATATAGTTTTTTGGCCGCTAAATGCTATCGATCGAAACAGATGAAATGAGGATTTGAACGTTATGATTATATCGATTGTGTTATGTTCGTTATGACGCAGTAGTTATCCACGAAGTATATAACGTCATCTTGTTTGTTCACAGTGCCCGCGGTATGCTTTGGAGAAACACCTCGATCAAGACGCTAGGCGTCACCTTAGTCTGCTAGGTCAATTAGTGCAATCTCAAGAGCGCAAAATACAGGATATGTCAGAGCGACTTCTGACAACGGCTTGCATCACAGATGGAACTTTTCTCTGGAAAATCGCTGACTTCCGGTCCAAACTCACAGAAGCCAGGGGCCATCCGTCAAATGCCGAGATCAAGAGCGAGCATTTCTATACCAGTCGGTACGGTTACAAACTGGCAGTCTCTCTCTTCCCGAATGGAAATGGTTCCGGTGAGGGCACTCACCTTTCAATTTATATTAGAGTAGTGAGTGGGGAATATGACAATCTCTTGGAGTGGCCCTTCAGACTTCCAATTTCATTCAAAATATTGGATCAGTGTTCGGATCCAGATAAACGCATCGATATCAAGGAGAGCTTCATTCCGAATCCATCGTGGAAACATTTTCAGAAGCCTGCAAGTAATATGGACTCGATGGGGTTTGGCTATCCAAAGTTTGTTTCTCAGGAGACGCTGAAAAGTGGATCTTATATTCGGGATGACTCAATCTTCATTAAGATTAAAGTGGATGTGTCAAAGTTCATCATGCCATGAGCTGCCAATTAATCTTGATTGGTCAAGACATTTGGGCTTGTGCTTAATTAAAATAGGTGTACTTTTCAGAAAGGACACTTATGATTGTGTTAACTGACATTAACTGCTCTTGCAGACTTTATATCCTGAAATAGATGTACTCGAGGTTCATTGTGCAATTAGGAAATGTTAAACAGTGAGGAAAATAGCATAACCGTAGTGTTCATGAGATGAGCAAAATTCTATTGATTGGAAAATTTGGCAAACCTGACTTGTGGGGCAGCATCCAGATTAGGTGATTCCGGTGAAATGGACCAAAATGTCTTCATTTGTTTTTTGCATCATACTTGTTAGTGTAACTTGTTTTAAGAGCGGGATCGCTGAATTTGGTGTGAGAATCTGCTAACATGATTATACAAAGCACCATGTCAGGAAATGTCGAAAGAATCAGAATTGAGACGGAAATAACAATATTTGGATTCAAGTTGTAAAACAACTTCATGTGAAAGATAACCGATTGGTGCTTTTTGAAATTCTGAATCATGTCATTGGTAAGTTCTGTGTGAAGGACCTGATGGGATCAGCTTGAGTGATACAGTGATGTTAGCATAATGGTGATCACGTCGAGCCACACGGTAGTCGTTCTTATGGTGTCTGGAAAGTTTTATTTACCATACATTGTTATTTTAACCACATTTTATTGGTTAGGGGATGAGCATTGGTCATATACGTTATGATGTATTAGTTGACTGCTATCTTGAGTATTTGTTAATGTTTGACATTTGATAAATAACCAATATTTACAAGCTGTCCGTCTGTATATCTGAAATGTGGTACCTGGAGAATTCATGCGACACATTTTTGTCCTTCATATATTAGTCCTGCTTCCTGTTTTATATCAAGTCAGGAGTCTGGCTGTAGATTTCGATTATGTTGTGTTCCCTTGTAATGAACAAGTGTCAGCATTTTTATTGATTGTACAGATTGTGTGTGTGTTTGTTTGAAAAAAGCAAATTTTTGTTTTTGACATGTGTGTTAGTGTTTGCTGTTATTTATAGAATGAGTGACTGTATCTCGTGTAAATAAACGGCATGTTTGAAACTCGAATGGTTTCAGGTGCATTCATACATTTAAATCCCTGGCAAATTGGAGTTCAAGACATTCAAAGTGATGTGCTCCCGTTCTATCGTTTTCTAAAGGCAATGAGAAAGTGAAAGTTTGCACCGATCTTCTCATGCTTAACCGAGTTGTCGGAAGGGGAGGGAGTAATGTTGGCCATTGGACCAAGGCCTGGAGCAAAGGTCTTCTTTAAATTGTATGAAAACTGGAAAAATCTGGATTTCATAAAATTACCCCAGATGAGGAGAACACCATCTGACTGCCTCCATCACCTCATTTGTTCGGTTCACTTGCACAAGCATTGCAATCGAAATCATATCCGTACCAGAGGTTTGCCAGCGCAAAGCCAACAAAATTTACAAGGTGCCGTCTGTCGAATGGATGACAATGTGATCTATAGAAGGGACGAGGAAGAGCACGGCGCCAAATACTAGCCGTTTGAAAGTCGATCATCGAAGGCTGAATGCTCAATCGAAGAAAATATTCTATTAAGCATCAGAAATACTATTCACAAAGTACCATCTCATGAGTGAAAGACAGATTTCGCGTGTGAATAAGGGAAGGGTGAGACGGTAGGACCCGTAGGTTTCATGTCTTGTTATAAACGATGTGGGGAAACACATATCACCCACGTAACCATGCGATAGCTAACACTTATAGAGAAGAAAATGGGAAATACGGGGGTGCACAGGCCTAGGTTAACAATAAATAGACATATCGTGTGGCGTCCTTCCCTCCACCAATCAGAGCTCGAGAAAAAGCTCGGACTTTTTCTCATATCGCCAGCCAGCCATGACTGTCTCAACATCACCCAGCTGTTCTGGTCGAGTTGAGAAAATCCCTCATGGCCTGACCATAGAGGCGATTAATATCAAGCACACATTGCAAGTGTTATAACAGGGGTTTTCTCAAAAAAGCTGTGCTTGGTAAACGTTAATCTGGTCGCGGATTCCTCATAGGGGAAGTCCAAGTATTACCCCATCTCCCCGGTTTCTCGCTGAGACGCGAAATCTTAAAGAGACTGTTCAGCCACATATAAGGCAATCAGGGATCATTTCGTTATTACATTACTACGATTAACGCAGACGTAAGTTATGACATCTTCTAATTTGTGCTGCCGAGTTTACATGATGGAAGTTATGTTGATAAGTTTTTAACATTATTATTTGACTGGAAATGTTCATGATATACTGTGGAGATCTGTTTTATTCAGTTATGTCGTTCCATCGATAACGGTGCCTCCCTAAAACCATGAACTACACGAATGTTAGCTGTAAATCATAACGCGCTCTGAATTTACCTCGCTAACGATGTGTATTCTTCCACTTTAGTTACATAATGTAGATTTCATAAAATCTTCACTCATTCAAGTTGTGGGCATAATTGTGCACACATTAGACCGACAAGCAGGAAGGATAATGTCCGACAACATAAATGGCGACTGTCGAAGCAAGGATTTTTTTTTCTGAGACCACAGCGCCGCGTAGCGACTGAAAGTCTGAAAATGTAACATTTTTGGTTTCCAAGGTGCTGTTACCAAGCAGCTTGCTAGGCAACCACTTTCCTTATATGGGGCTGAACAGTCTCTTTAACATCTGCAGAGCCAGACAACACAGCTGGGTTGTCCGGTCTAAGGGACGACAAACTCGGCGAGGATCGAGTACAGAAACTCTGAAAGAACTATATCCTGGGTAATACTTAATTAGAAGCATTGACAGGTGATTCCTAAGTCAAGAGTTACATGAAATACCGAAAACGCAACGTACGTGTCACAACCCGACATAAAATTAATGCAATGAAACATTTAAAGAAACGCAAATCACTGAAATTGTATTTTTGTTGAACCGCATAACTTTCGATCTATATTTATGCATGTGGTTCACCATAAGAAAATACACAACAGATATAACGTATGCTTCTATACCCACATAGTCTGCGTCCCAGACTCCAGGGGTTCCGCTACGCTTCTCGCCCTAGAAGGCGAGACTATTGAATATCAGTAACATGTAAACAGCGCCCGCAGCCATCAGGCTGGGGGACCTTGACTAATACCCACACGACGCCAATGAAAAAGGACTCACACAAGGATTGCAGTCGTTTAAGCAACCTTCTTGAATAGTTTTCTTCAGTGGTTGTGACATATTACTCTGACCTTCACCCAACAAAGGTCCTAAATACCGGTTTCACTTATGCGGTTTAATTATAAATTGAAAAATACCCCGTCAGAGAAGAACCGATCTCGTCGGCCTCTCGGCCACAAATGAGACACCAAATGAAACAAGAGGCCCATGGGAGCCATGTGGGAACTTGGCGAACTGCATCCAAATAATTGCAACAATTTCAGAATGGGGCCACAATTGACCAAAATCGGCCAAAAATTACATAAGTTATCATGGATTATAATTTTTTGTGGCAAATGGGGAAACTTTAAATTTTTTTCAAGTTAACAATTGAGATAAGCTTCCATTATATGGATCATAAATAAATATATACAATAAGATGAATTAGTTGGCCGATTTTGAAATTTTCCTGATGCAGTTCGCCAAGTTCCCCCATGTTCCCTTGGGCCTCTTGCTTGTGTAGCGCGAGAGGCACAACGACTTGACCTGATTCTCGCTGCCAGCCGCGCCCAGCGCATTCCTTTGTTCTGCGCGACAGGGCGGCCTCTTGTGAGTCATGAAAATCATTATGATTGCAAAGAGATTCATGGGAAATGAAAAATCATAAGGTACAAATCAGATGATATCAAGGATATAGGCAAGGCATTCGTGACCGGTAGTGACGTCATTGACATCCACAATATTTAAGGATACGTCTTAGTTTGTCTCGGAGAACATGTAAACCAATTTTTATTGCTATAGGACATGTATTGACTGTTTTATAAGCGTTCGAAATATTCATGAAACTTTTGTTGTCATTTGGACCGATACCACTTTTTTTCGACCTTAGGCGCTTGGGAAAACCATTGGTTGGATCGCCGTATATGTCATTAGAAAAAGTTTGCAATTTGAATGAGCTACACGATGGTGTAAAGTTTGTAACGATCCGACCATTATTAACGGAGTTATTCGAGGTACTAGATTTTCACTTATTCGATGACCCTGACCTTAGTTTCAGGTCAAGGTCAAAACAAAACCTCTCGGTTCTGGGCATCATTACCCCCTAACGATGGGTGAAGAAAAAATTGGAAAATTTCAAAAATTGCGACCTGTATCGCGGATCACAACAAATGATATCTGATAGGCGCTCAACATATTCATGAAACTTTTGTTGTCATTTGGACCGATACCACTTTTTTTCGACCTTAGGCGCTTGGGAAAACCATTGGTTGGATCGCCGTATATGTCATTAGAAAAAGTTTGCAATTTGAATGAGCTACACGATGGTGTAAAGTTTGTAACGATCCGACCATTATTAACGGAGTTATTCGAGGTACTAGATTTTCACTTATTCGATGACCCTGACCTTAGTTTCAGGTCAAGGTCAAAACAAAACCTCTCGGTTCTGGGCATCATTACCCCCTAACGATGGGTGAAGAAAAAATTGGAAAATTTCAAAAATTGCGACCTGTATCGCGGATCACAACAAATGATATCTGATAGGCGCTCAACATATTCATGAAACTTTTGTTGTCATTTGGACCGATACCACTTTTTTCGACCTTAGGCGCTTGGGAAAAAATGCCGTATATTCATTAGAAAAAGTTTGCATTTGAATGAGCTACACGATGGTGTAAAGTTTGTAACGATCCGACCATTATTAACGGAGTTATTCGAGGTACTAGATTTTCGATGACCCTGACCTTTTTTGGGTCAAGGTCAAAACAAAACCTCTCGGTTCTGCGCATAATCGACGCCTAACGATTGGCGAAAAAAAATTTGTTTACATACATACAAACAAACATACTTACAAACCGGGCCGATCGCCATAACTTGGCGTTCCGAAAACGCCAAGTTAAACAGCATCAGCCCCCTAGTGACCTAAAGACGCGGTCGTTTTGGTGTAAAACTGCGCTTGATTATCGTTTTAAGGTGCCATTGCGATAAGTATGTCTTCACATGTTCACACGGATGATATGGGGAAAATACACGAGGACGTATGACCATGCGACGGCTAACACATAATGGTTGCCACTTCAGTCATACGGTACAGTAGCCATCTAAACATTGACATTTATATAATTTTCTGAACCCTTGGCCGTCTACATTTGTTATATTGGTCCAATTAAGCTCTCACCACTTGTACGGGCCATGAAGCCCCAATTCTATACTGAGGGCTGTAATACGTCCATCTACAATTCGTGATAGACTTACCAGCCAACCTCACCATCTGTCTTAAAGTTACAGAAAACAGATCGGAATTCCCTGAAGACCGTACACCCACCCACAGGGATTTGCATTGGCCTGCCGGCTGCTATCTACTATGTATATATTCCTCTCCGGTTTATGTATACACAGAAAATGGCGACCGGCAGGCCAATGCAAATCCCTGTGCACCCACCAGTTTACCTGTAGCCAAATATATTCTCTTGCTTATATATAAATCGCACGACCTTATGTGCAGCATACATCGACTCAAGATCTTAATATGTCACAGAGCACCGAAACTGTTTCATTCCAAATATCATGATAATATTTTATCTTGTACAACCAATAGGTTCTTTTAACCAATAAGTTATTTTTTATAGTATGTTATTGCTGATGCCGTTTCTAGTCTGCAATCTGCAAGATAAGTACCATGCTGACCTTACATCATAACGCTGTGCCTGCTGACTGATCATACTGACCTTACATCATAACGCAGCGCTAGCTGACTGATCATGCTGAACTGACATCATAACGCAGCGCTCGCTGACTGATCATGCTGAACTGACATCATAACGCAGCGCTCGCTGACTGATCATGCTGGATAATGTCTTAAATGAGAAAATATTTTGCTTGGTTTTTCAGACAGCTCATTTGCAACATAAGTAGCAAATATTCACCACGGGGGTGGTATAAGTTTATCAATTAAACACTAGGGTAGGTATAACTGCAAAATATCTATGTTTTCCCTTACAGCATTGGTTATGCCTGTCGATAAGTTTGCCTAAATGAGAAAAACACAAATTGCAAAAAAATAGTATAAGAAATTGTTTTCTGTAAGGCCCCAATAAAAGAGATGGCTTCTTAAAGCACTATTTCAATCTATTGGGAATTTTATATGCAAATAGTGAATAGGATGTTATGTATGGTGAAATACTAACAACATTGGAAAGTGTGCTGAAACTGGCATTATACACACCACTGCCTTCTTTGATAGCATTATCCATCAATAAAAAGCCTTATATTCATACCTTGGCAAGCAACCATAAGCTTTGCCCCATTTCTCCTAGGGCATATTTATCTCTCCAGTTATCGTTATTCTATAATATAATCCTTCTGGATCTTTATTGATATCTCTTGGCTTGATCCTATCATGCCTAACAGCTTTATCATAGATGCCCTGGTTATATGAACGGCAACATGACCTCTCCAGGGGTCATAGGCAGATATTGCATAGCATGATGATGTTGTAAACAGTTTTTTTTTATTTTACCCAGCATATTTACATATTTTCATATGATCCTGCATTCAATATGAATTTCACAAAAATGTAATTGATATATTTTACAGTATATTCAATGAGAAGACAATGTTCACCACATTAACCACAATAACAAGATATAACGAGTTAATCAATGTAATCCAAGTCATCTGGGATCCCAAACTGTTTGTCGACTACACTGTCTTCAAAGTGGAATTTATTTTTCACCCAAGACTTAATGGAGAAAATGTTATCTGAAAGGAGAACGCAAGAGATCATCACACTAATTATTGCTTTTCGTGACCTACAAATCTTACAAATAGCATATTGATAAGGGGAAGTGGATAATGATTAAATAAGAACCTGGCTTTATGGATACCTGACTCTTACTGACACAAGTTCTACTCAATCTATTTCAGGTTAAGGTTGAAACAAGCCAATTCCAAACGAAGACACAAGTCTATGATTGATGTCTGAACCCAGCCCAGCGAGCTAAGAGCAGAATAACGTCATCAAAATCAATACTTGCTAAGCAGCTAAATGATATTAAGTTTTATAACTAGGTATAAATAGATCTAGAGGCTCAAAGAACATCTAGCATCAGGATACCATCAAAGAGCCTATAGCTATGCAGATTTTATGGTAGTGCTACACAACAATGGGCATTTGTTTCACTCATTTGCATAATCAGTGCATAGCTAGTCAGAGTGAACCCTCTTAGCATAGCTATAAACTCTTGGCTGTCATGTTTAAATCAATGTTGATCATTTACACCATCATAACGTACCAGCACCTGTCAACTCATGTTCCTATCCAACGGATTATTTGGTGAACAAATATGTTCAACCCTTTAAGGTCAAAATAATTCTAATGTATTAACTTATCTGCTCAAACTACTGTATACATTTCTTGTGCAACACACCCATTACTAATGTACCAGAAATCAACCCATCCCCACATAAGGTGATGAATATCAGCCCTAATTGAATATCATTCATTCATTTGTCTCAGTTATTCTCTCAATTTGTTAGAGTATCATATTCCATTAAGAATATTAGCTCACTAATTTACAATGATGACTAACATTCCATAGAAACCTTCTATTCACATTCTAAATATAACCTAAATCCACTCATCCACACTGATGTCTTTGTATCTTTCTGCCATACTACTCATTAATTACTGCCCACTCACCCGTCCATCTGTTGGCAGATTCTTTGCAAACGGACGCTTCCTCCTTCATCTCTTCCACGACCTCAGGGTCGCAGTCATGGTAACGTTTCAGCTCACTCTCCAACTCTTGACACTCACTCTGCTTCGTGGACAACTCAGATAAAATGGCTGCTCGGTTGTCCTGTTACCAAAAAAAGAAAGAATTTAGAATAAATAATTTTTTATACTGAAACATTTATAGCAACATTCCTAACAACCAGAACAACTCAAACTGTAAAAATTATGAATGCAACATATCACAAAACTGAATTCTTAAACTGCATCCTAAAATTGTCAAAGCCAAAAATAAATTTATAAAAACCCCAAGTTATCTACACCAGTGCTTATTAAACTGGTAAATGGCTCAAAGGTGAATTATTTTTGGGAGAAGTTGCAGGTTAATAATGCTTTGTGATAAAGATTCGACAGTGACTGACATTCACAAAGTTTAAGAAGTTCTGTTCAATTTCATACTTTCATGTGATCATGTAGTTGGGATCATAATGTTCATGAGAACTTCTAGTAATGGAAAGAGGAAACATTCAAGTAGGAGAAGGATTGAGGATCTGACCGAATCTTCTCTCCCAACTTGTGCCTTGGATATGAGTTCTTCTACATGCTTCCTCTTGCTCACAATGTCTGTGATACTCTTAGTGAGGTCATTTATCTTTCTCTTCCTCTTACCACACACACAAGAATGTAGAAGCAGCTTCTCAAAAGGTGAATCAGTTAAGAATTGAATGGATACAAAGTTTGGATATTATATCATCTGAAATGCAATGTCTGTGTAATAAAGGAGCCAAGAGTCAAGTCATGAAATTTAAAGTAATTAGATTTCCTAATAGTTCTTACATTTTGGCTGGCCTTGCTGGGAAACGCCCAAAAATAAACTGAAGTTCCTATCTTCTCTGTGTCCACCATTCCATCGTCGACCAAGCTCGTCAGGATATCCTTGACAGACATGGATGTTATTCCTTTCTCCTTCTGGCAAAGCTTCTCCAATTCCTTCAACTGAAAGAAATCTTTCTGGAGGACACAAGAAAAATGATCAATCCATACACTGAAATATTCGAGGATTACAGGACTACAAAGTTAAATTGTCATTAATGCCTAATGACCCCACATTATGCCAAACATAGTGTAAAATCTGTCAGGCTGCCATGAATAACAGGACAGCCACACAAGTGTGTAAAACAAGGATGACAAGATGAAATCTTTAGCGCTTTGATTTGCATACAGAACCCATGATCTGTAAACGACTTTGCAAACATCTGGCCTCCACAACTATTTTGCTTTTATATGAACATATATCTACTTTTTGTATTTTCACTAACTGACAGCATCAATTATGTATTGATCCTATTAGTGCTCCAAGCCATCATGAGAATGCTAGAGATATGAATGAGCCTGTCATGTATCATCACACATTGATGCAGCACAGGCAGAACCATGACACTAACGTCATTAGATAATACAAATAACTAATACAGCAACCAAACCTTTTCAAAGAAAAACTCCATCATGCGAGTCCTTTTCTCTTCGACACTCAAGCCCCTTTTCTTTGACTGCAGTATCAAATGTGGTCATGGGAAGTTTACATGATTGTTTTGAGTGAAGTAATTCAAATGAAAAAAATCAGTGTTTGGTGGCATGTGGATCTTGAAAGGTTGATGTCTGTATGTATTTTGTCACATTAGCCCAACAGGCAAACAGTCGGATTGAATACCTTGTTGCTCCCAAACTTGGTTCAAAAGTGCTATGTCACATGTTGGCACGTTATCCATTCTATTTCGGTTCATGTCATAGCCTAAGTAGTATAGGTAATGGTGGTTCCAGCCCAGCAGGGGGCGTTTTTGAGAGCATCATTTACCCACTTCGAGTATTCTTTTTGGTGTCTAAGGTCTCAAGAGCTGACAAGAGCTTGAGTCTGTTAGGGCGGACTAAGGACGGGTAGCCTATCGGAGGGCCCTGAGTCGCAGGGGGCAGGCGGCGAACGTGCTCCACCACCAGGCCCAGCCTACAGGCCAGCTACACCACCACCAGGTCAGCTGGGCCAAAGCACGGCTAGAGCATATTGATGGCAGGTTGGCTGGCAGTTGGTTGGCGGATTGTCTGGCGGTGGGTTGGCTGGCAGTGGGTTGGAGGAGGCTGGCCGACTGGAGGGCGAGGTTGGCTGGCAGGGGGGTTTGCGGTGGCCAAAAAATGGGTTGCAGAAATTTCCGCCCTTGTATATGGAGTAGGCTCTAGCCTTGCTTTAGCCCGGCTGGCCTGGTGGTGGTGTAGCTGGCCTATAGGCTAGAGGAGGCTGGCCTGGTGGTGGAGCACGTTTGCCACCTGCCCTCTGCAACTCACAGCTCTCCAATAGGCTCCCCGCCCTTAGTCCGTCTGGAGACTCCAGCTCTTGTCAGCTCTTGAGTCCTTAGGCCCCGAAAAGAATAGTCGAAGTGGGTAAATTATGCTCTGAAGTGGGGGGATTCCTCATCGTTGGTGGGTGGGGTCTGGTCTCAAAAACGCCCCCTGCTGCGCTGGAACCACCATTACCTATAGGCTATACTACTGCCTAGCCCGATAAACAGACCTACCTACTACCTGTTAGACATCCTACTGTAGGTCTAGTCATAGCCAAGTTCCGGTCAAACGGTAATATAACTATATACTACTACTCAGACGTCTTGTAGGGCTAGTCAGCCCTGCATTGCAGCAGACCGTCCGGAAGCCTGTGTCTGTGTATAGCCTGTAGGGCTAGTAATTTCATAGCCCGGTAACCAGACCTAGATTAACTATCGCAGACAACACACAGAAGCCGATTGTAGGTACAGTCATTTCATTGATTAGCCCTTCAACTAAAAGACGTCCGAGTAGACATATATCTATATAAAATAATATCGAAGTGTCTTGCGAATAGCAAGGCAGAATTTCCTTGTACGCACGGTCAGTCGCGCCTGCGTTATTATTATTTTAAGAGCACACATGGGCTCTGTTTTAACCTGCTTGTTTTCTACTTGCAAGAATTGTACTTAGAAAGGTAAAGTTACTACCTTTTTGTGTGTCTCAATTTGGTTGACATTGGTATTATTATTATTTCAAGAGCACACATGGGCTCTGTTTTAACCAGCTTGTTTTCTACATGCATGTATTATACTTAGAAACGTTAAGTTAGTGTCTTCTTGTTTATCTCAATTTGGTTGACATTTGTGTTATTATTTTAAGGGCACTCAATTGAATGTTTTCGCAAGGTTGTTGAAATTATTGCAGTAATGACATAGTTTTAGGTTCTGTAACCAATGTTGAGATTTGTTCCTGCGCTGAATGATTTTTGGATCAGAATATAAGTGAAACAAACAACACCTCGTACATTTGTTATTTATGGAAGCCAATTTATATCACTCCCATGGCCAATTAGTAACAATCGATGGACAGTGAGATGATCCAAGGAGATTGTCCCACATATAAGGGATACATACATACATACATCCTCTTCAGCTTTCATTAGGCTATTAGCCTGTTAGCTGCTCTCTACTTGTACATTGTCTTGGAATAGGGATAAGGGATAAGGTTGCATCTGGCAGTTGTGCATATGGACGATGATATCTCGGGGGTGGGGGGGCACTTGGCCTTATCTGGATATGAAAACCCGTACCCGTCGTACAAGGTCAAAATGGCAAAAAGCATACCCTGTCGTACAAGGTTTTATGCGAATGTATGACCCCTCGTACAGATTGAAGCTGAAAAACATACCCCGTCATACAAGTATGAGGCCAAAAAACCTGTCGTACAAGTCGAGGGGCCGAAAAAACATATCCCGTCGCGCGGCATATATATACTTCCTCTATAAACTTAAGAGCCCCCCCACCGGGGATGATATGCATCAAGCGCATATATGCAGTGAATAAAGTTATAAGAACGGATCGGCACGGCAGCACGGTGACCGTGCGATTAGCGCAGTTCGGAATGTTGACTGCACGGTGACCGTGCGAATAGCGCTGTTCCGGTAGTTGGATGCACGGTGACCGTGCGAATATCGCTGTTTCGATAGTTGGATGCACGGTCACTGTGCGAATAGCATCTTTCAAATAATATATTACCCAGTAGCCGTGTTATAGTACCGTCGTGCGCGGCTAATTACCAGGATTACACAGTTACCGTCCGACCTGGGCTAAGCCTAAGGTTGAATTTAATAAATATTACCATTATAAACGAGTGACAATCGTTAATTTTCCAGATATAAATATCTCTGAACAGCAGAATAGTACTTGAGTCCTAGCATCCACTTGAGAAAAAATTGTACACCATGTGATCGACAAAATTCATCAAAATCGTCTGCAAAACACTTTCTTTCAACTCAAAAAATGGCGCCGTTTTTACCCCGTCACAAGAACATAATTATTTTTAAAAGTCAAAGCAAATTAAGCTATTCTGCAGATTCAAGCTCAATAATTTTATAAATATTACATTCAGTCATAATAATAATAGTTTTCTTCTTTTAATGAAAAAAGATAAATCAGGTCAATAAATGGTCTCAGGGAGCGAGGTAGGGCAACTGTTTATAAACAAAGTTTGACAACAACAGAAATATTTGGTTGAAATATTCATTTGCATTGGTCAAAAATGGACCGTAAAGGAATGTACAAGAACAAAGGTGCGTCTCGGGAAAAACTAAGAGAACGCAGGCGACGACAGAGCACAGGTTTGTTATGCGTCATTATAAGAAAACAAGCAATTTGTAAATCGTCGACGAAAAACGAGCATTCCGCCATGACACGAGGTGCCCTTCTTGCGACCCAAAGTATGAGGCCGTCTCAGGTCACGTGTTATCATGTTCATTGTGTTAGGCCAATTAAAACAGATTAATAGCGTCCTATTTCACATAAAATTTGTGGATGTATAAACGCACAACGTATCCCACTTAAAAATTGTGAAAAATTACTTTAAATATTTATGTATGAAAATAATATATTGTTTGTTTAAAGCTTAATACAAGATGAGCATAGCTCTTTTGAACCTAGGCAAGGCAACTCGCCCCTAGTGTTTTGATGATCTGATGCCATCTATGATCAAAATAAATACTGTCTTGTTTGATGACATTTTTCTTGATGCATGGGGTTTAATCAGCATCATAATACTTTAATGATGGTGAATGGAGTGACGGCCAGCTTCGTCTCCTCTCAAAACAAGGTCCCAGTCCATGTCCATTTCATACATTCTCTAAAATGATACCACCATGCTTTTTTAACTGTCATCTGTTTGAAATAGTATGGACTGCACTTGCATACAGCTACAACCTCGTTTTAAATACAAACACATTGAGATGTGCTCATCGATGATGCCGCCATGACTGCAATCGCAATGGTAGTCCATGTCAGCCAAATACATCAATCGTGATTCTAGGTGCAAATTGTTCATTACCTTCAAAATATGCGATGAAACCAAATAACAGGTTTTTAACGTTGAAAGTATCTGATTTGTCCACTCAGACGTACTGTAGGGCTATGCATACCTCTGGACCTAATCAGATATGCATGTCAAAGGTCTTACACACAAATGTGGACATCTTTCTCAGTGAATATATATCTTATTAGACTTACTCTGTTGAATGTAGCATCCGATTATGAATATAAAGCTACTTTGAATGTAGCTGTACTATTTTGGAGGTGTAAATGTGTCACAGTTGTTGTTTTCATGTTGGATTAAGTGCAAAATATTCATGTTATTTGGAATGAGTGCAGGATATTTGTGTGCCATAGTTGTAATTTGCATGTTGTTCTTGTGTTAGAGCTGAGGCGCGCTCGTCGAGACCAGGCTGTTAATGCCAAACGCATGCGAATCAACGAAGAGGTGGAAGAAGATGTAGAATACACAGCTGAACAGGTGAGCTTCATTGTAAACCACAGCTGAACAGGTGAGCTTCATTGTAATCCACAACTGAACAGGTGAGCTTCATTGTCAATCACAGCTGAACAGGTGAGCTTCATTGTAAACCACAGCTGAACTGGTGAGCTTCATTGTAAACCACAGCTGAACAGGTGAGCTTCAGGGATGCATACCTGATC
Source organism: Urechis unicinctus (assembly GCA_034190875.2). Classification (NCBI taxonomy): domain Eukaryota; kingdom Metazoa; phylum Annelida; class Polychaeta; order Xenopneusta; family Urechidae; genus Urechis; species Urechis unicinctus. Next base: position 53,669,677 of record CM067356.1, on the reverse strand, counting down.
TGGCTTTACAGTGTGATCATGTTGGTCTAGTCCTAGCTGCGTAGCATCTGGCAGTCACATGGCTATGTGCCTGTGACCTAGCATCACAATCATCTTCATCTGCCAACATCGTCATATTATCTTGTTGAATGTGACATTAAACCTCTTTTTGTTTGTCTTCTTAATAACAAATTGCAGTTCTAGATGACCACTATAACTCTAAGATTTAATAACCTGTTACATTGGAGTCCAATAATCATTTCATCCTCAATGTTTACGATGTAATGTTTGCCTGGTGGTTAAGGTGCTGGAGGTCACTCAGAGACTGGTTCAGAAGGATGGAGACCGCAAGGCCACGCTCAAGGTCCTCAAGACAGCCTTCACCCAGGGATCAGCACTCATTGATGAATTTCTCAAGTGAGATCTATTTGTTATCATGGATTTTCATCATATTCATGTTATTCATTCTTTTTGTTCATATACTGTATACGTGTATGTGTTGACAGAGTGGACAACTCTATGAGTGTGTTGGTGGGCATCCTCACTGGGTCTGATGCGGAGCTGCAGCTGGAGGCTGCATGGTGCATCACCAACATCGCTGGGGGTATTGAAGAACACGAGAATTGTGTGTTGAAGCACGCTGGACCTTACCTGGTGACATACCTCACGTCAAGTAACACTGCCCTGCAGGTAAACCAGTCAGCTTGAATGTCTGCCCCAGGTCTGGATCTTTACCGGGCCAATGGCCGCATGCCCTTCCAACTTGGCCGCAATGCCTCTTAGAAAATACACTTGTCGCAGCCAACTTGGCCAGCGTGCTCTTTTCACCTCTGCATCCCACCATGACAGTTGTACACACGGACAACATATGTGCACACAACTCTATTCCCAAAAAGTCGCAGCGAAAACAATAGTATTCTCATGGGCTGGATAATTTATCATTCATTGCTTGTACGTACATACGCATGTACATGTATGCCACATCACATTCAGACGGTATCCTACATGGCGCACGTGGCAGCCTTTCTCGATCCCAGCTCCTCTGCCCCAAACACATACATACGGCGTGACGTTGCCGTGAGATCGAAACCAATGGGGGCGAGGTTGGAGCGGCTTGGACTTAATACATGCCCCGGTTGCTTGTACGAAAAACAGAAAGCGCCTGCTGCACAACTGTGTTACCGAGTGGTGTACCACTCGTGTAGTCGCACTGCAGGCGCTTACCTGTTTTCCGGCTTGGTGCCTCCATGAGTTGGCCTTGGTGCCCCTGTGAGTTGGCCTTGGTGCCCCTGTGAGTTGGCCTTGGTACCCCTGTGAGTTGGCCTTAGTGCCCCTGTTAATTGGCCTTAGTGCCCCTGTTAATTGGCCTTTGTACCCCCGTTAATTGGCCTTGGTACCCCCGTTAATTGGTCTTGGTGCCCCTGTGAGTTGGCCTTGGTGTCCCTGTGAGTTGGCCTTTTCATGCCCTGTGCAATTTTGATGACGGTAACAGGGCTCGAAATTACCACCCGCCCGCCTGCCAATGACGGGTGAAATTTGAGTCGGGCGGGTAAATAATCACAACCACCCGCCCGACTGGCGGGTAGATTTTTTCGCGCACCTCGCGCCCAGTTCAATACAACAGCAGTTGGGCTCGCGTGATTAAAGCGCCGCTTGAACCATAAACTGATAAACCCGACAAACACACGAGATAAGAAAGCTTCCCGGCTGTATACTATCATGTCTTGCATAATTTATTGACCTATAGTGTATAAACTGAAAGTAAACTGTTTAATAAACCGATGGCATAGATAGGCTCACAGAAAAAGTTATACAACTAACGTACCTTGATAGTTTGGGAAGACTTTATAATCCATAGATCAGGGATCAGCTGGCTGAGGTCAGTGTATAATTTTGACCCATCACGGTATCTGGTGTGAAGACAAGAATATGGACAAAAGCCCACCCCACTCCCTCCCAAGCTATCTAATGGCAGCCTCTCGTATTTGAATACAGCATGCACCTACTGACCTGAATAAGTCGAACTGTTACTTGGCAAACAGAACAGAACACTCCAAGGCGGTAACAGGGGTCTTTAATGTGGATTACGTACGATACAAAAAAATATGCATGAGCCAAACAATGAGCATGATACATTGTTAAACTAACAATACACGGATTAACATGCTTATCAAATATGCAACCTTAACGCATACATGTTATCAGCTGTTGTGAAAAATCCCGTGTCGTATACAACATATTGACCCCTGAGCTAAACTAACATCTACACTGTAAGGTAAGAGGTTAGACAGGGAGGGACGGGTGGGAAAACCAGATAGGCTCGGATGCTACGGGCTTGAGAAGCTGCTGACGAGTGTTCGACGGCACAGAAAAATGGCTTAAATACCCGGTAAATGAAATACAAAGCTATTGGTCAAGACCCTGCCCGCTCCCTCCCGGGCCACACCCCCCCCCCCCCCCCCCCCCCACCCCATGCCACCCACCGTTGAGGCCACCCCCCAATAAAATAACCTATGTCCGGTGACATAGCAGGAGGCCAGGGAAACACGCTATCCGGATGTCATAAACATCAAAGGTTAGTTGTATACGGCACCCCCCCCCCCCCCGGTACCGCAGCGTCGCGTTCGTCTGTTTAACTCCTTACATCAAACGTAAGGATGCCAACAACGAATCAACGAGACTCCCCATTTCCTGTCTGTTGACAAATTTTATGTAACCGCTTTTCCATCGCATAAAGGCATTTTTATTTTAATTCATTAATTTGATTTACCATGTATCGTCTGTGAATGGTATTCATAAGACAAGTCAACGCGACGGAAAGACGTAACATCACCAATACGCGCGCGATGTTTTCTTCGCGCTCTCCTCGTCACTTTTCTTCCGCGTCTGCTTTGCGAATGCAGTACGTTCTAATTGCATTTAACGAAAGGCCCACCTGCAGTTGTATGACTTACGTAACGTGCGTGGCGTTTCTTGCGAGTTGACTTCCAAGCCATCAGTAAGCATACCTATATAACTGCATGCGATTTGTTAACGGTACAACATTTCTGAAGATGTCGTGCCTTCAGGACTAATAGGTCGCAGTGATGATGTAGATGAGGAAAAGTATGTGTGTGTTGGAAAATTGTGCTGTTGACCTCATTGAATAAATGCTTGCTTTTTGTTTGTTTTGACAAGTTCGTAAATATTGATTTGAATGTTGCGTTTAATATTAGAATAAAATATTTAAAAACAATAAAAACGCGTACATTTTTGTTTTTTACTATATTATACTGAAAATGTAGGGCCGGTAGAAAATTTGTAGGGCCGGTAGAATTTCAAGGTTACCGGCCCGACTGGCCGGTGAAATATTTGGCTAATTTCTAGCCCTGCGGTAAGGTCTAAGTAACCTGCCCATGCTTAAGATCGAGGCCTGCTGGCCTATGATGCATTATTCGATTTATTGTTAATGAATGTGATGCAGCAGACATTACCATGACATAAAAATAATTCTGTTAATGTTTTGATGACTGTTATAATAATATGATATGCTGTGGATTGTTCTAGGACCAGTGTGCCTGGGCCCTAGGTAATCTTGCTGGCGGTGGTTCTAGTCAGAGAGACACCTTGCGAGCCCAGGGGGCAGTACAAGCCCTCGTTAACCTGCTACAGGTACGTCATTGGATTACAAATTCAATAATAGTGCTTGATATCTTGAAAGACCTTAACTGTGTCGGTGCCATTTCTACCGGATGTGGAAATGAAGGGAAGCATCATCATCCTCAATCATCACATCATCATCCTCAATCATCACATCATCATCATCACATTATCCTCAATCATCACATCATCATCCTCAATCATCACATCATTCTCAATCATCAATATCAGGCAGCAGTGTGTTATAGTGCCGTTACTTTATTCCTCCATTTGTAATCTCTAAGTGGCTAGAAGGTAAATACACAACGCATCTTATCATTTCTCTCAATATCACAGCAGGAGGTGGGCAGACATCTCAGATCATTGCCATAAAATGAAAGATAGCAACAATGGTCCTGGTATAATGCACCCTCACCGCCGTGGCATTTGGGTTTTTAAATCGTTCAATGAATGCTTGTTTCAGGCACCGTTGAATAACGTTGTGCAGTCTGCAGCCTTTGCGCTCTCTAACATTGCTCGGGACAAGGGCCACTCCAAGCAAGTAGCAGATCAGCATTGTCTTATCATTTCAACTTCTCTACGATATTCACCAGCTAGTCGGCAGAATAATTGGTGTTCATGGCCCATTGTAGACATTGGTATAATTGGTAATAATTGTTTATCAGGAATGAACATGTGACCAAATTTAAATGTTTGTCAGGATAAATTATCTGTAAATCCTGGTCATTGTCAGGTATATATGATAATCAAATACAAGTGATTGTCAGGAAATTCATCCCCAATAATTACCACCTTGAAATGTGAATGTCTAATTGTGGTGTTTTGCTGACAGGGAACTGATTGACTTGGGGATCCTTCCTAAGCTGTGTGACCTCTTGGTGCTGAAGCCAGACTCTACAGACGTCGTGGGGGAGGCTGCTTGGGTTCTCACCTACCTGGCTGCAAGGTGACACTTCAAACACAATAGACAAATCTGCTCATCTTTAGAATTTTGGAGTTTTTTTTTATTTCAGCCCTTGATATATGTATTTAAACTATTCACTGTACATCATGTGCCTCTGCTACAACTAGCCTTGTTTTGGGTTGTTGAAGCGGTGAACATGAGCCTTTGATTCTGGAGGCCGGCATTCTTGAGAAGCTGGTGCAGATTGTCATAGAAGCGTCGTCATTACCTGCTGACAATTACAAGGTGAGGTTGTCCATTTCTGGTAGTGTATTGTATGAGTCAGCAGCTAGATTCACTCACCATTAGTGTTCATTTCTTCAGCATCATAGTTATTATTGTGATCATAATTATGAACATTATCATTTTATCATCATTATCATCTCTACATTTTATATCTTCATTTTTACGTCATTATCATCTCTACCCTTTCTCGTTGAATTCAAGTGTTGAAGGCCACATATCAAACTATGTATTTAGACAATAGTGAGATGCGTGATACATCTGTTAGATGATATGCAATCCTCCATCATGTCACATATCCCCATGGTATTACACCAACTTGATGATGTTAAATATTTCAGTTGCTGACCCCTGTATTGCGTTGCCTCGGTAACCTTTGTAGTCGCCCTGACGACGCAGCAGACCGTGCATGTAAGGATGGGGAGCTGGTGAGTTCGTTGAAGAAGCTGTTAAGCTGGGAACACCGCCACATCAAGAAGGAATCGCTCTGGGTCATCTCGAACATCACCAGTGAGTGGCACCTAGCGGTCTTTTGAGTAGATTTTCTTGTTATCATAGTCTATTAAGTTATCGTTGATGTGAACTGGTCATTATAGCTATTGCACTCAAGCCTAAATACACTTCTTAAGTGCTGACATATTGATATAGTTATGATCTGGGAGGAGGGGTATTTTAAGACTCAAGTGCCAGTGACCTGTTGTGTGTAATGAATTTGTCTATCCGCAGTTTTCTGTCTATTGCATTGCTGTCATGCTCATAGTCTTACTGTCTCTTCCACCCTCTGCTCGACGCTTATGCTAATGAGGTTCAGGGTGTTATGTTTCGGTTACCCCGCCCTTCATCATCAATGATGTGATAGCTAGATGGGTAAGGGACCCATTGTAGGCAAGCGGCTATGACATTAAATCACCTCTACCCACTATTCTATCAGTGTTAACGACCAATTAATCTGCAAGCACACATCCCAGGTGCTTTTGATTTATCAACTTGGTTCAGCTACATAATTAGCAGACACCATGATCTAATGAGGCCTGAAAGACAAGTGGCTCATATTTGCCTCATGGATATGCAAAATCATGAATATTCATTACCTGTACTCTCATGATGCCAGGAGTATCATGAATATTCTTCAGCTGTGTCCATCATGATACCAAGTTCATGAATATTCAGGCATGGGCGGAGTTGTCATTAGAGGATGTTGTGTATGTGTGCTGGGTATCAGGCTGTACTACAGCCAGTCAGCAGGTGTTAGATGGAAACCTGCTGGAACCTATGTTGGCAATTCTCACCACCTCAACCTTTGACATCAAACACGAGGTGAGCGTTAACCGTGTCAACGCAAGGTTGTAAGACAGTACCAGCTTTATCAGCCCATGTGATACAGTATCAGCTTTATCAGCCCATGTGAGACAGTATCAGCTTTATCAACCTATGTGATACAGTACCAGCTTTATCAGCCCATGTGATACAGTATCAGCTTTATCAGCCCATGTGATAGATTATCAGCTTTATCAGCCCATATGATACAGTATCAGCTTTATCAGCCCATGTGATACAGTATCAGCTTTATCAGCCCATGTGATACAGTATCAGCTTTATCAGCCCATGTGATACAGTATCAGCTTTATCAGCCCATATAATACCGTACCAGCTTTATCAGCCCATGTGAGACAGTATCAGCTTTATCAGCCCATGTGATAGATTATCAGCTTTATCAGCCCATATGATACAGTACCAGCTTTATCAGCCCATGTGATAGATTATCAGCTTTATCAGCCCATATGAGACAGTACCAGCTTTATCAGCCCATGTGATAGATTATCAGCTTTATCAGCCCATATGAGACAGTACCAGCTTTATCAGCCCATGTGATACAGTATCAGCTTTATCAGCCCATGTGAGACAGTACCAGCTTTATCAGCCCATGTGATACAGTATCAGCTTTATCAGCCCATGTGATAGATTATCAGCTTTATCAGCCCATGTGATACAGTATTAGCCCCATGATAGGTAGTATTAGTCGTATTAACTCTGTACCAGCTTTAACATCTCCATAGTAACTATAATTATTATCATCTCCATTGAAGAAAGTTAGTCTTACTGGGCCCTTACAAACTGATTCAGTATATTTGAAGGAGATTATGCCCTAACCTGTCATTCAGTCACAGCCCTTTATCACTCCTGGTGATTGAACTTTGACTGTCTGATGTTGACAAGACTTTAGGAGCAAACCATTACTTTCTTACTTATCCTTTTTCACATACATGTGTTCACTTCTCCACATCCCTCTAGTGGTAATTTTGAGAGCATGCTATACAAACTTGGATGTGAAAAATGGACTGCTGCTGTTTGCCATCTCCACCAGCCAGCCACCAATGATGGTTCAGGAAGCCTACTATTATCGTCAGTGTTTTTTCAATATTTCACATTTTCACTGTGGTTTTGCAGGTGGCATACTGCCTGTGTAACATTGCCAGTCAGGGGCGTGACTTTTGTCTCAATCTGCTGGAGAGTGGGGCGGTACAGAAGATGATACCCCTCCTACAGGGGGCGGAGTCTGATAACGCTATTCTGGCCTTGGCATTTACCGATCTCATGCTGCGGAACACAGATGAGGTAATGTGTTGTTTTTGTCGATAAGTGCTGAACTTATACGAGTGGTGTTTATGTATGGTGAGGAACATTTTTTCAAGACTTATTGCACTTTTTATTTGTGTATGAGTTTTCATTTTATTTTGCTGTTGTTTGTTTGTGGTAGGATATCATATGTTATTGCAGAGCTTATCACATACCAATGCTCTGGCATCCTATTGCCCCATCAAACACTTTGGGTGGTATGTTTTATTATTAAGGGAGCTACCATCCTTAAATAACTCAAGCACCTCTTGTAAAGTGAATGGCTTCTTGCAAGCCAATAATCAGTCCAAATGACCTCTGACCCCTGAGTTAATAGGGAAAAACAAAACATCTCTTGTTCTTATTTGATCGCAAGTTTCCGAATAAAGCACGATAGCTGCCCCATATTACACAGGGACCCCTCTGATGTTGATGGCTTCTTGCCATCCCAACATTACCCTTTTATGATTTGATTTTTTTTTTTGGGGGGGGGGGGGGTGGGGGATATAAGATCTTGTACAATGTTTATTCAGGGGTAAATCACTGAAGTTTTCTAACCTGTATGTCCCAAGATTCTCATAGACCTATCCCATATTGATGGCTCCTTGCAAACTTAACATCAGCTCAGGATGACTTTCAACCTCGAAATCATTAGAGAAATCAATGGAAATCCATTGGGGAATAATCTGATTGCACATTTTTAGTTGTTCAGCTAAACATATACCTTCACCTCAGCATCTATCTGTATGTGTGTGTCATCAGGCTGTCTCTCTGTTTGTTAACTACTTATTACCAGTTTCTTATAATGTGAGCTACCTGCCCCAAGTAATGCTCCCGAGTTATAATTGAAAATCTCACCATTTGAATCTTTATGATTTAATCTTTCAATTCTGTATTCCTCAGGTGGCTCTTACATCTCATTTCTATTCTGTATTCCTCAGGTGGCTCTTAGATCTTGTTTCTATTCTGCATTCCTCAGGTGGCTCTTACATCTCGTTTCTATTCTGTATTCCTCAGGTGGCTCTTACATCTCATTTCTATTCTGTATTCCTCAGGTGGCTCTTACATCTGTTTCTATTGTGTATTCCTCAGGTGGCTCTTCCTAAGGTGGCTCATTCATCTGTTTCTATTCTGTATTCCTCAGGTGGCTCTTACATCTCGTTTCTATTCTGTATTCCTCAGGTGGCTCTTACATCTGTTTCTATTCTGTATTCCTCAGGTGGCTCTTACATCTCGTTTCTATTCTGTATTCCTCAGGTGGCTCTTACATCTGTTTCTATTCTGTATTCCTCAGGTGGCTCTTACATCTCGTTTCTATTGTGTGTGTAGGGTCTGCATGTGTTTGAAGAGAATGGTGGTCTGAAGGGACTGGAGGCATTAGAGTACCATGCCAACGACGCTGTGAGGGAAAGAGCCAACGAAGTTCTTGATGCTTTCTTCTATCGCGAGGGAAAGGTGAGGATAATGTCATTATGGGTGATAATCAAATGATGTGAATGACTCGGGGATGGACTGTCCCGTGCTTTGAGCCTGGAACCAGACGATCAACGGTATCATGTTGGACCCAGTGCCACTTGCTAGGTTCACCCGTCATGTGGTGCTCGTCATAAAAGACACCTCCTCCCTAGAACCAAATTTATAGTCTCTCTATATTAGCAGCTAGGGAGGAGGGTCATTAAAGGAGGCGGAATTGATCTGTTAGGATGTTGGACAAATGCTATTCAATCCTTATAATAGATATTACAAGACCAAATTGTTGTCTGTTGACTTACCGATATGCTCATGACAAATATAGTTTGAGTATTGCCACATTGTTGCAGACTCCTTGAAGATGATGTCATGACTTTGACCGAGGCAGCAAGCATCTCATTAAGGGCTAACTGTATCATGCCTCCCTCCACTGTGTCTCCCCTTGTCACATTCACTGTGTGTTTGAATGTTGTCTTGATGTTGCCAATGTGTAAGCCGCTTAATATCGTAAAAGTTGATCATTTAGTTTTAGAGCAAGTAATTGATTGTTCAAAATACATTGGTGTTGAACAGTATTTAGTATGTGACATATATGTGTTTAAATTGTATATATTTCTTTACTGCCATAACAATAAATGTTTACCTAGAGTGCTTATATAGACTTTTTGCCAACTTGTGTCCTGAAATGAAAGGACATGCTTTGAAATATAGTGCATTAAGCAGCAGATTATTGCAGGGAATTTTATTGCATTTTTGTGTACTATGTTAAACATAGGATATTGTCATTGACGTGCCAAGTTGACTTTCTGATGGCCAAAAGATGGAAGTATTTGAGAGCTGGGTTGTGTATGTTTTCAACCATTCAGTTGTACATTCTGTTTGGTAGTATAACTTTTGTGTACATTTTCTTTTGTTTTAAACATTTCAAGGTTGCAAAATAAATTCCCATTGCAAACATGTTTTTTTCTATTATCTATTCCATATTATATAAGCCATTGTTGTGCATCATTAATATATTTATATATACATATGTATATATAGAGATGTATGCAAAAATGTATATATGTTCACATATATACATACATATATCTAAATATACATGTACACACACAAACACACACACACACACACAAGCTGGCACGCACACGCATGAATAATCGCATATAAACAGGGTTTTGGTTTCCGATTCCAAGTTTCCAAGCCGCCATTGTATGTAATTATAGTTATCGATAGATCGCGGCTCGTCTGCTCTTTGATTGACCGGGGGACGTCCAAATATATATAGATATAAACCTATACATGAATTTGAATATTTATATAAATATAAATATATGTATCCATAAATATATATATATATATTTATATGTATATACATGTATATTTAGATATATGTATGCATATATATGAACATATATACATTTATGCATATATCTCTATATATACATATATATATGTATATATATATATATGTATATATATATATATATAATATATATATGAATAGATATATATATATATATATATATATTTATACATATATATATATATATATATATATATATATATATATATATATATATATATATATATATATATATATATATATATATATACATATATCGGCTGATCAGATTCGGAGATTTGTCGGACAATTTAATTCTGCTTACGACGTACGACCGGGTTATACGTTTGCATAATACCTAGCCGTGCACGACGTTTATTAACATATATTTATATTACCGTCGTGCGCGGCTACATAATACCTAGCATGACAGGGTTTTTTGCCATTTTTGACCTTGTTCGACGGGTTTTACATTCGCATTATGCCTTGCACGACGGGCTACGCTTTTTTTCCATTTCCTCCTTGTACGACGGGTACGGGTTTTCGAGGTCCCGCGGCACACCCCTACCCGAGATAAAGCCTATTGCCCCCCACCCCCACCATTTTCGGATACCAACCAACATATCCAGCCGCTTGTATCAGTACAAACACCACCGACTGCAGCGCCACTCGTTTTCCGTTTGATCAAACGAGAAACGAAAAACGAATCGGTTTGGTGTTATCCGTCTTTCGTTGTCGCACATGAAAAACGGTTTACGGTTTAGCCCTTGTTTTTCGTTTTTTGTTCTTGGTTTTGATAAACGAAAAACGAAAACGAACCAGAGCATCGACGACTCTGTCTATTTATAGATGGCCGCCAAACATACACCAGTGATGGAGTTATAGAATGCAATGATGTTTTACGGAACGATTTTATCCCTTTTCGCGGGGGATTTCACCCCCAGAAAGACGACGACTCATGCTAAGAATAACCACATTACTTAGGGACGTCTGCGTAGACGTACGCGAAACAACGCTAATATTTTTAGCGATTCAGACAACTACCAACCAAACATACACGTGATGGAGTTATAGAATGCAATGAGTGTTTTACGGACCCCGCGATCAATTTGGGAAGCGGTAAAAAGTCAAAACACAGCAACATCTGTTTAGTTTATTTAAGTGGCGGGTTAGACGTTCGCTCTTTCTTTACATTAACTAACTTGCCGTTAATAGCGTCAAGTGGTGGTAAGTTTTTTGGAAAAGGCTCTTGATATATGTTACATTCTAGGTGCGAAATATAGCCCTTCAACCATCGTTGGGACTGACCACACTATCAGCAAAGTTGCGAAGCTTAATCAACGTACTTTTTCATTCTGAATCGTTAGTTTGGTATATGGATGGGTCCCTTGTAGCTCCTCGAGGTGGTCTAGATATGATTTGGGATAATTAATTATGGTATATGTATTGGTGACCCTTTTAAAAAAAAATGTATATGAATGGGTCTTTTTTCAGAGGATTTGGTATGTAAATGGTTCCCTTTTCTCAAATTGGCTTGGTATAGATATGGTCCGGTTTTTGATTCCCATGGCGGCTCACCCCTACCCTTTTCCATAGAGAGAACCACCGCCCCCCCCCCCCCACGCCCCCGGGCCCTGTGCAGACGTATGATTTTATTATGTAGTACTGTAACATGAATTCTTGCTTATTTTGAATAGCAATATAACAATGAATTATTTCAGGACATAGCATATATTAAAAACATTGATGCAGCATGAATTTAATCATCATTAACTCTCTCGCTCTCTTTTGTATTTCTGTATTTCTGTCTCAGAATACATATATACATATATATATATATATATATATATATATATATATATATATATATATATATATATATATCATATATATATATATATCTGAGTATTCAGAAAAACAAAGAGAGCGAGAGAGTTAATGATGATTAAATTCATGCTGCATCATAGCATCATATATATATATATATATATATATATATATATATATATATATATATATATATATATATATATATATATATATATATATATATACATTAAGGTCATCACAACTAAAACTCTCAGTCTTAATAGCTTACTCAGAACAACCACAAATGAAATGAGATCATCAGCATATATTAGAAGATTAACAACAAGCACACTAAAACTACACTGAACACAACCAGAGCTCAATTCATCCATATACCATTAAGCTCACCAAATCAGCCAGACTGATTGGAGTACCATGCAACCAACCATTCTAACAGTATATCCAGGGACACCTTTGTTCGACAAGCTCCCCCCACCACTACAATCTAAGGTACAGTAGTCCTATATACTGGTATGGATTAATGAAAGAATGATCCTTGTACATCTGCCATAGAGGGATTTCAATGAACTAAGTAAACAAATATCAATATTTGATTTTTCGGAAATCTACACATCCAACAGCACTTAAAACCAATAAGAGCAAAAATTTTCACGTGTGGGAAAATGTCAATGTCTCCTTATGGTCCCTTAACTTAAAGTTAGCCTCTCTCAGGGAATGATGCAACCTGATGTTCACCATAATATATATTACAGAAACATGACACCTGCATGATTCACATTGAAGTTTCTCTAATGTGACCTCATTAGCTAGAATGCTTACAACTCTGGCTTTCATTTGCTTACTGTATAATACTGTGTCAATGAATTTGCGGCAATGTTCCTTAAGTTTGCATAATGCATCTACTAGTGATTTGCTTGGGACAACGAGCCCTTCCTTTGCACTTCGGTAATTCTTCTGGTTATGTATATCATTGACTACAGAAATTTTGTTTCTGCATATTGCACACAACCTAATTTCCGGGCAATATAGCCAGAGACATAAGCTAGAACATTCACTTCCTGGGTGGAAAGGCTTTTGTCAATTCAAACAGTTTATTGCAGCGCAGAAATGCCCATTTGTGTCTGACTTCTAGTCAGACATACTCGCAAGTCATAACGAAGTTGGTTGGCTGCTGCGCGTCGAGTAACTTCCACAAAAGTAGGGGGCGCTGCCTACGCGGTGTCACGGAATTTTTCGGTCGAGCTGCCGAGTCGGGTATCTTATTAAAACAAGATCTTTGATGAAATATCGAGAGTGGTAAACGGCGCGGACGCTCTGATCGACGAAGAATGTTTGACTATGTCTTCCACTGACTGGACAATTTATCTACTTGACTGTTTAAGAAATACAAAAATCCGACCCATTCGTATAACCGGCCATTGGTACACCTGGCAGTCTTACATACGGACCCATCGTATTCAAAAATGCCAAAAAACAACGGCCCATATTGGCGGCACATCCCTGCTAACGAAGCTTTCCTTCGTGAGGAGCAATCTAGACATCGTAATCTCGCTTGGGAATCGCTCAGAATGCCGTTCTCAACATTGTAAGAACGTAATGCTAACACAAAAAGCAAGTAGACTTATAACACCACAAGCACTCGAGTCTTAATATGCCCACAATCGTTAACCGAAAGTGTGTCTGACCGGGTATGGATATGGGCATATGTGCGTGTATTATCCTACGATTAAACATACTATATTATGTATATGTTTTGCGACCCCGTCAGTCATACATATACAGTAATGTTTCTACCATTTCATGCATCGCGGATTGTAACCGTTCCAGTGGCATATTGATGTGTCAGCACTATCATAGTCCTTTTCCTATTACTTTTTCGTAATGTTACACGTCTTTGCACAAATTAATGCGCTTAAATAGCAAGCAGTGTAAACATTATTAACTGTCTGAGCAGCACATTTCTATGTTGAGAGGTTGAAACGTATGAATAATGGTGAATATAAGTACATTTGTTTAATTTTCCTTCACTAAAAGCAAATTATCTCCAATTATTTCATTGACAATGTTCTTCTTACATTCATCGTAAATGTGCCCTAAAAATTGCACTTGCTTTGATAATTTATTCTATGCTATTCATCATTTAATGCACTCTTGGAATTTCAACGGTGAACTGTTCAGTTGGTCGAAATGTTGAAAGTGTTCTCACCAAGCTGACAGCGCCCAGGTTGGCGCATGTGCGATCACCAATATTCGTGCACGCGAAAAGTTCGAAATCTGTTAGTTGGTTTCCCCTTGAACTGATTCAAAATTCGAAGACATTCTTCGGTTAATTTAACACGCAATGAGAACGTGATTATTTTGTTGATCACTACATATATATTTTAACTTGTTAGTGAAAAAAATGGCGCTTAAGTAGTCTACAGCTTGCGTTTTGTTCGCGTTAAAGTGTAACAAATGCAATTCAATGGTTAGTGTGACCGTCGGGGATTCGACGATGGCTTGCGAGAGGTGTAGCGAGTAATTGATTCGGCGAAATGTAGATGTAATCCTTTATTTACGAAGTTGTAGATCGGCACGCTCTGAGGATGTTTGGATGGTCTTTACTACAACTGTGATGTTGAGAGGTTCGAAGTTGTAGATGTGTACGATATATATTTCCAAGTCTGATATATGAGGTTTGTCGTTGTATTTATAGGGCAAAATGTGGGCTGGACATAGGTGGCGCATTCTGATTGGATGTCCACTGGCATCTGCCCGCACTGGACATTGCCACAATTACTAACTAAACATGAAAGGGATTAAGGTTGAATATTGATAAGGTTTAAAGTTGAGATCAAAGGGCCTGGTGTTAATTACCTGTAATTCTGATACGTTTCGGGAGTTAAAGGGGTTTGAAGTTGATAGCTTGGAATGTTAATTGTGTGAGGGCTATGGCTAGAACGAAATAAGTTCTGTTTGTTTCAAAGGGATTAGTGTATATGACGTGAATTTAGAGGTCCGGAGAGTCTTGTGAAATGTATGAGGGTCTGGCAGTGATTGAGGGCTGTGATATTAGCATACCTTTTGAGGTCACCCAACGACAATTTCCTGTAAGTATATTCGCTATTTATATGTAAAATTAACCAATCATAAAATCCAATCATGTCACGTCAAGGACATAGAATAATCCTTGGTCACAATAAGTGTGAGTATTCAGGGTAGTTTGAAAATCAGTTCATTTTTACATTGAGGTATGGATGGAATCGATGGGAATCAAAAACCAGACTGCAGTTTCTGTGATGTATTTTGCATGTCGTGTAAGAATTGTTGCATGCGTGTTGTTGTTGTGCAGTGGGTGCAGTATTAGTATTGTCGGCTGATTGATTGATTGATCGATTAATATGGTGGATTGTATGAGTGGTGTAGAGTGTAAGGGGTGCAGAGGGCAGCTTGAGAGTTAGTGGTGTAGAGGGCTAGTCGGTTTGAATGTTAGTGGTGTAGAGGGCGGTTTGAGTGTTAGTGGTGTAGAGGGCGGTTTGAGTGTTAGTGGTGTAGAGGGCGGTTTGAGTGTTAGTGGTGTAGAGGGCGGTTTGAGTGTTAGTGGTGTGAGGGCGGTTTTGAGTTTGTTAGTGGTGTAGAGGGCGGTTTGAGTGTTAGTGGTGTAGAGGGCGGTTTGAGTGTTAGTGGTGTAGAGGGCGGTTTGAGTGAGTGTTAGTGGTGTAGGGCGGTTTGAGTGTTAGTGGTGTAGAGGGCGGTTTGAGTGTTAGTGGTGTAGAGGGCGGTTTGAGTGTTAGTGGTGTAGAGGGCGGTTTGAGTGTTAGTGGTGTAGAGGGCGGTTTGAGTGTTAGTGGTGTAGAGGGTGGTTTGAGTGTTAGTGGTGTAGAGGGTGGTTTGAGAGGTAGTGGTGTAGAGGGCGGTTTCACTGACTCTCTTGTCAAATCCTGCCATAAAGAACAGCGTTTGTTAAGAAGCTGCATACAACACATGGCAGGAAGAACTGCCCCACGTACGACGCTGTGATCGACGTATTGCATTTTGAATGGTTTCTAATCAGATGATATGACAAAATGCATGTTATAAAGAACAGCCTGTGATATGACGTTCTGAATAAAAGTCGTGACCGAATGAGCAGCCTCAGGTCAGACGCTGTGATAAAATGCATGACATATTGTACAGCATCTGAGATAACGCTGAAGCAAATGCACAACTTCATGAACCTGCCCGAATCTGAATGTGTTCGCTTGGACTAATGAAGTGGCAGACAATGAAAATGATGATGAATGACATGAGAGTAGTTACCCTCATTCATAACTTAATGATAAGGTACAACATAATATGATGCCTGCTCCTTGGCCTTGTTTAGTGTGTTAATACCTGCTCCTGACATTACCAAAATCAATACAATCACTTAGATGGGACTCTTCTTGTTTGTATGTACCAAGCAGATTAGTAAGTTAGATTCTGATGTTGGACTGACATGCATGAGCTGGTTTGTTAAGAATACATCATGATGTAAATGACCCACAACGTCTTCATTGGGTCCAATGGACCAGCCTAGATAGCCAAGACAATGGACCAGCCTAGATAGCCAAGACAATGGACCAGCCTAGATAGCCAAGACAATGGACCAGCCTAGATAGCCAAGACAATGGACCAGCCTAGATAGCCAAGACAATGGAACAGCCTGGGTATTTTTATTATTGCAATCAGAAACATGAAAATTGGCAATGTACAAGGAGAACATTAATAACAGATATTTGACATATTTGTAGCTGAATGATACATTGACAAGACTACGTGAGAGATTATTAGATTGACAGTTGTTTCACATGATGAGAATTGTTTTCCAAAACATTATCTCAAAATGTAAGTGTCTTGAAGAGAAGATCAATAAGAACTTGAAAATGTGAATGAAGAGATTTGCGGATTGTTATCTTAACAACTATATTTTAAAGATGCATTTTGTCGGAGATTGCAATCTTTTCATTATATTGGGCATCGAGTCATCGATAATGTGTTCATATCGTCGCTTTGAAAATCGCCCCAGAATTTTGTTTACAGACATATGCTGATGAACGGAGCCACGGTCAAGTAAAAACGTTCTTGTATTATTGCCGGTGTACCGGTTGGGACGTCTATTGGCGTCTATCGCATGCAATATTTATAATTCACGTGCCGTCTAAAAAAGGAATCCGACTTTAAAAAGGCCTTAGAAAGAGACGGGGTTACAGGAAGGTCCATAAAATGGGTTTTTTTCACAACTGTACGGTAATTTACGAACATCACATTATCAGGAACAGTTCCCATACAGCAGGCTCAGTAGATAAGTCGACTTGTCCGCTTAATCTCTTAGTGAAGTCTCCGCGCCTTTAAAAGTGAGGAGGAATAATATTTTCGCCCTTATGTCGGATTTGAACAAAAAAATATTTGAATACTTTCTGAATCCTTTCAGCATTTTGCAATAACAGATATGACCAAAAGTGAATAAACTTTTGAAATGAACAATGCACAGAAGCGTCTTTATTTGAAACTATATACGGGATCGTGAAATGAGTGTTATGAAGACTTCGCAGAGTCTGAACGCCAACAACCTCTTTGCACTTATATATAAACATCACATTCTCTGAACAATCCGTTATAGCAAACCGTTTATAGCTACGCTAAGAGGGCTTACTCCGAATGAATGAACATCACTTCCACTCGAAGTGCATTATTTACCATTACATAAATTAACAAAGTTAGCAATTGAGCGGCACGGATTATCACGCAGCGTTGATTTTCTGGGATGGTAAAACAAACGATTTTGGGGCATCATGGGCACACAGGCCCAGGTTATAGCCATTAATATCATGATATCCTGCCCGACCCAAGGGACCAGGCGAGTGTCACGAGAAACAGCTAATTAAAACATCATCGGCATCTTGAAAAACTGCACTCCTGAGCGTGTGTTTTGTAGTTTGTTCGAGTCGGTTGTAGGTGAGGGGCTCTCACTGTAGTAATTGCCGCAGTTTGGTTTCGAGTAGGGGGGCGGTGACCTGACGCCATTTAGGGCTCAGGTCGAAAATTGTCCACAGATACCACGAATTATGATAGAAAATGTTTGCAATTGAATCAAGCTGATGCGATTCGTGAAAATGTTGAGCGGCAGACGGGATTATCAATCGCAGACGTTTATCTAAATGCATTTAAGTTCTGAAGCGTCTTGGATACATGAAAAATTTAGCCGACGGAAAACAAACCGATATTAGCTTAACAACAGGGGCATCATGGGCAACCGAACCTTTCTTTAAAGTTACAGCTTATTCCAGGTTATATGTATTAATATAATGATATCCTGGACCCAAGGACCAGCGAGTGTCATATTATTAGTAAACAAATGCAGCCATTATTAGACAGCTAATTAAAAACATCATCTGCATCTTGAAAACTGCAGCTGAGTCGGTGGTAGTTTTGTTCGAGTAGTCGGTTGTAGGTGATGGGCTCACTGTAGTAATTGCCGCAGTTTGGTTCGAGTAGGGGGCGGTGACCTGACGCCCATTTAGAGGCTGTACAGGTCGAAAATTGTCCACGAGATACCGAAGAGGCGTGTCATTCTTGACGTTTGTCCTGAGCTTGCGCAGAGCCGACAACTGCATGGCACACATCAATACATTGATGGAATGCGTATGCTATATTATATTTTGTCATTTATGAGCATTGATGATATGAACAATTACAATACAGATTAAAATTTAATTTGTATTGGAGTTTTTTTTATGGTTAGATTTGTGATCACACTTTACTTTGAACTCCGCAGTTTGGTTGTAACCAGATATCAAGAGTGTACGAAGTTCGGTATCTTCGATGACGTCGTCATCCACGATATCGATGGGTGACTGCCGACTTCCGCCACACATCGGAAAGTAATTACTCCATTCCCCTGGAAACATAAGGTTGATATGTATATAAGTAAAGCAATTGGGTGGTTACCGAAGAGAACATTTGTATATATATCATATCTATTATATAGATTTATATGTATATATATATCTATATATATATTGGCTTTCGTATATATATATATATATATCTATATATTGGCGTATATACCCTATATGAGTATGCTGTTTATGTATATATATATATATCGATATAGTTATGTATTATATGTTTATATATATATAAATATATATATATATATTTATATATTTATCTATTTATTTATATAATTGCATACATATCTTTATTATTTGTCTGTGTATTGGCTTTCGTGCGTTGGCGTGAGTTGCTGTATGTGCGTGTATGTATTTATGTCAGTAAGTATGGATGTATGTGAGTGTGTCTGTTTTTTGACGTGTGTGTGTCTGTGTGTGTGATTTATGTGTGTGCGCGTGTGTGTGTGTGAGTGCGTGAGAGTGCGTGTGTGTGTGTGGGTGTGTGTGGGTGTGTGTGAGTGTGTGTGTGGGCGTGTATGGGTGTGTGTATGGGTGTGTGAGTGGGTGTGTGGGTATGCGTGAGTGTGTGAGTGTGTGAGCTTGTGTGTGGGTGTGTGTGGGTGTGGGTGGGTGTCCTGAGGCGCCCTCACCCGGCCCGTGGTCACCCTCCTCGTAGTATGTCCAATCGTTCACAGCCCCTGAAACAGTATATTCACAATTATCACATTATCACTATGTATCACAAATCCAGTCAATAATGGTGATTATTTGTATGGATTTATCACCCCTTTTTTAACACAATTTAAGCTAGAGTATGAAATAGTGCGTCCTTTGTGGGCCTCGTAGGCCATTTGTAGACAACCAAATGATGCTGACGTCATGATGCTGACGTCATGATCATGATAGTGGGGATGTTGGTCATGATTATGATGGGGATGATTACGTTTATAATGATGACTATGATAATGATGACTATGATAATGATGACTATGATAATGATGACTATAATAACAACCTCAGCAGTGACAAACTGTGTAGTGCGACCTTACTTAGAAATAATAAGAGATATCCTGCTACTCCTGTGCCGCATCATTAGGCTATGCAGGTATGACATTGTGGTAATAAGCCCTAGTGATCGAACATTCACAGCCCAGTTTCTATTGTAAAAACAAAGATTTCGGGCAACTTTTAGTTGACCCTTTGCGCAAGCGCCGTGCCATTATGGTGAATTTATCGCCCCTCCTCCGCTAACTGCTGACGCCTTATTTTAACGTCCCCAGCTGCTTTCTCATAACAACAATCTAAATATGCTAATTAGCTAATCTGACGAACCTATCACAAACAAGCTATCACTACGCATGACCTTTCTTACTCGACTCGACAGCCGGGATTCGGGACCGACGAGACAATCAAGAGGGCGAAGTAAAGGGACCGGGTCTTACATGGTTGACAATAAATATCTGCTTCTTCAAACACCCAGACACTAACGAGGTGAAGGTTACAAGATAAAGTAACTATCTGTTAGCTTTGTGATTTGTTGGATTCTTCAGTCTTAAACTATTATATGGTATTTGAGGGGTCATATAATTTTTTTAACTCTCCCTCTGAATTCTATCCAAAACCAATTCTCTCCCTCCCAGTGGATGTAGCGTGTTGCTGACCGTCGCCCTCCATTACTATGGCCTCGCATGCTGCCTTTGATATTGTACTGTGGCAGTCGGTCTTCGTGTAACTTTCACCTTTCGTCTTTAACATTTTTGAAATAAAATGACCTTCCCTATTTGTCAGAATCCATCCTCCAAGTCTTAAGTCTTAAATAGTGAGAACTCGTGTGCGTCTTTTCGAGGCTGCAAATACAATCTTCAAACAGGATTCAACGTGTTTCTTTTTTTCCTACGATGTTGAATAAGTGTTTTACTAGACGGCCGAATAACGCCGACGGTTTAAGCGGTACTCGAGTCTGTTGTTCGAAAATGAAAAAAGTCGTTCGAACCAAGATGACAATGTTATACTGCTTATGGTTCAGCACTGGATTTTCATTCTAATCCGGTCGTCAATTATTTGCGAAGAGAAAAAAGCCAGCCTCGGGGACAATTGTAAAGGGTAAATAGCAGAAATATTTGAGCTATTTCGACAGCTAGATTTTGGACACGCCCATGATTACTCACTCTGATCTTCCAATGTAGTCAACGCAACCAATATTGCCATTTTCTCAAGAGATATTCATTCGAAGTCTCAATTCGTACCACCTTCACCAACAAAATAATGTCTGGACTATATGGATGTAGTGGTGGTGGGTCGGGGTGGGGGAGGGTGGGGTATTGGGGGTGGGGGGGGGGGGTGGGTTAGCGGGTTGGTTGTTGCTTTGCCCACTGAGTGATTGGTTGCTAAGAAGCGTATTGTGGATAATATTGCTCATTACAAGGTTTTGTGAATCAAAATTGGGATTCTGTATCGAACCGTCATATTCCGTTGGCGATACTTCAACCTTCACTAGTTTTCTCCTTTTTTGAACGTGATATAGTTGATCTTTAATTGAGAACTTCACCGATCTAACCAATAGTTTAGCGGAAGAATCGCCGGGAAACGTACGATGACCTGAGAAACAATACGATGACGAAAAAACCAGGCAATCGCCAGCCAATGCTAGTAGTTTTGCATCGAAAATCAGGCCTGGTAGCGTATGCATAAATGACATACATATGTAGATTATGTCGCAACAACAAATACGGTAGATGGTGAAAGTAAATGTACCCACCTGACTGAGCCAAGGAAATGAGGAAACAAAGTGCCGCAATAAAACGCCTCATGTTGTTCCGAGTTTACTGCTCTCTCCTCCGAGTTTACTGCTCTCTCCTCCTAGTTTACTGCTCTCTCCTCCGAGTTTACTCTCTCCTCCCAGTTTACTGCTCTCTCTTCCCAGTTTACTGCTCTCTCCTTCCAACAGATTCCGAGTTTACTGCTCTCTCCTTCCAACAGATTCCGAGTTTACTGCTCTCTCCTTCCAACAGATTCCGAGTTAACTGCTCTCTCCTTCCTACAGATGACTAAGACGTTACCTCACAAACATACGCTTTAAATGTTTCTTAAAAAACAACCCTGGCGCTCGTGGTCTTAACTTGTTAAGGCGACACCATAAATACGGGTGGTAAGGCCGAGACATTTTTGCTTTACAGACATCCATTCAAGTAAATGTCCGCCATGGTTGTTTAATAGTCTGTACATTATACATAAACATTCCTTCATTCAGACAAGCAGAATAGGTTGGTCTTTTTTCATATCGCCGGCTAGTCTCAATATCACCTAGCTTTTCTTGTCAAATTGGGAAAGTGTCTCACCGAGCTGCGCAGCTTTAACATGGCTAGACTATGGAGGCCACTGATATGAAGCACGCATTGCAAGCGTTATAACAGGGGTTTTCTTCAAAAATCTTTGCTTGGTAAACGTTAATCTGGTTGCGGATTCGTCACGGTATTATCCTAGCCCTACAGGACGTCTGAGTACACGCCCTACGATGTTCAATCCCAAAGCAATGCACAAATTCCCAATTCAAATCAGATACCTTGAACGTTAAGAACCTGGCGAGTTATTTGGTGACAACGTATGTTTTGACTGTCGTGAACAATTTGCACCTATAATCACGAGTGACGTATTCAGCTGACATGGACGTTATGATTGCAGTCATAGTGGCATCATCGATGAGCACACGTCGACATGTTTATCTTTAAAACGAAGCGTAATCTATATAAAATGGCATTTCCTAAAGAACATCGCATCGATCTGTGGTAAGCTTTTTGTCCGGTCCTCAATATTTATGCTTTAAAATTTCTTTTGATGATCATGAACTTGATTTGAGGTCAAGGGGAAACAATGGCTCTGGTTTCTGCGCATCATCAATACCGTCCAAATACAATAAAATATTTCGACAATATCTTGAAAATTGCGACCTGTATCTTTACAAACAAACAAGGTCAAAATGAAAAGCTGCGCAAATGAGTGCTGCGCATGAATAACACATTCTATTTTTTTCTAAATTTGAAAATATGTTGAAAATTGCGACCTGTATCGCAAGAACAAAATAAAGTTTACAGTTTCTTCAGTACATGTTCTAAGCTTTCCTTAAACTAATACACTTGTAATAATGATTCAACATTGGGTACAGTTACTACTCTAAACAGTCACCAACAAGAATACACTGGATTATCTGTCAGTGTTGTAGCTTTCAGTCCATCGAAGCATGAAAGGAAAGTCCGAATCATCCAGACTGACCATTGATGAAGAGACGTGGCTGACACTGTGTAGAAAATACGAAATTGCTAAATCACACAAATTCACCATTAGTGATCGTGTTTCAATACATAAATTAAACTCCTGAATATCTAATGTATAAACCCTGGTGGTCGATGCATAGACTGTGTTGGATGGTACATTTAATGAAACAGAATTGCAGCGAGTGGTAGTAAAAACAGTGTATCGAATTGAGAAGGTGTTGAAAGAAAGATAGCGTAAAGGTATCGAATGGTGGGATAACCAGTTAGTTTCAACAGGTGGGTCGGTCGACTGGAGGTGTATACAAACTGATATTGCGGTGGAACATAGAGGTCACATTAATCGGGTGTGATTAGTATTTGGCCAAGCCACACCCAAAGCCGAAATTATGTTCGTTGAACAACTGATCACTTTGTGTATACTCATTATCATCAGCATGTACAAGCTTACAGTGGACAAAGGAGAAAGTCATCTGCGGACGGCTTTACTCACCAGCAGTTTAGGTTACATAAAGAAACTTCATTTGTATGAATTTCCATCAATGGTTTAATAAACTTTCACCTGATATGTGAAATCCATAGATTTGATGGCTGAGATACACTAGCCGCGCAGCTGCTATGCTATCTATGATGACGTGGGTATGACGATCTTGACCAAGGATGTGATTCAACGTATGAGAAAGACGGGGGTTCTACTAAGTACATGAAGCGACAGTCTACCAAACAAATTGCAGATTTGCTCACACAGCTCGAATATACATTTACGCATTTTCCAAAAGGGTTATCATCATAGTCTACACTCCTAGGTGAAATCCCTTAATGAGCGGTTGAAAACCATTGCTTAGTCTAGAAGTAAGCTAGTTTCACTGTGGAGGAAGTAGTGACAGCCGTACTGACCCAAAAACTGACAAGTATGGTGACACACATCTGAACGCATTTTCTATTTGCCAGTATTATTTTCAACAGTGGATGTATCATCCCATTCCATTTCAGTCGGGTAAACTGACAGTACCATTACATTTTAAGAGAGTGTGGAAATCTTTATTTTGATACGGCTGACACATACACATCATATTACACTAAGCAAGCAGGAAATTGCGTCCCAGCGTTCATAAAGAGTCGGCGACAACGTGGCCACGGTTTGGGAAGTCTTTTTAGTGGTATGGGTCGTATGGTAGTTCACCCACTGAAGCAAACACTACCAACTTTAGACAATAAAGCTTTCCCCATCGTTAAGAGAAAACTAGGTTTAGAGTAGCAAATGACGTTCACAGAGGTCGATCTATCGAAACAGCTTCTATGCGACGAGTATTACACACCGGAAGTGAGTAATTCGATGAGATTAGCCTGCACATGGCAGTACTATCAGACCCACACGGGGCAAACCAGCGAAAGGGAAGCGTGGTAAACACACTAAACGCTAAAAGGGTCGGCTTCCCAATCGTCTGGCACTGGGTTGCGTAGATAATGATGCTTTCAAAGGATTTTCGACAATTATCCATTCCATTTCAAGCATTTCAACATATACTTTTTGTATGTGGAAGGTCGGCAAATTCCTACTAAACCCATACAACCTCATTTCGCAGACGATACATACACAGGCAGCTATGCTAACTTATTCAATACCACCGGACGAGGGACAGGTTGATACCCCATCAGCCAACAACTTCAGGTTTGGGATAAAAGCATGAGAACGAATCTCGTGACTTGGTATGGATGTACATCTGGTTGTCCACAAAGTGGAACCCAAGATTAACACCTGACCCCGATTTCTGCTTGATCAAGCCAAACTTGACAACTACACCTGGCATTCAGCCACTCCTCACGGTGAGCCTGACAAGTGACCGCTGGCATCCATTAATCCCACACGCACACACACGCACAATGAAGAAAATCTTATATATGCTACATATATTCATCGTGAAATCACTAAATAAGAAACAAACAATTCAAATAAAGATTGTATCAACTATGTTTATATGAAAACCACATAAATGTAAAATTCGGGGAAAAAAGTAAATATAAATAATAATAAAAATCAATATTCGAAAAAAAAGAAAATGAAATAATGAATACATTTACATAAATAACTCAGTCTTACTGAGCAGTCGAGCGCAGTAGGTCATTTAGAAAGCACTTATTATACCATTAATGATTAAAATCATCAGCTGACTATTAAAGGAAGGGCTTGATTTGATGTTGTTCTGTATACGCTCCCATGACAGGTCCGATATCTGCCCGGCAGGTGTTGATGCTCTTGAAGATGGGTGGCATTTGTTGGAAGTGGTTTGACGGGTCTCCATCAACAAGTCTGCCATGGGGTTTTTTTCTCGGGTTACATTGTGTGTCTTGTCAGTGCAGGGATGCCCATGTCAGTAGCAACCATGAAATTGGTAGATGGTTTGGTTTTGGACACACCAACCGTCCACAGGCAACCGTCAGGCACCAAAACGCTTCTCAAAATGATTGCGTTGGTGACGGGTGTGGATATTGTCCGACCACTTCAATGCTATGTGGCGGCGATCTGTGGCGACAGGTGTCAATTCCGGAGCAACTCACCTGACGGGATGACCGCTCGGCATTTTTCGAGATAAGGCATATACATACAACGCACTGGCATCAACATAGTCTCACCTGGTTCTGATATCGAACTTGCCGGATCTAAGTGACACTCGTATCACAGTATCGATGGAAAACGATGGATGGCCCACCCACAACGTTATTCTTGATGAGCCAATACAGATCCTCATTTTTCTCATCGAATAATGAGAAGAAGCCATCTATTCGTGAATCTTGTTCAACGTCAGACCCGGAATACAAATATCGTCTGTAAACATATCCATATTACGCTCCTCATGAAATCGGCTTTACTCTTCCAATGCCTCTAGAAATGGGATTACATCAATGTTAGTGTAAAATGTTAAATAGTCATTGGAGTAGGTCATCCATCCCAGCAAGCTGAAATTCTGCATAGTCCGCTTCGCTAATGTTTTCCTTACGAAGCGAACTGTAAAAGTCGACGTGATCATGTAGTTCCCGATCCAGCGTGACCCATTCATAAGGAAAACAGGCTTTGTTTACGCTCCAATGGTACGATTTCAAATATTCGCCGTAATTTCAAACAGGCGCTAAATAGTCGCAGATCTCCAAAAATGTGAAAGGTGTTGATTCCTAGCACAGGAAACTGTTATCTGTTTTGTAATTGGCTCGTGCTGTGTAAAGTACTACGTGAGAGCTACATTGAAGGCATTCAGGTCGTATATACCGCAATTAAAACTAACGACGGGTAATTGCATCAAATAACTCTGAACTTTTCTTTGAGATGCTCGAGTGTATGTTCCCCTTTTGTCTCAGGGTCGGTAACCGCTTCCAGTGGGTCATCATACGCAACACCAACTCATCCGTATCAACCTCGCTAACAAAGCAAACCGGTTCGTGGAAACCGGGTATATTGCCACACACGGAGACTGACTCAGGGACATGACGGCCTCCCAGGTCACCTTGTCGAAAACGATAGGATGAATCCTCAACTTCCAATCCCATGTTCCGTTGACGGTCATATATGGTGGGTGGTGGATTTGTAGGTAGACTCCACCACGCATGTTGCTTGCTGGCGCTGTATTACCCATGCGTTCTTATGCAATGGCCGTATACGGACGTAAGTCAGGATGGCAGTGCTGTGTCTACGTTCGAGTTCCGCTGTCCCAGTTGCCAAGGCATCTGCAACAGATCGAGATCAAATAAAGCACATCATAGAGTCAAATTAACTTGATACGAAGTTACTTCACTTGACTCAGTTGAAAATATATAAAGGGACAGGGGCCGCACCCAGCCTCCTCATCTTCCACAACCCCATCACCAGCATCCCCCCCCAGCCCCTTCATCTTCCACTCCTCCATCACCAGCATCCCGCCCCCAGCCTCTTCATCTTCCACACTCTCCATCACCAGCATCCCCCCCCAGCCTCTTCATCTTCCACACCTCCATCACCAGCATCCCGCCCCCAGCCTCTTCATCTTCCACACCCCATCACCAGCATCCCGCCCCCAGCCTCTTTACCCACACCCCCCCACCAGCATCCCGCCCCCAGCCTCTCTATCATCCACACACCCCCATCACCAGCATCCCGCCCCCAGCCTTCATCATCCACACCCCCATCACCAGCATCCCGCCCCCAGCCTCTTTATCATCCACACCCCCATCACCAGCATCCCGCCCCCAGCCTCTTCATCACCAGCATCCCCCCCCAGCCTCTTCATCATCCACACCCCCCATCACCAGCATCCCGCCCCCAGCCTCTTCATCATCCACACCCCCATCACCAGCATCCCCCCCCAGCCTCTTCATCTCCACTCCCCATCACCAGCATCCCGCCCCCAGCCTCTTCATCCCACTCCCCCCATCACCAGCATCCCGCCCCCAGCCTCTTCATCATCCACACCCCCATCACCAGCATCCCGCCCCAGCCTCTTCATCCATCATCACCAGCATCCCGCCCCCATCCCCACCCCCCATCACCAGCATCCCGCCCCCAGCCTCTTCATCATCCACACCCCCATCACCAGCATCCCGCCCCCAGCCTCTTCATCATCCACACCCCCATCACCAGCATCCCGCCCCCAGCCCCTTCATCATCATCACCAGCATCCCGCCCCAGCCTCTTCATCATCCACACCCCCATCACCAGCAGCATCCCGCCCCCAGCCTCTTTATCATCCACACCCCCATCACCAGCATCCCGCCCCCAGCCTCTTCATCATCCACACCCCCATCACCAGCATCCCGCTGGCATGGCGTCATTGTCAAAAACATCTGCAACCAGCAGTTTATGATTGGATTGAGATCATAGTGACTTACGATAACCATAACATATGATAACCTCCAATCATAATGATCACAACAGCAACTTATTGAATAACGAAAGAAGCGCACCCATACCACGAGCTCCAAGCTAACAGATCGAGAACACGATTAGTCTCATCCAATACATATCTGTTCATTGCTCGTGACAGCTAACTGTCACTAATATCCTGACCCCGCAATGCTGGGATTTGCAAAATAAACAATATATTTATAAATTTTATCATTGATTTGTGCCGTGAACCGAGTACGAACTCGGTAGTAGTAGTTTCATTAACATACTTAATATGTAATCAATCAAGCACATTGTACCATAGTCTTACTCATGCGCTTCCACACAAGAGATCAATTCATGGTCACTGACTCCGTTCCAAAGAGATGAAACAACATAATCATCATCGGAATATCAAACCTTCATGCAACTTTTAAAGTTCGATTTATATATATATATATATATATATATATATATATATAGATATATATATATATATATATATATATATATATATATATATATATATATATATATATATATATATATATATATATATATATATATATATATATATATATATATATATATATATATATATATATATATATATATATATATATATATATATATATATATATAAAATATATATATATATATTTATATATAATCCCAAAATCGGCCTATAATTGACCAAGTTATTATGGATTTTAAAATTTTGGCAACCACAATTGAAGCAATTCTCATGACCATCGCACGTATATTGATGATTTTATAACCGATTAAATTTATTAAAGAAATTATGCTTTCCGGGGCCATTATAGATTGACAATGATTTGGCAGTGCAGTGATGAAGGATAAGGGTGAAGAAAATTAAAAGTTTCATGATTAAGAAATTCGATTTATTGATGTGATGATGAAAATGATGATGACATGATGACCACAATAAATAATATCTATAACAATCAGGCTTGACCAAGATGCTTATCAAATCTATGCTCCAGAGGCGGATGGCGAAGACAAAGGATGATCAAAACAACGCTGACAAATCAATTTAATTGTATTGATGATAAATTGCCGTCTTTGACGAGAGATAATCGTTATGATGAGAAAGTACGCCATTAGAACTGAGTAAATCATAGCGGCCAATGGTCAGACTCGAAGCAAATGTAGACTTCTAGCTTCAATCATGAGAAAAATATCAAGAATTGACAATTATAAGTAATAAGTTAAGATTCAAGATAGAATAAAAACTCAGATACGACGAACAACCAGTGAGAAACATCACGGTTGAATTTCCCCTAAAACGTATAAGTCTTTGATAAGTTGTCTTCTTAATTTCTATTTTCATCATCTGCGAAGAGGTAATACAAAACGCAGTGCAGTTGAGTAATCCTGAACATTATCAAACTGAAGAGCTCCACGTTATGATGCAAGAAGGGCTCAACCCGTTGCATGCACCTAGTGTACCTTTTCTCATATACAACATAAGTTAACTTCAATACCATAATACTTCGTGACGCAGTGGAAAAGCATTCGCCTCTTATTATTTTTTACTATTGGACGTTAATTAGTTAAACAATTGCGAAATAAAAAAGTTTAAAGATTTTGGCTACCAGAAATTGTCGACCTGCTAGAATTTCAGAATATGTAACCTCTTTGAAAATCGAAGTATTATGAACGGAGATATGAAGCACTGAACTTGTAGTTTTTTAAAAAAACCCGGAAGTGACGGCATTGACACCCATGAAATCTTAGGATGCGTCTTAAGCTGTCGCGGAGAACATGTTCCCAAATTTTATTACCATCGAACACGTATTGACGGTTTTATAAGCGCTCGAAATATTCGTGAAACTTTGGTTGACATTTGAACTGATACCACGATTTTTCGACCTGGGGTGCTTGGGAAAATAGTCGGTTTGATGTCCTAATATATATTTCTAAAAAGTTTGCAATTAGATTGAGCTACAACATTATGTAAATTATGTAACGATCCGACTATTATTACCTCTTGGTTCTAGAGGATAGCCTAGACAATGTAGAAAACTCGATAATAAGACCTTACGTTCACGATGTCCACCTGATGTAATATGTGCAATTTAATAAGTAATGGTTATATTATATACGGTGAATGAGTTTCAGCAACCGCAATAACTTATATAAATGAATAATCGCCTAAACTGAAGGAGGCGATTAACTTGTCCAACTAATTTCCAATATGGCGGCGAGATTGCACAACATAAGCCGGTTGGAAACGGACTTATAACGAAGTTGAAAAAAGGCAACTAGGTCAGAAAGTTATAAGGTATAAATCTAGTATTAATTGATTCACCTGTGAAATGTACTATCAGGCAGATGATGACAATAACGGTATGATAAAAACTCCGCCCGGTCGTTTACGACAACGTCATCCGAGTGACCGGCTGTTGGCTACTTCCAGAATTCGGTGTGAATTTTGCCGAAAAATTATAAATTAATCGAATATCAAGTGTTCGCCCGGAGATCGGTTAAAAAAACCATAGCAATTAAACTCAGTTAATACTCTCACCTTTGGTGGCTGTACATTCTTCTCATTGCGCATTTTTAACGGGATTCGTGGTGTTAGGTTAAGCATGTTTGTCAATCTACTGATTAAAAGTGGGTTTCCTGTTAGACCAACAAGGTAGTATTCGATCGACTGCTGGGCTGTTGTTGATGTCTACCCAAGGCCAGTTCCCTCCAGACAATTATTGACAATCGAAAACCCCCATCTACAGCGCGGACATAAAGTATTGATAGGTGTTCCTCATACCGGGCAATTTATCAAGCTGACATTTGTTAAATAGTGTACTCGTTAATTTCGCTATTTTTAAGCCTACTGTGCGACGTGTTTTGGTAGCGGAAAGGCTCTGCAAAACGACATTTTTCCAACTACCATCAATCGCAGTGACATCAGCCCAGTATTCCCATGTGCTTTTGTTTGTGTCTCGGTAACGCCACCGTATGATTGCAATGTATTATAATTAGCGAGGTGATCACCACAGAGCCACTCGAAGTGAACCCTCTTAGCGAAGCTATAAGCTCTTTGGTAACTTAGCTAATGCGAATTCGCCAAGTTAAAAACGATCATTCGTCACGCATTCAGTAAAGAGAAACCATTTTCTTTCTTTTTTATTTCTGCTGATGGTGGACATCTTTCTTCTTCAATGGCCATTTGTTCTCAGAACGCCTTTTTTCTACTCAGACTTGTGTGGTCGAGTGTTCATGATTTCTAATTTCGTCCAGCAATTTAGGCCATTCCATTTTCATTTCATGTTCACTTTATGTTGGGAAAAAAGTCCTACAGATCATTTGTGGGTTCGTTTCGCAAAAGACAAACCGATATTCAAGTTTGTTTGTGTCTTTCTGACATTACTGTGACAACAGCAATATAATTATGCCACGTGTAATAGCACACAGTGCGTTTAACCAACTGCACCAATATTTCATATGATTTTACAGGTGATCGCTTATAAAAAGAACTACAAAAGTTCTACAAAGTTCTCGCGCCGAACGAGATGCTGGCCAAATCAAATGAAGACTTCGAAAGAAAAGCGAGTTTTTATTATACATGGGCAACACTAATAATTAGAAGACAACCCCCGATAGTCTGGTGGCTATTTCTTCTTCAATGTGACGCCTGGCGCCACCATTCGCCTCCTACCGCAACATTGGTAGACCACAGAGGGCGCTGAAAGTCATGGCTAGGCTATAAGAGAGTCCGCGTGCAAAAGAAGGGGTTAAAGTTGTGGCCTTGTTTACCGTGGGTGTGGTAATACGACGCCCGTTCAGAGCTTGTACGGGCCGGAAGTTGTCCCCCAAACGCCACTGCCTTTCGTCCGAGCTTTTGCTCCCGTACACTTGCCGGAAATTGTCGATCTGTATCAATTCAAAGCGGATGATCATAATGCTTCTATGATTGAAAATCAAATTTTTCAACAATGGCATTTGATTGGACACTTATTATGCAGAGAAACTATTCAGATTTGACATACGTTTTGATGACATATAAGGACTGATACGTCCACAGAAGACAAAGCTACAACTGACAGAGTTATATCGGACGGCTGGGAGACTAGAGAGTAGAAATAGTGTCCTTACTTGTTCCCCTCGAGTTGAGACGAAATCATTCAGTGATTGTGTAATAATTGACAACAATATCAACCATTGGAAGCTCAGACAAAGAGCTTACAGCTACACTAAAAGGGTTCATTCTAATTGGCCAATGCAGTAAGCATTTCCAGCCCGTCCACCGTCACGTGGCGCCACCATGAAAAACTGATGGGACTTAATGTTGAGGTATTGGAGACCTTTCAATGGTCGAGTCGACCGCACCTCCACAATTCCGTGTGATTTTGAGATAGAGCTTATAACAAACAGCGTGCTGCACACCGGCGGCGTGCGCACATATTGTGTCGGGAGTCAGCCCTCGTGGCGTAAATATAGGCTCTTTGGCTTAGCGACATGCCCTTTGCCAAAGGTTGTCATGGCGAATCATAAGACACACTCAACTTCTGGGGCCGCATTCATAAAAAGTTTTAGTCGGCAAACTTCGCTTTCTGACACGACAAGCTATGATGGCCGTCTTTAAAAAAATGGATGGTTGAGGTAACTCAAATTAAGCCTGCTAATGAAACGGCCCTTGGTGATAAACGAACCTGGTCTTGATTCACTTTGATCTTTTCTTCAAACACGGTCCAGATGACGGCCTCGCTACAAGGGGGCGTGGTCAGGCTGCCTTTGTATCGGAAAAACTTCTTGCGGTTTTCTGGGAGGAGATTGCCGAGTTTGAAGGCAGGTAAGTGACTTGAAGATTCTGTGGACGATGACATGAGTTTATAATAATGATCCCATTATATGTATGTAGGTCTATAACCGTAACACAATCGAACATTCGAAAAGTAAAGAGCTCTAATTTAAAGATTATAATTTTTTTTTAAGTCGTCAAACGAAAACATTTTAAAGGTTGAACCCACTCATGCGTTAGTGTTTATGAGGTAGAGGATTAATGCACGTGATGATTTAAAGATGGATGGATGAGCTGTGTCTTTATTGATGATTTGTATATGGGTGGTTGTGGGGGGTGCGGGGTGGTGGGGTGTACCTTTGTGCATCGCCTGGACGGCCATCAGAGCTGGGTGGTCCTCGTCCACGATCTAGGAGAGGACAAACACAAAGATGAACCATAGACAGCATATCATTCGTTCTGAATGTTGTCTGTTTCCACAGAGAACTTTAAATGTTGTTAAGGTACATGTTGATTACCTCGACGAGCACGCCAAGAACAGCAAGTCCAGACGGGTCACCCATAGCAGCGCTAATGTTGGCCATGTCTGACCGTTTGTGAACAAAATGGATCTAAGGAATACACAGGCGACAAATGAAAGCGGAAATGAGTTAGTATCTTAATAAACAAAATTTAGTCTAAACCAATTGCCAATTGATAGCCGTGCTCGCCGCTCGATGGCGCGCAAGAAATCCCTTGACACCGAAGGGACAGCACGGCATAAATCTCAAGACGGTGATCACAGGTAAATTGTCGAACAATTTGGGCTTTTGCTAGTCCTGTGCCGTTTACATTTTAGCCTTTAAGGACAGAGGACGGGGAGTGGCTGTCCCATAAATAGATCACTTACTTCTGCAGGATATTTTCTGCCGTTAAGTGTATGCTCGGACCCCTGTGAATTATTCTTGCCCCAGTGAACGTGGAACTGAAGGAAGTCATAACGTGCATCAAGTCCCCCGCCTTCTATGGAAATAGATGTAGCATGGTTGGCACCGACGGCAACTGGCGGACGCAGACAGACAGCTATATATGCGTGTAATTGTATTAACAAAATATATGGAAATGGACAAATGACGCAAACATCAACGACCACTCACGCGCATTATAAATAAATACACACAAACACACTCACACACACACATATATATAATCTTTACGTCCCGGAAAAGCGATGTTTTCATTTGGTATGCACGACATAAATGACCCATAAATATCAAAACATCGCTCTTGCAAATTCTCATGAACCATGGAATGTTAGCATATCTGTGACAACTTGACATCTTCCCTCATCAAACCTTGACGAATGTAATCTTCTTCAACCGTTTCGTTCTTTTTTACATACTTCTGTTGCCAGTTTGCCGCTTCTGCCTACATGAAGCGATGGCACGCTGCTGATAAAGTCATCAGCAGGCACTTCACTTCCACGAATGATTGACATAATTCTACCACTTGCAGCACATTCGTTACTGCCACTTGTCTTAACACTCCTCTTGCAAGGCGCTGTTGGTTTGGTTATCATAATGTTTATGAGAAAAGTGGAGCCAACTTGTTTATCTAACAATTGCCCGGCTCGTCATTTGCAATATATAGAGGATGGGAAGTAGTAAATATATTTAAATATATATATATATGTATATGTTTATGCATATGTATATGTATATGTATATATATATATGTCATTGGCCTAATCCCGATAATGGGTAAAATACGGAAAAAAAATATTGACTTCTATGAAACTTAAATATTTTGACTACTTTTTCGTGAAGGTGCCACTTCAAAGATTGACCTCTTTCGTTGTATCCCTAATTTCCAACGGATCTTATAATGCAGCGATTACGAAATACTCTACCCGTGTGGCCGTTGTTGCTTTGCACGAACGTAGCTCCATCTGGGACTGTATCGTAGCCCACCAACGTCAGCTCCCCTAAAGCAGGGTCCTCTTCCACGATCGACTCCTCGATATCGATGGGAGATTGCCTTGAGAGGTCGCATGAATTGTAATATTGAGACCAATGCGAGGGATCTGTAGAGGAAAATTTGGTTCATTAAACCATTATTCGAGTACTTCAATTCAGGCAAACCAGTGGATTAACGGATTTTTAGAGTACTAAGCAAATGTATAGGGTGTCTGATAACAGCCAGGAATCTTGCTAGACATACTCAAGCAAATATATTTTTGAAAATGTGGCAGATATTTGCAGATATCCTTTATGCTCAGACATGTTTTACTGACCTGTAGAGCAAATGGTGACGGACAGCACCATGGTGACATACAATGATGACGGACAGCACCATGGTGACAAATAATGAAGACGGACAGCACCATGGTGACAAACAATGATGACGAACAGCACCATGGTGACAAACAATGAAGGTGGACAGCAGCATGGTGACAAATAATGAAGACGGACAGCACCAATGTGACAAACAATGTTGACGGACAGCACCATGGTGACATACAATGATGACGGACAGCACCATGGTGACAAATAATGAAGACGGACAGCACCATGGTGACAAACAATGATGACGGACAGCACCATGGTGGCATACAATGATGACGGACAGCACCACGATGACAAACGATGAAGACGGACAACACCATGGTGGCAAACAATGACGACGGACAGCACCACGATGACAAACATGATTCAACTACTGCCAGGGACACTGAACCGCTTGTGAATGCATTACCTCAGAGCAACTGGGATTCAAAACATTTGCAGTGACACAGAAGTAAAGCAGAAGAAACTGACCCTGGCCATGCCCGTCATAGTAGCCCCAGCCGTGAGCGCCATCTCCTGCAACACATCCCCTCACATCACACACCAACGAAATGGACATGTTCCAGGGAATTATACGTGATCATATATTTCGAAAATAAGCCTTTATGACAAAGTGCTGTTTTTCAGGAGAATTAACATCTACACAATGAACTTCTGCATTCTCAGCTGGACACATTTATACGATTGTCTGCATAGATTGTTCAACTGAAGTGATGAAGTCAAATAGTTGATCTCAAGCACAAAAGACCAAACATATTGACATTATTTGATCGTTACGTTACTATTGTTGGTGATGAAGAGTTGAGGAATGTCAATTTCAGGTAAAGGCTACTTGAGCGGTTCAGTTAGAAATGGTAGTGAGGTCGGAGGGTAAGGGCCTTTTCTGGGATAAATACACAGCGTAGGTATAGAAGTACGTACGTACATAGGAAGGCAACCCGGCGTGGTTAGCTAGTGGGTAGCGTACATAGGAAGGCAACCCGGCATGGTTAGCTAGTGGGTAGCGTACATAGGAAGGCAACCCGGCATGGTTAGCTAGTGGGTAGCGTACATAGGAAGGCAACCCGGCATGGTTAGCTAGTGGGTAGCGTACATAGGAAGGCAACCCGGCATGGTTAGCTAGTGGGTAGCGTACATAGGAAGGCAACCCGGCATGGTTAGCTAGTGGGTAGCCTATGGCAATCTCAAATGTATACCGCTGCGGATAAATCTGTCATGAATTTCCCCTAAATAACAATATTGGCCAGTTACAGCAATTGGATGTTGTTATCTATGAGGGAACGCGATGTGGTAGACGGAATGGTGTCATGAGGTCGGTGGCACTAACGGGGCCATGGTGGCACTAACGGGGCCATGGTGGCACTAACGGGGCCATGGTGGCACAAACGGGGCCATGTTAAAGTATCACATTCGTCCTCATCCATCACTCATAGTATCAACTCACTGTTGTGAGCGACGTCAAACACCAATGTTTCATTTTTTTTAAGTGTAAAATTTAACACCAATTACTTTAAGAGAATACGCCAAGATTCGCAGTTCAATATTATTCACACAAAGTGCTAACCTTACTAGATAAGATGTATCGTGTCTGGTACTTAGAACTGCAATCACCTGCTCAATTAGTCTAGGTCCTCATCGTTCAGGGTCACAACACATGAAAGATGGGATAGGTGAGTGATAATAAATTTCACTGACGGATCGTGTATCAAAGGCAACCGATTTTGGTGTTAAGATTTGATAATGCCGCTAAAAGAGCCAGCTTTTGTTTTTCAATTAATTGCAGGCTCATGTTAGCCCGTCCCTATATGAGTGCGTTTGTACTAACACCCCATGACATTGTGAAGTGTGGCGTATGATTCAAATGATACACAAACAAAACGGACAAGCAAGCGTGGTTTGGGAAGTTTCTATTTTAGGAGCACCCTGTCAGCAAGGGGGTCACGTGTCAATAAAGAACGCTCCAATAGAACACGTCATCCGCCGCTGAATCACATCTCGTAACTATGGACCTCGACTGACCTTGATGCCGACATTCACCGACGATCAACGCATATCATGTGAATTTAGAGTTGAGCATCATTTGCGATCAGTGAATAAAGTGCAAATAATAATACTCTCGTTAGACTATCGTTGTATGCTATCAATTGATATTGTTGAATAGTCAGCGAGCTAGCGGGAATGATTTCTGCAGCAGCCCAAGCCACATCCTGATATCATGATACGAACTCCGTGACTGCCGGACCTATGTCTGCAGAATCGGATACCGGTGCAAGGTTCGTTACGGATTCAGATTTTACGTCCTGTGCTCGGAATCCCGGCATGGGAATGCGAGCGCATGGAAGCCATACATTGCCATCTGAATTAGATCAATATGAATCAGAATTACACCCATACACACTGTCACTGTAGGCTACGCTCAAATGACCTTTTCAAAGCAGTCGGCTGCACATCCAGCCGTTCCTTTGAATATTGATGTCAGTGGGGTGTGTTGAAGCGTGCATGACTGCAGATTGGCTCATCATCTGTCCTTGGCATAGGTCAGCCAAATGTCGATTATACTTTGTGCAAAACATGGCAAAACAGCTCCAGGAACGCCAGAATGAACTCATTGTATAATCAAAGGCCCGGGCTTTTCGAGGGCGTACAAATAACTACACAGTTTACCGTAAATAACAGATAAATAATGATCGAATCCGTGAACAATAACTCATCAAGCACGTTTTTTTCTTCTGGCTTCAGTCTCTGCGCACCTGTACATTGATCATAATACAACCAACACAGGTGTAAGAGAAAAACATCGATAAAAACTACTACACGAGCTGGGCAGACGTCTATTACGTCATGTGAGCGGGAAAAAGTCAAGGCGCACAGAAGCATGTGGTCGAATTATTTGCGCGGTGTGACCTTACGGAATTTGTTCCCGATAAACCAAGTAATTCTTGAAAAAGATGATATTGCAAAAGAAATGACTGATCACCCAACTCACCTTTTGCCACGTACGGCACGATAATAAGCAAGAAACACAATTTCTCCATCATCTTCGCGCTGACGCACTGACGTTCCGTGAGTTACCGCTCCTGGTAAAGCCGACAAGTGGAGATGCGGTCTGCTGTCTAGCCAGGATACCAGTCGCTGCAGCATAGAAGTCAGTAGTGAGCGGTGTGGGCAGGGGGTGTGTTTGTGTGAATGGCTGAAATAGGCGGGTCTCTAAAATAATGCCTGGTGCTCCACCAGAGGACTTCATCCTAAAAACACATAGACAGAGAAGTGAAAAATTGTCACCTAGATCTTAGTTTTTGGCAGACATATATGCAACATTCAATGTACAAAAGTTTTTAGAGTCTTAAAACGTGGTCACTCAAGAGCCCAGACTTTAGCCTTGGTTGAAACAGCATAGGCGTTCTCGCTTTTAATTAACTTCCCCCA
The DNA here is from genome assembly GCA_034190875.2 of Urechis unicinctus. Lineage (NCBI taxonomy): Eukaryota > Metazoa > Annelida > Polychaeta > Xenopneusta > Urechidae > Urechis > Urechis unicinctus. Next base: position 53,631,087 of record CM067356.1, on the reverse strand, counting down.
TAAACCCACACGCTTACACACTTCCACCCACGCCAGTTTGCCCATTATCGCGACTCGTTTTCATGCCAGCTTCCTCTAGGAATGTTGGAGGTGTTGTGTAAAGCATCTTTCATCATGTCAAGAGTTTCTATTTGCACCGTAGGTCATTTAATATCTTTATCATAGTAATTTGTTTCGGATTCGATTGCACTGACTCTCATTGCATATCTTCCTGTCGAGTACACCCTGGGGCGTCGTTTGTGGCTCATAAGTTGGCAAAACTAAACCTTGATGAATATCCTACAGCCAGGTTACATTCTTGCGTTCGCTGTTATCACGATGAATGGTATAGCATATTCACCTTCATGTCCATTGAAGTTTGAGGCTATAGCAAATTAGCCGAACATATAGACGCGGTTGTTCAACATGTATGCCCACTCTGTAGAATAATAACGCAAAATATTTTTAGTGTGTAATAACTCAATCTTGTCGTCGTCGTCTCAGTATTAATTCTACAGATATCTAAGCAACTCAAAAACATACTCACTTGCTCTCAATGTAACAGTGAGCATACCGTAAAATGCGTCTACTATAACTCGAATCTACCATAACACGTATCTACCACACCTCGTATCTACCATAACTCGTATCTACCATAACTAGTATCTTCCATAACTGGTGTCGTATCTACCATAACTCGTATCTACCATAACTAGTATCTTCCATAACTGGTGTCTACCATCACTCGAATCTACCATAACTCATATCTACCATAACTCGTGCCTACCATAACTCGTATCTACCATCACTCGAATCTACCATAACTCATATCTACCATAACTCATATCTACCATAACTCGTGTCTACCATAACTCGTGTCTACCATAACTCGTATCTACCATAATTCGTGTTTACCGTAACTCGAATCTACCATAACTCGTGTCTACCATAACTCGTATCTACCATAACACGTATCTGCCATTACTCGTATCTACCATAACAAGTAACTGCCATACCTCGCATCTACCATAACCCGTTCCAACCATAACTCGTATTTACTATAACTCGTGTCTACCATAACTCGTATCTACCATAACTCGTATCTACCATAACTCGTGTCTACCATAACTCGTATCTACCATAACTCGTGTCTACCATAACTCGTGTCTGCCATAACTCGTATCTACCATAACAAGCAACTGCCATACCTCGTATCTACCATAAGTCGTATCTACCATAACTCGTATCTACCATAACTCATATCTACCATAACTCGTATCAACCGTCAACCATAACTCTTGTCTACCATATCTCGTGTCTGCCATAACTCATAACTACCATACCTCGTGTCTACCATAACTCGTTTCTACCATAACTCGTGTGTACCATAACTCGTGTCCCCCATAACTCGTATTTACCATATCTCGTATGTACCATACCTCGTGTCTACCATAACTCTTATCTAACATAATTCGCATCTTACATAACTCGTGTCTACCATAACTCTTATTTACCATGACTCAAATCTACCATAATCGTGTCTACCATAACTCATATTTACCATAACTCGTGTCTACCATAACTCTTATTTACCATAACTTGTATCTTCCATAACTCGTGTCTACCGTAACTGGTGTCTTTCATAACTCGTGTCTACTATAACTCGTGTCATTCATAACTCGTGTCTTCCATAACTGGTTATACGAGTTATAATTGAGATTTCTAATTGTATATTGAGTTTCGCGCTTGGACTGATTATCTGTTAAGGCATCACAACAGGTGGACAGTGCCGAATATAAATCACGTTCGTTATTGGCTGCAACAGCAGGTGACCTGGTCACGTGACAAGTACAAGGCGTGGACACGTTGACACAAGCTGATTTAACAGAATAAGAAGTCCAGATATTGACAGATCACAGTAAGGTTGTACAATTCTTCACATTGACTATAGAGTTCTTTTTACTTCATATTATCGTGGAACCAGTAACATCTTAGAATTCCGCATTAGTTTTTCATCCACGATTACTATTTCGAACATTGGACAGACCCGGGGGGGGGGGGCATTTAAGTGTATAGAGGTAGTATACATGTGCCGCGCGACGGGGTATGTTTTTTCGGCCTCTCGACTTGTACGACGGGTTTATTGGGCCTCATACTTGTACGACAGGGTATGTTTTTCAGCTTCAATCTGTTCGACGGGTTTTTTAGGGGGCTTCGTTTTGTACAGCGGGGTATGTTTTCTCTTCCCATGCAGTATGTCGAGATTTTCTCCAAGGATTTCCCACCGATCGTTGACAATGCAAATGCAATGAATGGTACCTGTGTGGCGCCCCGAGATTCACACACTCAGCCCACAGAGATTTGCATTGGCCGGCTAACCGATATCTTCTATGTTTACAAACCCTTTATGGTTTATGTATACATAGTAGATAGCGGTCGGCCGGCCAATACAAATCCCTGTGGCTCGACCGTGCAAGCGCGCAAAGTTGTTACTGTATGTAATCAGAAATCTGCTCATAACATTTTGAGATTTATCCGCAACTTTTAACTTGCGACGCACGATGGATTATATGTTATACATTTACATAATACCTTGTACGACGGGGTACGCTTTTCTGCCATTTTCACCTTGAACGACGGGTTATATATTCGCATAATATCTTGTACGACGGGGCATGTTTTTCGCCATTTTCAACTTGTACGACGGGTTATACATTCGCATAATACCTTGTACGACGGGGCATGCTTTTGGTCATTTTCACCTTGTACGACGGGTAAGGGGTTTTGAGGTCACGCGGCACACCCATATTGGGAGAAGGCCAATCCCCCCCCCCCCCCCCACCCTGGGGAGACAGACCCCTCCAAGCCATATTGCCACCTATAGCCCAATGCTTGGGAGTTTATGTGATGCTATAACCTGTTATGTTATTTGATTCTGCTTGAACTTTGAAACCAGTCGCGGATGTGAAGCATCCTTCCATGACATACTGTAACAAACAACACTGATTTATATATTATTCTGTGTTACATGTGCAGATATGTGATTGCCGGGTCAAATCAGTATGCTGGTGATCAAGTTATCCTCACCCTGACCCCATCATAAGTGGCATCTGATCCCTCGGACCATGGCATATCGATCGGGCTATATATTCATATTGCAGCAGTATGTAACCGACTAGTGGTCACATTAGCCAGTAGCATGTAATCGTAGTCTGCGTCCCAGACTCTAGGGGCCGTATCCATAATGAATCTTAACTTGAGTCGTCTTAACTTGAGTCGGCGTGCTAAGCTGAGTCCGCGAACTCAGGCGTATCCACAAAGCCAATTTTTAGCAAACTCAACTGAGACCGCCAGCTCAGGGCTGGCAAACAGCCAAAAAAGATTAGTGGCTATAATTTCACACATATACCATCGCGATCATAGTTTGTGTCTTACTGGAAAAGGGAACAATATGTTATCATGTGTTCATTAGACAGAAAATGGAATAAAATGGCGAAGAATGATCGATTTAGACGACGGAAATGAAGTAGTCTAGTCTGACACTTTTAGTTTTATATAATATAGTCTATACCAACCGTCGTTATCGTTTATCAAAACAAAGTAATAAAGAAATAGCCTTAAAACCGGTTGTTTATGAATATGTCACTCACCTTTATTCAATCAGACTGTACACTATTATATGATATCAAGTATAATATACGGTGCAGCCCTTGGCCACGAGTTTCAATAACACATATTCTCAGCACTCCGATCTACGGCATTGTTATCCATGAACGTGAACACAAGTTCACAACGCCAACGGCACGATCAACCACTGTTTCTTATGAAGACGATTTACACACTTACTAGGTCTTATAATCGGAAATATAATCACGGATAATCCACACGATAGGAAATAATTCCATCGACCATGCTTGCACTTTTAACATTATTATTCCGCGATAAATATAAACAATCCTTGTTGAGTTTTCTTACGAAATCCTAGACTTTTGAGCAGCTCTGGGTCAGTCTCATAAGCACTTTTCTCGAAATGGTCAGAACATAGAACTGTCGTATAACTATAACTATAAGGGCAAGGACTCCAGTGTTTTTGACTTTCGACACCCATATGCGGCGCATATGTCTTTTAGAAACAAAAAAAAAATCACGCCTGACTTCATTGTTCCGACAACCAAACGCACAACAATAAGGTATAATCCACACCAAGAAACGCACCAGACCGTGAAGAAAGACGAGTTAGTCACACGCTGTCAACAAAACCGGGAAGGCTAAAGATGGCGATGAATATTCGCAAACAACCTGAATGACGTCACTGTTCGGAAATTCACGAATTTTACCGAGCGGTATCTTGTCAGATTCGACGTGGAAATGTATACATTTCCTAATTTTTTTCTTAAAGAAAAAGAGCGCAGACACCTTATTTTGGTCACGATTCCCTTTTAAAACATAGAACTTTGGAAAAATGGAATAAAAAAAATCTTTGTAGTTGACCTTTAAAGAAAATTCACTGTAACATAACAAATCGTGAATAATTGCGTTATTGATATAGAAACTCCCACCCACTATGATCATCCCATAAACCATTCCTAATTCAAATCCACTGCAAGCCAACTCGCTATTTGGTAGACTAACATCACCCTGTCCGAAGCGTTTGCGAAGAATCCCCGCTTCGTTTTTCCGAAAACAGCTTGCGGCGTGAATAATTTAAATATCCCGATAAACATTGGTGTGTCATAAATAACGAACGGCTGATTATGTTTTGGTTCATTTTAGGAACATACATGTTCTCATTCATATCCGTGAAAGCATTTTCCCAGAAATATTAACGTTGGACCGCCATTTTTAAGTTTGAGCTAGCGAACTTAAGTCAGCTACCTAGCTGACTCAGTGTTGAGCACGCTAGGAGACTTAAGATTCTTTATCGATACGGTTAAGACGGCCAGCTCAGCTAACCGTCTCAAAAACCTGAGTTTGCGGACTTAAGTTTCTTTATGATACGGCCCCAGGGGTTCCGCTACGCTTCTCGCCCTAGAGTCTACGACAAGACAAGGTCTAAAACTGGCGCGTCCGAATATTCATTAGACACGTTCGTTAATCTTCGTGACCAATCATAGCAAAGGTTGTGACCCGATTGACCTTAGTTGCGCGCGTCTGGCTCATGAAACTGGCTTGTGATACGCACCCTCGGTTTTATGTGATGTCATGTACATTGTTGTGGTCTGCGTCCAATGAAAACACATTGAACGACTTCTTAAATAATGGGGCGTCTCACAAGTTCAAATTGGCGCCACAACAAGCGTTTAATCGCTTAGCTGCATGATAGTATGTTTACGTAATACAGTCAGTTAAAAAGAACCAATTGTGTGTCTGCTTCTCTCGCCGACTGTGTGATTAACGGTGCCAGTCAGCGTGAAACAACAAATCGGAATGTTGTAGTATGTGTGCCCGGCGCATAAAAATCACTCGTCCGGTTGAATAAGTTGACTCGGCAAGTCACTTGTCCCGGCATGCGGACAACCATTGGTGTCGAACCCTGACCCATTCCAAGCATCCCAGCAGCCACATTCACAAAACAATTAAGACCCATCAAGCAGCCGAGCGAGCAAGTCTTTCAAACGGAGCGTACCAAATCAAATATGGCGCCGAATCTTCGGAAAATGTGACGCTGACCAATGAGAGACAATGACTCAAAAGTACCCGAGAGTGACCGAGAGACACGGCTTGTGATTGGAGCATCCCAAATCTGGGATGCTAGTCCAGTTCAAGACGTTATCGTGCCCTAGACTGATTGCGAGACTATTGAATATCAGTAACATGTAAGCAGGGCCCGCAGACATCAGGCTAGTGGACCTTGACTAATGTAACCGACTAGTGGCCACTTTTGACAGCAGTATGTAACCGACTAGTGGCCACTTTTGACAGCAGTATGTAATCGATTAGTGACCTCTTTTGACAGTAGTATGTAACCGACTAGTGGCCAATTTTGACAGTAGTATGTAACCGACTAGTGGCCACTTTTCACAGCAGTATGTAACCGACTAGTGGCCACTTTTCACAGTAGTATATAACCGACTAGTGGCCATATTTGACAGCAGTATGTAACCGACTAGTGGCCACTTTTGACAGCAGTATGTAACCGACTAGTGGCCATATTTGACAGCAGTATGTAACCGACTAGTGGCCACTTTTGTCAGCAGTATGTAACCGACTAGTGGCCACTTTTGACAACAGAAGCACTTACTAAATGCTGCGTAGCACTGTAGCGGGTTAACCACCATCTATTCATCTCTCGACATTTGGGACCACAAGGCAGTATTCACTGTGGACAGAGGTTGCCATAGCGCTGGGCTGTCTTCTTAGGAAAGAATGTGTCGTCTGGACGCATCGACTATGGAGCATTGTCGAGTTTGGACGGAGGAGTTGTGCTTGTGCCGCGGTAGAATGATACACATCGAGATGAGATCGCGTAAGGGAGCAATTGTATTCTTCACCTCATCTTCCTGGAGAAGGAGGAGGAGGAGGAAGACGTGGTGAGAATACAATTACGCGATTTCATCTCGATGCGTCAAGCCGACACATCGAGATGAGCTCGTGAAAGGGAGCAATTGTATTCCTCCTCCTCCTTCGCCTCATCTTCCTCCTCCTCATCATCACCTTCATCTTCATCGTCGTAGTTATCTTCACAAGTCATTCTAATTTTGTTATCGGTCCCATTGCGCGGGACTAAAACACAAAATACTTAACGTTTGAAAGTCGATCATCGAAGGCTGAATGCTCAATTGACGAAAATATTTGATTAAGCATCAGAAATACTAATCGCGATTTATGATTTCCCGAGTGAAAGACATATTTAGCGTGTGAAGGAGGGACAGGTTGGACTGCAGGATCCATTGGTTTCACACCTTCATGTTATATATAGATAGCGGCTCGGCGCTCGGAAGCTTGGTATCTATAATCGAGCGCCTGTGGTTCGACTCGACTCGGCGCTCAGAAATGTTATGTTGGCGTAGCGTCAAACATGTCTGCCTTGTAGAGCCCTCGCGCGTCCCACCTTCTAGCTTATCACCCTAGAGCTTTGAGGCTGCCAATGGCCAGGGTTCATGAATAATTAATCAGTTGGTAAGCCCTCCACAAATCACGAACCAACGATCGAACTGAATCTGATTATTCATAGACTAAATTTATTTCAAACTCTTACACCCCAAACTGTTGTGACCTGATGGCTATCGTAGTGTTTTCTTGCAATCAATCAACATACACATTGTTTTAGTGAAGGCTCTGCGTCATACATAATGTTCCATTATGCGCGCGCATATGTTGTTGCTCTTACACACGATGTGGAGGCCGTTGCTATGGCAGCACAGGTCAGCACGCATTGTTCAAAACCTTCGAAGGGGCTGTGTTCACTTCGTCTTCGAGATTCTTCGAGTTGAAGATGCATTTTTCGGCGATTTTCTGCAATTGTTATTTTGCCCGTTTATAATCCTTACCTGTAACTGGTAATACCAAAACACGGCTGTACTGCAACCCTCTGGTCCCTGTGCCCTGATTGGCCAACCAATTAAAGCCTCCCCTACACAGAGCAGAACACAGCTCCTCTCACTAAAAGCCACACGACATTCTTTCGGACCTTTCTGCGTAACTTCATAATATTCAACGAATAAAGCATTTGGACTCCTTTCGGCCTAATACTGTGTTGTCTTGATTCATCACTAAGCGACATCATCGGCAACTTCAAGAACAACATCCCCCTCAAGCATAACAAACATCATTGATAATTAATCGATTAATGCACCCTGAAAACAGTCTACGAACTTTGCCGTATTTGGGTTAAAATCCCGTCAAAAAGAAATCGAACTTTACAAGGCCTTATAAATAACTGATGTAACCGATTGGAGTTTTTGGATATCATTACTAAACCCAGTAGGGAATCGACCGACGAACGTTTTTTTCAGAACAGAATTTAGATGATTTTTATCTATTGAACCCAGCATTTCTTCAGGGTTGCTTTGGAATTTCACCCTAGGGGACACTCGATAATTTCACCCAAATATTTACGTATAAAGTTAGACCTTTACGCTGGAAGCATCGTATCATTTGATCATGCTCCTCACCGGTCAATATATATCACGTGATAATGTTGTTGTTATATTTGATTTACCTCGTTCACGTGGATTTAGATCAGGACGAATATTTGTAGAACGAGCTTTTTGTCAAAACCACTTTTGCTTCAATTTCACATGGTATGCGAATGGGTCATATCGAGAGCGCATAGCTGTACAAGGACCATGCAATGGCGGTGTACAACGTTCGTTCAAAGGATGTACACGATTGCTGTTCACGGTGTTCGCGTATAACATGACCAATAGTCTAAAACATGGTTAGTAAAATAGCGGACGCCCGACTTCCCAGCAGATTTAAATTGAATTTTCCCGCCTTGCGTGCGTCTCAAACGTGTACTGTTCCTCGCTTAATGCCTGCTGCTCATGTGTTGCGGTGCTTAGAGGGATGGACAGCTATAATAGATTGGATCTGATATTCTGTGTGGTTGAGTGCTGTGGGCGGATACTCGTCAATCAGTGGCATGATCAAATCATAACAGCCTATTGCTGTCATCGTAAAATCACATCAAACAGACGTCCTCACCTAGCTCCAGCGACGGCTGGCCTTTATAGCTCCTTGGCGCCATACTTTAAAAAACTATGAGAATATTTATTCCTATCATCCATTCATTCCACAAAGCTGCATAGGCATGTAGCTGATAGCGACACGATGACTTAATGGTGATTTACATCAATTAGTGTCGCTTCCGCTGGAAATAGATAAGCGAATTTGTTTGGCGAGACAAAACGCCTTGGCACCGGTTGTGATATATTTGGGGACATAGGTTATTTGTTTCTCGACTTAAGCTGGGGTAAAAATACAAGCATGCCTCGAAATACAATATGCATGCTATATGATACGTCTCCTCTTAACTGACTTGCGAAATGACATATTTTGATCCATTGCCCTCAGATTGCGAACTAGAGTGAGGTCGACGACGTTCTCATCTGGCGAAGACTGCGGTTTAAGGGGAACATATTGTTCTCTTAAACACGCAATATCCAGTCTGTATTGCGTCAATTCAATTTTTGTGTGGTCGTGAAACTCATCGATATGTTTGTTTTGTTGTGAATAGTTCTTTGAATCACATTCCAGAGCGTCTGTGAAGGGTGCATAAAGCCTGTTCGTTTCCCGGGGGTGGGGGGGGTGGGGGGGGGGTGTGCTGGGGGTCACTTAAGTGTATAGAGGTAGTACACATGTGCCGCGCGACGGGGTATGTTTTTTCGGCCTCTCGACTTGTACAACGGGTTTATTGGGCCTCATACTTGTACGACAGGGTATGTTTTTCAGCTTCAATCTGTACGACGGGTTTAATGGAGGCTTCGTTTTGTACAGCGGGGTATGTTTTCTCTTCCCATGCAGTATGTCGAGATTTTCTCCCGGGATTTCCCACCGATCGTTGACAATGCAAATGCAATGATAGCCCTACAAGACGTCTGCGTAGACGTCTTACCTTTTTTCGAAACAACGCAATGCGAATATTTTTAGATCGATTCAGACAACTACCAAGCACAAAACATACACAAGTGATGCAGTTATAGAATGCAATGATGTTTTACGGACGATTTTATCCCTTTTCGGCGGAGGATTTCATCCATGGTAATTTTTTATAGTTCGATCAATTTGGGAAGCGGTAAAAAGTCAGAAACACAGCAACATGTTTGTTTACAGAATGACGAAGTCTAATGCTAAGCCCGGGGGGGGGGGGCACTTAAGTGTAAGGATATAGTATACATGTGCCGCACGAAGGGGGTGGTTTTTTCGACATCTCGACTTTTACGACGTGTTAGACAATCGCATAATACCTTGTACGATGGAGTATACTTTTTCTCATTCTCAACGAGTTCAACGGGTACGGGATTTCGAGGTCCCGCGGCACACTCCTATCCAAGTTAGGGTAAGTGCCCCCCACTTGGGATGCTAAGGCAATGCGGGAAATCGCGAGAATTAATAGTTTCCAAAATGGCAGACTTCGTATCGCGATTTGTTCGGAAACGAACTATCGATGGCATTCATTGAAGAATAGCGTCGAGTGGTGTTAAGTTTTTTGGAGCGAAAGGTCTATTTTTTGTAAAGGCTCTTGATATATGTTATTTTCTAGGTGCGAAATATAGCCCTTCGCGAGATATAGTCCAAACGAGATATCGCCGACTGTGTTTGACTAACTCTTCGTAACGGTATAAATTCATGTTACCGTTACACCGGAGCTAATGCAATGAATGGTCCCTGTGTGACGCCCCGAGAATCATACGCTCAGCCCACAGAGATTTGCATTGGCCGGCTAACCGATATCTTCTATGTTTACAAACCCTTTATGGTTTATGTATACATAGAAGGTAGCGGCCGGGTGGCCATTACAAATCCCACTCTCCACGGCAGACATGTTTGACGCTTCGCGAATCCTAGCCTGCGCAGAAGCCGATGCGCAAGGAGATCCTACAAATCCCTGTGGCTCAACCGTGCAAGGGCGCAAAGTTGTTACTGCATGTAATCAGAAATCTGCTCATAACATGCTGATATTTATCGGCAGCTTTTATCCTACCAACGGCGTACGACGCATTATACGTTATACATTCGCATAATACCTTGCACGACTGGGTACGCTTTTTCGCCATTTTCACCTTGTACGACGGGCTATACATTCGCATAATACCTTATACAACGGGGTATGCTTTTTGGCATTTTCAACTTGTACAACGGGTACGGGTTTTCGAGGTCCCGCGGCACACCCCTATCTGAGTTAAGGCCAAGTCCCCCCCCACTCCCCCGGGGATCGTTTACTGGGTTTTTTCGTTTCTACTTCCTGTGTTGTATTCACGGGTGTTCGGCATGCGGTGTCAGTGTGTCTCTCTATTTTGATAGCCGTCGGTAGGCAGGATGTTTGTACAGGTATTCAGCCGAATGCTAGCTATATGGATCATCTACTTTAAGGATATTGGATTTTTTTAAAAAAGCGATTGAGTATGGGACGGAACGACTAATTTGTTTTGTTTCTAAAGATGAATTGGAATAAATCATAATGTATCCCCTCCTGCAATCAGGAAGGAAAGGACGGCCTTCGAGAGAGTCATCATAAACGAGGGCAAATTTCTGAATTTGAGCCATTTAGTGTTTATATTAAACAGTACATATACAAAGCCTCATTGATCACAAGTTCCTCAACCATTAATTACATTATGACTGATATGATAACTGTCAATGCCTTATTGATAACCAGTTCCTCAGTCGTTATATTGTGTATTTCGCAGCCAGCACCTTGCACGTTATTATTTTTTTCAAAAATGAAACAATGTTTGTTTTTGCAAAGATCGCTATGAAATGTGAAAAGGACCATGAGTTACTCGCAGTAAGCAGAGCAATTATTTTTGTACTTGGTGCAGAACCTCATCTCCTTGTATAAAACGCCCCTTTGAAAATGCCGTCCATTGATATAGAACCTCGACCCTTTAAACAGTCCCCCTGTGGGTCCTGGTGACGAATAGGCCTTCTGTATCCTCCTGCATGTCGTAAGAGGCGACTAACAGAGGACAACCTGTTGACCGTGGGGTGCGACCTGAACGAGAGGCTGGAATGGACTGGTTAAGTCAGGCACCCCGCTGGTGGTGACACGCATTGTCTTTTCCACCTTCTTGTTCATGTGTATCCACGGGGATTTCCCTCCTTTTTCTATTTATCCTGGGAGGTGGCTGCTCATTCAGGTTAATCTTATCGTTTCATATTGACTCAGCTTTTGTAGGCGCCATTAGTGTTGCTGTGCCGTTACATCCTATACTTACTTTACTTACCCTTCAAACAAATCTTCACTCATTGAAACATAACAACCCACTGACGATTAACGTCCCCCACTGACAAAGAACATCACCCACTGACAAAGAACATCATCCACTAATACAGAACGTTACCCAGTGATAAATAACCCCACCCATTACCTAACTTATTACCGATACAGAATGTCACACATTGATAAAGATTCTCACTATACATAAACAACCCATGCATTGATTAAAAACACCTCACCTTTTGGCATAGAATGTCAATCATTGATAACGATCGTCACCACTTTGATAAAGAACCTCACCATTTGAGAAGATACGCCAATTTGCATTTCTCAATGCGTTAATACAGCCAACTAACAGCAACTATACAATTATAACATTTATTTCATGGCCATTCTCTTGCACCTCATGCATATTTTACTGATATATCACCGAGCAACGTGTATTACCACGAACTCTCAATATGCCGCTCTATATGACTAAGATGGTAAGCAGCTGCAAACGAGTGTTCCAGGAGTCTATACTACTAATTATCTACTGACATCGATTTCAACAATGTTAGTTTGGATTGTGTTTTATAAATTGCTACTAGTGCGCAGGAATAGTTCAATGGATTAGTACGTGTCTGTTATAACAATTCTCCGCTTCATATACAAGCTGTATCGCCTTGAGTACAATGGCTGAGGACTTGAAGAGCATCCCATTAAATTGTAACCATGGCGACTTTGATAAACACGCTACCGAATCCATAAGAAAGTTGAGATTGCAGTGAAGATGAGGAGGTTGTAGGAAATGACGTCCCGGACAGCAGCGGAAGCGTCGCCACCAAATGTGACCTTCACCTGACGTCCGTTCAGCATCTGTACGGGTCTGTAGTTGTCTTCTATTGGATTGCTTTGATCATCTTCTCCAGATGACAAGGATCGTAAAGCGTCCAGCTAAAATAAACAAAGGTCAATGAGTACATATGAACGTTTGTAAATTGGGCCCAGAATAATTGCGAACAATAGCAACACTGAAAATCAAGAATTGGTTATTCTTTATGAATATATGTACATATGAAAATAATATATATATAAATATAAATATATATTTATATATAGATATATACATATTTTATTAAATATTTATATCACATATATATATACATGTGTAAATATATATATATATACATACATACATAAAATTATGTATGTTTGTAAACATATATATATATATATATATATATATATATGTATATATATATATATATGTGTGTGTGTACATATATGTGCGTATGAATATAAATACATATATACATATGTATACACATATATATATATATATATATATATATATAAATGTATATATATATATACATATCACATATATATACATGTGTGAATATATATATATGTATATATCTACATATATATATATATATATATATATAATACATATATATATATATATATATATATACATATATGTTTATTTATCTATACACAGCTTTATATGAATATATATTTATATAAACATATGCATATATATATCTATATGAATATATATTTCTGCATATAATAACACATATACACATATATATGTACATATATATATATATATATTTATATTCATGTAAAATATATATATATATATGCATGTATATAAAAACATATGAAGCTCAATATATATAAATATATATATATATAAATGGTTATATATATATGTTTATATATAAATATGTGTATATATATGTATATATATATATCTATATATATATATATATATATATATATATATATATATATATATATATATATATATATATATATATATATATATATATATATATATATATGCATTTTTTTGTATGCATATACATGAGCATATATTTATGTAATCGTGAGCATGTATATATATGAATATATACTTCTGCATATATACCAACACATATATGCATATACATATTTATATATATATAAACATATAAAATATATATATATATTTGCAAATAAATGTGAATATATATATATATATGTATATATATATATATATATATGTATATATATATATATATATACATACATATATATATATATATATATATATATATATATATATATATGTATATATGAATGTATATATATAAATATATATATATATATATAAATAAACCTTAATATACACATGTATATAAATATCACATACACATATGAAATGTGATAGCGTTTCTGCAAATCGCTCCTTACTTGGGCCTGAGTCATTGTTATTGGCTCTTCAAACACGGTCCAGATGACAGCCTCGCTACAAGGGGGTGTGGTAAGGCTACCTTCGTACCGGTAGAACTTCGTGCGGTCGCTCGGGAGGAGTTGGTCCAATCGGAAGGCAGGAGTTGTGGTTTCGTTTCCTAAAAACACAGGTAATGTTATAAGAGGCTCACTCAAGTGATGTTTTATGAGGCGCACTCTAATGATGTTTTTTTGGAGGCACACGTTATGTTATTTGATTATGAATCTCAACACATGACCTTATCCCCACGATCATAATCATGTAAACCTTAACCCCGTGACCCTACCATGTGACTTTTAACACTTGACACTAAATGACCGGAAACGCATGATCTTGGATGAATGACCTTCATCCTGTGACCATTCACAGTGACCGTACCTTTGTAGGGAACGTCGCCGAGTGAGGCCACGTGCTCATCCAGACGAGAGTCGTCATCTTCTGACACCTGTGTTGTCATTGCAATCCCAACGTCATCATCACAGCCGCAATACAAGAATCAGAGGAAACAATATATTCATTGTTTGTGAGGGGAACATTGGTGAGATTATAAAGCTGTAGTGATCAAGGTGGCAACACTGTCCTCACACTACGAGCAAGACGCTTGTTCCAATCTGTTAAGTGAGGGTGTCATATTGGTGAGAGCATCGTGAATAAAAATGCATACTGAATATCATCATCTTTGTTATCATCATTATTTATTCTCGATACTAAAAAATACTGAATCAGGAGTCATAAAGTCCACAATTGATCTTAGCAAGTTACGTTATGACCGAGTGAGCGCCCTTGTTGTCATAAAATGAAACATTACATTCAAAGTAGCATATTCCTCCCCCGGGGGGGGGGGGGGTACTTGGCCTTATTCTGGATAGGGGTGTGCCGCGGGACCTCAAAAACCCGTACCCGTCGTACAAGGTCAAAATGGCCAAAAAGCATACCCCGTCGTACAAGGTAATATGCGAATGTATACCCCGTCGTACACATTGAACCTGAAAAACATACCCCGTCGTACAAGTATGAGGCCCAAAAACCCGTCGTACAAGTCGAGAGGCACAAAAAACATACCCCGTCGCGCGGCACATATATACTACCTCTATACACTTAAGTGCCCCCCCCCCCGGGATTCCTCCTCAGGACAGGTAGCGATGACCTCGAGGTTGAATCAGGTAAGCGAATAAACATAATCTCTAAATCCATAACAGACACACTAATCATTCCTGTTATTCCGTGTGTTTTACCAATCGACACACACCAACACCGATGTCATGTCTCCTATGTCAGGTCTGTTTAAATCAAGTCGGGGTATGCTGGAACATAGTTTTTTTAGGTGGCAAATGTCGGGGCGGACGGTTTTGTTAGGTAGAAGAACATGTTCACAATCGATATGAGGCGAGCCAGGCTCGTAAACGGGACTAAAGATGGTTAGGCGAGATTTTTGGTGAGCGGGTGGCGAAATCGTTGTCCCCCTTGGGTTTATGTATACATTGAAGATAACGGCCGGCAGGCCAATGCGAATCCCTGTGGGTAAACCGAGTCCTATTGTCAGGTGGCTGTGCATACGGGGCTCGGACCGGAAGGAATTTATACGATTTGTGCTACAAATAGATATATTCCGAATATAAATTGAACTTGCTGCAAGTTTTTGCCATTTTCCGCCAAATGAAGCTTTGATCGATAAGTTATCCACAGTTCGTCTTTGAGATATTTTCCCATTCTCCACATATATAATATATATATATGTATATATATATGTGTATATATATATATATATGTATATATATATGTATATATAGATATATATGTATATATATATATATATATATATATATATATGTACCTACAAACATGTAGATATATATATACATATGTATATATATATATATACATATGTATATACATGTGTGTATATATATAAATATATATATATATATATATCCATATATATATGTCCATGTATATATACATGTATATATATATAGACATATATACATATATATATATATGTGTGTGTTTGTGTCTATGTATATATATATATATATATATATATATATCTCTCTCTATCTATCTATCTATCTATCTATCTATCTATCTATCTATCTATCTATCTATCTATCTATCTATCTATCTATCTATCTATCTATCTATCTATCTATCTATATATCTATATATGTATGTATATATATATATATGTGTGTATATATATAAATATATATACATATATATATCCAAACACATGACCTTATCCCCACGATCATAATCATGTAAACCTTAACCCCGTGACCCTACCATGTGACTTTTAACACTTGACACTAAATGACCGGAAACGCATGATCTTGGATGAATGACCTTCATCCTGTGACCATTCACAGTGACCGTACCTTTGTAGGGAACGTCGCCGAGTGAGGCCACGTGCTCATCCAGACGAGAGTCGTCATCTTCTGACACCTGTGTTGTCATTGCAATCCCAACGTCATCATCACAGCCGCAATACAAGAATCAGAGGAAACAATATATTCATTGTTTGTGAGGGGAACATTGGTCAGATTATAAAGCTGTAGTGATCAAGGTGGCAACACTGTCCTCACACTACGAGCAAGACGCTTGTTCCAATC
This sequence comes from Urechis unicinctus, assembly GCA_034190875.2. Classification (NCBI taxonomy): domain Eukaryota; kingdom Metazoa; phylum Annelida; class Polychaeta; order Xenopneusta; family Urechidae; genus Urechis; species Urechis unicinctus. The sequence goes on along the minus strand of CM067356.1, from coordinate 53,614,352 downwards.
TGTTAAGTGAGGGTGTCATATTGGTGAGAGCATCGTGAATAAAAATGCATACTGAATATCATCATCTTTGTTATCATCATTATTTATTCTCGATACTAACTGAAATACTGAATCAGGAGTCATAAAGTCCACAATTGATCTTAGCAAGTTACGTTATGACCGAGTGAGCGCCCTTGTTGTCATAAAATGAAACATTACATTCAAAGTAGCATATTCCTCCCCCGGGGGGGGGGGGGGGTACTTGGCCTTAT
>CM067356.1:53551601-53611601 GCA_034190875.2 Urechis unicinctus | reverse complement strand
AAGTTGATGGGGGATTGTCTGTTGAGATTGCAGGTAGCGTCGTAAGTCCCCCATTGATCTGGTGCTGTCAACCAAACCCATTATCGCCTGTTTGTGTATCAATGATATAACAATACCTACTCATTTGGCGCTATCCAAAAGGCACAGATTGTCTCCTTGATCAGCGCTACCTGTAATCCACTTGTTATCGCCCACTAACCACGTACTATCCCCATCTAACTTCATTATCCTTTAGCGCCACCCAGAATGGAACATTTAAGATGCTCCATCAAAAACCCAAACCATTATCGCCCAGATCGCGGACGCAACATTGTCCTTAGAACCCCACACTAACAACGGGTTCAAGTTATCACACGTTGACTGTAAATAGATTCGATGCTGGTTACAATTGCTTACCATTGAATTTGATGGTGTTAACTCAAAAAAGTGAATCGGCCCTTTCAATGAACTACCTACGTCTCACTTGAGTGAGTGACACAATGACAATACGTTCTTAACTGGCTGACCATGCATGACTGACGCCAATGTTATTAGGATTGGTTTGCGTGAAGGTAACTTACCTATACCATGTCCGTCGTAGTAACCCCATGAATCCGCCGCGCCTGCAACAACATATGGAAATCTCTTATCACTCACTGTAATGAAAATTGATGTAGCATATTTGTGGAAAATTCATGATTTTTATTACAATTTTTGAAGGCATTTTGGGGTAGGGAACGGTTGAGTCAATTGGATACTGCCAGCTGAGATGAGTAAACTCTGCCACAAGGAGAAAAATATCCAGGCCACCGGTTTAGTCATATTTCACAGGGTTCATTCCCGCTCTTGATATCAGCCGAATTCTTTCATGGTCGGAAAACATTGAACTACCATTTGACCGAAATATGACTGAACCGATGTGAATGCCTTGTAGGGAATCATCTTCGAAATTCGAAAAGGCAACATCATTAAAGTATCAAGAACCGGAATTAGCTCTTTCGAACCAAGTACGGAAGATACTGCAGTACTCCCTTACAACAAGGTGATAAAACCTGACGTTGGTCTGTTTGGCTAACCGGAATAGTCAACTAAAATGCCGGAGTGCTGCAAAATTAGATCGCAATTTTATGGTTTGTCCTGATAGACTTAAAAATACTTTTCAGCACGATTGAGCGAGAACATTTCAGCCACATTTCTTCACTTGAGTCAGTGTTTAATTCTTACGAAACCATTTACTCCAGATACTTAGTCAATGAATGCATCAATGTTTAACCAAGCTAAAATGGAAAATCACAATGCAAATATGGAATTTTCCCTCATCTTTACCTACATTGACAGAGCGGAAACACATGGCGTTTTGTAAGATCGTCTATCTGAGATGTTCGTGGAATGATATCGTAACTAAACTGATGCAAATCTAAAAAAATAGTTTATTTTAACCTTACCTTGAATCGCAACTGGCGTGACCAGCAGTAAAAAACCAAAGATGCGGTCCATGTTGAAAAAAATCTGTGAGTGGACTGAAAGGTGAGCGACTCGCCTTAAAACCTGGCAATAGAATGGACGGATTCAATGGGCGGGCCCAGAGTCTTGTTCAGCTCGAGGAAGACGTGGGCTAGAGTTCAAAAGGACGGAGTAGTTTGGAAATCTAGTTTGTGCGTCCGTATGTTCGAGCTTTTTTAAAGATAATCTTCCTCCCTCTCGCACGAGGGAATGGCACGAAGCGGAAACAAGCCAAAGAGATAATCGCCCGGAATATAGTTGCTATGTTTGAGCCAATGACAGGCAGCGATATTATATATATATATATATATATATATATATATATATATATATATATATATATATATATATATATATATATATATATATATATATATATATACATATATACATATATATATATATACATATATATATATATATCTATATATATATATATATATATATATATATATATATATCTATATATATATATATATATATATATATATATATATATATATATATGTGTAGAGAACCATTTGCCGATCTGTCCCATCTGCAGTTGGTCTGACCCGTTTACCGATCGACAGATGGGTCGATCCCCGTGACGGAATGAGAGCGACCCAGCTGATCCCTAAGCAAAATCGTATTGGCAGCATCCATGTGTACGTCCGTTAACCAACCATTTGGACGTTTCAGACATCGAGTCTCTCTTTCTGACAGCTTGATGGCTGGGCGCGAAGAATCGTTGTCTTTATTTGTACATGCATGTTGCGGATGACAGTGAGTTGAACAAGCGATTCCATTCTGTCGGCAACTACATTTTTTAGCTGATTGGCATGGTCCAGTACAACAACATGAGCTCTTGACAAATCCATTGCCAGAGTTTTCTTTCCGGGCTGCGTTCCGCAAGGAAATGGATTTTGATAGGTCAGGCATCAAACTCCCTGAAAACTCCATCAGATCACCTGCTCTATATTTACTGTTCAGAATTCCGTGTCTGCAGGCTAATTTGTAAGACTTGACCTTCTGACCATGAACATCGGTCACAACACAAGACAGGCGGGGAAAATCTGTAGATGCTCGATCAATCTTCGGTATCGCTACTGACACAGTGTCTCCCAAACTAAACTCCCGTGCCGTAGTACGTTTCTTTCGGTTGTAGTGGTCAGCCATTTTGCTGACAGACTTGTTCGTACGATCACGTGCCTTGTCTCTGAAACTCTCATGCTTCATTTATTTGGCTGCTGATGAGTCTGAATCGTCAACTGTAGGTCGCTTTTGGCTTGTTGATTTTGTTGGTTTATGATCTGGAGTTGAACTTGATTCATCATCTTCAGAAATGTCATCATCTGATGTTTCTGTGGAAATGTTCTGAACACTGTCTGGGCTTACAGTTTGCTTTGGATTCTCCAATTCCTCCTCGTCAACAACGTGGATCTCTGCCCCAGGAACCATGGCATACTTCGGTTCCTGGCCAAACACTAGCTTGTATGGGAGGTCACCGGTTGTATCAGAGGGCTGGGCGTTCATATGGTACATGATACGAGGTAACCACGTGGACCATTGACATGATGTGTCACATTCTGACTTCATTGCAGCGATGCGTTGCTCAATGACACGGTTGCCACGCTCCACAACACCCTGTGATTGAGAGTGTCGAAGTCGACCTCTAACAAGCGTGACATCATCACCCCAAATCTCAAAGAGGGAATGCAAAAGTTGATTCACAAATTCGCGGCCATTGTCAGAGTGAAAAATCCGCGGTGGACCTAGATATGCCAGTACACGTTGTTCGATCATTTCAGCAACTTCGTGGGCTGTTTTCCTCTTTAAAGGGAAGAGTATATGAAACTTCGTGAAGTGATCCACAAAATGGCCAATGTAATTGAATTCCTGGTCAGGCATGTGCCGCATATCAATCAAATCAATTTGCACTCGTTCTAAGAAATTGTTGCAAATGATGGGTTTCAATGGTGGTCGGACGGTTTGTGACTGAGTCAACTGGCATTTCGGGCAGTGTTTGCAAAACTCTTGTATGTAGCTTCGTGTGATTCCGTAGTAGTGATTGTACACCTGACGACAGAAACATCAGCAACATGTATTTAGCGGGAAAAGAATTACAAAAGTACCAGGAACTTTATGGACAATTATCAAGGTATCAAGATAATAACCGTTAAATGCAGCAGCAAATAGAATACTTACATAATAAGAGCATTTCATGTACCCAGCATGGTCCATTTCGGTCTCGTGTACAGTTTTGACCACATCGAAGATGGTGTCAGTGGAAACAACCCTCAAGAATTTCTGGTGCTCACCAGTAGCCGCTTTTTTAACAGGAACAACCAGTGCATCTCTTATGCCTTAGGCTGGCAAATCCATTAAGTCAAATTGCTTGGATTTAACGTAATGTCGAAAATGTGGATTGACTTCTTCAGCAGGGTTTTGAAGATGATGCACAATGTCTTTATATTTCTCGCCAGTTATCAATGGTGCTCTTTTACTCTCAACCAGCTTCTGAACGTGTTCATTCAAGATGGCACGCCGGCGTTCTCTGTCAGTCATTTTTTTCTTTTTGCGTTCTCTGTGGTCAGTTTGAAAGTGAAAAATAATTTTTATTGACAGCGCTTATATTCAGAAACTCCCAGCCAGCAGGAGCACGGGAGCGTCCGTGACGTGGAGCGTCCCCGACGTATGATTGCGTCTCCCAGACGCCTGGTCCGTCGTTAAATTGCACTTGTCCCTTCCAACAAACACCCATTCCCGATACGACATTGTCGCCAAGCGAGCTGACGCCAGGTGGTAACGATGACAAGTATATCTGTGATACCATCTACCAATAACAACACCGTGTCATCGGATATACGAAACGGAGTCAATGTCATGATTAAGTGCGTGCAGGTTAAAACCTGGCTATTCACGCAAAACAATTCATGTGGCATTCTGCAAGCTTTGATAGGAACATATGAGAAAATATCATTTGCTAAAACTCACCAAAATTGATTCACCGTCAGACCAACGGCAGCGATTGTGGGGCATTTGCCATCCGTTTGCCAAGACCCTGCTAAGAGCACACGATCCCTGCATCCAAAGCTATATCTACCCCAGACAACACCTTGCGGATTCACTGCCAGCTGGTGACTGCATAGTGACGCGGACACCTGACATTCTTATGTCACTTTAAGATGGTTTTTGCTTCCACAGATGATATCTGTTGGATTTGATGTTGATTTCTATTACTTTTTATGATGATTTTCTTTTCACATACTATGGGTCTTATCAATCTTCAGAAATGGGTCTGACCCATCTGCAGATGGTTCTGACCCATCTGCAGATTATTTTGTTCCTTATCATGTTTTCCCTGTGTTGCTTAGAATATGGTATTACGGCACATATTTGCGTTCATTAGGTTGCAATGAGTTTTGTAATCAGCAGTTGCGTCAAAAACATTTGTGGATGATTTTCGTCGTATGTTTACAAAGTAACGCATGGGATTTGGCAAAATGACTATGCCACTGAGTTTTTCGTTTGTTCGTATTGTAGTCAAAAGCAGGAATAACTTAAAATATATAAGTATAAGACGATGCAACCCTGATCCGCAATTGGGTCAGAACCATCTGCAGATGGGTCGCTCTCATTCCGTCACGGGGATCGGCAGATGGGTCGCCCATCTGCAGATGGGCGACCCATCTGTCGATCGGTAAACGGGTCAGACCCATCTGCAGATGGGTCAGATCGGCAGATGGGTTGTAACATATATATGCATACATAACCATATATGCATATATATTTTATATATGTATATTTATATAAATGCATAGATATGTATGAACATATATATATATATAAATGTATATATATATATATATATATATATATATATATACATGTTTATATATGTATATATATATACGTATATATACTTATAAAAATAAATTTATTTATATATTCATTTATATATATATATATTTTATATATATACTTATATATATATATATTTTGTATATTCATATATATAGATATTTATATATATGTATATACATACATATATATTTATATAAATATGTACATATATATATATATATATATATATATATATATATGCATATATTTGCATGTGTGTATTATTGCACATTGTATATGTTAGACTGAGCTATTTGGCAGCCATTCAAAGTCTCTCGACCGGTTCCTCTATTAAAGGTTTTCTCGGAAAGATTACTTCCAACGGCGCCCTTAAACGCCCTCCTTTTACCTCGTCTTCGTGTTAGCTGAAGAATGTCATAACAACAAAAGAATATTCAACAAAAGAAGGAATTCGTGTTAACCCAGCTTCGACTTCGACCAGTAATAGAAAGATTACTTCCAAACCCACCCCTAAACCCCCTCATTATGTCTTCGCTGATATCGCCGAAACGGCTGTATTTACGCACATGAAATGTTGTCAGTATTTAGAACTTGGCGTCGTGACAATGTTGTAACAGTATGTTTAACATTCACAGTAACAAAAAACAGTAAAAATGACGTTTAGTTTGAATGTTTTCTACTGCATCAGCTTAGCGAGCCGGCTATCTGCAGGTCCTGTCTAAGTAGGCCAAACCTTACGTAATCGACCAGAGGCAATCATCGCATCTCTTGGCCTTATCCCGGATATATATATATATATATAAATGCTTATGTAAATGCATATATATATATATATATATATATATATATATATATATATATATATATATATATAGATATATATATATATATAGAGATATATATATAGAGATATATATATAGAGAGAGAGAGAGAGAGAGAGATATCTATATATAGATATATATATATCTATATATATCTCTATATATATATCTATCTATATATATCTCTAATAGATATATAGATACAGATATATATATCTATCTATCTATCTATCTCTCTCTATATATATATATATATATATCTCTATATATATCTATATATATGTATATCTATATATATATATATATCTCTATATATATATATATATATATATATGCATATATGAATAAATATATATTTATGTATATATTAACCAGATGGGTTGTAACATATATATTAACCTCACCCACATTGTAACCCGTGCCCGTCGTACAAGGTGAACGGCATGTCTTCCAACGGCAAACCGGAACGACCAGCAATACGGTATCAACAATATTACACGAACAAATGTTGCCTTAACAACAACCTTACGTTATGTAAACAAGGCGCATTCACGATTGCTGGACTAATAGGTCAAGTATTCATTTTGTTAAGAGATAACATTTGTTCGTGTAATATTGTTGATACCGTATTGCTGGTCGTCAAGGCTTGCCGTTGGCGCTTGTGCCGACTCTAGTTTTTCCCAGTCCTCGTCTGCGTGTTAGCTGAAGAATTACATAATAACAAAAGAATATTCAACAAAAGAAGGAATTCATACTAAACCAGCCTCGACTTTAACCTGTATGGGAAAAACATTCAATGAAGATTACATGTGTCATTGAATAGGTCAGCTTAGTCTGCCACAGCAGCCATAAAGGCGCGTTCTTGACCATTTCATCCAACTTGCAGACTTGTGCTATAACCAGTCTTTATTAACGATACACTCCTATTCATGAACTGTAGCGAAAATTAGTTAAGTAACCAATGGGAGACCGCGTTGCGGTTTTCTCCGAGAGGTGGCGGCACAGAGCAATGCGGTCCCAAGCTCGACCGGAAGTTATCAGGTTATGCGCTTACTTTGCGGTTTATGCGTAAATACAAGAGATTTATTTCCATTTTGCTTCACTTCGACGAATAAAATTTCTCGCTCTACGTCACGCGGTCATGAGATATTTGATGGTGACGAAATTTAGGGTAAAGCTGTCACTGTCAATGCGATGTGCGTAGCGTACGAGCATCTCCGAAACGCTGTGAAACGAGCCGACCGGCGACGTACAACTGGCCAAGTCGAGATCAAAGAGACCCAGGTATATTGTTTTCTAGACCACTTTTTCTACGTACAAGAACCGTAACACAATGAATGTGGTGGTGAGAGCCACACCAGGAGGCCTTGTGTCCTAGGTGTCTCCCTCTTATGGCGGCGCAACCAGTGACAGACAGGTGATGGAAACGAGCAAAATACCAGAAATGTGTGACCAGGGTGACTCGGTAATGTCTGACAAGGGCTTTGTCATGCAGGACTTATTTGCTCGCTATGATGTAACCGTAAATATACCAACCTTTTTCAGTAGGAAGAATCAGCTGACAGGGAAAGTGGTGCAGAGAGACCGGAAGATCTCCAGCAAGAGGGTGCACACTGAGCGGATAATACGATTGGGAAAAACCTTCAAAATCTTGGTGGAACATATGATCCACTGTGAGGTCCAAATTTCCTCTGACATAATCTTTGCTTGTTATATGTTATGTAACTTTCGGCAGTGCATCGTCCCCACAACTGCCTAAGGTGTTTTAAGTCTATCCCACTCAGGGTGTGATATTATATGAATCTCAATGAAAGGTGATATGTAGTAGTCGTTTTATTCCATGTGCCTTATAATGTAATCTATAATAACCCTACACGTGAATACTGTTGAAGAAAAAATTGTTTTTCACCCTATTCATGTTTGTCCCTTTATTTGAATAAGTGACTGTGTAACCCCCAATGGGTTAATTGTTTATAATTCAATTAAAACACTTTGTACTTTTCAAGTTTCAAGAGTTTATTATTCATTCCACCACATGCAATATGCAGGCAAATGATTCCTTAAAGAAAAAAGAAATCAGTGCACAAGACTACTCAGTAAGAGAAATTGTGTATAGCATCTTTGAAATAGTACATGAAAAACACCTCTTACTTTGAAATCATGGTAGTAATAAACTCATCGTCACGGGTAACTGGAACAATCTCCATACTCTGAGACGTAAACACCACAAGATGACAAAGTTTACTGTTTGTGCAAAACAACTGGCCCTGAATTTGGTAATAGTAGTCATGTTGGCTTTAAGGGTGAGCTGGTTGTTCTCATTGACCAGGTATGGCACTGAGACAGGAGTGACATGTTTGTCCCTGGTACTGTAGGGACACTTGACCTCAACATTCATGTCATCAGACACAACCACATCTGTTGAGCATGCGAGGTAGGGGTGTGTTTGGGATACTACAATCCCACATGGCTTGACTTCGGTTCCAGTCATCTCTGCATATTCCTCAGAGCCACAGGCTCATTACGGATACCGTGGTCGATTGATTTGGCCCGAATCTGGTTGACGCGGGTCAGCGACTTCGCCATACGGACCAAGTCTGTTTTGATAGTTTGATAGTCGCTTTGCATATCCTGCCAATCTGGGAGTTCAATTCTTTGCCCGCTAAGAATCGCATTTCGCTTCTTCAGCTCTATTTTCAATTGCTGTAAGGTCAGACGGTCGTATATATCCATCAGTAATGATTTGCTCCAATGTTACCAACGATATAACTCGAAAGATTTCAATCAAAACTAACGATGTTGCGCAACCTTCTATGGTAAACTGTGTATATTAGAATACCGGAAGCGGGCGAGGGACCGCATTGCTCCGTGGCGCCGCGTAGCGGATTAAAACTCGAGGTCTCTCATTAGGACCCTTAGGCGATGTGACGTCACACTTTGTAGTCCTTTTCGGTTACATCAACGCGGCGGCTAATTCCCCAGACCTCGGTTACAAGTCGAATCTCGTGATGCATAGCTCTGTCACCTGCTCCAGACTGATCTGCTGGATAAGCATTAGTATTGAACAGACGTGGCTCAAATGCGACAATGGGATAGATGATGTAGGCGGGTGGGAGAGTTGAAGGGGAGATCGGATGAATGATGGCGGGGTGGGGGCGGGTGAGGCTTTAACTTATATGATGGAAACCAAGTATCCACTTTCACAAAGAATATATGGAAACGATCAAGTGTTGGAAATTGACTAATGAACAACTTTGAGAGACCACCATCTTCCAGATGGATTGGTTACAGCCGTTGCGATCGATAGCCCTTACTATAGGCGATGTGAATATAATGATATCAGCCGATCAAAACACGTATCGTGTTATAAGGCCTGTAAAGGGTTCATACACTGCCGCATCTTACACGACTCATCATACTTCAACATAGGTTATTGACACCCCCCCCACCCCATCATCCGTAGTGACGCGCTCTGGATTCAAATGACTTCAAACTTGTCCAACTTTCCAACTATATCATCACAATGTAGTGTATCGTGAATTCGCCTAAAGAGGAGATCCCACCTTTCACGACGATGGTTAAGAGGGAATATGAGGCTTGGATCTTCATGGAATAAATGATTGGCGATAAGGATTGAGGAATATCTGGACCGACTGACAAAGGAGTCACCTTGTCAGTTGTCAACCATCCCCTATAACGGCAGCACCTAGTCAGTTGTCAACCATCCCCCTTAATTTCATTGTTTATCGGCAGCTGTGCATTATCTGAAGCTGTGCATTATCTGCAGCTGTACATTATATGCAGCTGTGCATAAGTGTCGGCGCCTTCAAGGTATGAACTTTTATTCTACTTTCACCTCACATCAGTTGCACCTAGCTGTTTTTAAATTGGTTCATAAAAGCATCTCTTCACTAAGAATCTACCGCTGTTCATTACAATGAGCAAGGCCAAACAGCGGGAATTTGACTGGGGTCATGGGGGTATTTAAGGTGGGGCCAGTGAGGGGTTTAGGGGGTCTAGTATTCAACTGCCGCGCTACACCGAGAGATCTACGCGGTCTTAAATCCACGACAATGCTGGGTTATTTATAGCTATTTGTCAGCCTTTAACCAGTATTATTTAAGTTGATCGGGACTGGGTATTGTAATGGTAATATTAGGGTTTGGCGTCACTATATGGTCTAGGCCCAGCTCCACATAGGCCCCTGGGCACTCACTTCGACAATTATTCTTATTTGGTGATGACCTTTTACAATTTGCCTTTAGAATTTCGGTGTGCCCAATCTCCATTTGCGTAATAAACCTTGGACGCTCGCCCCCATATTTGCCTCCAATAACCATTGAAGGAATGATGTCCATTGCTTCCACAGTGAATGGATCTTTCCCGACCGCTGGTATATTGGATTAAGAAATTACACATTTCAGTGTTCGATTAGACCACCAATGTTCCCTAAATAGAGGGACGCAGCTTCAGACAAAATCAGAGGAAATCAGAGCCTGTCAAACTGCTAATGAAGAAAGGTCGCTGTATCGCAAAGTGTGTATTGGACAAGGGTCATCATATCCCCATGCTTTGGTATTCCCATACAGAGTGTACGTGGCACGGGGCGGGATTGAGATGTTGAGAGAGGAAGTGGGCGTTTGATGCTGGTGATAATTCTAAAAATTTAATGTAGCAGATGCAAAAAGTTGTTAAAGATGAATTTAACCAAGATATTGGTAGTGTAGTATCTGTATCAATTTATCATTATAGATTTAATAATAATTGTACACCATATTGAATATGATATCACCACGTGGTTACTTCTCTGTGACTCTGAAGCGTTGCATGACTAACAGATTAATTCAACAAGTCTTGTGCTTTTGAAATTTATCAATGTTAATGGACATATATATGTCCCGTATATATATATATATATATATATATATATATATATATATATATATATATATATATATATATATATATATATATATATATATATATATATATATATATATATACGGACATATACGGACACATAACCTCATGTCACAACTTCTGTCCTGACAGCGAGATTGAACGTGTGGGTGCCGACAGACTGCTTGCTGTCACAAGCGTAGACAAGTGAGGAGTGTTTGCAGTTAAGGTGTGTTAAAAATTCATTTTTGTTTTGTTTGAATTTATCGTATCTGTGAATTACATGCATCGTAGAGGGTTATTAAGATTCATATTTGGGTATTTGCTTATGCTATGTTTTTGGCTTGTAAAATTTGTGTTGGGCCGGTAACTTTTGAACGTTACCAGCCCTGCCAAACGACGTTTTTCTCTTAAATGGTGAAACATTCGTAAAAGCGGCCTTGAAGTTTCCATAAAATGTGTCCGTAACAATTTTATATACAGTAAAACCTCCCTGCCCGACCACCTCCCTAACCCGATCGCCTCCCTAACTCGATCGATTTTTTCCATTCCCGATGGTCGGCCTATACTTTAGCATTGTGACAGAATTCTTTAACCCGATCACCTCCCTACTCTGTAAGTCGATCGATCATTTTGGTCCCAACGCCCCATTTGATATTCCCTAAGTCGACCGATTGTCGGCTGGCGGAAGGATTATAGTCACCGGTTGATTGCAATTAGCAGAACACACACACACTCAGGCGATAACGCCTGCAGACTGAATTGCACTCTTGAAATGTGTGAAACATGTTCGCGGCTTGTTATGAGTGTGCACTGAAGCTTTGATAATCTTGATCACAAAACTCGATACCTTTAGAACAGATACAATCGAGCGATACACCTGTGAACGACGTGAGCGTTGATGATCTTGATCATCAAACTCCCTCTTGTTACAAAACTCACGTAAGATACAAGTAGCGGCTATATAAGGTGTGGATATTGGTCTTATGAATTTAGCCGTACATGGCCTCTGTAGCCAAAAACGGCTTTAAGCTTGAATGAAGAAGAAGAAGAACTTATGAATCATTATCTCACTTGTACAAACAAAGGCTACTGCGCTACGTTCTGGCGCAGTTTGATAGCTGCAGCAACGTAGCCGTCGTATCAAAGAGCGTCAGCGTGCTCCACGCGTGTCAGTGGGTGGCGAGCGCCGTCAGCGAATGCAAATCCTCCACAGTGACCAGATGCTTTGCGAGATGTGGTTTCAACATGAGCACAGCAAATGACCTGCAGGAGGAAGACCACTCCCACGATATCCCTCTTGCACAGTTACTCAAGGACTTAAAGAGACTGTTCAGCCACATATAAGGCAATCAGGGATCATTTCGTTATTACATTACTACGATTAACGCAGACGTAAGTAATGACATCTTCTAATTTGTGCCGCCGAGTTTACATGATGGAAGTTATGTTGATAAGTTTTTAACATTATTATTTGACTGGAAATGTTCATGATATACTGTGGAGATCTGTCTTATTCAGTTATGTCGTTCCATCGATAAAGGTGCCTCCCTAAAACCATGAACTACACGAATGTTAGCTGTAAATCATAACGCGCTCTGAATTTACCTCGCTAACGAAGTGTATTCTTCCGCTTTAGTTACATAATGTAGATTTCATAAAATCTTCACTCATTCAAGTTGTGGGCATAATTGTGCACACATTAGACCGACAAGCAGGAAGGATAATGTCCGACAACATAAATGGCGACTGTCGAAGCAAGGATCTTTTTTTCTGAGACCACAGCGTCGCGTAGCGACTGAAAGTCTGAAAATGTAACATTTTTGGTTTCCAAGGTGCTGTTACCAAGCAGCTTGCTAGGCAACCACTTTCCTTATATGGGGCTGAACAGTCTCTTTAAGAGCGAACATGACTGACCCCATCACGGATACTGATGAGTATGTCGCTCTCGACGATGAGGCGCCAACCACGGAGGAACTGGAGGATGGCTGGGAGGATATTATTGTCTCTCAAATCACTGGCGTTTCACAACCGTCTGAGAGCGACGACGACGACGACCACGCGTCCTCCACCACACAAGAAACGACAACCATGACCTTCAGTGAGTGCCTTCAGCAAGTAGGCGACGTGATGATGTTCTGTCTGGAGAAAGATCTGGGGGACATGCTGCCATTTGTCGCCTCTCTTCAAGAACAACTAGAGAAGAATGCCATCGCAGCTAATGCAACCGCAAGTTTCGATAAAGAAATTTCTGCAAAAGTGATTACTTGTACATGTATATTTGAATATCTGATTTTCCAAATAAACAAAAACCTACATTGTATTGTGAAAACATCTCTGTTTCTGTTGTTTTTTTTTGCCGCGAGTAAAATATCGGATATTCTGTAACCCGACCACCTCCCTAAGTTGATCGATCAGCGGCAGTCCCATCCTCGGTCGACTTAGAGAGGTTTTACTATATATATATATATATATATATATATATATATATATATATATATATATATATATATATATATATATATATATATATATATATATATATATATATATATATATATATATATATATATATATATATATATATATATATATACATATATATATATATATGCATGTGTGTACATAATATGAGGTGGCTCTGGTGCTCTGTGATGCCTCCATTACTAAATAGGATGACTTATCAAGCCCTCTTTGAATATAATAGCAATGCAAAGAGGGCTCACTGCTATAAAAACCATGCAAACACGTCACCTGCTTGCACTACACTCCTAAACACATGGAAATATTTGGGGGTGCTGTCGCCTAAACCATTATGTTGTCTCGGACTTGGGCGTGCAGGAAATGCTCATAGAGAGCTTATAGCTACGCTAAGAGCAGCATGCCACTCAGAGAGGGCGAGTTCACATACTTTGTTGGGAAGAGTGAGCTGTCTTAGCGTAGCTGTATGCATTTGGTGAAAATCAGGTGGTGATCAGAATGTTTGGGGTTATTCCTAGAGCCTATGTTCAGAAGCTTGTCGTTATGATCAAAGAATATACGAAAACAATTCTAAAATTACATTTGACCACAGTAAATTGACTGGCACCCTTGAATGCGATGCACCCTTGTAGAACGATTACAACACGCTTAGACCACGAGGGGTCACCCAGATCGGCATTCCGTCCTCCGTTTTCATGACAACCACAAGACGGTGTTTGATGTTACGGCCGTTATCCACACTCAGAGTGAATCTGAAACACAACCATGTACAGTAATTATCATAACGCTCTTGCCAAAGTTCCACGCACTATGATTCACCTCACTATGACCTTCATAGGCGCAGGGATAGCGACCGTAAGACGTTATGATTGGTCATCATCATCTTGATATAGAGATATATATATATATATATATATATATATATATATATATATATATATATATATATATATATATATATATATATATATATATATATATATATATATATATATATATATATATATATATATATATATACAGTCGAGTATCCCTTATCCGGAATCCGGTATTTTTTGGCGAGCACCGTTATGACGCCACAGTGAAATTTTCCGAAGATTTCAGGTCCCAATAAACGGCAGACAGTTGCGGTCTGACCTCGGCGCACCTTCTCAGCCGATAACGGGGGGTCTCTAAATTAGTGTGAATGCTGAAACCGTGCGCCTCCAGTTCAGACAGTAAAACGGCATAGGCAAAGAAACTTCGCATCTGACAGCGTCGGCGCTGTTTACTAATTTCGATTTTTCTGATATCCGCGCTGAGGCATCAGATCAACAAAAGACCAGGGGCGAGTGTCTTGCCTATATAATGACTATAGTACGCTAATAAGCATAAGCATCAGTGATGTTCTGTTGATCTGTTATATGCCTCACATCGTACATTTAACTTTTAGAAAAGAGTGACGGGACCTCATGTCGTATTCTCGGCTGACATTGTCTTTAGCCTGTGTCCAAGCATGTATGCCGCAATGACTAAATAGGGTCTAAATGAGATTTTAATCCCCACACAATCACGTCGCTTTGCCCTGTTGGCTCTTTCGTTAGATACCACATCACGAAAAAACGTTGAGGTACGCTTGCGACTGTTTAGGCACCCTTTTTTAACGAAATAAGTCCGATTTCTATCGTCGAGGTAATATTTACAATGTTAAGGCAGAGGTGGCCGGGGGGGGGGGGGGGGGGGGGGTTGGTGGGAGGCGGGTTCTCGCTATGTAGAGGTTAGTAGGGATGCGCCAATTTGGGTCGGTTTTTGGGCATTTTGGTATACAAATGGGTCGTTATTTCTTGAAGACAGGTATAGCAATGGGTCGGTTTTTTGGCAATGACCTGGTTTACCAGGTACGTATTTTTGACAGCGAGTATAGCAATGGATATTTGTTTTGTGATGGGTATCCAATATGATGCTCAATATTGGGTGTTTGCTCAAGTCCCCTTGGTCAATGGTGGCCAGCTCTATCAGTCGGCGTGGTTGCGTTGTTTCAAAAACAAGTTTTATGGCATGATAAGCAAATAGAAAGGTCAGGTCCGTACAGGTCCGTGTATATGTCTTTTCGTTTTTCGTTTATCAAAACCAAGAACGAAAAACGAAAAACGCCACTCGTTTTCCGTTTGATCAAACGAGAAACGAAGAACGAATCGGTTTGGTGTTATCCGTCTTTCGTTGTCGCACATGAAAAACGGTTTATGGTTTAGCCCTTGTTTTTCGTTTTTAGTTCTTGGTTTTGATAAACGAAAAGACGGTATATACACGGACCCGTACATTCTCCTTCCACTGTGTTTCCTGCAATATCGTCTACCTCATGAGCCGGACGTCCTGGGGCGCTTGTTTGTAGCCTGCGGGCCCGAGTCACACATCTGTTTATTTAGTAGCCACTACTAAATTAACTGCCTTGCTGTTACGAACCGGAGCATCATTGGGACTGACCACGGTATCAGCAAGGTTTTTCTGGGTTTTTTTGCTGTTGCGAAGCATAATAAACGTACTTTTTCATTATGTAGCTCCTCGAGGTGGTCTAGATATGATTTTGGATCAAATGATTTTGGTATATGTATTGGTGACCCTTTAAAAAAAATTTGTATATGAATGGTTTTTTTCACTGAGGATTTGGTATGGAAATGGTTCCCTTTTCTCACTTTGGCTTGGTACAGATATAGTCAAGGTCCCCTAGCTTGATGGCTGCGGGCGCTGTTTACATGTTACTGATGTTCAATAGTCTCGCCTTCAGTCTAGGAGAGCCTAATGTATTGAACTGGACGGGCATCCCAGATTTGGGATGCTCCAATCACAAGCCGTGTCTCTCGGTCACTCTCGGGTACCTTTGAGTCGTTGTCTCTCATTGGTCAGTTCTACAATTTCCGAAGTACTTGTCCAACCGGCCGAGTGATTTTTATGAGCCGGGCACACATTCTACAGCACTCCGATTTGTTGTTTCACGCTGAGTGGCACCGTTAATCACTCATTCGGCGAGAGAAACAGTTACACAACTGGTTCTTTTTAACTGACTGTATCACGTAAACATACTATCGTGCAGCTAAGCGATTGAAGCGCTTGTTGTGGTGCCAATTTGAACTTTTGAGACGCCCCATAATTCCAGAACACATTCAATGTGTTCTTATTGACAGCAGACCACTACAATGTCCAGGCGTCGCATAGAACCAAGGGTGCGTATCACAAGCCAGTTCCATGAGCCAGACACGTGCAATTAAGGTCAATCCGGGTCACAACCTTTGCTATGATTGGTCACAAAGATTAACGAACGTGTCTAATGAATACTCGGACGCGCCACTTTTAGAGCTGGTCGTGTCGTAGACTCAAAGGGCGAGAAGCGATTGAAGTAAACAATGTGTCGTAACCATTCATTCTTTCAAAAGATAATCATTTGTGAGATTATTTGTCGTGGTAGGAATAAAACGAGTTAAATTAAGCTATAAATGGTCGCGATAAATTGGCCTATTATTACAGACATTATCACTAGCAGACGACAGTGTACTTGGGGATTGAAGTAAACAATGTTCTACCCATTCATTCTTTCATAAGCTAATCGAATAAAACGAGTTAAATTACGTTGTAAATGGTCGCGGAAGGAATAAAAAGAGTTAAATTCACCTATAATTGCAGACATTATAACTAGCACACGACAGAATACTTCATGCGGATAAGTGAAGCAGTGGGATTATTTGCCATGCTGAAAGTAGCCACATCTATAAACTCGGCGTACTTTGTGCATGCCAGTATACTTCCATGCTGAAAATAACCAATCTATAAACTCAGGCTACTTTGTACACGCCAGTATACTCCCATGCTGAAAGTAGCCATATCTATAAACTCAGGCTACTTTGTACACGCCAGTATACTCCCATACTGAAAGTAGCCATATCTATAAACTCAGGCTACTTTGTACACGCCAGTATACTCCCATGCTGAAAGTAGCCACATGTATAAACTCAAACTGCTTTGCGCATGCCAGTTTACTCTCGTGCTGAAACACAAGGTCATTGTCATCCAAGAGAGCCAAAGTTGGTTGAAGTACCTGTTCACTGCCACTGCCGTCAACCTCATGAGGGACGCCGATTGATGGTTGAGTGCTCATGGTGCGAAGAACGGTTTCATCGCATCTGTGACACTATCCCTGATAATGCCTTTAAGGTTGAATCATTCAAGTGGTTCTGTGCCAGGTGTAAATAAATAGTGTTTTCTAGTCTGATTTGTATGGTCTTGATTGGAGACGTTTTTTTCTTATTTTCAGGTTGACCATGTGATTCTTGTAGAGGCATAGTCATTTTTAGGAAGTCTCATTCTGGTTTCATTTTACAACATGTACATACGTTTCAGAAAACTCTCATTGTGCACGCTCCGTACAGAGACCTATTTCACAGTTGTGCTTGTAATTGCTCCATGTTGATATTTTACTCAAGAATAAACATCTTTTATTTACCCATTGTTATGAACTTGATGCTGGAAGCTACTTTCAGCGCAGGGGGGAATATTGGTATGCACAAAGTAGCCTGAGTTGATAGATGTGGCTACTTTCAGTATGGGAGTATACTGGCGTGTACAAAGTAGCCCGAGTTTATAGATGTGGCTACTTTCAGCATAGAAGTAGCCCGAGTATATTGATATGGCAATTTTCAGTGTGGTATTATACTGGCATGCAGAAAGTAGCCTGAGTATATAGATGTGGCTACTTTCAGCTTGGGAATATGTCACATGCAGAAAGTTTAAGGGGCGAATACTAGCATACACACACTTTAATATTTCCATTTATATGATCACAGTAACTGCGCTCTCGCTACTTTATGCATGGCGCACCTCTGACCCTCCCCGCTCTTGGGCTATGCTACTTTCTGCATAGCGCTACTTTCTGCACGCCGACGCGGCCTGCTGAAAGTATCCGAGTTTTTAGCGCATGCGCAGTGCGGCCTTTCGCTACTTTGTGCATAAAGCTGCTTTCTGCATGTGACACCGGGCAAGGCGGTGATCGTTTGGAAAACCGCAACGTTATGATACGCGGTTGTACATCTCCAAACTTTCGCAATGTATGATAATGGCGTGTAGAAAGACATTCCGAAAACCGGATATATATATATATATATATATAGAGATATATATATATATATATATAGATATATATATATATATATATATATATATATATATATATATATATATATATATATATATATATATATATATATATACATATATATATATATATATATATATATATGTATATATATAAATATATATATATATATATATATATATATTATATATATATTATATATATATTTATGTATAAGATGTATAAAAACGCTTTCTTTTGGCCTAATTTAGGTACACGCCAGATTAACATCATGATGGATGCAAAGCCAAGCAAATACGGTGATAGAGAAACCTGTGAAGGATCCGAGCGATGACCCCTTTCATCTCATGCATGGCAAAGTGCTGACCGATGCAATTCCTGAAACAATGCATAAAGTCTAAGAATATCTACCATTGTCATTCAAGCACTATAAAGATAGTCACTGACAAACTTGTAGACAAAAATTATATCATGTCCAATGCACAGTATTAAGGATTTCACAACCAATCTTCGATTTCTCCTGACTGAGTCTACACTTAAAAAAGCTTTAGGAAACCAGGCAGGGTATTTTTTCACAGCAATACATTCAATAATGGAATGAAAGAAAACCAGAATGATACACTCAATAGGAGACAGTCAGCAGGATGGATGCCAACAAATTGTATCCATTTCGACTGTGGACATCTAACCCCACGAGGTTTCTGAGGAAAATACAGAAACAGATACAACCATGGCCCTAAGTGGCATCAATGAATAAGTTCTTGATTGATAGTTAGTCAGATTCCATACCTTGGTCCGGCGGAGAAAGGGAGAAATGCAAAATGATCTTGTTTTTGTTGATTCTTCAGTAGAAATCGTTCAGGTTTGTATTCCTGTAACAAAAGGCATGAAGTCTAGTAACAAATGTGATAAGTCTAGTAACAGATGTGATATGTTTATCCTCCAAATGAGTCTTAAATACAACGCATCAATTGTTTTTTTAGGGGTGGTGTTGATTAATAATTCTATGGCTGTTTTATCAATTCATTGTAGCTACATAATGCTGTTATCTATACATTGCCTCAACACATTTGACCCACATAATACTGTTCTCAACTAAAACAGCTATCAATTGCTATTGTTTAATATCAAACTTTTATGTAGGCAAAATACCCACAGCAAATTGTCATATTCTTGCCGTTTACAAGGATTACACTGTAATCAATGGTTTCTACCTACCAGCGGCTCTGGCCATATCTCAGCATTAGTGTGCAGGCCGTACAACATGATGTCAATAGTGGTGCCGCGGGCCAGCAATTGTCCGTTCACTGTCATGTCTTTGGTCGTGCGCCTCTCGATGAATGGAACAGGGGTGTGGAGTCGCAGCGCCTCTTTGATGCACAACGTGAGGTACTTCAGTCTAGGGAGGTCATCCCTGAGTAAACACGATTCAAGAATCAACATGAAATCAACAAAAGTATTCTGCTTCATTTTCAACGATGAAGTGATATTGTGTCTGCCATGGATGAGTGCCACCTTCCATTTGGCACAAACCCATGGCCTACAGTGGGTTGCTGATCCACACCAAAGGAATCCAAACCAGATGTGATAGCACCTAGCCAACAACATTTAATTCTCCCTGAAATCTCCTGTACCATATAATTTTCAATGTAAAAATATTGGCGTGAATGTCAACACCAAAGAGGTGTGCATCTTAAACACGGGTCTCATACAGAGTCTATACAACAGGCTAGGTTTACTGGTCCAGTTCACATGATGATTTAATAATAATTACTGTTAAGGTAGACATAGGGTTTAGTTGCTCAGAAAGTGATTAGAAATAAATTGTTAAATGTTATAATTATAAAACAAATTACAATATGATATATGTTTCAAGAGATATCTGGTATCAGTAGGAATGTAACAATATCTAGGTAGAGTGGCCCCCAACCCACCTCCTATCCTTTGTCACGTCTATCTGGCCCGTTTATCTGCATGTTTTTGGTGGCAGAAGTGGTGGTCGGCCAACGTTATTCATTAGCAGGAGGTGTATTTACTAATAAACCTTATAGTACATCCTAAGCAATGCAGTTCCAGTCATTGGATGGCATGAGACTCTCTGTCTTCAAGGATAGCATCAATTTTTTCTTGGCTTTTTTTCTGGTGTTCTGGGTGGGTGGCAAGGGAATAAAGTGTCCATGATATACCACTCGCCGTTATATCATGGCCTAGCATTAAACAGGAAGCAGAAAAAATATGGCTAGTTTAATACACAAATCCAAAGTTAGTGAATTGTTAAAATAAAATAAGGCTATTCGAGACATACTGAAAGCCGGGACACTTTTACTAATGAACAACAAATGAACAGAATGCCATTTTCTCTTCATCTCTGTTGTGCTTTCCCTGATGATCAATTTCCTAACCTTGGAATATGCTGATTTCATTTTGATTCCTTTAAATTCATTTTACCACAAGTCCCTCACTGATGCGCAGTATTATTCAATTTCAGAAAATCGATATAAAATTCCCTATTAATGGTAATCATTGATTATATCTACAGATTAATGTATTAAAATATGCTGTATTCTACCTTGAATAAGCGCCTGGTGTTTAGGCAAAGGGTGCTAATTTGGTGAGACTTGGGTGATGGCGTTGAGCATGCGGAAAACTACAGCAATTTATCAAACACCTCTACCATGACACAATACAGGTCAGAGTGTATGTGTACAGTAAGCAATATAAGCGACCGTGAAAATAACATAGCGCGACACCGAGGGGGTAATGTCAGCAAAGCGCAACACTGAGGGGGTAATGTCAATATAGCACGACACTGAGGGGGCAATATCAGCAGGTGGCAAAGCTAATTAGATTTCTTACAACTGCGGAAGCCTTTTTTACTTCCTGGAAAGCAGCCAGCACCCTAATCAATTTGGGGAACAGGGAAGTTTTAGGCCAATGTGAATATTAATGGAACATTGGTTGACGACATTCAAGCACTGCTAGACTTTCCAGACACAGATGAGGACAGTATCAATGACTCCCAGTGGGACTTGCACGTGTCCACAGCCAAAGACACTAAATCTCTTGTCTTGATCATTTCTCGTCACTTGTTGTAGATAAATAGTAGTAGTTTATTCAGTCAGTGTGTGGGTCATTTGATTTCTGTTAGCCCGGAAGGGAAACAAGAGAGCACATGGAATTCTGTTTTAAGTTTTGATGGAAGCACGTAACTAACGCATAGGCAAGGTTGGGAGAGGGTTACCAGTCCGCCAGTAAGGTGGGGTGTGTGTGCGCGCTTGAATCAGGTACGGCACTTATTCAAGGTAGAATAGAGTATTAAGATGATCATATCCATAATACACTACCTTCAAAGAGAAATGTGTCGACTTCGTTCCGTATTTCAAGATCTGACAAGCCATTACCATCGCTGTCCTTGGCTGTCAGAAGAATGTCAAGGAAATCCAGGTAAGCAATTGACTTGCTCTCTGTTTCTGGCCCATTCTTAACATGCAAAAATCAAACCAGATCAATGAACTGCTTCCAAACAAAGCAGACTCATTGTCAAGACATCATCCAACATATGTCAGATGTGTCTCAGTTTTTACAAGCCCATAATGGCCCTTTAAACTTGTTTTAAGTTTCTCTTTAAGATAAGAGCTATCGTGGCCATAGAAGGAACTTAATTATTTGAATCCTGTTATTCATCAACAAAGAACTGGTATTTTCCAAATCATGTACAAATCCTAAGACATAAAGAATACCATTCGTCAAAACAATTATTGTAGCAATTGTTTTATGTGGTTATCTATGAGAGGGGGAATCATTCACTAGCAACAAAACTTTGCAAACATTTGTAAATGCATGGACACAGTGGGCCAATGCACAAACAACCCTTTATTGTCAAATCAACCAAATTTGTTCTGTTATAAATTTTTTTTTCAAGTGGAAAATATACATATCCTATATATTTAAGCTCATTGATCATTGTGTACTGCGTTTCGCCCAATTTTGTACATAAGGGGTCAAATTATAATTTTCTCTAGTGATTTTGGGCAACTCTAGTGGCATGTAGGGGCAGCTGTAAAACTTTTCTTTCGCATGGCGAAACTTCAAGGGTTTTCAGGTCAAGCTGATGTGTTTTACGTCAATGATTTCAAAACAGTAGGAAAAACTATTCGGCTAATTAACAAGAGATTTTTGTACAAATTCAAAAGCTCATTTTCCCAATATTCTCATATGTCCTCGTGTCAAAATAGAAACTTCTTGGGGACCATGCGATTTCAGGACCCTCAGTAGTTTATTCTACAAGATAATAAACCTCAAATATGGGTCCAAAATATAATCATCATATTTTACATTTGTTCAAACATAAAAATCCAAGTGTGCATCACATGGTAGGAATTTGATATTTGCTGTACACAGTGACGTGTGTCTGGTGTAATAATAGTATAAGAAATAGTATTGTGTCTCTTATGATTATTTGCACACAAATATTGCAAACATGACCAATGTATCAACAAAGCAAGAAAACACTTGCTGCTCAGTATCCTTGGGAACTGTGCCATGGTTATTAAAGCTCAGCACGAGGTCTGTGGTATGGAAAACAGTACTGGCTAAAACAAAATAACACAATGGTTAAATAAGTTATGTCTCTTTGTGTGAGATTTCATTTATGAAGTTATTAGATTGGTCTCTCAATAATAAAATAATTTAACTGGCATGCTTAGATTCCCACTTTAAATCCTGTCTCTGTTAAGGTGGCAAAATCTTTTGGGCTTCTTGCTGACCAGGTTATTTCTTTACAGATGACTGATTCCGAAGCACAATCACTCATTGGTGAGATATTTTAGCATTGCATTTTTTCCTCTATTCATGCTGAGCTCTGATGGAAAATGTGGCTGAGATGTGTTTTGTGATATGATTAAATATAACATAACTGTAGTAATAATTTCTTCCAATTAAATTCTCAGAATTGTAATTTAAATACACTTATATGAGTTATCTTGCTTTTATCAAATATATTTATGCTGTTCTTTCAATAATTCTAATGATTCTTCAGGTCGAGATCTTATCAAATTTGTTTCTCTGTTTTTCAGGTGCTGTTGCATTAGCTGATGTAGATTCTAGCATTCATAACCGAGCTGTGAGGACTCCTATCCCAGCTACCGGCTGCATCATGTCATCTTCACCAGGTGTCTTGTCTGGTGAGTGCTGTGGTGAAGATGCTACGAGATACAGAGGATGATGAATGCCAGCAGACATATGCCAGGACCATCAGGTAACACTGGTGTATTGCAACAGATGTACCCTTAGATATGTTGTATTCATGCAGGTAATATAGATGTAAAAATAGACGAAATGCAGGTCTATCTCTAAGGATTTTCAAGTTTAGTTATACAGTTAATGTATGTGTATTTGCAATGCATTATTGATGCAGATAATGTTGGTGTATTGGTGCAGATTATGTAGGTTAACCTGTGTTGAATCCGGTAGTTCTGGTGTATTTCCTTCAGGCTATATAAGTGAATTTATAAGGTATCATAGGTGCTTTTACCAGGTAGTGTAGGTGTTATAAGTGTATGTTGTAATGTGTTTATTAGACAATTTCAGTGCATAAGTTTGTATAGGTGTTTTTTATAATGTTATGATGGTGTATTTATAAGAAAATATACTGTATTTACTATTGTATGTCGAAAATATGTGTAGGTGGCACCCCCTTTCTTTACCCGAATTCAGTCTAAATGTTTTTATTATGTGATATAACATGGAAAGTGACCATCATTAAGATCACATGTAAAAGAATATATAATGTTGTTAACACACTATTGTATCTTCTTAATTCCAACAATTTTATACGGTTATAAGCTAGTCTATCATTGGACAGCTTCGGCAGGCGAAATTCAATCGGAGTTCGGCACAAACTTCCAGCATTTATTTGCTTGAATGGAAACCTGTCTGTACTCTAGATTAATGATAAATTAGTTTTGGCAAGGATTCTACAACGACATGGCATGCGTCATTCTCCAGGCCAAGGCTGTACCCGTGCATACCCCTTTATAGCTCCGGTCGAACGGTAATATAAATATATACCGTTCTGATACAAAAAACGAAAACGCGCATCTAGAAAATAACATATATCAAGAACCTGTACAATAAAAGTCTATGTGCACCAAAACACTTACCCCCACTCGACGCTATTCTTCAATAAATGCCATCGATAGTATTAATTCCCGCGATTTCCCGCCGCATTGCCTCAGCATCCCGAGGGGGCACTTGCCCTAATTCGGATAGGGGTGTGCCGCGGGACCTCGAAAACCCGTACCTGTTGTACAAATTGAGAATGGCAAAAAGTATACCCCGTCGTACAAGGTATTATGCGAATGTATAACCCGTCGTACAAGACGAGAGGCCGAAAACACATACCCGGTCGCACGGCACATGTATTCTACCTCTATACACTTAAGTGCCCCCCCCCCAAAAAAACCCATGAAAACAAAAATGTTGCTGTGTTTCGGACTTTTTACCGCTTCCCAAATTGATCGAACTATAAATAATTACCATGGATGAAATCCCCCACCGAAATGGGATATAATTGTCCGTAAAACATCAATGCATTTTATAACTCCATCACTTGGGTATGTTTGGTGTTTGGAAGTTGTTGTCTGAATCGATATCAATTTATTTTCATTGCGTCGTTTTTAGCGAAAGAAAGACGTCTTGCAGGGCTAACCCCTTTATTACGTAGTGCGAGAACAGAGCAGAAACACACAATGTACAATTGTGGGCATGCTTTTAGGTATCCCCGGTCGGACGTAATATACATATATACCAGACGTCCTGTAGGGCTAGCTTTTAGTGTGATTTGAGAGCATACTCTACAACTTTAAGCTTTAAATGTATCTGCAACTTTAAGCTTTATCGGATGTTGACCAATTTCTTATAGTGATAACACCATCAGCAACCGCCATTTCAACAACAGAAGCCCGGCTTCAGATGTCAAGTTCAGTGAACTATACGAACATTATGATGTCAGACTTGATTTTGTATCGTTCGTTTGTTTTCTCTAGCTTTGAGCCGTTTGTGGCAACAGAGGCCATGTACGGCTTTTGTAAGCCACAGTGCGGTAATTTATTCATGATGGATGCGCCGCTAGGGGACATGCAATCTGTATCCATCATAACGGTCACAATACCACCTGCACGTATAGGTACCGATCGTAATCGAGTCTTAAATTCATTATTCGCCTAAGTCGATTTCCACACCGCATGTATAGGTCACACCTCCTCTTTGTTAAAATTTGCCCGAAATTTTTCGACTTTTAAGAGAATATATACAGGTATGTGTATTTAATGATACCTGTGTATTTATAAGGCAATATATTTGTGAATATTAGGCAATAGCAGTGTATTCATAAGGCAATAGAGATGTATTTATGCATATTGTACAGATGCAAGTAGATTGGTAGGTGACCTCTCCAGAAGAATGAATCATAAAAACTGACTCCACCTATCAACCCATATCTAAATCGACCTATCAACCCAACCAAATCATCTGCTTCTTACAGCCCCCTCAGTACCAGCAGCTACAATAGCCCCGAGTGGTCAAACCTGTCCCCTCCTACTTCCCCAGCAACTTCTTATGATGGCTCCATCAGAGTACCAACCCCTCCGTTTTTCGCGGGCAGCCCGCTATCGACGCTTACGAGTTCCCCTGGTATTTCCTTGACACCCCCTACCCCATCTTCCATCCCTCTCTCCCCCCTTTCAGCATCTTCGCCTGCTCAAGATGTTATAGCTTTACCTGAACTCGCTGATTCACCTTGGCTGGATTCGTTATACACTGGTGATATATTAGACTCTTAGGGTATGTTTGTAGATGGGGCGTCCTCCGCTCCTGTAAGCAATACCTCTCAAGACTATGTGGAATTAAGAGACAATCGTTTGGCTAATTTGGCTCTGCTGACCGAGAGTTGTTATGGTCGTGGGAGTGTGACTCAGCTTCTGACGAGTGTGAGCCGCGAACGGCGCATCAATACAGCTCTCTCATTGCCTTTCATTTGCAGGTAAGTCCCCCACAGGTGGTCCAGATGATCTAGTTAGTTATAGTAAATGTGAATGCAATATGGCACAGTCGTTGTGTATGTTATATAGTCCCAGATGTGTTTGAAGTATGATATTGGACCAGAGCATTATAAACGAGTTTGTGAACCGCTTGTTTTTATTCATAGAGCAATGGTAATCATGCATCAGTGCTCGACTTTACTTCCTGTTGTGAATAATTCACTGGAGGACATTTGTACATCCACTTCTTATCTATTTGTCTCTGTTCTTGCATGTCATATCTCAGATCTTATTGTAGAAATGGATACCGATTTCAACATTTATGCTTAGCTATTCAGATGTTACGAATTGTACTTCATCGAGGTAAAGTCAACTTTGACACAATGCATTGTGTGATGTAGCTCCGGTGTAACGGTAACATGAATTTATACCGTTACGAACAGTTAGTCAAAACACAGTCGGCGATATTTAGTTTGGACTATATCTCGCGAAGGGCTACATTTCGCACCTAGAAAATAACATATATCAAGAGCCTTTACAAAAAATAGACCTCAGCTCCAAAAAACTTACCACCACTCGACACTATTCTTCAATCAAACCCATCGATAGTTCGTTTCCGAACAAATCGCGATACGAAGTCTGCCATTTTGGAAACTATTAATTCTCGCGATTTCCCGCATTGCCTTAGCATCCCAAGTGGGGGGCACTTACCCTAACTCGGATAGGGGTGTGTTACCTCGAAATCCCGTACCCGTTGAACTCGTTGAGAAGTATACAAGTACAAGGTATTATGCGATTGTATTCCGTCGTAAAAGTCGAGATGTCAAAAAACCACCCCCTTGGGCGGCACATGTATACTATATCATTACACTTAAGTGACGCAGCAAACTGTTAAAATTCCTTGAACTTGTAAACAAACATGTTGCTGTGTTTCTGACTTTTTACCGCTTCCCAAATTGACGAACTATAAATAATTACCATTCAAATCCCCCGCCGAAAAGGGATAAAATCGTCCGTAAAACATCATTGCATTCTATAACTCCATCACTTGTGTATGTTTTGTTTGGTAGTTGTCTGAATGTAAAATATTTATGTTGATCTGATTCTTGATCCTGTCGCATTGCGTTGTTCGGATGTCCCCCGCCGAGCAAAAAGGTACCTCTGGATGCAACGTTAGAGATCCTGGCCCTGAAGGACAGATTCATGTGTGATGTTACTCTAGTGTGACATTCATCTTGGCTGTATGTTGACATTCATTTTGCGTGTCATCCTTTCTTTGATCTCAGCTGCAATATCCGGCCTGGTACACCTAGCTAAATGAAACCCAGATTCCCAACTCCCCCGTGTCAGACTTACCACGACCTCCAGTCATATCACCTGATATTACACAAATGGACACAGGTGAGTTAGTTGGCGAAACGTTTAACAAGTAGATCCCAGGTGCGCTGGGCGGAGATGATGTAGAATTGACGCATAAACTGTTAAAATTCCCATGCCTCAGCATTCGAAGCTTTAATGTTCCTGATTCATCTTCCTGAAACTCGGATGTAAAAATTACCTCTGGATGCAATGTCATTCCTGGCCCTGACCGACAGATTCATGCTTCTAGATGCTGTGCGTCAGTGTTTACTCCACCGTGACTGTGAATACACCTCGTGTATAGACTCGTCATAGATGTAGTTAGCGAAACGTTGCCTCAGCGCTTGTTAACAGACGATATGCGTTGTTTATGAGTTAATTGAATGTCATTGTATGTAGATATCGTTGATGCTGCATGTCTATGTGTACACATGATCTCATAGATGTCTGAATTATCCTGCGTTGTTACAGTGTAATGTATTGTTGCATATATATTTAATATATGATGGAATAGTCTGCCTTTTATACAGGACATTACATTCATGGTAACCATCAACGGGGTGTTGGTTGTTTTTTTGTGTGTGTTGCATGTAGGCAAGTCGATCATAAATAATCCGTCTCTCACTGAAGTACAGGCTATGAATACAAATCCAAAAGGAAGTCATGCAAACCGTATCTTTCTTTCTGCTTGGTCTCATAAATTTTGTCATTTTCATATGAATCATTTATTGTTTCGTCAGCATAAATTTTAGCCTATGACTTCCACATGATATACAAAACCAATTTTCGCATTCCATTTCAAACAGAACTTCAGTATTATTTTCTGTCAAATGGTAGTTTAAGGCCTCGTTTCGCATTTAGGATGTATTTTAAAACCTTATTTGCAAAATCTTTGTGACCGAGACACATATTGATTCATTCTTTCTAACAATACATTTATCAATCTTGCGTTTGTTTCCTGATGTCATGTTTGGCTAGTACTTTTTGCCGATTGCTTGGACGGATACATACATGTAACGAAAATAATGAAATAAAATAATTGTTTCAGCATCAACCATTCCCCACCCCCCCACACCACATCAGATGACACCCTGATCTCCTGCACTTCATGATGGTTCACTGTGGCGCTTGATGTGCGTACGCTGTGACCAGAAACTCACCGCACCATTAGAAATAAAACTCGCGATTCTTTTATATACGCATGAGCTGTTGACCTTAATAAATATTTTAAAAAGTACGCATTAGGTACGACTGTGTGCCTTCGCCTTAACAATGTCGTGTAGGTCAAACACCTGACAAGTTTTAATTAGACTCCTGTGACTTAAGATTCAGCCACGAAAAAATAACCTTCACCATTGAATAGCTGCAGCCATTTCCCAGGAGTGTAACACAATCTAGTCTTGATGATATGAACGTTATGATTACGAAGACACTCGTGTAATATGTGATGACAATATAGTTCAAATAGTTGGCGCAACGCTGAATTGATAAATAAACACGTTGAGAAAACGCGTTTTACATATGTTATTGGTCGACCTGACCAATATTACTAGGAGTGACCTGACCAATATTACTAGGAGCGTTTCTGGTTCAACAGCAACATGTTCGCAACAATGTGAGTATTGGATGTAGTTGTCAATCCAAATTGAAAGCTTTGTATATTTGTCCCGCAATCGGATTTCTCAAATGATTTGGCACAACATCTGTTCATTATTATTCTTTGGTAATAACTTTCATTTCTGTGGGTACATATTCGCACTGAGTTAACAATGCCATTTCTTTTATGTATGCACGCACCAAGTGGCGGGTGTGCTATCAGAATGTACCATATGCATGCCCTGACGCAACATCAGCTACTAAACATAGTAAAACTATCCTTTTATGAGTTGAAATTACCTTTCGTGGTGAATAATATACATCAGTAGAAGTGTTCATAGAAAGTATGGTCGCATGTTACATATCATATAAACAGGACAATTCGACCATCCAAACAACGACCCAAATCCATCACTCAAACGTTGATTTGGCTTGAATAAACATAAATTGGCTTGAGTCTTTCAGAGTCTTCTCCGGTACTCGACCTTCCGCTAAGGTAAGCTAAAATCAGCCTGCTCCTGTTGATTTATTTGCATCCTGACAGTGTTACATCAACTTAGGAAATAGATAAAAGAGGGCCGTCAAGCGATTATTGACGGCGAACTGTGAACGAATCGCCAAGTAATAATACATGCGGAAAACCTTATGCAAACATCAATGTCGAACAAAAACAACCCGGTGTTGACTCTGGCTTTCCATAAATCAGTGACTATTTGAGAACTTGAGAAAAGTCTGGAATTAGATACTGCTCGACGGGTTGTTGTCTTTTTGTGATGGCCTATTCGAGGATATGACGCGGATAACACGTACAATAGAGCTGCAGGCTGCAACTAATCGTGGCATTTCATTAATCACAGGAACCTGTAACTGCTCTCATACCGTAATTCTTAAACTGGTAATAAAGCACCGTTCTCTAAGGGACTTGCAGCCCGAGTCTTCACACCGTAGCATGTAGGAAAAATGTCATGTACGCGAGTGGCTCACGTGATCAATTGTTGATATATCGACTTATGGCCACAGTTAACTCCTGTATAAGGCGAATATATTACTTTGCTTTTGGGTCAATCCCATGTCTTCATTGGGAATACCGACGCGTGATTATCTGCTGTTATGGGGCGACAACGGATGTTATCTCTCTTGTAGCGACGTATCTGGGGGAATGGCGATGCGTAGCTTGGTGTTAGGCAGGGCGTAGATCCCGATCATTAACGAAATCAGGGACATTTATAATGCCAAATTTACCATTACCCTCACATAATATCTAACGTTTTTTTTTTACAGAATTTGGTTGTTTATTTCCCCCAGAGCTATGCCCATTGTATCGACCTAAGAGCAGAGACTTGTTTTGAGGACCATTCAAAAATTAATCTACTACCTCTCTTATTCTCCTATTACATTAAATAATCTAGTACAATTAGAGAGATGTAGGAAATCATCAGTTATTGAACTGTTATTTGTCCCATAGAAATAAATAATTATGAAATGACTCTATGGGATATTCAGTAGTTATTTCCCATAAACATGGAATTGTTTCAGTGATATTTGGTACAGATCAGATTTATAACCACAATATCATATCGATCTTTAAAAGAGTGACTACATCGCCCAAACGATATTTTCCCATAATTTGTGGTTTTTACGTCAAAGCTAGATGATCCCATAGTGTGCCCAAGTAAAAATTGTTCAACCGATTATGACTGAGTCGGTCAGATTCACAATGTGGTTAAACCTGCCCTGGCCGCTTAGGGGTCGGCTTTGCGTGGGTAACTGGTTGAAGTGATGCCTACGGTAAGTGCTCGTTGGCGCCTGCAGGTTTATGTTTGTATTCGTATATGTTTCCCAGTATGTACCTTTAATTTGTGTTTAAATGACTGTTGTGTTTATGGGTTATGAGTACATTTAATTATATAACTATAGGATCCAGAAATAATCTCACATAAAGCTTGGTTTAAAGAAATTAGCATTAGTGGTATTTGGCGGGATATCCGCATTCCACCAGATACAACTGGGGTCAGCGTATACAATGGGAGACTGGGAGTCGCCGGTCATGCGTATGCCATAGGATGACAGTAGCGCCCTCTGGCTACTGGAAGACACCCCCGTCAGCCTATTGATACGATGACAGATTTAGTGAGTAAATGACCCGGGCGAAGCAGATGCCAATTTAATTATTGTCCATTTGTTGTGTCCTATACAGCTGTCGCGCACAAAGAATCACCTTTCTGAGAACATGAACGGAAACGATAAACCTCTTTGCTATGGACAATCAATCCAGTAATTTTCATCATGGTTACAAAATTCTTATAAAAGTAGGCATAAAATCATGTACATCAATGCGATTTCCATTTCCCGCATATATGCGGATAACAAATGCTTAAGATATGAAACAAAATAAGGATATAGAATATTATTCAAGAAGTTAATTCACTTTTTTTATTCAGGTAGTAGATCATCCTTCTTCTTCTTCTTCTTCCAGTAAGGTGCCGATCTCAAGAGACGTAAGCGGCAAGTCAACCTTCACCCCGAGCCAGACGGTGTGAACATTTATGAGAGCGGAAGATGAGTGTGGTATCCAATGGACACACCAGTGCTTAACCGCGCCATGGGAGCTCCAGCCTTCAGGCCCCAGCCACGATCATGAAAACGAAAAGTCAAGTGTCAGCAGTGACAAGTCTCACACAGCCCCAGGACCCAATGACGGTATAGAAATTCAAAATTATATTATTGTTTTCCTCAGAGACTCGTTTTCAACGGGCTGTGCCATTTAGAAAGATAAACGTTCTATTCCCCAGATAGGCAAAAACACTTAGCCTCTGACAGCGTCCGCGCTATTTACTACTTTCGATCTCTCACATCCGCGCTGTAGAGGCATCAGATTATCAAAAAAACCAGGGGCGAGTGCCTTGCTTATTCCCCAAATAGTTTCCTAACGTTTACCTAATGAGAGTACCACCTCGAATAATACTCGCTTTGTCGCATTTTGAGTTTCATGACAATTTGAGTCTGCCGTATTCTTGAGAGATACGGGAAGGAGAGAAGCTAAGAGTTTCCAAACGATGCAGGTCACCAAGTTCATTGGGATGTTCCAATAAGCACTTCAGGGTTGAAAGGTTCAATGGGATGACATAAATTAATAGAAAAATATTTTATGAATGTTAACAGTTTCACTCACACACCAAATATCTGTGAATCATGCAATTGCCTACAACAGTTCAATTGACTTGTGTATCATTTTAATTCCATATTGCCAAAACTCCCTAATACACGGATATTCAGTCTCGCTTCCCTTTGACATAGTCGCAATATGAAATCGCCCTAGGACTTGAACCATTACCATGGAGCCGTAGCTTTGGCGTAAAAAGATTTCTCAGGGAAAGTAAGCTAGGTACATAGTGTCTTTAAATTGACCGTACCATTAGAGATTATCATAGTTTGACTATTGGGTAGTAACAGTGTGTAATTAGGTTTGGCGTTTGACCACCCTTCTATGTAGCTCTTATGAACCAAGTGAAGCTTACGCTCCCTCTTGGTTCTCGACGTGCGCATTACCTAGGTAGAACATTGTATGATAAAACCTTACCTTCACGATGTCGACTTTATTTAACAAGTCAGTTCAAAAAGCAATCAGTATTATGCATCGAGTTTGATTCTCAGGGATCGTGAAAACTTGTTAATATGAATAATTGCCTAAAATGTGCGAGGCGATTCACTTTTCCGACTTTATTCCAATATGGCGGCGAGATTGCACAACATAAGCCGGTTAGAACATAGGCAAGACCGACCGTAATTCCGCACCACGTGAACCCTATTTAAAGACAATTGCGACAGTTCTTGATTCGTTCATAGATTTTCACGATTTGTTGCAGAGAGTAAGCTCGTATATAAAGCTTACGAAATATAAAATGAAAAAGTATGGGTCACTGGTGTAAATTTCTGAGTAAGGCGGATTTAAGATCCACATGTTAAGCCAATGGGAATTATGCGTTTTTGATAATATTTTGGTTCTACAGAAAAGTTCATGCAGCGAATTACATTATATTTGACATACAGACAGAACAATATCTGCTTTACAAAAAAAAAAAATCAAGCCATTTATGAATTTATTGTAAATTTTTCTCCAGAATGACGTCAAACCTCCATAAAAAAATTTGACCACTGAGTTTTGAACTAAACTTGGTAGTATAGTGCAGTAATATTATCTAAGTGATATATGTACTATGAACAGAAATTAACAAATCATAGGTCCGTGTAGTCGATGGGAAGCCACAACGGGTTTTTGGTTGTATTCCCTGGGTGTGGTGTATTACAATATTCAAACCTCCATAAAAAAAAATTGACCGATGAGTTTTGAACAAAACTGGGTAATATGATGCAGTGATCTTTGTATTATGAACAGATATTTTAAAAAATCATAGACAAATCCTTTAGATTTCATCTTGATCTTGCGTAGCGCAGGCCAGAGACCAAGTGGAAGTATATTTTCTTTCTGAACCTTAGGTCATTTATATCTGAACTTGAGGTGTGACTTTGGTCTAAACTCAATGGAAATAATTCGTCGCTAATGTTCGCACAAATTACTTCGAAACTCGTTGCGGCGCAGACGCTGGCGCACTGGGCGCGAAAAATACGCGCAGCGCGTCAAGGTAGATACGTCAAGGCTATTTCCCGCCAACGCGCATCACTTTTTAAGAAACTTTTTCTCCTTCCATTAGTGACACGCATGACAGACATAATTACGCGCGGATTAGCAAATTCACATTCATCCGTCGATCCGACCATTGAAGACAATAGCGAGCGACTCTTCTTTAGCTACTCTACTTAGCTGACTCAACGTTTTGCCATGGAATTCGGCGCTGCGTTGCAGAGTGTACGGGAGGATCTTTCGCTGACGTACAGCTTCCGCGAAGAGCAGATCCGTTGCCTCCTTCACATTTGCAACGGCAGGAATCTTTTCGTCAGTCTGCCAACCGGCTACGGGAAGAGCGACGTTTTTGCTTTAGCTCCGCTCGTACTTGACAAGGTACATTAAACTGCTTTATGACACAAAAACGATCGATTTTCTGTTGCTAATATTCGTAGTAAATATTGCTATATCCAGCAAGAAAAGTGAGATAGTTGCTATGTAATCACATCAATATAGCACTTGTCTTTTGTCATGCAGATGAAACCTGGTCGCCAAAGGCATGTTAGCCTTGTTGTCATGCCGCTGCGGAGCTTGATTCAGGATCAGGCCGAACGGTGGGCGGCCACAGGCATGTCATGCACTGCCATCATGGACACTACAACGACCCCACCTGAAACATTGGAAGGTATGCCGCTGCCCATATGTAGTAGCCATATGTTTTATATGATTGTTTAATTCTGTGATAGTTCTGATATTGAATAAGTGTTGAGATCCAACTGTATCACCAGCTAGCAATTATTGACGTGCCTATGTATTTTTTGCCAGCTATCAAGCAGAAGAAGTACAGCCTTCTCCTGGCCACACCCGAGGCCATCGTGGCCACCAAGTGGCGCAGTGTACTACTTGCACTACGTAGTTCGATATGCGTCTTGGCAATGGATGAAGCCCATTGTCTGATAGAGTGGTAAGATGTACCTCGACTTTAGCTCATCAACATTAGCACCAGATCTTTTTTATTATACCTTGTTGAACCTGACATGTGCTTCAGGGGGGACTCATTCAGGCCCAAGTACCAACAGGTCGCCCAGCTTCGCAGCTTGTTGCCAGGCGTGCCTGTTGCTATGGTCACGGCCACGGTGACAGAAGCCATGACAAGAAGCATCTTGGCCCTCTTGTGCGTAAAGGAGTGTGAATACGAGACGAAGGTGCCAAACCGGTACGCGACAATATGTTATATCGTGTCAGCAACTTGAGAGATTTTTCTGATTAGTAGTTCATTTATGACAGATAATAAATGAATTAATTTCAACATGAGTCATTGCATTTTTTTGCAGGAGCAACATCCACTTGTCGGTGGTCAGAGGGAAGGCCACACTGGAACACAACCTTCAATGGGTCGCAAAGATGTTGAAGGAGGGCCGACGCAAGGCTCCTAAAGTTTTAATTTTTGTCAGGTTCGAAAAACTGCTACATACATAGGGCCATGTTCCTAGTTCAAAGAGCTAACCTACTTTAGAGTAAAACGGCAATCATTTGTCTTCCTTGTTTTATATGCTAAATATTAATTATGTATCATGCGCGTGCAGGAGCATAGATATGTGCTGGTCCATTACCCAATACCTGTATGAGGAGCTGGGGGACAGCTTCTGGGATGGAGGGAGAGAACCTGGGGATCGTCTCGTGGACAATTTCCACTCCAGGATAGACCCGGTGGGCCAAGTGAGCGTCCCACAGCGCTTTGCTGCCAAAGACGGCAAGTTGCGTTGCCTCATCTCCACGGTAGCATTTGGTATGGGGGTACAGATCCCCGACATTGACTACGTCATCCACTGGGGACCGTCAGCCAACATTCTGATGTATTGGCAAGAAGTAGGGCGCTGCGCTCGTGACGGACGGCCCGGCAAGGCCATCCTGTATACCCCACCTTACTCCACGCTGAAGATCGACGTGGAAATGGCTCGGTTTCTCGACACGAAAACTTGCATCATCGCGAATTTGTGTTGAGGACCCTGAAAATGGGAACTGTTTCTGACAGCGACATCAGCAGTTGTTGTGGTTCCCCCGGGTGCTGCTCAATTTGTGATTAAGCCTCCGGTGACTACTTCACACGGCTCTTTTCAGAGCCACCCCCTCCTTTTGGAAGATGCTTATGTTGCTTTGCGATTCTGTTTTTTGCTCCAATAATACCATATATATTGAACAACCATACAGACCTCAAAATCTATTTACCGACACCCAATATCTTAAAACATACCCACCTTGCAATTCGTTGAAGCCATACCATGCATGGGTAGTACCTAATGAGTTGGTATATGTTGAGTGTATAGACAATAATAGACACAAATAAAACAGTGCAACAAGCAACATAAGCATCTTCCAAAAGGAGGGGGTGGCTCTGAAAAGAGCCGTTTGAAGAGGTGCCGCTGCGTGAGTCAATACTGTACAAGGTTGTAGCAAGAGCCACTAGAGGTTCAGATGGCTAAAAACACTAGGAGCTCTCAAAAGCTTCCAGTTTCCGGTAATTGTCCATCTGAATGCTCAGCTCTTTCAGCCGTTCTCCAAGATGCACAGGATCTCGAAGTTTTCCAGTTCCCCTTGCAAAGTTGGGAAAGGCGGAATGGCTGCGTGGTGGGCAGTAATCAAACAGGCCATCACTGGTGTACTCTCGCAGAAAGCTGGCAATATCCTCACGGTACTTGGGGCCGCCTTTCCTGTGCTGTGCTTCACCCGGACACACCTGGAAAAGCCTCTCTAGCTCACGCTTAAAGGGTCCGATCATTTGGCTGCATCTTTGTACCTGAACGGGGGTGTAGCGGCCATGACAATGCTTGATCATCCCTGCACATTGACCAAGAGTATAATGATCAGATAATGTGGGATTGAGTCTATTATCCCAATTGCATTAATTTGCTTCGTTGTTATTAATGGAAATTAATTCATACTGTTGTATCGGTGCTTTTCTTGAGTACTTACCTTTGAATTCGTTGTTCAAAAATTCATTCATCTGATCCAGTCCAATGTTTCCAGAGTCCCTACCACTGCTGTTAACTGTGCGGTTCCAGGTTATCTCGTGTGCCACAGCAGGAGACAGAAATCCGCCTGTATCTGCATTATCAACACCCTTAATTGACTGCCTACTTCTTTAAGGACACCAACAAGATTGATACTCATAAACAAAATAGTCTACACTAACAGGCCAGGAGTGTGTGGCTTATCCGCAGGTATCGTGGGTGGTTTGACTCCCAGAACTGCAGCATGTCTAGTCGCCAGTACGTCAGCATCCGCTCCCCATCTCCTTCTCGCACTGCACTGCGACGTACAGCGAGGTTTAGTCCTGACCAGAGTAATGCCAGGTTGTGTTGCAAAACACCATCATCTTCCTGCTCAGCCAGGCTGCATTGGTCACTGCAGAACCAATTTTCTGTAACATGTCAACCATTCAAGCTGTCAGTGGTGCGACCCATAATCCTATTTGTAATTGTCTTATTCCCATTACAGAAACTTTAAAAATTAGTTACACTCACCAGGAAACACATCCACTCCGTCTTTGCCCAGGCAAGAAGGGTGGTACCACTCATAGCGGTGGCAGCCTTCCTTCAAGGCACATTGCACCATACCAAAGTCAAGAGACAGCCGACTCTGACAGGTGCAGTAGATGTAACCGTCGGCACTCTCGCAAGCCTCACTGCAATACCAGTCCTCGTCCTGTGGTGGGGCACTGACAAGTGGGGGCTCAAGACATGACAAGTGCAACCATACAAATGGACACGATGAGTTGCAGCACTGAACGAGGGTCTCTTCCTTTTCTGTAGCAGATGGAATTACATAAATACCAATGCTTCATGAGCAGTAGAGAAGCATTTATCAATTGTATTGTAGTCCCTCAAGTCTCACCAGTATGACATCGGCAGAAAAGGTAAGCAGCAGATGAGTCTCTGTTGGAGCGATGCGCGCGGTAGCTCTCCCTTGCCCGGTGAATATCCTCAGGCGATGTTTCTTGCCAAACCCGGTCCACTATATCGGCTGCCAGATGTTCGATGTACGTGTCAAGTTGACACAAATCATCTGGAAGGTCATCAGGTATGTCGTCTGGATCTGCTATGCCCATAAACTTCATGGCCAGCAGCACCGTCATACCCTCAGTGGCAAACTGCCACAATACAAATAATAGTATGATAGCACAGCGTTTATGCCAAAAGCCAAATATTATTAGTAGTTCAGTCAAGCATGCATATTCTAGAGCAATAGCAGCACGGGTGGAGCATCTTACCATGAGGAGATCCCAGACATGCTGAAAGTTGCTCATCACTTGGCTGCGAGCTGACTTGTGCTGGTATAGGTCCTTTATGTTGTAGAGGGTGCCACGGTCGGTGCGACTGGCCTGAGTGAAGAACCTGTCCATGACATCCTGCAAACAGTAATGGCTGAGAATGTATGTTGTTGGCAGTAGAAACTGGTAAATAGTAACACCCGGTTGTATTGACGAACCGGCATTGGTTGAAAGAATGATTGAGCTAAATATGATATTCTTACCTGCATTAGCAGTCCCTCTTTGTGGAACTCCTGAGGAACCTCCTTGAGTGGGCGGAACAAATGGCTCCGGGCGCAAGATAGCACCCTTCCCCGCTTCGCCTTGATCACACTCTCAACTGTCCCACCGTCCCCATGGCAAGGAACGGGCATGGCACGATTGCCAACTACTGGGACGTAGGCCATTAGATTGTCAAGCACGTCGATGGTATCTGGGGTTGCGGCTGGGTTGCCCTGAATGACACCTAAACTAACTACCTCTGACTTGGTCTTCATGACCTCAGTGTAAGCATGGGGAGTCGTGCGAGCGATCCGATTCTTACACCGAGTGAATGCAGCAAGGTGAAGAACCAGGATCCTTTTCACCGCAGCGCCCAGATCAGCACGCTGGAGCTTAAAATCCGGGTCAGCCGGGAGAAAGACAGACGTGTCCAAATCCGCAGCTAGGGAAGGAGACCATTGGGCCGAGACAAGTGACTGGGACGCACGCACTCTGTGGCTCGTAGCAAAAGCTAAGGAGCTGATGATAAACTCAGAGGTGGCGTCCTTTCGTTGGTGCTTCCGATGTGATTGAAACTGAACGTTGTCGAAGCAGACACTGTATCCAGCTGGTGGAGGTGCAGGTTCTGGACCGTAAGAGAGGCGCCGTCGCGTCTGTTGTCCATAACTGGCCTTGATTAACACAGACACAGCACAAAATTGATAACCTGTCTCTTCGGAACAGCAGCTATAAATCTATGCAGACAAATACTCAAATATTGTGTCCTACTCTATGCAGCAAAGGGCCTCAGGATTTTTTTTTACAACTAGCAAAATTGTGGTATCAGTATCAGTATACACACCTCTGCCTCTAGCCTCCAAGACACTACTTTCTGGTCATAGCCAGCCCTGATGTTGTCAACATGGTTGCGTGCTGCATCCACACCCTGTGACACTCCCAGAAAATTGAGGCTGCGGACAGTTGCATGGGATGCGCCTTGCAACCAGAGGTCAACACTCATCATGGCCTGTATGAAACTATACCGCCGAGGATTGCGGCTGTAAAAAATGATGCCCAACATCATAGAAAGCCGAGCGTTCCTCTTTTGGAGCGCCTCCTCTTCGGTTAGAAATCTACACAGTCAAAGAAGGAGCAGACTTTGTTAATATTCACAGCAGCACCATGATCGGTCAGGTTTAAATCCGATGAAAGTGTAAGACAGGAATAGATAGGAACGGAAACAATCAAGTTCATTCAATGATGCACAGAAGACTAAGTAGCAAAGAGAGACAGTACTTGCCTTCTTTCGGTGCGCGGTCCTCTGGTAAAATGCCGAGCCATAACTTTGGTGGATGGCATTGCTACCTCCAGCACTTTGACCAGCAAAGGAAGTGTGCTACTTGCTTCCTCGTGGATGGCATGCCACGAGAAAACATCTAGCCTTTCCTTTGAGACAGGAGACTGCAGGGATGAGAGGGGACTGGCTCCATTGAACCTGGCCTGTACCATCTCCTTTCGTACCTCCTGGGCCGCCAAAGTGTGGAGAGCAGCCTTGGCAGCCGATGAATTTGAAATAAGCGTTCGAAAGGCCTTGATGTATTGACTGCCATCAATGTATGATTTCGCCCGATCCTTGAAGGATGACACGGGTGTCGTTGGTGTCGTTGGTGTGTGGGTGTAGCTGCTGGAGCTTCCGAATGGTCTGATGGCTCAGCACTGGCTCCTGATGATGAGCGCTTGGAAGGTGGTGCCTTTGTTGGGGTGCTGTCTGGGACCAACCTCTTGGGCCGCTTCGGGGTGTGCGTGGGCCATGTCCTTTTTCTTGTGGAACGCTTGAAGACGGTACGAAGGGTCAAGTCATTGCGGCAAGAGCCGCAAATCTTCTGTTTGGTTGGGCTGCTCATACCAGGGAAGGCTTTCCGTGCAGTATATGGGGAGGCAACAGTGAGCACCCTATACTTCTGATGGCTCCCCTCCACCCACTCATCACCACAATTGGCACAGCGCGACATCTGTTACTGTAAAATAAACAAATTCATAAATTAATGTAGAAAATCGTACCCGTCGTATCGAACATCCTGACGTACTATCCTGACGCAGTTATCGTGGAGTAAAAATGCCAGGGAATAATACTATAACCATCAATATTTGAAATCAAATTGCGTTATTATTAATAAATAAATACCAATACTCTTCTATCTGACGATAAGGAATGTACAAAACCCCAAAATTGGCAAATATTTACCCAAATTGAAAAGAAACACGATCATAAAAAATTTTTGCCTATGTCCTCGCCAGCATTTTCCATTAGATTTTCCATCTGTATTATCGCTCTTTGGTTCGAAACAGACTTATTATGCAGCTGAATAAAGGAGAGGAAAGGGCAACTGGGTGGGAAAGTTGTAAGGTATGCATCTAGTATAAATTGACTCACCTGTGAAAAGTATAATCAGACAGATGATGACAATAATGGTACGATTACAACTCAGCAAATTCCACGCGGTCGTTAACGACAACGAATTGCAGGAGACTGTTTGTTGGCACCGGAAGTTCTATGGAATTCTTCCCACCAGAATTCGGAGTGGAATTTCGCCGAAAAGTTAGAAAATTATCGATTATCAAGTGTTCTCCCGGATATTGGTAATAAAATAACCCACATGGATTAAATTCAGTCAATACTCTCTTTAAATTCTTCTCAGTAAGTATTTTTAACGTGATAAGTTAAGCACGTTTGTCAATCTACCGATTAACGGAAGGTTGTCCTGTTAGACCAAGAAGGGAGTACCCGATCGACTCTTGGTCTGTTGGGCTACTTCTATGTTGTGCAGTAGGTCTGGCACCGGCCTAGGATACCTACCTAAAAATTGTTTGTAACTAATAGTCACTGCAAAAAACTTATTAGCATGCTTTGACTTGAAGATTCGCGCTGGGGCAAGTTGTGAATGTTGAAACTAATATCTTCTCTTGTGCAACAATTTATATTGAATGGTTATTGGATAATATAGAATCAGTAAAAATTCCATTTAGAAACTGTTTGCATGAGTTTTTGAGTTGTCCAATAATAACAGCAGCAAATCGGGAGCCCAGAGTAGCTCAGTCAATGTGTTGTAACATTAAATTGTAATTAGCACTGCTTCAAAGCCATTGAAGCTCAGTTTATTTCCCCAATCTCTATGTTTTTAGTGTCTGTTGGACCATTCATAATTTAAAAAGCAAACGTGTCATCCATTACTGGACCAATACTGTCATTACTGACACAATGAACTGTGGTTGAGCTTTCAATAATCGGGTGTAGTGCAAATACAGCTAAACGCAACACAGCCGTCATGTTGTGTTGTTGTGCAGCGTCGCATGTCAGCGTTGTGATCATAGCGGTCTGCCAATATTGATGCTGAGTGCATATTGCATACTGCCACCGCCATATGCATGGCAGCTCATTCTATAAATCAACTCTACTGCTAACAAGTGAACTTAGACATATAACTAAATGAGAAAAGCTCTTTGGTCTACATAGTCTCTTCTTCTATGTATACATTGATGATTACTATTTCATTCCAATTTTCAAGACAAATTGTGTGTGACTTAAATATGTTTATTTTGCAAACGGTAATGAACTTTTGGTGAGAAATTTGGTATGTATCTGATATAAGTTATTGTCATCCCATGTCTACCAAGGTGTTGAGAATTTATGTTGCTTCTGTATAGGTATGGCCCATGACATATCTGACGCAGCTCTGGACCCAGATGAAGCCGATGAGTTACCACAGAATAACACTCATGCATAAGTTGGAAAAATGGAATCCTGAGGTTTGTTCTTTTTAACATTGAATAGCACAGGAGTGTTTACCTTGCACTATATAGCCTATTACAATTGGCCCCAAATTGAAATAAGTAGAGATAACCAATGTATTGTTTTGTAATGCGTATTAACCTGCTCATTCAGTCTACAAAACTCAGTGTTGTGTGAGACCCACAGTCTTGAAATCTTAAAATAAATATTATTAAACTATACTCAACTAGACTGTTAATTAGCTTGGATTTTGTGATTGACTATTGTAGCATCTCAATTTATGAAATGGCAACCCAAGAACTTATGGCAATGGCTGGCCACAGCAAACAGACAGGGATTGAATGTGTGCCACTGTGAGCCATTACCGGTCATTTTACTGGAATATGGACATTGGGTGTCAATGCCATCTAGTCCAAGAGTGGCATTTACTCTTGATTTCATGCGTACACTGAGTCATGGTGTTGGGAGGACATAAGCATCTATGCCTTCTTCACTGGCATGGAAGAGTGCAGATCAGGAATTGGTAGACATGCTCATAGGGGATGTGTGTGTGACATGTTTGAACTGATTTTTTGAATAATGCCTGGGTTTGCTTCTTTCAATAACTGTGATACGATTGATGATGCAAACAAAATATCAATATTTTTACATGCAGATTGATGACTTGTACAGGATTCCCAGATGGATCTCGGTGCCCTGTTTGCCCACAGGTATACTCTTGAATGCAAAGAGATTGCCAATTTATAAAATTGCTTAAACAGTATGGACAAATTTGATAATAACCACACTGCACATAAAATAATCTACTATTTTCATGGAAATCGGATGGAGTCGGCTGTCAAATAGCCATGGATGGCAACATGAATTTAGTTCGTAGGGAAAAATCGGGACATAGCGTCAGAGCCCCTATACGTGATGGCCGTTTCTTCCTGCCTCAGAATGAGGTAGACCGGTTTCAAATACTGTCAAATATGGTGAATATTAACATTTGTTGTGTCATTAACCTGCACGAACGTATATATGTATAGACAAGTCAGCTGAATTGATTGTTTACTTTAGTGATGTAATATTTTATGTAGATCTGCATTGACCATCTTTATAATGACCTTATCCTCATATCGATATTGTAGAACTGTAGGAATTTCCAAGCTTGGTCCGTTCTCCGTGCCAAAAACAAGACGGCTAAGCTGGACATTACTGGTGCATTTGCATCTGTTTGTTATCGTGACTTCCCTTGCAAGATTTTTGACATGAAACATGGGGAGCGGTAAGGGCAACTCTTTTTGTATAGTTTCAATTTGGTTTGCAGAATGTAATTATTGCACATCCAGATACCCTTAAGCATGTAACTCATTTGCCACAGCTAGACCAATGTGTCATAATGTGAATATTTAGGTGTAATCAAACTAAGCTACAATTTGTCCATCTATTACATCATGATTAAGTCATGTCATGTGTCAATTTCTTGCTTCATGCAGGAACAAAAACATGCAATCACATATACATGGGTATTTGATGCCAAACGTTCACTATAT
Organism: Urechis unicinctus; assembly: GCA_034190875.2. Classification (NCBI taxonomy): domain Eukaryota; kingdom Metazoa; phylum Annelida; class Polychaeta; order Xenopneusta; family Urechidae; genus Urechis; species Urechis unicinctus. The sequence goes on along the minus strand of CM067356.1, from coordinate 53,567,496 downwards.
GCACCATACACGGTGGCATGTAGCAGGACTAGACCTTTATGATTTATAACTGTGCTTGTGGATAAGATTATATACATGCAGATCTAACAATTGTCAGCTGAATTACAACTGGTACATATAACTGGCATTTGAGACCATACATGAGGATTTCCCCATTAATATATATAATTTCAGTATCATAGGAGAAACATCACACCATTGTGAATGACTTCGGAGAAAGGGCTTTCTGTTATGCTATAGATATTGAAGTAGCATGTGATCAGTGTTGTTGTTGTGGATTTGGTTGTTGTTGGTTTGATATTTTAGATTCTACCCACATTTGTGATTCATCTGGATGGACATCTTTAACATAATGATAACCCTGTTTCTGTTCTTAACAGCATGGCATACCGTATTTTCATGATGAAAAACTTGAAAAAATGTGGACATCCTAATGTATGATTTGGGCTGTTATAGGGCTGTAAATTCAATTTGTATTCCACAACAATTCAATATGTTTATTGGTGCCAAGTAATTCACTGTGCAAATCAAGGAATAAATAACGTAACATTTCTCTTGTGTGTAACAACTCAATCTTGATTGTATTCCTCATCTTCTCAGTTTTAATTCTACAGAAATCTAAGCATTCTCACTTGCTCTCAATGTCACAGTGAAGCTACAATAGCTCGTATCTACCATAGCTCGTATCTACCATAACTCGTATCTACCATAGCTCGTATCCACCATAACTCGTATCTACCATAACCCGTGTCTACCATAATTCGTATCTAGTAAAACTCGTATCTACTATAACCCCCGTGTCTACCATAACTCGTATCTACCATTACTCGTGTCTACCATAACTCGTATCTACCATAACTCGTGTCTACCATAACCCCTATCTACCATAACTCGTGTCTACCATAACTCGTATATACCATAACTCGTGTCTACCATAACTCGTGTCTACTATAACTCGTATCTACTATAACCCGTGTCTACCATAACTCGTATCTACCATTACTCGTGTCTACCATAACTCGTATCTACCATAACTCGTGTCTACCATAACTCGTATCTACTGTAACCCGTGTCTACCATAACTCGTATCTACCATAACCCGTGTCTACTACATAACCATAACTCGTATCTACCACGTATCTACCATAACACGTATCTACTATAACCCGTGTCTACCATGACTCTTTTCTACCATAATTCATATCTACCATAACTCGTGTCTACCCTAACTCGTATCTACCATAATTCGTATCTACCATAACTCGTATCTACCATAACTCCTGTCTGCCACAGCACGTATCTACCATAACTCGTATCTACCACATATCTACCGTAACACATATCTACCGTAACTCGTTTCTACCATAACTCGTATCTACCATAACTCGTGTCTACCATAACTCGTGTCTACCATAACACGTATTATAATAACTCGTGTCTACCATGACTCATATCTACTATAACTCGTATCTACCATAACTCGTGTCTATCATAACTCGTGTCAACCATAACTCGTATCTACCATAACTCGTATTATAATAAATCGTTTCTACCATAACTCGTATCTACCATTACTCTTATCTACCATAACTCGTAGTATGCATATTCATTAATGCACAGAAGTTGAATAGCATTTAGGATTACGATTAAGCATATAACTATAGCCATATGAAATAACCTGTAACCTTATTCTGTTAGCCATGTCGTCATCTGGCCCAGTTGTCTTAGTTATACGAGTTGTAATTGAGCTTTCTAATTGTATATCTAGTCTCGCGCTTGGACTGATTATTCTATGGCGGCATCACATCAGGTGGACAGTGCCGAATACAAACCACGTATGTTATTTGCTGCAACAGCAAGTGATATGGTCACGTGACAAGTACAAGGAGTGCACACGTTGACACAAGCTGATTTAACAGAACATGAAGTCTAGATATTGACAGATCACAATAAGTTTTTACAATTGTTCAGATTCACAATAGAGTTCGTTTTACTTCATATTATCGTGGAACCAGTAACATCTTAGAATTCCGCATTAGTTTTTCATCCACGATTACTATTTCGATCATTAGACAGACCCCTTCAAGCCATCTCGCCACCTATATATGCCAATGCTTGGGAGTTTATGTGATGCTATAACCTGTTATTTTATTTAATTCTGCTTGAACTTTGAGCCGCGGATGTGAAGCATTATTCCATGATATATTGGAACAAACAATATTGATTTATATATTACTCTATGTTATAGGTGCAGATATGTGATTGCCGGGTCAAGTCAGGATGCGGGTGATCAAGTTATCCTCACCCTGACCCCATCATAAGTGGCATCTGATCCCTCGGACCATGGCATATCGATCGGGCTATGTATTATTATTGCAGGAATCTCAAACTGTATCTGGTCCTAGGGATGAGGCTGACCAAGATTCACCGAGCCCTATCCTTCACCCAAAGCCCCTGGATGGAACCCTACATCCGGAAGAACACAGATCCAGCGACTTCAAGAAGGACCTATACAAACTAATGAACAGCTCCGTCTTCGTCAAGACTATGGAGAACCTCCGCAATTGGGTTGACGTGAAGCTGGTCCGAACCGCAGATGGCAACAAAATAAGAAAGCTCATCGCCAGCCCCTCCTTCGCCCGCCAGAAAATATTCGACGACGACCTTGCCGCCATCCACATCCACAAGGCCCACCTGGTCCTCAACCGCCAAGTCTACGAGGGGATGTGCATACACTATCTGTCCAAACACCTCATGTACGACTTCTACTACAACACCATGAAGCCTCAGTACGGCCGGGTGGTCAACCTACTCTACAGTGACACTGACTCCCTCCTCCTGGAGATCCGCACACCAGACATCTACGCCGACATGAAAAAATACAGTGACCTATTCGACACTAGCAACTACGACCCAGCTCACCCGCTCCACAGCAATGAGAACAATAAGGTTCTAGGAAAGATGAAGGACGAGTGCGGCAGTGTACCCATCAGGGAGTATGTAGACCTGCGCCCAAAGATGTACTCCATCCTGATGTCGACCCGGGAGGAAATCAAGAAAGCAAAGGGCGTAAAAAGGTAGTGGTCAAGAAACACCTGTGCCACGCCCAGTACCTTGAATTGCTGTTCGACCAGAAGTGGTTCCGCCATGAGATGAACATGCTCCGAAGTGACAGCCACAAGATATATGGGCTGCACGTTAATAAGGTGTCTCTATCCCCTTTTGATACAAAGAGATGGATAGCTCCGGGTGGTGTACACACCCTGGCCTACGGGCATACCCAGGCCTACCCCCCAGCATAGACCGCTGGCAGAAGGGGTGCGTCGTATTCAACCGTGGGTGTATCCACACCTTCCACCCCCGACCGGCCACTGATTCCTGATGGTGAACTTCCCGCATCACTGCTGGACACCTCTCCCACACGCTCCGTGATCAGTCTCACATATGTCGGCTATAGTGAGACTGGGGGTGGCCTTCCTGAGCCGAGAGGGTTTCGAGCGTAAAGGAGTGGTCATCCTAGCCCAAGGGGGGTTGGGTGTGGGTGTGTCACCACCATCTATGACTGGGGCAGCTGGCGGAAGTGGGGGCTTGGTCTTCCTAGCTTGAGAAGGTTTATCTAGCACGTCTTTCTCAGTCTCAACATGAGTCGCTAACCGGGCCTTCCTGCGACCCGGTTCACCACCCTCAAGCCTCTGCTTCTCACGAAGGCGCTTGTGGTTAACCCTTTCGAATCCACAATCTATACACAATCCTAGGTTATTTTTTGTGCCCTGCTGGCACTCTGCACAAAGCCGATTTACGATCCCCTGCTTAATCTTAAACCTGTGCATTGCACGAGGGTCTCTCTTCCCGAGTAGAATCCAGGGACACTTTCCAGTTGCTTCCATTACTACCGATCATTCTTTTGTCTAATTGGTAATATCGTCTAATGGCAGCTGGGTATCGGACGAAACCACAAGCAGCTCCTCCTTTACAAAGCCTGTAGTCGAGTAACCCACTCAATCGATCGTTTTCCAGTATCCCTTAACTCTACGGCATAAGAGTTGTTCTACAAGAGTGCGGTTAAAGCGCTCTATAGCCTGGTCTCGATGGATTTTCACACGGCCACGCCTGACTGAAACTCCATGTTTTGTTAGCAGCTGATTCACCGCTCCCATAAACTCCCGTCTGGGGTCGACCTGAAGTAGTCAAGGCCACCCCAGCGCCCCTCACTTGTATATCCTTTTGAGCGCACCTGCGACCTCTTTAGCCTCTTTTGTAGCCAACGCCTTGGCCTCCTTGTAGCACAAGGCCACATCCACCACTGTGAGGGCATACGCTAAGTCCAACGCTTCACAACATCATGAGGGAGAAATAAGAGATCGGCTTGGTGCACCTCATTAGGGACAGGGACATCAAACTCTGGCCTCGGAATGTGTTTTGGTACTGGCAGGTAGATTTGCCATATAGCTTGCTTTGTTAGCCACCCCCTGGCAACTTCCTCAGAAACCCTTGCTTCTGCTGCATGCTTCTTGATAGCTGTAATGCCTTTCCAGTAGCCCTTAGGACTAAAATAGATCTTTTGCATGCAAGGATCCATACAAAGTAAACACACGAGTCTCCAAATGACCTACTTAGCAAACCTGTATGCAACCAGGACAGTCGCAGCCATACCCAGTATGCTCAGAGTCCAGCTTGTCAACGGAATTACCCGTCAAGATGTAGTACTCACGCATAGCGTCGTTCACATCCCGAAAAGTATGCTCGGCATGTCCCTGGCGACGAAGTTGCTCATTGATGAAGTCTAAACGCTCAGTTCCTTTCTTGGCCCATGCTGCCTGAGCTGATTGAAGCTGCTCGATTGCCATATCATGGCGCTTACGTTCCGAGTCCACTTGGCTGTTTTGTAACTTAGGGAATAAAAAGTTGCTCCCAGAAAATGCAAGGGCTTTAACAAGAGCACCTCCAACAAGTACCGCGATCGTGGCCATAACTTCAGTATATCAACTGGTATAATCCCTTGTTTAATTAGCATTTCCTTTAGTCATAGATAGTGATATCGCCCACGTTGGCCAAGACTGAGTCGAACCCATCTGCCCTGGGGGGGGGGAGGAGGAGGGGCTAATTTTCAGACTGTAGTGTGGACTTAGCCTCCCGCAGATCTCTCAGAAGTCTATTTTGATTAGTTTTTCGAGCCACAGCGCCCTTTCGACCTGCCTCAACCTTTTTAGCGTCTTTTGTAGGTCTCTCCTTTGGTGCAGGTTGAGGCGCAGGCTGATCACTAGTCACTGCCATTATCTCTTGATTTGCGTTCTCCATGTTACCTACTAATTTTGTTCCTCCAATTGACAGCACCCAGGTAGGTTCTCTGCAGGAGGGGTGTCGGACGGCTGGTCCTGGATCGCGGGGGTGCTCGCTCCAAATTTGAAGTACTTAGCGGTTGATAGGGCCGCGGTAAGCAGAGCCAACATCATACCATGGCGATGATAAAGTTCACATGTGGCAGTTCTTAGCGCGTCCGTAATCAGATTTGGCTGATGTTCTGGGGGGATTGGCAGAAACATACAAGCAACATTATGCTAGTGCCCAACCGAGCCTCATATTTTGCATAGAGCTTCATCGGACAATAATTCAATCTTTGCAGTCGACGTGCTGATCGCCGAGGTACTGACTGGCCTGGCCCCCAGCTATGACAGCAGCAAGACTATCTCTCTTAGAAGATAAATCTACACCAGGGGTGGCCGGCGGGCTAGCTGCGTCCTGTTCAAGGAGTGGATCAATAATTGTATCAGGATCCATGAATATACGTACACACCTTCAAAGTCTAATATATTGCACTGCTCCCCACCGGGAAACAGGGCCCCACCTGGGCGCCCCTGCCACCTCAATCGACGGCATATCCAGTGGGTTGATCAGTCTTCAGCAGCATTTTTGCGTGCTTGGTCTTTGTTAGTAGATCGCGTACTGTGGCACGTTCCTCACTCATTGGAATCACATCATTCTCTCGTAGGGCGTCTTCAAATGAGTCACGATCCTTGGTGTAGAAAAGTGCCATCCAACAGGTGTGTTCACGTAGATCCTTCAGCACAGCGTTGAATTTCTGGGTGAGGACCCAGACACTTTCTTCTTTGTTGCCGAACAGTTATCAATAAAGTAGAGGGTAGGCTCGCCCTTGAAGCAGTGGTAGAAAGCCCTCAAGTGCTCATGGAGCCGTTCCCCTGGGTCAACCACATAGATCTCAGAATCGTTCCGCACCCATAGCTGCAACTGATAGGCCTCGTTGAAACGTATGGTAGGGCAAAGGATTATAATATGCTCGAAGGCACCGAAGAAGGGCCCTTCAAGTAGGTCGAGGATGAATGCAGTTTTCCCACATTCTGTCTGCCCACAAACAATTGCCGAACAGTGACCATCTGGAAATGTAAACTCAGTTTTTGGTTTCATCAAAACCTTGTTAGTAGACTGCGCTGACGAACCTGCCATCTTTAATGTTAAGCTCTGCATCCATAACAATATACATATAGACGTTCAATGCCCCGGCTATCTCTGCCTTTTTTGTGATCTGAATGGTGACACCCTCTGACGCATTCTTCACGGCCCTGCCACTACCATGTAGCTGGTTGTCATTACTCGTCCTTAAGTCGAGCCACAGAGCATACTTACTGGTTAGATACTCTCCTAGGGAAACGTCCGACGATGCCAAGTCTTTTACTGCTATTGGTACACTGGGGTCTCGTTTACTCGTTGCTGCAAAGGCCTTCTTCACCTCATCCCACTGCTGGTAGCCACGCATGCCCTGGGCATAGAGTTGATTTGGGATGCCCTCAATGGTCAACTCGACCTTTGTAATCTTTGGGTTGTAGAACGACTCAGTTTTCCTGGCGAATGAGGCGCCCTGGGGGTCTTCAAGGAGCAGTAGGATGCCCTTCATGCTGCGAGCCGGCACGTTCAGGTTGATGTTCCACAGTGTATCTTTTTTTGTATACAAGCTTTCTGTGACGAAGTAAACGGTCATACAGAATCGAGAGCCGACCTGTGTACTGGGTGCGTATCATGCGGGCCAATTCTGTTTTGATGCCATCAATTTTGTAGCTGGCAGCGGTGTCGCCTGTTGCGTGAATAACGCGGTTGTAGTCGTTGAACATGAGCTCGTATTCCAGTCTGTCATTAAGCGCGCTCTGGTAGAACGGCATGTGGCTCTCAAGGAGTTCAAAGTCAAGCGGAATGTAGAACCTGTTACTATACACATCAGCTATGGCCTTGTCCTCTTCCTCGGTCTCATCCTTGTCTCCTGCCCCCACTCGTATCTTAGTTGTGTTTCTGTCATCTGATGTGTCAATGCCCAGGTACTGGAGGACCTGTCTCTCCTGTGCAGTCCGCCACAAGTCGTGGTAACAGTGGTACACATCGCTGTCATCAATAGACATGACCTCATTGCCAGAAATCTTGATTGTCATTTTCTTAACCACAGCGTGACCCAGGTTTTGCACAACGCTGCAGTTAACATCAGTCGAGGTCAGTGTGATTGTAAAGGCCATCCGTGCTGTCCCTGGAAAAATGACGTCGTCTGCGCCTAGATTGGGGAAGCGAACAAGCAGTTGTTGGTTCTGATCAATAGTGCTTGGATTGTTTGTAATAACTCCAGACTGTCGCATGCCCTTTACCCCGGGGGGCTCGCGTATCCGGCGGTGTGGGTTTAGTTTGCGTCATGTTAAACTTCTTATCTGCAAGTATATCTTTAACACACAAGCATGGAGTTTGATAACCCAACATTTAACGACGCAGTGGAGGAGGATTACGACCTTGGAAGAGAGGATGAGGATTGGCTCGCTGAAATAGAGGATGAGACTCCCCCCCCGGCCACTCTCCCACCTGTTAATGTCTACAATAGTTGCTATTCCTATTGCCACAGTCTTGGGTGTTACTGAATCCGCTTGTGGGCTACTTGGAATTGCTGGATAATTCGTCAGTCGCCGAATGACCATCAAGGTGAAAAAACATGATCAGTTCCGCATTCTAGCACAGAGCAAATTGAATACCATTGCAGACATTGTATCAACAGCACTTGAAGATGGTAACATCTCGGATCATGAGTTTAAACTCGTTTTAACTGATGTCACAAAATATACCCAAATGAAGGGCGAAATTAAGGCTAGGTCTGTAAAAGCGCACCAGACTGTTTCAATTGATGAAAAAAACGCGCTGATCCAATGTGGAAAAGACGAAGCGTTGGAAGGTATCAGACGAAAATTGGGTGCTTCTTTACCGTTGAGTGGACTGTAAATGATATTGACCCGCCTCAATACATAGACTTTTGTGAAAAAGTGCAAAAGCCTCCTGGTATGACAACTACTCTCCAGTTTCATCTGGACCACAGAGGCCTCGGGAATTCCCCTGCGACCCCACCTCCACCAAAGATTAAGCTTTATGTTATCTGGCCGGCCCTAACCCACTTGACTCATTCCTATCCCATCCACTAAATAGGGGGAGAGGGTGATATAACTAGGAATAAGTACTGGAAGTAGGTGTATATGGTATAGAGGCCCCAGGTAACCTCTTCACAAGACTCAACCTGTGGATATACAATGTTATCTAGGGGTAAAATCCTTCGCATTGGTTTGTCTTCTGGTGTGGGCGCTGATACTGGTGGTATGGCAGTTGTTTCTGTTATAAATGGGATTAATCAATCGATAGGGATACATAAGCCTGCTGACCAACGAGCTGTTGTAATATCTTTAGACCAACCTTTACAGCTGGAACAAGGTGACGTTAGTAACTTTTCTACAACCACTGGAATCAGAGGGGCAACTTGTTCTGTAGTATCACTACTTATTGAACTTGACTTATAGACTAAACAGAGGGGCGACTTGGTCTGTAGCTTCACTCCTAATTGAACTTGACCTGTAGACTTACGTATAAAGCAGCGGTTTGAAACAACAACCAACCATTCCGACCGCACCATTATATCCGGAGCTGCCTGATGAGAATCCAGGGCACTCCTATCGGTTGAATGAGATCAGCCTCAAGAAGCAATACCTTGAGAAAGAGATTGAAAAATATTGTGCTATGTACAAGAAATATAGGCGTGCAGTGAACTCAGTGTATGCAGTAGACACTGCGTTAGTTACTGTTGGTATGTATCTTGGCGCAAGTGGTGTAGGTATAATGTCTACAATAGTTGCTATTCCTATTGCCACAGTCTTGGGTGTTACTGAATCCGCTTGTGGGCTACTTGGAATTGCTGGATAATTCGTCAGTCGCCGAATGACCATCAAGGTGAAAAAACATGATCAGTTCCGCATTCTAGCACAGAGCAAATTGAATACCATTGCAGACATTGTATCAACAGCACTTGAAGATGGTAACATCTCGGATCATGAGTTTAAACTCGTTTTAACTGATGTCACAAAATATACCCAAATGAAGGGCGAAATTAAGGCTAGGTCTGTAAAAGCGCACCAGACTGTTTCAATTGATGAAAAAAAAACGCGCTGATCCAATGTGGAAAAGACGAAGCGTTGGAAGGTATCAGACGAAAATTGGGTGCTTCTTTACCGTTGAGTGGACTGTAAATGATATTGACCCGCCTCAATACATAGACTATTGTGAAAAAGTGCAAAAGCCTCCTGGTATGACAACTACTCTCCAGTTTCATCTGGACCACAGAGGCCTCGGGAATTCCCCTGCGACCCCACCTCCACCAAAGATTAAGCTTTATGTTATCTGGCCGGCCCTAACCCACTTGACTCATTCCTATCCCATCCACTAAATAGGGGGAGAGGGTGATATAACTAGGAATAAGTACTGGAAGTAGGTGTATATGGTATAGAGGCCCCAGGTAACCTCTTCACAAGACTCAACCTGTGGATATACAATGTTATCTAGGGGTAAAATCCTTCGCATTGGTTTGTCTTCTGGTGTGGGCGCTGATACTGGTGGTATGGCAGTTGTTTCTGTTATAAATGGGATTAATCAATCGATAGGGATACATAAGCCTGCTGACCAACGAGCTGTTGTAATATCTTTAGACCAACCTTTACAGCTGGAACAAGGTGACGTTAGTAACTTTTCTACAACCACTGGAATCAGAGGGGCAACTTGTTCTGTAGTATCACTACTTATTGAACTTGACTTATAGACTAAACAGAGGGGCGACTTGGTCTGTAGCTTCACTCCTAATTGAACTTGACCTGTAGACTTACGTATAAAGCAGCGGTTTGAAACAACAACCAACCATTCCGACGGCACCATTATATCCGGAGCTGCCTGATGAGAATCCAGGGCACTCCTATCGGTTGAATGAGATCAGCCTCAAGAAGCAATACCTTGAGAAAGAGATTGAAAAATATTGTGCTATGTACAAGAAATATAGGCGTGCAGTGAACTCAGTGTATGCAGTAGACACTGCGTTAGTTACTGTTGGTATGTGTCTTGGCGCAAGTGGTGTAGGTATAATGTCTACAATAGTTGCTATTCCTATTGCCACAGTCTTGGGTGTTACTGAATCCGCTTGTGGGCTACTTGGAATTGCTGGATAATTCGTCAGTCGCTGAATGACCATCAAGGTGAAAAAACATGATCAGTTCCGCATTCTAGCACAGAGCAAATTGAATACCATTGCAGACATTGTATCAACAGCACTTGAAGATGGTAACATCTCGGATTATGAGTTTAAACTCGTTTTAGCTGAGGTCACAAAATATACCCAAATGAAGGGCGAAATTAAGGCTAGGTCTGTAAAAGCGCACCAGACTGTTTCAATTGATGAAAAAAATGCGCTGATCCAATGTGGAAAAGACGAAGCGTTGGAAGGTATCAGACGAAAATTGGGTGCTTCTTTACCATTGAGCGGACTGTAAATGATATTGACCCGCCTCAATACATAGACTTTTGTGAAAAAGTGCAAAAGCCTCCTGGTATGACAACTACTCTCCAGTTTCATCTGGACCACAGAGGCCTCGGGAATTCCCCTGCGACCCCACCTCCACCAAAGATTAAGCTTTATGTTATCTGGCCGGCCCTAACCCACTTGACTCATTCCTATCCCATCCACTAAATAGGGGGAGAGGGTGATATAACTAGGAATAAGTACTGGAAGTAGATGTATATGGTATAGAGGCCCCAGGTAACCTCTTCACGATACACAAATTCAGTGGCACTTGACAACTCCAGTCCTGCAGTGTCATACTAAGAGACAATATTAGTATGATAACTTCGTGGTATATAAGGACCAGAGTTTGAGTGGAAGCACAAATATGGGTGTTCACAAAAAAATGTTATCACTCTATAGAGCGTTAAATAGAGGAAGCCACTTGGATAGACTGCCTGCCCCAATACATAGTTATAATGGGTTGTTTTAAGATTTTTTATATTTCTGGTAATTACATTTGCAGCGACTAATTAGCTTAAACATGCTGTGTACATCCCCAGGCCACAGGTGTGCGAATCATAACGCTAAGGGCTCTGGGTCTCCAATCATAACGTGCACATATGAATCACAGCCGCCAATCATAACGTGCACATATAACTCAGCCTATTGAATAAACGAGGGTATAAAGTATAGTAATGAATACAGAAGAGCATATTACTGAACTCGAGGGTGGTGTAAAAGAGTTGATTTAGATACAGATCAACCAACTGACCATTTAAAGAGTGGTGTTTGCGGTGTATAAAGGAGGTGGCGATAAAATCTTTCTGCAACGATCATACCAGAGTCAAGCAAAATATGGACCAGTGGGAGACCATGAGGAAGGGCTGCGTTGGAGGAAGTGACTACTCCGCCATCATAGGGCAAAACTACTTCAGCAGCTATAGCAAGAAGCTGGCTGAAAAAAACTAGCAACGAGGGTGTTCGCTTTAACGTACCCTGCCTCTGGGGTACGACTTTTGAGGAGGTTGCAATTGCGGTATTGGAGAAGGTGTACGACACTAAGGTCTACGGAAACAATATCTATATTCAGGGCGGCGCAACAGCCTACTCTCCGGATGGTTTTTGTGTGCTCCCGATCCGGCGGGGTGGGGTGGATGCTGTCTGTCGGGGGCATCCTGAGGAGGTTGTGCTGCTTAAGATAAAGTGCCCTTACACTCGGAGTCCTGGGAGGGTGATTCCGAACATGTATAAGCCTCAGGATCTGTTGGGATTGCACCACAGTCCGGTGGCGACTATAGGGGTATTTGTCAACTGCGTCTTCAGGTTGTGCGCCTACGAGGACCTGGGTAGGGCTGAGGTGTATAACCAGGTGTATCACAAGGATCGGAAGAAGTATAAGGAGACGGTGGCTTGTTGGTGGGAGTCGATTGGGGGCCTCGAAGACGGCAACTATGGCGCGAAGGGAGGTTTAATAGTTGCCTGTACGTGGAACAGGAGCATCACGGTCCTTGGCTGGGTAGACCAAGCGGGACGGTGGAGAGGCCGACGGGGGCATTCTACTGTTGGAAGCTCTTTACGATGAGATTGATAACCGTTCATCCCGATCCCAACTTTATCGAGCAAACAACGCTAAGGTTGCCCAGTTTATAGAGGACCTCGACCGCGTGAAAAATGGAACCTACACAGGTAGACTTAGCCGCAGAATGTTTACACTTAAAGACCTCTATGGATAGACCCTGGAGGTTGGTAGTATAGGTGATGGCAGTTCCCCTGCGTCCCTACCCCCTGCAACTCGTAGCCGAAACCGAAACTGAAACCAAATTCGCCCGGGACCACTATAGTATAGGTAATTGGGGTGCGCTAGCCCCCTATTACCTATACTACTCTTCTTGTTATATATAGATAGCGGCTTGGCGCTCGGAAGCTTGGTATCTATAATCGAGCGCCTGTGGTTCGACTCGACTCAGCACTCAGAAATGTTATGTTGGCTCAGCGTCAAACATGTCTGCCATGGAGAGCCCTCGCGCGTCCCACCTTCCAGCTCATCACACTAGAGCTTTGAGGCTGCCAATGGCCAGGGTTCATGAATAATTAATTAAAATTCGTAAGTTGGTAAGCCCTCCACAAATCACGAACCGACGATCGAACTGAATCTGATTATTCATTGACTAAAGGGGGGGGGCACTTAAGTGTATAGAGGTAGTATACATGAGCCGCACGACGGGGTATGTTTTTTCGGCCTCTCGACTTGTACGACGGGTTTATTGGGCCTCATACTTGTACGACGGGGTATGTTTTTCAGCTTCAATCTGTACGACGGGTTTTTGGGGGGCTTCGTTTTGTACAGCGGGTATGTTTTCTGCAGTATGTCGAGATTTTTTCCCGGGATTTCGCACCGATCGTTGACAATGCAAATGCAATGAATGGTCCCTGTGTGACGCCCCGAGAATCACACGCTCAGCCCACAGAGATTTGCATTGGCCGGCTAACCGATATCTTCTATGTTTACAAACCCTTTATGTTTTTGTATACATTGAAGATAGCGGCCGGGTGGCCATTACAAATCCCACTCTCCACGGCAGACATGTTTGACGCTTCGCGAATCCTAGCCTGCGCAGAAGCCGATGCGCAAGGAGATCCTACAAATCCCTGTTGCTCATCCGTGCAAGGGCGCAAAGTTGTTACTGTCTGAAATCAGAAATCTGCTCATAATATTTTGAGATTTATCCGCAACTTTTATCCTGCCAACGACGTACGACAGATTATACGTTATACATTCGCATAATACCTTGCACGACACGGTACGCTTTTTCGCCATTTTCACCTTGTACGATGGGCTATACATTCGCATAATATCTTGTACGACGGGGTATGCTTTTTGCCATTTTCAACTTGTACGACGGGTTATACATCCACATAGTACCTTATACGACGGGGCATGCTTTTTGCCATTTTCAACTTGTACAACGGGTACGGGTTTTCGAGGTCCCGCGGCACACCCCTATCTGAGTTAAGGCCAAGTGCCCCTCCACCCCACACCCCCGGGGATCGTGTGCTTGGTTGTTTCGTTTCTACTTCCTGTGTTGTATTCACGGGTAGTCGGCATGCGGTGTCAGTGTGTCTTTCCATTGTGATAGCCGTCGGTAGGCACGATGTTTGTACAGGTATTCAGCCGAATGCTAGCTATATGGATCATCTACTTTAAGGATATTGGATTTTTTAAAAAAGCGATTGAGTATGGAACGGAATGACTAATTTGTTTTGTTTTTAAAGATGAATTGAAATAAATCATAATGTATCCCCTCCTGCAATAAGGAAGGGAAGGGCGGCCTTCATGAGAGTCATCATATACACAGCCTTATTGATCACTAGTTCCTCAACCATTAATTACATTATGACTGATATGATAACTGTCAATGCCTCATTGATAACCAGTTCCTCAGTCGTTATATTGTGTATTTCGCAGCCAGCACCTTGCACGTTATTATTTTTTCAAAAATGAAACAATGCTTGTTTTTGCAAAGACCGCTATGAAATGTGAAAAGGACCAAGAGTTACTCGAAGTAAGCAGAGCAATTATTTTTGTACTTGGTGCACAACCTCACCTCCTTGTATAAAACGCCCCTTTGAAAATGCCATTCATTGATATAGAACCTCGACCCTTTAGACAGTCCCCCTGTGGGTCCTGGTGACGAATAGGCCTTCTGTATCCTCCTGCATGTCGTTAAAGGCGACTAACAGAGGACAACCTGTTGACCGTGGGGTGCGACTCGTGTCGGTGGTGAAACCTGAACGAGAGGCTGGAATGGCCTGGTTAAGTCACCCCGCTGGTGGTGACACGCATTGTCTTTTCCACCTTCTTGTTCATGTTAATCCACGGTGATTTCCCTCGTTTTTCTATTTATCCTGGGAGGTGGCTGCTCATTCAGGTTAATCTTATCGTTTCATATTGACTCAGCTTTTGTAGGCGCCATTAGTGTTGCTGTGCCGTTACATCCTATACTTACTTTACTTACCCTTCAAACAAATCTTCACTCATTGAAACATAACAACCCGATCGTTACAGAATATCACAAATTGATAGGGAACTTCACCCACTGACGAAAAACGTCACCCACTGACAAAGAACGTCACCCACTGACAAAGAACGTCACCCACTGACAAAGAACATCATCCACTAATACAGAACGTTACCCAGTGATAAATAACCCCACCCATTACCTAACTTATTACCGATACAGAATGTCACACATTGATAAAGATCCTCACTATACATAAACAACCCATGCATTGATTAAAAACACCTCACCTTTTGGCATAGAATGTCAATCATTGATAACGATCGTCACCACTTTGATAAAGAACCTCACCATTTGAGAAGATACGCCAATTTGCATTTCTCAATGCGTTAATACAGCCAACAAACAGCAACTATACAATTATAACATTTATTTCATGGCCATTCTCTTGCACCTCATGCATATTTCACTGATATATCACCGAGCAACGTGTATTGCCACGAACTCTCAATATGCCGCTCTATATGACTAAGATGGTAAGCAGCTGCAAACGAGTGTTCCAGGAGTCTATACTATTAATTATCTACTGACATCGATTTCAACAATGTTAGTTTGAATTGTGTTTTATAAATTGCTACTAGTGCGCAGGAATAGTTAATGGATTAGTACGTGTCTGTTATAACAATTCTCCGCTTCATATACAAGCCGTATCGCCTTGAGTACAATGGCTGAGGCATCCCATTAAATTGTAACCATGGCGATTTTGATAAACACGCTACCGAATCCATAAGAAAGTTGAGATTGCAGTGAAGATGAGGAGGTTGTAGGAAATGACGTCCCGGACAGCAGCGGAAGCGTCGCCACCAAATGTGACCTTCAACTGACGTCCGTTCAGCATCTGTACGGGTCTGTAGTTGTCTTCTATTGGATTGCTTTGATCATCTTCTCCAGATAACAAGGATCGTAAAGCGTCCAGCTGAAAAAAAACAAAGGGCAATGAGAACATATGGACGTTTGTAAATTACCC
>CM067356.1:53151601-53544101 GCA_034190875.2 Urechis unicinctus | reverse complement strand
ATATATTCCTGAATATATGTATATATAAATCTAGAGAGATATACAAATATAGATCTATATCCATATATATAGATCATCCCTATATATCTCTATACAAATATATCTATACTCTCCCCTATATATATATATATATATATAAAATCTATATAGAGACAAATCTATATATCTATATACCCCCTCTATATCTCCTACAAAGATAATATATATAGATACAAATAGATCTATACAAATATAGATATATATAGATACAAAGATAGAGACAAATATATAGTCTATCAAATCTATCTAGAGAAATCTATCTCCCTATCTAGACAAATCTCTATATCTATCTATCCCCCTCTCTCTCTCCCCTACTCTATATATCTATATCTCTCTATCTCTCCTCAAATATATCTATATCTCCCTCTATAGATATACTCCCCCTATATATCTATATCTATACTCTCTCCCCCCTCTCTCTCTCTCTCTACCCTCTCTCTCTCTCAAAGATCTCTCTCTCTCTCTAACCCTCTCTCTCTCTCTACCCCTCTCTCTATATACTCTCTCACTCTCTCTCTCTCTCTCCCCTCTCTCTATCTCTCTCCCATCTCTCCTATCTAGATCAAAAGATATCTCTCTATACCTCTCTATATCTCTATATATCCAAATATATACATAGATCTACATATATACATATACATATATATGTACATATATACCTATATATACATATATACATACATATATAGATATATGTATCTGTATATATATACATACATATACATATACATACATATACATATACATACATATACATACACATACATATACATATACATATACATATACATATACATATACATATATATATATATATATATATATATATATATATATATATATATATATATATATATATATATATTTATATGAGGTTGAAAAAGTGGGCAATGGTTGTGGTGTTACCTCGACCATTACTCCCAACACGGCCCCGCCTGATGGATCAGCGAGTGCGGCTTCCACTGTGAGCAAGTCTGACCGCAGGTGGACAAGGTGAATCTAAAACCGAAAACACGCAGGCAATGATTAATAGCCAATCATCTCTCTGCTTCGTGTCAGCTATAAATGACTGAAATACGTGTATTACACTGTTCATGATTGGTCTGACATTATTCGCCATTCATCAGACATTATACATGGATGAATAATCCACACCCACCTCAGCAGCGAATTTCTTTCCATCGATCGTGTGCTCTGAACCCTGTGTATTTACGCTGCCCCAGTGAGTGTGGAATTGATAGAAATTGTATCTGGCACCAAGTCCGCCTCCCTCGATGTACACATCAAAGTCTTCGCTCTTATGTGTGGACACTGAAAACGCCCGTGACAAATAGCTTTGTAACTACAAAAAAACAGTCGATTTTCCCTTCGCGGAATATCTTTGCATTAAAATCTTTAATTGCGGTGAAACCTAGCATAAAAGTGTTTTGTAAGAAAAGGAGACCGTTCTATGAAGGTGACAGATATTCTCATGAGTTCGTCAGAACCATTTAATTAAATACACCTTTACCAGTATGGCCGTTGTTAGAGACATCGAAGGAAGCGTTACTGGGTGCGATGTCATAACCGGTGAACATAAACTCTCCAAGGTCCTCCACAGCAGCGTCTTTGGTGACAAAGTTGATGGGGGATTGTCTGTTGAGATTGCAGGTAGCGTCGTAAGTCCCCCATTGATCTGGTGCTGTCAACCAAACCCATTATCGCCTGTTTGTGTATCAATGATTTTACAATACCTACTTATTTGGCGCTATCCAAAAGGCACAGATTGTGTCTCCTTGACCAGCGCTACCTGTAATCCACTCGTTATCGCCCACTAACCACGTACTATCCCCATCTAACTTCATTATCGCTGAGTCCTTTAGCGCCACCCAGAATGGAACATTTAAGATGCTCCATCAAAAACCCAAACCATTATCGCCCAGATCGCGGACGCAACATTGTCCTTAGAACTCCACACTAACAACGGGTTCAAGTTATCACACGTTGACTGTAAATAGATTCGATGCTGGTAACAATTGCTTACCATTGAATTTGATGGTGTTAACTCAAAAAAGTGAATCGGACCTTTCAATGAACTACCTACGTCTCACTTGAGTGAATGATACTCCACAATGACAATACGTTCTTAACTGGCTGACCATGCATGACTGACGCCAATGTTATTAGGATTGGTTTGCATGAAGGTAACTTACCTATACCATGTCCGTCGTAGTAACCCCATGAATCCGCCGCGCCTGCAGCAACATATGGAAATCCCTTATCACTCACTATAATGTTTAATTCCTAACGGAACCATTTACTCCAAACGCTCAGTCAATGAATACATCAATGTTTAACCAAGCTAAAATGGAAAATCACAATGCAAGTACGGAATTTTCCCTCATCTTTACCTACATTGACAGAGCGGAAACACATGGCATTTTTTAAGATCGTCTATCTGAGATGTTCGTGGAATGATATCGTAACTAAACTGATGCAAATCTAAAACAAATAGTTTATTTTAACCTTACCTTGAATCGCAACTGGCGTGACCAGCAGTAAAAAACCAAAGATGCGGTCCATGTTGAAGAAATTCTGCGAGTGGACTGAAAGGTGAGCGGCTCGCCTTAAAACCTGGCAATACAATGGACGGATTCAATGGGCGGGCCCAGAGTCTTGGACCAATCGAGGAAGTAGTGGATCAGAGTTCAAAAGGACGGAGTAGTTTGGAAATCCAGTTTGTACGTCCGTATGTTGGAGCTTTTTTAGAGATAATCTTCTTCCCTCTCGCACTCAACGATGAGGAAATGACACGAAGCGGAAACAAGCCAAGGAGAAATCGCCCGTAATATAGTTGCCATGTTTGAGCCAATGACAGGCAGGGTTTGGCGCATAAGGCCGTCATATAAAAAAAAACCGTAATAAAATAACACCGACGGTCAACACGATCTGAATTAAAAATTCGATCACAAGACTTGCCTGGTTATGAGTAATGTTTTCCCTCGACACACATGGCAGTCAATGGTCTGTAGCGATATCATATATATATATATATATATATATATATATATATATATATATATATATATATATATATATATATATATATATATATATATATATATATATATATATATATATATATATATATATATATATATATATCTATATATATATATATATATATATATATATATATCTCTATATATATCTATATCTATATATCTCTCTCTCTATATGTCTATGTCTCTATCTCTATATCTCTATATCTCTCTCTCTCTCTCTCTCTCTCTATCTATCTCTCTCTCTCTCTCTGTGTGTGTGTGTGTGTGTGTGTGTGTGTGTGTGTGTGTGTGTGTGTGTGTGTGTGTGCCCTTAAACCCCCCTTATTTTCCCCCGTCCTCGTCTGCGTGTTAGCTGAAGAATTTCATTTTAACAAAAGAATATTCAACAAAAGAAGGAATTCATACTTAACCAGCCTCGACTTTAACCAGTATGAATGAAGATTACATGTGTCATTGAATAGGTCAACTTAATCTGCCACAGCAGCCATAAAAGCGCGTTCTTGACCATTTCATCCAACTTGCAGACTTGTGCTTTAACCAATCTTTATTAACGATACACTCCTATTCATGAACTGTAGCGAAAATGTGTTCAGAAACCAATTAGGACCCTTAGGCGATGTGACGTCACACTTTGTAGTCCTTTTCGGTTACATCAACGCGGCGGCTAATTCCCCAGACCTCGGTTACAAGTCGAATCTCGTGATGCATAGCTCTGTCACCTGCTCCAGACTGATCTGCTGGATAAGCATTAGTATTGAACAGACGTGGCTGAAATGCGACAATGGGATAGATGATGTAGGCGGGGTGGGAGAGTTGAAGGGGAGATCGGATGAATGATGGCGGGGTGGGGGCGGGTGAGGCTTTAACTTATATGATGGAAACCAAGTATCCACTTTCACAAAGAACATATGGAAACGATCAAGTGTTGGAAATTGACTAATGAACAACTTTGAGAGACCACCATCTTCCAGATGGATTGGTTACAGCTGTTGCGATCGATAGACCTTACTATAGGCGATGTGAATATAATGATATCAGCCGATTAAAACACGTATCGTGTTATAAGGCCTGTAAAGGGTTCATACACTGCAATGTCTTACACGACTCATCCAACTTTGTAAGTATGGATAAAGCTGCAACACAGGATCTTCATGGAATAAATGATTGGCGATAAGGGTTGAGGAAAATCTAAGAGTATAGGGCAATGGGCCGATGAAGCCATCGTTGTTCTTCTGAGCATGACGCTGAGCTGGATCGACTGACAAATGAGTCTCCTAGTCAGTTGTCAACCATCCCCTATAATGGCAGCACCTAGTCAGTTGTCAACCCCCTCCCCCCCCCAATAACGGCAGTACCTAGTCAGTTGTCAACCATCCCCCCCTTAATTTCATTGTTTATCTGCTGCTGTGCATTATCTGCAGCTGTGCATTATCTGCAGCTGTGCATTAATGTCGGCGCCTTCAAGGTGTGAACTTTTATTCTACTTTCACCTCACATCAGTTGCACCTAACTGTCTTTAAATTGGTTCATATGCATCTATCTCTTCACTAAGAATCTACCGCTGTACATTACAACGAGCAAGGCCAAACAGCGGGAATTTGACCGGGGTCATGGGGGTATATAAGGTGGGGCCAGGGCGGGGTTTAGGGGGTCTTGTATTCAACTGCCGCGCTACACCGAGAGATCTACGCGTCCGAGTGTGTTTCCTCATATCATCCGCGTGACCATGCGATAACTAACATTTATCGGGCCGGAAAAACCGGTCTTAAATCCACGACCATGCCGGGTTATTTATAGCTTTTTGTCAGCCTTAACCAGTATTATATAAGTTTATCGGGGCTGGGCATAGTAATGGTAATTTTAAGGTTTGACGTCATTATATGGTCTAGGCCCAGCTCCACATAGGCCCTCAGGCACACACGTCAACAATAATTCTTATTTGGTATTTACATATATATACATGTATATGAATATATATATATATATATATATATATATATATATATTATATATATATATATATATATATATATATATATATATATATATATATATATATATATATATATATATATATATCTATATATATATCTATCTATATATATATATGTGTGTGTGTGTGTGTGTGTGTGTGTGTGTATGCATATATATACAGGAAATCGAAGCTGTGAATACTATGAGGTTGACTAATGTGTAATGGCATAAACTGGACCGCCAGTTACTCTGGGTTTGGCCCTTCACATTGAAGCCTCTCATATTCTGTCATAGATGAACAAACTGTTGGTATCAGGTAAAACAAATGCAAAACAATGCAGCACTCTTTCTCTAGCATACGATTCACTCGGGGCCAGCTCAAACTGCTCAGCCCTATCGAATCAAGTACGGGAGCTGCGGTAATAAAACCTGAAGTAGGTCTGTTTGGCTACCTATCACATATTGACATATGTGAATTTTATCGTAGACGAACTGCGCTTATGTGGGGCCGTATTCATAAAGAATCTTAACTTGAGTTGTCTAAACATGTATCCGCGATCTTACATCATATTCATAAAAACGAACACAGTGATTTCAGTCGACCCAACGATTAATATTTATTATGAATAGGGATGAGTCAACCAACTCAGTTTACTCTCTCAAAAACCTGACTTTATGAATACTTGATCTTAAAGAGACTGTTCAGCCACATATAAGGCAATCAGGGATCATTTCGTTATTACATTACTACGATTAACGCAGACGTAAGTAATGACATCTTCTAATTTGTGCCGCCGAGTTTACATGATGGAAGTTATGTTGATAAGTTTTTAACATTATTATTTGACTGGAAGTGTTCATGAAAAACTGTGGAGATCTGTTTTATTCAGTTATGTCGTTCCATCGATAACGGTGCCTCCCTAAAACCATGAACTACACGAATGTTAGCTGTAAATCATAACGCGCTCTGAATTTACCTCGCTAACGATGTGTATTCTTCCGCTTTAGTTACATAATGTAGATTTCATAAAATCTTCACTCATTCAAGTTATGGGCATAACTGTGCACACATTAGACCGACAAGCAGGAAGGATAATGTCCGACAACATAAATGGCGACTGTCGAAGCAAGGATCTTTTTTCTGAGACCACAGCGCCGCGTAGCGACTAAAATTCTGAAAATGTAACATTTTTGGTTTCCAAGGTGCTGTTACCAAGCAGCTTGCTAGGCAACCACTTTCCTTATTTGGGGCTGAACAGTCTCTTTAAGCTTGTTGACACACGCGTATTTTAAGGTAGCATGCGCCGACAAAAACCTGAGACAACCGTCTCAAACATGTTTTTGATGCTTGGCTATGTCGCCAGAAAGTAATGAACCAAGAGAGAGCGCGAAAACTGACTCGCCACCCGGGCGCGTGATTAGGCGAATTCAACTCGCCCGGAATCGTTTTCAGTGGCCATTGGCGGGCGGGCGATCGTTAGTTTCCACCCCTGATATATATACATATATATATATATATATATATATATATATATATATATATATAGATATATATATATATATAATATATATATATATATATATATATATATATATATATATATATATATATATATTGATAAATAACCATTGAAGGAATGATGTCCATTGCTTCCATAGTGAATGTATCTTTCCCGACCGCTTCCAGAATACCATATTCCATAGTGATATATATATATATATATATATATATATATATATATATATATATATATATATAATATATATATATATATATATATATATATATATATATATATATATATATATATATATATATATATATATATGTGAAGGACCAAACCAAGAGTGACTGGTGGTCCAGTTTATGCCACTCCACATAACTTCATGACTGTTCTTCAGAGCTTCCATCCTGACAGTGAGACTGAATGTGGTACTGCTTGCTGTCACAAGCGTAGACAAGTGATGAGTGTTTGCAGTTAAGGTGTACTAAGCGTTCATTTTTTTGGTGATTGAACATATCTTATCTGTGAATTACATGCATCGTAGTGGGTTATAAAAATTCATATTTGGGTATATATGTTTTTGGCTCGTAAAATTTGTGTGGGCCGTTAACTTTTGAACGTTACTGCCAAACGACGCTTTTCTCTTTAATGTTGAAAATTCGTAAAAGCGGCCTTGCAGTTTCCACAAAATGTGTCCGTAAATATTTTATATATATGGAATAGGTAGTAAAAAAATTTAGACAAATTGATGGATGAATTACCAGACCAAACAAATCCTTTTTTCGGGGAAATAAAATGAAATACTTGGATTTGAGGTCACTTTCGACAACGAGGTGAAATCGCGACGGTGATGGGTATGGGTGATTGTGATGCCTGGCCAGCTCCCGTGCTGGTAACGCAATGTCATTGGTGATTGTGATGCTTGGCCAGCTCCCGTGCTGGCAACGCAATGTCATTGGTGATTGTGATGCCTGGCCAGCTCCCGTGCTGGCAACGCGATGCCATTGGGTCGGGCATATTTCCTCTGATTCAAGGGACGGACTTCCGATCGACGAGTAATAGTAAGCTCATCATACCAGCAATTCCAACCCACAACCTGTTTGCCTCAAGGTGAAGCCTCGGGGATCGGCCTACACTACAGAGTGAAGCTCCAACATAGTCCAATAGACCAACATGAAGTGTTATAAGCTGTTGAGGTAGCTCCCGTATTCGGTTCGATAGGCCTTCTCCAACGCTATCTGACCCAATGCATACATGCTTAAAATATATATTTCACCAGAGTTTTCGTCAATGACCAGCTATAGAATGGAAACTGTATATAAACAGTTAACTGGATATAACTACAGCTGATCGATGCAAGAGTTACTCCATACTGTTAAAGGTTACTTGCTTGTACCAGACACTTAGGCACAACACTTGTGTACAATTAATACAAGTTTTATTGTAAATCATCTCAAAAATTATTATGAATGATAAAAATACCCTATAACACAATGGGTGATTGACCAACAGCAATAAACCGGTCTGGAACTTGTACAACAAAACATCCACTCGCATATAGATTAAAATATTTGCATTATTCCACCTGTAAAAACATCACTGGGTGATTAATCATCAAACAGGTGTACCAATCCTGATATGCCGTCAAAATATAACTATATTTATATATTTATAGCATTTATATATATAATATATATATATATATATATATATATATATATATATATATATATATATATATATATATATATATATATATATATATATATATATGCATGTGTGTACATAATATGAGGTGGCTCTGGTGCTCTGAGATGCCTCCATTACTAAATAGGATGACTTATCAAGCCCTCTTTGAATATAATAGCAATGCAAAGAGGGCTCACTGCCATCAAACCATGCAAACACAGCACCTGCTTGCACTACACTCCTAAGCCATTATGTTGTCTCTGATCTGGGCGTGCAGGAAATGCTCACTGCATAGCAAGTCATGGAGAGCTTATAGCTACGCTAAGCGGGATCCCTTCGACTTGCTAACCAGTGAAATATATGCCCCTCAAGAGGTCATGAAGTCAACGATAATGGGATGGGACCCCCCAGTACCGGCTTATGTTGACAAAGCAGCATGCCACTCAGAGAGGGCGAGTTCACATGCTTTGTTGGACAAGAGTGAGCTGTCTTAGCCTAGCTGTATGCATTTGGTGAAAATCAGGTGGTGATCAGAATGTTTGGGGTTATTCCTAGAGCCTATGTTCAGAAGCTTGTCGTTATGATCCAAGAATATACGAATACAATTCTAAAATTACATGTGACCATAGTAAATTGACTGGCACCCTTGAATGCGATGCGACTATTTTGATGAACGATTACAACACGCTTAGACCACGAGGGGTCACCCGGATCGGCATTCCGTCTTCCGTTTTCATGACAACCACAAGACGGTGTTTGATGTTGCGGCCGTTATCCACTCTCAGAGTGAATCTGAAACACAACAATTTACAATAATTATCATAACGCGCTTGACAAAGTTCCAGGCATTATGATTTATCTCACTATGACCTTCATAGGCGCAGGGAATGGGCACGTATGACGTTATGATTGGTCATCATCCTGATATCATCTATATATATATATATATATATATATATATATATATATATATATATATATATATATATATATATATATATATATATATATATATATATATATATTGCTCAAAAGATGCATACAAACGCTTTCTTTTGGCCTAATTTAGGTACACGCCATATTAACATCATAATGGATGCAATGCCAAGCAAATACGGTGATAGAGAAACCTGTGAAGGATCCGAGCGACGACCACTTTCATCTCATGCATGGCAAAGTGCTGACCGATACAATTCCTGAAACAATGCATAAAGTCAAAGGATATCTACCATTGTCATTCAAGCACTATAAAGATAGTCACTGACAAACTTGTAAACAAAAATAAAATAATGTTGAATACACAGTTTTGAAGGATTTCACAACCAATCTTCGATTACTCCTTCGAGTCTACACTTAGAAAAGCAATGACACCAGGCGGGGTAGTTTTTCACAGCCATACATTCCATAATGGAATGAAAGAAAACCAGAATGATACACTCAATAGGAGATAGTCAGCAGGATGGATGCCAACAAATTGTATCCATTTCGACTGTGGACATCCCACCCCACTAGGTTTCTGAGGAAAAGGCAGAAACAGATGCAACCATGGCCCTAAGTGGCATCAATGAATAAGTTCTTGATTGATAGTTAGTCAGATTCCATACCTTGGTCCGGCAGAGAAAGGGAGAAATGCAAAATGATCTTGTTTTTGTTGATTCTCCAGTAGAAATCGTTCAGGTTTGTATTCCTGTAACAAAGGGCATGAAGTCTAGTAACAAATGTGATAAGTCTAGTAACAGATGTGATATGTTTCTCCTCCACATGAGTCTTAAATACAACGCATCAAGTTTTTTTAGGGGTGGTGTTGATTAATAATTCTATGGCTGTTTTATCAATTCATTGTAGGTACATAATGCTGTTATTTATACATTGCCTCAACACATTTGACCCACATAATACTGTGCTCAACTAAAACAGCTATCAATTGCTATTGTTTAATATCCAACTTTTATGTAGGCATAATACCCACATCAAATTGTCATATTCTTGCCGTTTACAAGGATTACACTGTAATCAATGGTTTCTACCTACCAGCGGCTCTGGCCATATCTCAGCATTAGTGTGCAGGCCGTACAACATGATGTCAATAGTGGTGCCGCGGGCCAGCAATTGTCCGTTCACTGTCATGTCTTTGGTCGTGCGCCTCTCGATGAATGGAACAGGGGTGTGGAGTCGCAGCGCCTCTTTGATGCACAACGTGAGGTACTTCAGTCTAGGGAGGTCATCCCTGAGTAAACACGATTCAAGAATCAACATGAAATCAACAAAAGTATTCTGCTTCATTTTCAACGATGAAGTGATATTGTGTCTGCCATGGATGGGGGCCACCTTCCATTTGGCACAAACCCATGGCCTACAGTGGGTTGCTGATCCACACCAAAGGAATCCAAACCAGATGTGATAGCACCTAGCCAAAGCAAACCAAATTCAATCCTCCCTAAAATCTCATGTACCATGTAATCTCAATATAAAAATATTGGCCTGAATGTCAACACCAAAGAGGTGTGCATCTTAAACACGGGTCTCATACAGAGTCTATACAACAGGCTAGGTTTACTGGTCCAGTTCACATGATGATTTAATAATAATTACTGTTAAGGTAGACATAGGGTTTAGTTGCTCAGAAAGTGATTAGAAATAAATTGTTAAATTTTATAATTATAAAACAAATTACAATATGATATATATGTTTCATGAAATATCAGGTATCAGAAGGAATGTAGAGAGGCCCCACCTCCGATCCTTTGCCACGTATATCTGGTCCGTGTATCTGGTTGTTTTTGGTGGCAGAAGTGGTGGCGGGCCAACGTTATTCATTATCAGTAGGTGTATTTACTAATAAACCTTATAGTACATCCTAAGCAATGGTGTACCAACCATTGGATGGCATGAGACTCTCTGTCTTGAAGGATAGCATCAATTTCTTCTTGGCATTTTTTCTGGTGTTCTGGGTGGGTGGCAAGGGAATAAAGTGTCCATGATATACCACTCGCCGTTGTATCATGGCCTGGCATTAAACAGGAAGCAGAGACAATATGGCTAGTTTAATACACAAATCCAACATTAGTTAATTGTTAAAATAAAATAAGGCTATTCGAGACATACTGAAATCCAGGACACCTTTATTAATGAACAACAAATGAACAGAATGCAATTTTCTCTTCTATCTCTGTTGTGCTTTCCCTGATGATCAATTTCCTAACCTTGGAATATGCTGATTTCATTTGGGATCCCTTTAAAGCCATTTTACCACAAGTCTCTCTCTGATGCACAGTATGATTCAATTTCAGAAAATCGATATAAAATTCCCTATTAATGGTAATCATTGATTATATCAACAGATCAATGTATTATAATATGCTGTATTCTACCTTGAATAAGCGCCTGGTGTTAAGGCAAAGGGCAAAGGGTGCTAATATGGTGAGACTCGGGTGTTGGCGTTGAGCATGCGGAAAACTATCAAACACCTCTACCATGACACAATATGGGGCAGAGTCTATGTGCACAGTAAGCAAAATACGCGACCGTCAAAACAACATAGCGCGACACTGAGGGGGTATTGTCCGATATAGCCCAACACTGAGGGGGTAATATCAATATAGCACGACACTGAGGGGGTAATGTCAGCATAGCCCAACACTGAGGGGTTAATGTCAACATAGCCCGACACTGAGGGGGTAATGTATATATAGCACTACACTGAGGAGGTAATGTCAGCATAGCACAACACTGAGGAGGTAATGTCAACATAGCACGACACTGAGGGGGTAATGTCAATATAGCATGACACTGAGGGGGTAATGTCAGCATAGCACGACACTAAGGGGGTAATGTTAGCATAGCGAAACACTGAGGGGCAAGTCAGCATAGCATTACACCGATGGGGTATAGTCAACATAGCGCGACACTGAGGGGGTAATGTCAATATAGCACGACACTGAGGAGGTAATGTCAGCAAAGTGCAACACTGAGGGGGTAATGTCAATAAAGCACGACACTGAGGGGGTTATGCCAGCATAGTGCAACACTGAGGGGGTAATGTCAGCATAGCATCACACTGAGGGGGTATTGTCAACAAAGCGCAACACTGAGTGGTCAATGTCAACATAGCATTGCACTGAGGGGGTTATGTCAGCATGCCATTACACTGATGGGGTAATGTCAACATAGCACGACACTGAGGGGGTAATGTCAATATAGCATGACACTGAGGAGGTAATTTCAGCAGCATCACTGAGGGGGTAATGTCAACATAGCACGACACTGAGGGGGTAATGCCAGCATAGCGCAACACTGAGGGGGTAATGTCAGCATAGCATTACACTGAGGGGGTAATGTCAACATAGCGCAATGCTGAGGGGGTAATGTCAATATAGCACGACACTGAGGGGGTAATGTCAGCATAGCATTACACTGAGGGGGTATTGTCAACATAGCGGGACACTGAGGGGGAAATGTCAACATTGTGCGATACTGAGGGGGTAATGTCAGCATAGCGCGAAACAGAGGGGGTAATGTCAGCATAGCGCAATGCTGAGGGGCTAATGTCAACATAGCACGACACTGAGGGGGTAATGTCAACATAGCATTACACTGAGGGGGTATTGTCAACATAGCACGACACTGAGGGGGAAATGTCAATATAGCACGACACTGAGGGGGTAATGTCAGCATAGCGCGATGCTGAGGGGGTAATGTCAGCAGGTGGCAAAGCTAATTAGATTTCTTACAACTGCGGAAGACTTTTTTACTTCCTTGAAAGCAGCCAGCACCCAAACAATTCGGGTAACAGGGAAGTTTTAGGCCAATGTGAATATTAATGGAACATTGGTTGACGACATTCAAGCACTGTTAGCCTTTCCAGACACAGAAGAGGACAGTGACTCCCAGTGGGACTTGCACGTGTCCACTGACTATGACAGCCAAAGACACTAAATCTCGTCTTGATCATTTCTCGTTACTTGTTGTAGATAAATAGTAGGAGTTTATTCAGTCAGTGTGTGGGTCATTTGGTTTCTGTTAGCCCGGAAGAAAAACAAGAGAGCACATGCAGTTCTGTTTTAAGTTTTGATGGGAGCACGGAACTAACGCATAGGCAAGGTTGGGAGAGGGTTACCAGTCCGCCAGTAAGGTGGGGTGTGTGTGCGCGCTTGAATCAGGTACGGCACTTATTCAAGGTAGAATACAGTATTAAGATGATCATATCCATAATACACTACCTTCAAAGAGAAATGTGTCGACTTCGTTCCGTATTTCAAGATCTGACAAGCCATTACCATCGCTGTCCTTGGCTGTCAGAAGAATGTCAAGGAAATCCAGGTAAACATTTGACTTGCTCTCTGTTTCTGGCCCATTCTTAACATGCAAAAATCAAACCAGATCAATGAACTGCTTCCAAACAAAGCAGACTCATTGTCAAGACATCATCCAACAAAGGCCCAGATGTGTCTCAGTTTTTACAATCGCATATTGGCCCCTTAAACCTGTTTTAAGTTTCTCTTTAAGATAAGATCTATCATGGCCTTGGAGGGAACTTAATAATTTGAATCCTGTTATTCATCAACAAAGATGTTTTTTTCTTCCAAATCAATTCTTCAAAACAACAATTATTGTAGCAATTGTTTTATGTGGTTATCTATGAGAGGGGGAATCATTAACTAGCATCAAAACTTTGCAAACACTTGTAAATCCATGGACACAGTGGGGCAATACATAAACAAACCTTTATTGTCAACTCAACCACAAGTGGAGGATATACATATCCTATATATTTAAGCTCATTGATCATTGTGTACTGCATTTCGCCCAATTTTGTACATGAGGGGTCAAATTATAATTTTCTCTAGTGATTTTGGGCAACTCTAGTGGCATGTAGGGCAGCTGTAAAACTTTTCTTTCGCATGGCGAAACTTAAAGTGTTTCAGATCAATTTGATGTGTTTTACGTCAATGAATTCAAATGCTCATTTTCCCAATATTCTCATATGTCCTGGTGTAAAATAAAAACTGCTTGGGGTCCATGCAATTTCAGGATCCTAAGTAGTTTATTCTACAAGATAATGAACCTCAAATTTGGGTCCAAAATATAATCATCATATTCTACATTTATTCATTAAAATCCAAGTGTGGACCACATGGTAGGAATTTGATATTTGCTGTACACAGTGAAGAGTGTCTGGTGTAATAATAGTACAAGAAATAGTATTGAGTCTCTTATGATTATTTGCACACAAATATTGCAAAAATGACCACTGTATCAATAATCAAAATTTAAAAATAAATTCCATTTGAAGAAAGGAAGCTGTTTTTAGGTGTGCATTAAGAAGTAAGTCTGATGTTACATAAGCATAATAATTAGAACTGCATCTTTCCACATTCACTGCCAACAAGAACAGCAAAAAGGTGAACATTATCAACCTTCAAGAGTAAATCAACAATTACGTCAACAATGGGTGGACAGTCCGTATATATAACATATTGCTATATATGACAACAGTGAATAAACTGTTCCCCCCTTTCCTGTTATTATTAATGGGCAAATGCATCTGAACTAATTATGTTTTTTGATGATAATAAATTACATACCTGAAATACAACATGCTGTGAATTAGGGATTATTCCTTGATTATCCTGAAGAGCTTCTCTTCGTTTAGCAATGATTTCCTCAGCTACTGTGTGTACATATGTGCAGTTAGCATTGAACTTTTTGCCAGTAGCCGTCAGCCCGTATATAAAATCTGGGTAAAGCCATGGTTTGCTGTACAGATACATGGTACAGTAAATAGTTAATTACTTCTACATCAGTGATGATTGTGAACTAGAGATAGTGATTAAATTCAGAAGATACCTTGTTATTCAGTCTTTGTTACATGGAACTATTGCTCAATAACCTGTGGTTAAGACATAAATGGAAAGAAACTTACAAGAGACGATCTGTAGCCGCCTCCTGAAGCTGTGTAATGGCAGACACATACGGATGGTTTTCGCTGAAGATGTAACCATGGTTAAACAAAAATCATAAAATAACCATCATGCAATCCTTCACAGTACTTATCATTACAACCATAAAGAATACAAACACAGATGAATATTTACCCCTTTGTTTGGCAGTCATTGCTGTAGGAGAATGCACAGCGCAGGATGATGTCCAAGGTACAGAGGCTGACATGACTGAACATCTCCACCTCCTTACCAGCATGATGCTCCAATTTATCCTACAGAAAGTACAATATATATTGTATATTATTAATATTACAGGTTCAGCAGATCATGCATTATTGTCCAAAAACAACAACTGTATTTTCAATAATTGGAGGAAATAGACAAAAATCATGCACAAAAACCAAGTTTTATTTGCAATAACTGGTTGAACATTTGATACTAGAAATTGTGCATTTGGTCCTAAACTTGTCATTACAAACAAACATTTAAATTCCTACCCACCAAAAAGACTTCAACACAGCTGTTGTTGATTGCTATGTATGGCTTCAAAATATCAAAATGGAACGCAGGAGTAAGAAGACGTCGATTTCTCGCCCATTTTGCTCCACCAGCAATGAGTAAGCCATCGCCTAACCACTTGTGAATCAGTCTGTATCCACCCACATCAGTGGGTTTAGGTTCTGATGAAAACAAGGTCAGTCTTAATATCATCATCATATCTTAATCAGCAAACACATGCCTTGGTAAATGCAACACTAACTCTTAAATATCAATATCACTTACCCGCAGTAACAAGTATTTCTTTGGCAGTTTCTGGATGCACAACAGCAATTGTGGGAATGAATATACCGTAGAAAGCTTTGAACACCCTAGGGAAGAGTGAGACTTGCTGTCTGAGGAATGCCAGCCCTGATTCCCCAGGCCCAGGGAACTGCAAACAGAGTGTCAATAATATAACAAGAGCCAAAAATGACATTGAGAATTTTTCCACTTCTCATTGTATTGAATTAACATAACCATCACACATCATTTCACTCTGATACCTTAGAGCCATAAGTTTTTTTTAACAATCAATTTATATTTAACCTATAAAACCTGGTCAGTTCCCCAATCCTTAAGACCAGTTCATTATATCTCCCAAACACCTCTATTTTGACAACCTCAAATTTTCTAGAATCTAATCTTAAGTTATTAAAATATTTATTTGACTGCTCATCAACAATATATATTGATCATGCAACATGGTATGGGCTGTTTTCCCTGCACAGATGTGTGCTTGGTGCTGGTGGTGTGGGTACAGAGGGATCAACAATAGCTTCACATTGGTTTGCTAATAAAATAAGCCAAACAGACTTGCTGGTGATGTGATGACCATACGATAGTATGCTTACAGAAGCTGTGTGAAATAATGGAATGTTTTACTGGGATTGAAGCTTGCAACTACAAAGTATTATATCATGATGCTCCAGCTTCACATCCCTAAAACAATCAGCGATTTAGTGCAGTCCATCCGCCTGTCTGCACCCCCAGGCTGCATACAAGATATTTGACTAGTCTGTGTAAACTCATTTAAAGACAAACAGGGACGCATACACTATCCGACATGCCACGTGGCAATAGCATGACAGATGGTCCACTCGTATCACACTTCATGTCAGCTCGACTAAGTAAACCCGCATGTACATACATAAATATATATATACAAGGGTGGAAATTAACTAAAATTATCACCAGTCATCAGGGCCCGCCCGAATAATTTGTACGCGCCCAGAAAAAATGCAATGATGCACAGAATAAACGTTTTATTTCCGATCTATAATTTCTGTAAGAAACAAACTGCAAACAACTGATGCCTTTAAACTGAATCCAGCACACAAAGCAAATCACTCCTCACCAAACATACGACTTACAAAATGAAGAATTCATTCATACAATATACCAAATGACACACACTACAAAGTCAGACAAAATCGTTAATATTTATTCCATTCGTAGTTCATCCAGTCTACCATTCCCTAAACACATTACCAAAAAAGTTCCAGTTCATCATCACTGTCACTTTCACAATCCATGACAACGGTCGCCAATCCGATACTCCACTGCTGTGGTAGGGTCGCAATTGCCAATGTCATTCGACAAGAGAGCCATTAGATAATTCAGCGTTGAAGTACCAAGTGTCGATCTCTAGTCACTCTTGATCTGCCCCATCACAATGAAACCTCTGTCGCACTCAGGAAGTGATGCTGGGATAGTCATCAGCAAATCAATCAATTGTAGAACATGACCACACACCCCCTCCATAAGCTCTGTAAATGTGAAAGCTGACAATTTCTCCAGCCAGGCACTTGAGCTGTAAATCTTTCCTTCCAAATCAATCCATTCATCCTGAATTTTCTCCACCTCATCTCCACTATCCTTCAAAACTGGGAAGACATGTTGACTCAGGATGCTGATCTCGTCCTCAACAAATCCTGTACATCACTATATAATATGACTGAATACAGGTCAGTAACCATCATCCAGCTTTTAACAGAATTATTTAACGATCAAAAATCTATATACCTGTATTATGAGCCTTGTCTGGTCATCCATGCAGGTCAACTGTACTCGTGGCCTGTAACACTCCTAAGTCAGTGTCAGCAAACTTCGTTCTCAAACTCGCAATCAAGCCATTCTGAAGTTTGCTTTGGGAGGATGCAAAAATCAGAGTCAGTTCCTGTCAGCTTAACACCTTTGAATACACTGCTTTCCATTTCAACTATCTGCAGCTTGGGACCAGCCTCTCTCAATGTTTCCCCTCATCATCCTGCATACAGTTGTTGTTAAATCTGTGTCTATGTCTCATTTTTCTGCTTCCCGTTCTCAGCTAGAGGGGACTTAGCCCCTTCTAAATACTGCCACATTGATATCATATAAGTTGATTATAACTACCAGTATTTTGGGAGTCAAGTGCTGTTGTTCCATGCTTTCCTGGATTATATACACCTCAGGGTTATTATCGTTGTGTGTCAAAACGAACTCATAAGCTGCTCAAATCTTGGATGTGAGCATGTCACTTGCAACGTGTGAAACCCACGATCTCAGGTAACTCCCATCTGAAACAAGCTTGGGCGTGCATGCGTCATTTGCTTGGTGTGAATCCTTTCTACGCACAATCCCATGTCTCCACAAAAAAATCCAGCTATAGCAAGCTAGGCATTAATTTACCGTGCTTAATACACAAAATATTGAAACACTAAAAATAACGAAAATTTTCATTTTGAAATTCCATAGCAATAAAACGTGATAATCAATATTGCTACACATAAGCGGCCACGAGGTGGCTTCTTGTAAAATAGTTGCAAGCTGAGGAAATATGCTTTTTATTTGTGTTCCCACGTGCTACACAAAACTACAAAATGTATTTATGCGACTTTTGATGAATTATAACGCTAAATAATGCCTAAAGTTATTTGAATTTATCATCATATGCCCACAACAATATCAAGTACAGTAATTTCTGCTGTATAAAATGATTTTGAGAAAAGACGCGCCGACAAACTCACAAGTTAAATGTTATTCAGTTGTGCCCAACTTGAGAACCACATGCGTTTATGCTCTCATGGATCTTCTACAGCAGGCAACCATAGGCTTCAGTTTAAAACAATTTTGTAAGCTCTGCGACACAATATCACTCATTTCATGATCACATTAACTCTGGTATCGGTACTCATTTTGATGAGCTATCTGGTATCACCGTAATCGTTCCATTAGAAGCTTTCTGTGTGGCTTTCCAGATGAATGCTTTAAGTTCAGCGAGTGCATTATTTTTTAATTATAACTGTTATGGTCATTACTTGTATTTCTCTGATTACATTTGGTTTGTTTGATTGGTTTATATTCAGTACTGCATTACTGGTAGCATCCTTGTTGTTCTTTAATGCAGACCCCATTAAAATGATAACAATATAGAAAAGCGATAATCATTTTTTGACACACAAATGGGAGAAATGCTAAGTCAAAATAATCTGCGAAGGTTGGTGACACAAAATGCAGCTTTCCATCATGCTCATTGAAGCTAAATTGGAAAGCATGTAAATATATATATAAAAATCCACCGGCCCAGAAAAAATTCCACCAGCCAACAAAATTTAACACAAGTTTGTGTATCGTTATAAATACTTTATTTTTTTTACCCATAACCCGCATAATATAACTCACAATATGCACGAGCAAAAAATAAAATAAAATTGCACCACATTCATTCACTTGATATACACAGCATGAAAAACATGACACTCGAGTAAGGACATATAATACACACAACAATAACACCCTCCTTAACAACAGTCTTTCTGGTATGTGGCCGCCTCACTTTCACATCGAATGGGGCATCGATACCAGGTTCCAGTTATCTGCCACAGTTCTATAGCACGCTTGGGGTTGTAGTCAGCTAAAGGGGTGACACAAGAAGCACCTTCATCTGGTCGTTGAAGGAGTCGGAGCTAAGACTGGACCTCCACTATTTGCTTCATTATGTTGAATCCTCTTTCACACTCAGCAGTAGAGGCAGGAAGGGTCAGGATGAGGTCCATGAGGGCTAATACATCACAACAGTCTGTCCTATGTGCCCTGTTGATGCTTGCCCAGGACATCATGTCATTTCCTGGACCTCTGCTGCTGTCTGTGAATCAGCTCAAGTCATGAGCATATTATAGGCAATGATTAATTACATAACACAAATGATAAATAGGTTTATACAGCATCAGCTCACTAGTGTTTTAAGTATTGCCCTCTGGACTGGGATATATGCAGTGTCCACACCTGCACCAGAGAGCATAACACTGATATGTTCAACGAGTGTGGCTGCTGCCTGACCACCAAAATCTGAAAGCATATTCAGACAGCTGCATATCTTTGGTTGCATATGTTCTGCAGCAATCGCAAAACATTACATCATGCTTTTCATCGTGTCGCAGCCAACCTCTATCTTCTCCGCAGTCTGTTTTCAGCCAGCGAGAGTTCCATTTCCTGCCATTTTCTCATAATCTTTACTTTGAAGCCTTAGCTCTTCTGGAAGCTTGCGCTTACTCGGCTGGGGGGGCTTGGCCCCTTCAACGAAATGCCACATAGTGTAGAAAAATTTGTGAATTGGACGCTGACGATTCGACTTGGTCGACTCGTAGAACAGAGCTTGATGATTAATCATGATCAAACGAAGCCTTGTCTATCCACATAAGTTCGCCGAGACCCAAACGCAACGCGCGATGCTACGCAGCGAGCGACGTTTCGCGCGTGTCATTACGTGACTTAAAACCAGACACTAACCTTGGAGTCTAGTCTGCGTCCCAGACTCCAGGGGTTCCGCTACGCTTCTCGCCCTAGGCGAGACTAATGAACATCAGTAACATGTAAACAGCGCCCGCAGCCATCAGACTAGGGGACCTTGACTACTTGGAGTCATACCTCAACAATTAATTGGCACATACCGGCCCACAGCGACACATGCAAAGATAAACAAGCATTCGAATACAATTGTAGCACAACAAATTCACGGCTGCTCGTGAGGGGTGTTATTACTTCCGAAGTACGGAAAATATCGCTACGATTTCGGATATGGTAATGGAAGAATGATTTTGTTGGAATAAAACAAACTCAGTTATATTATATATAAAAGACCAGAAATCATATATAAATGAGTATAACCGTCACATTGCAGCGTTAGTTATTTTGTGAACAACTCCTCAGCTTAGTGAGCGACGTATATTAGCGCCCAATTAACAATACCAACCGGTCATCCGATTAAGTCTTATAAGGTGTCCAAATCTGTATATTTAATACTACCATGAAAACCAGAGACCCTCTAAATAAATACTCGCTGCCTTTGGAGTAAACAATCGCTGGCGATCTCAGTCGGGGTTTGGGGCTTAAGTGCGCGTTAAATTAAAGGTCGGACGCTTCGGAACGTGCTGCGAGCGGGCCCATCATAAAAACTTAATACAGGCGATTTGTTGACTCGCCACCCGGGCGACCAGTTTCGTAATTTCTACCCGCCCGAGGCGGGCGTTAGTTTCGAGCCCTGTATATATATCAACATATATATATATATATATATATATATATATATATATATATATATATATATATATATATATATGGGTGGTGGAAGGCTGGCATTATGTTGGGGTGGGGTGTTTGACGGGCATTAAGGGTATCCTATATATGACCCTGCCCGGTCAGTTGCCCGGGTTGGTGGTATAGAACAAGATATCATGTTTACCATTTGATGACATCGGTTGACCAAACGTAACAACTACATTGTTATGACTTACTCTGTGAACATGTCCTAAGATTGGATGTGGATTCTCGCCCGGAAAAAGAAGAACATGTTTCGCCTTCCTTCTAACATCGATCAGGAAAGTAACCAATGTGTACACTACGTACACTATTGGAGCGAATATAGCAGTCCATACGACCGGTCCAACAAGCATGGTATATCCAGTAGTTGGTACAATATAAAACAAGTTAATCTTTCACCCAATTTTCTAACAGTCTTACAGCGTCCAAATCTAAAACTAAACCTGTAAACGCTGCCTGGCTGACAAGGTAAAAATTCAGTCAGTCGAAATGGCAATTTCAATCAATCGTTGACGATCCAACACTGACTATATGACTTCCATTGCATTTAAGTAACAAGGGTTTAATGTGCTTACGTGCTGTCAGCACATATTTATGACCTCAAGGGATAACTCCAACTGCAGACCGATCGAAGTCCGCAAGTTGTGTTGTTAGTCAACGCTACACCACTGTGATGGTTGCATATTTGTTCTCAGAAGATTACAACCGTCGCAACGCGTGATGCTGAATGGTTACCGGTAATATTATCTACCAAAAAACATGTTTTTGTCGGTTATATCATCAACATAACATAGATTAGGAGTAAAATAACGCCATCTCTTTCGTCAAATGTACAATAAATTAGCGAAAATTGCATAAATTTTGCGATGAATTGTAAAATCGAGGAAAATATTGTGGTCATTCGAATTATGTAAAGCCTAAGTTCGCTTTAAGTGTAATCATGTGAAAATGTGCTCGGATCGTTTCGCGCCATTTTGCCACGATCGTGTTTTAAAAACTGACTAAAATATCAAAATTTCACGATCCATCCGTGATATTAAACCTTTCATCAAATTTTTTCAGTTGTCTTATGTTTTAAGATTCAAATTGAAGTATTACTGATAGGTCTGCGTCCCAGACTCGGGGGATTACTCTATGCTTCTTCCCCTAGAGTCTATGGCAAGACAAGTCTCAAAACTGATGTGTCTGAATATTCATTTTACATGTTCGTTTAAACTTTGTGACAAAACAGCAGAGTGTCAAGCAGCAGAGAGCACAATCATTTTTAAAGTCTTGTAATATCAGGCCATGCAACTGTTGCGCCATATTGAGGGTCTCCGTTGGGGTCATTTCCATGGTTAGGAAAAGAGGGCTAAAACGGAGGATATAAAAACAAATATGGTGCCAAATCTTCAAAAATGTGACACTGACCAATTATAGATACAATAACTAAAAAAGTACCCAAAAGACATGGCTTCTGATTGGAACAACCCAAATCTTGGATGCTCGACCACTTGATGGCATGTTCTCAGCCTAGACCCTGACGCCCAGAATTGAATATCATTAATATGTAAACAGGGCCCGCAGCCATGGGGTAGGGGACTTCGACTAATTACTGATAGTCATTATACCTCCCATTTTATTTCAAACTGAATAAATCTATGTAAGTATCATTTTAATATGCTTTGTTAGTCACTCCACCTAAGGTATATGTATAGTTCTGATGTTTGTTGAATGAAATTGACAAACTTAAGAACAATAACTTCAACACAATTCATGTTTTATTGTTTTTCTTGACCATAAAAATTTACGTTGTTTTGGTGTAGATGGCATCCCAAGGACCACAGAGAACGTCTGGGAATCGGACCACCAGTTCGGTTCAAAGTTGTCAGAGCCTCAGGCAAGCTGTCGGCCAGCTAAGCAGTTCTAAATCAAGCACAGTTTACTCAGCACTTGTTGCAATAAGAACTCGTTTTATCAAGGTACCAATTTAAGCTAATTATCAGTGACATAGGACAGGTACATCAATAATAAAATATCTTAATGTATGTTTGTGAAGAAAGTATTAATGAGAAGAATTTGTATAAGTGAAAAATTAATATGCATGTACACAGTTGTTAAGTTTTAATCAAACACTGTAATCACAAATATTCTTTGACACTGCTGTTGCAGGAGAAAGATGGTTATAGAAGACTGTGTCAATATGAGGGTGTTGAACAGCTGCTTTCCCTACTTCGCAATTACAAACAACACAACAAGAAAACACTTGATGTGCTGCTCAGTATCCTGGGGAACTGTGCCATGGTAACCAAAGCTCAGCACAAGGTCTGTGGTATGGAAAACAGTACTGGCTAAAACAAAATAACACAATGGTTAATTAAGTTATGTCTCTCTGTGTGAGATTTCATTTATGAAGTTATTAGATTGGTCTCTCAATAATTAAATAATTTAACTGGCATGCTTGGATTCCCACTTTAAATTTTTTCTCTGTTGAGATTGCCAAATCTATTGGGCTTCTTGGTGACCAGGTTATTTCTTTACAGATGACTGATTCCGAAGCACCATCACTCATTGGTGAGATATTTTAGCATTGCATTTTTTCTTCTATTCATGCTGAGCTCTGATAGAAAATGTGGCTGAGATGTGTTTTGTGATATGATTAAATATAACATAATTGTAGTGATAATTTCTTCCAATTAAATTTTCAGAATTATAATTTAAATACACTTAATTGAGTTATCTTGCTGAAATTATAAATATTACAGGGCTGGACACTAGAGGCTGTCCGCTTGCCCGGGACAGGTGGTTCTGCTTGTGGGACAAGTGAAAAGTCCCAAGCACTTGTCCGACCGGACATCTTAATTAACTCGCCGATCACGAGTCTTATCTCGAGCAAACACTGAAACACTGTTGTTGTGGCGTTGGCGCATTAAGCCCCGCGCTACGATGACGGAGCGAAGCCAACACGTCGTGTTTTGGCAGACTGTTGTACAACCAATGTGTCAATCTGTGAGTCTGATGGCACAACAAAATATATATAAAGGGCCAATATGACTTCAGATTCAATAATTCAACTGCCATGACCAACGAAGGAATGAAGCCACAAATATCTTGCATTTACAAGGGGTGGATTTGTACCATTTGATATTTTTGAAAACCTGTTTCATTAAGCTGTAAAGAAATTGTAGAGGTACATAACATGTACTGATTGGAGTATAAAATTTTTTAATGCAATAAACTTTTTACTTAAGATTTTTTTACTTGTATCAATAAAAACAACTATACCATGTGAACTTCCATGTCTTATGGGACAAGTAAGTTTCACATGGGACAAGTACAAATTGTCCTACGGGACAAGTGAATGCTGGAAGTGTCAGTCCCTGTATTATCAAATATATTTATGCTGTACTTTCAATAATTCTGATGATTCTTCAGGTCGAGATTTTATCAAATTTGTTTCTCTGTTTTTTAGGTGCTGTTATATTAGCTGATGTAGATTCTAGCATTCATAACCGAGCTGTGAGGACTCTGGCAAACCTATCCCAGCTACCGGCTGCATCATGTCATCTCCACCAGGTGTCAGGTCTGGTGAGTGCTGTGGTGAAGATGCTACGAGATACAGAGGATGATGAATGCCAGCAGACATATGCCAGGGCCATCAGGTAACACTGGTGTATTGCAACAGATGTTCCCTTAGATATGTTGTATTCATGCAGGTAATATAGATGTAAAAATAGATGAAATGCAGGTCTATCTCTAAGGATTTTCAAGTTTAGTTATACAGTTAATGTATGTGTATTTGCAATGCATTATTGATGCAGATAATGTAGGTGTATTGGTGCAGATTATGTAGGTTAACCAGTGTTGAATCCTGTAGTTCTGGTGTATTTCCTTCAGGCTATATAGGTGTATTTATAAGGTATCATAGTTGCTTTTACTAGGTAGTGTAGGTGTTATAGGTGTATGTTGTAATATGTTTATTAGACAATTTCAGTGCATAAGTTTGTATAGGTGTTTTTTATTATGTTATGATGGTGTATTTATAAGAAAATATACTGTATTTACTATTGTATGTCGCAAATGTGTATAGGTGGCACCCTTTTTATCGGAATTCAGTCCAAATGTTTTAATATGTGATATAACATGGAAAGCGACCAGCATTAAAATCATATAAAAGTATATATAATGTTGGTAACACACCATTGGACCTTCTCAATTCCAGCAATTTTATATGGTTATAAGCTAGCCTATCATTGGACAGCTTGGGCAGGCAAAAGTCAATGCGAGTACGGCACCATCTTCAAGTATTTATTTGCTTGAATGGAAACTTGTCTATACTCTCGATTAATTAGTTTTGGCAAGGATTCTACAACGATATGGCATGTCATTCTCCAGGCCATGGCTGTACCCGTGTATACCCCTGTATTAAGTAGTGTTGGAACAGAGCAGGAACTCACAATGGGCAATTGTGGGCATGCTTTTAGGTAGCCCCGGTCGGACATTAATATACATATATACCAGACGTCCTGTAGGGCTAGCTTTTAGTGTGATTTGAGAGCGTACTCTACAACTTTAAATGTATCTGATGTTGACCGATTTCTTATAGTCATAACACCATCAGCAACCGCCATTTCAACAACAGAAGCCCGGCTTCCGATGTCAATCTTCCGAGCGCCCAGCCGCTATCTGTGTATATCGACATATAAATGTTATATACTTATAGCCGCTCTCAAGTTTGCCATCGGGAACAGTACGCCTGAAATTTCAGTGAACTATACGAACATTATGATGTCATTATGATTTTTGTAAGCCACAGTGCGGTAATTTATTCATGATGGATGCGCCGCTAGGGGACATGCAATCTGTATCCATCATAACGGTCACAATACTACCTGCACGTATAGGTATCGATCGTAATGGGTCTTAAATTCATGATTAGCTTCAGTCGATTTTCACACCGCTTGTATAGGTCACACCCCATCTTTGTTAAAATTAGTCCGAAATTTATCCACTTTTACGCGAATATATACAGGTATGTGTATTTATAAGATGATACATGTGTATTTATAAGGTAATATAGTTGTGAAATTAGACAATAGAAGTGTATTCATAAGGCAATAGAGATGTATTTATGCATATTGTACAGATGCAAATAGATTGGTAGGTGACATCTCCAGAAGAATGAATCATAAACACTGACTCCACCTATCAAGCCATATCTAAATCATTATTTAGATATGAATGGCATATTTCACTATGTATGATTTTCATAAGTGCTTATGTAATGTATGGGGGAATTGAAAGAAATGAAATTTTATGATTTGTTTGACAAGTATAACGTTTCCTTCAGACTGTGGTCCAACACAAGGAGACATATGTTGTTGATGCTACAAGTTGAAGCGCTGGATGCTTTGTTTCACCTGCTAACCAGTTCTAGTTCGCCTGTTCTTACCTGTGCTCTCAAGGCAATCACACACTTCCTGCACATGTAAGATATGTTTTGAATGTTGAGACCAAGAATGTTTTTTCCTGCCCAGTATGAATTTAACCCTGCCACTTACCCAATATTTAATCACCTGCAATTATTATAGATAGTAATAGCAACCGGTTGTTTTCTTTCTAGAAGTTAATATGAGGTACTCCAATATTATATGTTATGTGGCATGTATTGCGTCACAGATACCAGTCAGACAGCCACATTGCTGTACACTGTGACAAGAAGCATGATTCTGATCTTCCAGAAGGTGACAACCCCACCCCTGGATGTGATACCACTGCCCTCAACCTCATATCAGCTGTCATGGCTCAACGTGTCGAACCCATTGCTGTCAAAAGGTAGACAGCCCCAAACAGGTTTCTTAATGGGAATATAAGACTTGAAGCATTAGTATTTATAAATTTCCTTATATTGGCCCGCTAAAATGTTATATTGTAGGTAAATGTTATGGCCAGCTGTCCACCTAACTGCAGTACTGAACCTAACATGGGCTATGGGTTTGTGCCTAGTTGGTGATATCACTAAAGGGCACTGGCGATATCACCACATTGTTGAAAATGACTGCTGAGTTTGATTTTATTGGTGCCAAATGGGTGATGCCACTAAAGGGATGATGTCAATGCTGGCAACACCATCATCCTCATCAACCATCACCCATCATCCTCAATCATCACTCTTATCTTCATCCATCATCCTCATTCTTCACCATCCATCACTGTTATCCTCATCCAACATCCTCATTCCTCACCATCCTCATTCCTCACCATCCATCACCCCTGGCCATCCATTATCCTCATCTATAACCACCCATCATCAACATCTACCGTCACCATCATCCCCATTCATCATCATCCAACTTCCTCATCCATCATCATCGTTTTCAACCATCGTCCTCATCCATCACCATCCTACTCATCCTTCAAGTTCACGAATTGACACATTGTATCGAAACTAATTTAAATTTTAAGCTTAATTCGTTTTCATTTCTGATGTTATAGACTTGAAGATGAAGTCTCCCGCTGTTTGGCACGGTGTGAGGGTTTGAAGTCTCTCATCACACTCACCTCACATAGTCTGCCATCTCTCTCCACGGCTGTACACAGTCTCTTGTTGCGTTCGGTTTCGAACCCCTTACTACGCCCGTTATTCGGCAATGCAGGCGGCATACCTTTCCTCATTGATTCCCTACAGAACACCCGAAAACTACGCTATGCCAATGCCCTTTGTCTGTGTTGTCAAGAAGCCGTGAATCGCGTGCGAGTGAGAGAGGCAGGTCTGTGTTTACTTCTGGAGTTGCTTGATGATGGAGATTTCAAACAGATTCAT
Source organism: Urechis unicinctus (assembly GCA_034190875.2). Lineage (NCBI taxonomy): Eukaryota > Metazoa > Annelida > Polychaeta > Xenopneusta > Urechidae > Urechis > Urechis unicinctus. The sequence goes on along the minus strand of CM067356.1, from coordinate 53,515,990 downwards.
AATCGGATTGTGAGTGCCCTTGTGTGTTTTGTGTATGATGAGGTGAGTTTAGATGCTCTCCTGAAGAAAGGTTTATGTGTGACACTTGCTAAGCATCTCCATGGCAACCCAAAATCAGCAGCTTCAACAAAGCCTGATGAACAATCTGAAAGTGCTGATGATAATGTAGCCCATGGTGATAACGATGATACTATCACAGAGCCTGCTGTTGTAGCAGAGGAACTCAACAAAGCAGGTGATGCTACAAATACCGACAACCATGGACTTAATCCAGGTCCAACAAGCAGCACAGCACAGCGAACACACCGGGACTCGCCCACCTACAGCATACACAGCCCCACTTACCAGGAACTGTCCCAGACCAGTTCAGCGGCAGGGTATGACAGCGATGGGCCGACCAATCTTTGGGACTATGGCAGCCAGGGCAGTGGTACTTGGAAACCTATCGGATCCCCAACCAAATCATCTGCTTCTTACAGCCCCCTCAGTACCAGCAGCTACAATAGCCCCCAGTGGTCAAACCTGTCCCCTCCTACTTCCCCAGCAACTTCTTATGATGGCTCCATCAGAGTACCAACCCCTCCGTTTTTCGCGGGCAGCCCGCTATCGACGCTTACGAGTTCCCCTGGTATTTCCTTGACACCCCCTACCCCATCTTCCATCCCTCTCTCCCCCCTTTCAGCATCTTCGCCTGCTCAAGATGTTATAGCTTTACCTGAACTGGCTGATTCACCTTGGCTGGATTCGTTATACACTGGTGATATATTAGACTCGGAGGGTATGTTTGTAGATGGGGCGTCCTCCGCTCCTGTAAGCAATACCTCTCTAGTTCAAGTTGCAGAGCAGGGAGGTGAAACTACCTCTCTCAAACGCTGTCACAGCTTCACAGAAGGTGTAGACAACAAACGTCGTCGCACGGGACGATCCCCGGCACCTTCACAGCCCGGACTCAACATCGATGAAGATCTGGATGGCAATATGGGATCCAGACAGGAAGATATCAGCATTGATCCTCATGTACATCGCGATCCACACAGACTAACCCAACACAACATTTTAGTTCTCTTATCCCGCGTTTCACACCTGGATGACCCAAGCCCCTACCTCATTAACTCACCTGTTATAGAATCCCTACTGAACTACATCACCAAAACCCGCCGACCTCTCACCCGCGCCACACGCATCCTAGAACGCATCACCTCCCATCGCCACTGCTTTCCCGACCTCATTCGCTTGATGACGCCGGTAAATATTCACCAGTTTCTGACGGAAACCGTGAGTGGTCAAGACTTTGGAGAATTAAGAGAAAATCTTTTGTCTAATTTGGCACTGTTGACCGAGAGTTGTTATGGTCATGGGAGTGTGACTCAGCTTCTGACGAGTGTGAGCCGCGAACGGCGCATCAATACAGCTCTCTCATTGCCTTTTATTTGCAGGTAAGTCCCCCACAGGTGGACCAGATGATCTAGTTAGTTATAGTAAATGTGAATGCAATATGGCACAGTCGTTGTGTATGTTATATAGTCCCAGATGTGTTTGAAGATGTAAAAGTATGATATTGGACCAGAGCATTATAAACGAGTTTGTGAACCGCTTGTTTTTATTCATAGAGCAATGGTAATCATGCATCAGTGCTCGACTTTACTTCCTGTTGTGAATAATTCACTGGAGGACATTTGTACATCCACTTCTTATCTATTTGTCTCTGTTCTTGCATGTCATATCTCAGATCTTATTGTAGAAATGGATACCGATTTCAACATTTATGCTTAGCTATTCAGATGTTACGAATTGTACTTCATCGAGGTAAAGTCAACTTTGACACAATGCATTGTGTGATGTTACTCTTATATATGTGTGACAGGAATACAAATCATCTTCGCTGTATGTTGAAGGATCTGGGTGGATTAGACTTAATCTTGCAGTGTCTGGATCCCGGAGATTCTTTGATCTCAGCTGCAATATCCGGCCTGGTACACCTAGCTAAATCAAACCCAGATAGCCTCCCAACTCCCCCGTCCCACCCGACATCAACCTTACCACAGACTCCAGTCATATCACCTGATATTACACTTCAAATGGACACAGGTGAGTTAGTTGGCGCATGTAGACAGGTATTAACAAGTAGATCCGAGGTATTCCGTGTCATGCTAGGCGGAGATTATGTAGAATCGACGCAGCAAACTGTTAAAATTCCCGGTGTCTCTCACGACGCATTCAAAGCTTTAATGTTCCTGATTCATCTTCCTGGAAACTCGGATGTAGCAAAATTACCTCTGGATACAACGTTAGAGATTCTGGCCCTGACCGACAGATTCATGCTTCTAGACATTCAAGTACACATTTCGTCAGTTTTACACTCCACCGTGACTGTGAATGACATTCCTCGTGTAATAGACTCGTCACTGACGCACAATAACATGTGGTTAGCGAAACGTTGCCTCATGCGCTTGTTAACAGACGATATTACCCATGCCAGGCGACTGAGTTTATTTGGCGAGTTAATTGAATGTCATTCTATGACAGATATCGTTGATGCTGTGCGATGTCTGTGTGCACACATGATCTCATAGATGTCTGAAGTTATCCTGCGTTGTCATGACAGTGTAATGTATTGTTGCATATTTTCAATATATGATGGAATAGTCTGCCTTTTATACATGACATTACATTCATGTAAGCATCCACGGGGTGTGTGTTGCATGTTGGCAAGTGGATCATAAATAATCCGTCTCTCACTGAAGTACAGGATATGAATACAAATCCAAAAGGAAGTCATGAAAACCGTATATTTTTTCTGCCAGGTCTCATAACGTTAGTCATTTATATATTAATTTATTGTTTCGTCAGCATAAATGTTAGCCTATGACTTCCACATGATATACAAAACCAATTTTCGCATTCCTTTGTCAAAGAGAACTTCAGTATTATTTTCTGTCAAATGGTAGTTTAAGGCCTCGTTTCGCCTTTAGGATGTATTTTAAAACCTTATTTGCAAAATCTTTGTGACCGAGACACATATTGATTCATTCTTCCTAACAATACATTTATCAATCTTGCGTTTGTTTTCTGATGTCATGTTTGGCTAGTACTTTTTGCCGATTGCTTGGACGGATACATACATGTAACGAAAATAATGAAATAAAATAATTGTTTCAGCATCAATCATGCCCCCCACCACATCAGATGACACCTTGATCTCCTGCACTTCATGATGGTTCACTGTGGCGCTTGATGTGCGTACGCGCTCGCTGTCACCAGAAACTCGTCGCACCATTAGAAATAAGACTTGCGATTTTTTTATATATGCATGAGATGTGGGAGGAGAAATTAAATATCCCAAAGCAGGGTCAGATATCCTACTTAGTAAGTGTGCATACTCCTATACTTGGTTATGACGACAATGGACGTATTTTATTTTTAAAATACCCAGTGTGCTGAATATATACACCGTACATTAGGTTACAATCATGCAAATGCAAATGGAGACCTATTCGATACTGGCCTCAAGGTCCCCGGATATGAATTGGTGCTTGCACTAATCCCAATGAAGATTGCACCAATCGCTGTGTCCATGTTCCTGTTGCGTTATGGTCCGCAGGACGGCCGTTAGCATGAGAACACATGTGCCTGCTTAGCACACAGACGACCTCAGTGGCATTGTATATATATGTCAGTGAACACAGCCATCTAAATAGCTCTTTTGAACCAATTGGAGCTTGCGCTCCCTCTTGGTTCTCGAAGATGGCATTTCCAATGTAGAAAATTCGACGATAAGACCTTGCCTTCACGATGTCAACTTGATTTAACAAGTCCAATTTAATAAGCAATCAGTATTATTTAGCGCATTAGAGTCTCAGGAATCGCAACCACTTGTAAATATGCATAATCGCCTAAAATGTGTGTATTATCAGGCAGATGATGATATGAACTTAGCAAATTTCGCGCGGTCGTTGACAACCAATATAATTCGGAGTGGAATTAATCTAATATCTAGTGTTCTCCCGGATATTGGTGGGAAAAAAAACATAGTAATTCAGTCAATACTCTCACCGTTGGTGGCTTTAAATTCTTCTCAGTACGTATTTTTATCGCGATAAATTAAGCATGTTTGTCAATCTACCGATAAACGGTGGGTTTTTCCTGTTAGCCAACAAATTAGTACCCGCACTGTTGTCTGTTGGGCACATCTAAACCGATCAAGGTCCCCCAGCCTGATGGCTGCGGGCGCTTTTACATGTTACTGATATTCAATAAGGGAGGGCGAGAAGCGATCGAACCCCTAGAGTCTGGGACGCAGACTAATCTAAACCCTTTCTCAACACTTGTTAAGATTGCTCCACTTTAGTATTGGAACGAACTACATTGAATTGAACTATCCTCAACTCAGATCTAAGATTTATTTTGTCTAAATACCATGGCGAACATGCATAACGAATGTATTTAATAATGGACAATATATAGTCAAGATATTGGCCTTATACGTTTACTGCAGGATAATGGATTGGATATTTTTGCAATGAAATATTGATGAAGCATTGGGTCTAGTGAATAACATATAATGAATTAAATAGCTATTTTTTTTCTATCGACTTAATAGATAATTTCCGAAGTACACAAATACGACGCATTAGTACGACTGCCTGCCTTAACAATGCCGTGTAGGTCAAACACCTGACAAGTTTTGAATAGACTCATGTGACTTAAGATACAGCCACGAGTAAATAACCTCCACCATTGAACAGCTAAGGCCATTCCCCAGGAGTGTAACGCAATCTAGACATGATGATATGAACGTTATGATTACAGGGACACTCGTGTTATATGTGATGAAGATATAGTTCAAGTAGTTTGCGTAACCCTGAATTGATAGTAAACGAGTTGTATATGTTATTGACCGACCTGACCAATATTACTAGGAGCGTTTTTGGTTCCACAGTAACATGTTCGCAACAATGTGAGTATTGGATGTATTTGTCAATCCAAATTGAAAGCTTTGTATATTTGTCCCGCAATCGAATTTCTCAAATGATTTGGCACAACATCTGCTCATTATTATTCTTTGGTAATAACTTTCATTTCTGTGGGTACATATTCGCACTGAGTTAACAATGCCATTTCTTTTATGTATGCACGCACCAAGTGGCGGGTGTGCTATCAGAATGTACCATATGCATGCCCTGACGCAACATCAGCTACTAAACATAGTAAAACTATCCTTTTATGAGTTGAAATTACCTTTCGTGGTGAATAATATACATCAGTAGAAGTGTTCATAGAAAGTATGGTCGCATGTTACATATCATATAAACAGGACAATTCGACCATCTAAACAACGACCCAAATCCATCACTCAAACGTTGATTTGGCTTGAATAAACATAAATTGGCTTGAGTCTTTCAGAGTCTTCTCCGGTACTCGACCTTCCGCTAAGGTAAGCTAAAATCAGCCTGCTCCTGTTGATTCATTTGCATCCTGACAGTGTTACATCAACTTAGGAAATAGATAAAAGAGGGCCGTCAAGCGAATATTGACGGCGAACTGTGAACGAATCGCCAAGTAATAATACATGCGGAAAACCTTATGCAAACATCAATGTCGAACAAAAACAACCCGGTGTTGACTCTGGCTTTCCATAAATCAGTGACTATTTGAGAACTTGAGAAAAGTCTGGAATTAGATACTGCTCGACGGGTTGTTGTCTTTTTGTGATGGCCTATTCGAGGATATGACGCGGATAACACGTACAATAGAGCTGAAGGCTGCAACTAATCGTGGCATTTCATTAATCACAGGAACCTGTAACTGCTCTCATACCGTAATTCTTAAACTGGTAATAAAGCACCGTTCTCTAAGTTCACCGAGTCTTCACACCGTAGCATGTAGGAAAAATGTCATGTACGCGAGTGGCTCACGTGATCAATTGTTGATATATCGACTTATGGCCACAGTTAACTCCTGTATAAGGCGAATATATTACTTTGCTTTTGGGTCAATCCCATGTCTTCATTGGGAATACCGACGCGCGATTATCTGCTGTTATGGGGCGACAACGGATGTTATCTCTCTTGTAGCGACGTATCTGGGGTATGGCGATGCGTAGCTTGGTGTTAGGCAGGGCGTAGATCCCGATCATTAACGAAATCAGGGACATTTATAATGCCAAATTTACCATTACCCTCACATAATATCTAACGTTTTTTTTTTACAGAATTTGGTTGTTTATTTCCCCCAGAGCTATGCCCATTGTATCGACCTAAGAGCAGAGACTTGTTTTGAGGACCATTCAAAAATTAATCTACTACCTCTCTTATTCTCCTATTACATTAAATAATCTAGTACAATTAGAGAGATGTAGGAAATCATCAGTTATTGAACTGTTATTTGTCCCATAGAAATAAATAATTATGAAATGACTCTATGGGATATTCAGTAGTTATTTCCCATAAACATGGAATTGTTTCAGTGATATTTGGTACAGATCAGATTTATAACCACAATATCATATTGATCTTTAAAAGATATCGCCCTACATGTATATCATCTATGAACCAACTAGTCAAATAACGTGGGCTTTCAGAGTGACTACATCGCCCAAACGATATTTTCCCATAATTTGTGGTTTTTACGTCAAAGCTAGATGGTGCCATAGTGTGCCCAAGTAAAAATTGTTCAACCGGGTCAGATTCACATGTGGTAAAACCTGCCCTGGCCGCTTAGGGGTCGGCTTTGCGTGGGTAACTGGTTGAAGTGATGCCCACCGTAAGTGCTCGTTGGCGCCTGCAGGTTTATGTTTGTATTCGTATATGTTTCCCAGTATGTACCTTTAATTTGTATTGAAATGACTGTTGTGTTTATGGGATATGAATACATTTAACTATATAACTATAGGATCTAGAAATTAATCTCACATAAAGCTTGGTTTAAAGAAATTAGCATTAGTGGTATTTGGCGGGATATCCGCATTCACCGTTGCTATGTGTGGGCTGCAATGATATGGACGTGATGAAAAGGGCGTAACCCCTATAAAAGGAGACGTCGGCAGTTATGTATTCGAAGCTGTGGAGTGTTGAATAAAAGTTGTGATTCCCAGATCGTTAATAAGTTCTTCCGTCTCGTGATGAAATAATGTTTGTTGGTAACACTCGAGAAATTTGATCAACACAAATTGTATGGGGTTTCAATTTCTCAAAAACCACATATGTGCTTTAGGCAAAGTTAGCAAACTTTAAATTACCTTTCTATGATAACATCATGTAGAAAGGAAATAAATAACAATATAATATTTTGGTAACCGCACTTCCTTAAGTTATCACAATACGGAAATTCTGATCGTGTATTGTAGGCCAGATAGGTTCAATGATCATTTTAGAAAGTTACTCAACAAACACCATTTGCTGCTTAGATTATTTAGCTCGGGGTGAGGCAAGAACACAATTGTTTCCTTTTGATAATTTGTTTATTACTGACAGGTGGCGGTTTGCTTTCGATGAGGATGTTTTTGAGTGTAGAGGGCGACAACCATTACTTGCTAACTAATACTGGGCGGAGTCTCGGTATGATCGGCTTCTTCACCATATTAGGTCTCGGGTTGGTTAAGAGAGGTGATGGAATATCGTTGGATAATCCATCAAATACATTCACAGTTGATACATCATCATCATCGCTTTAATTATCATCTTCCTATTAACCACCATATCCTCATGATCTGTATATTATTTATAGTCCTTAACTCCGGTATCCGCTTCTTCTTAATCATCTAAGTCATCATGTAGGTCGCCATTTTCATCATCATCGATGCCAACAAAAGGAACAAAACATAGTGACATCCGAGTAAGACGCTGTTCTACCCATTAACCTGTATGGTCATCTCACATTCTCCGATTCTTACTCGGATTATGAATTCAATTATAGATTAACCTGCTCGCATGTACCACCTGTACCATGGTCCATTAAAACATTCATATCTAGTTTGTTTGAGTTATGTGAGTCTTACAGGGCTTATAAACAGTCTCTGTATCACACAGCATCGTTACAGTGGATAAGATCTAGCATTTTCCTGCATCCACCCAGTGACCTGAATGTTATGTATCACAGGACCTCATTTCATTACAATATCATCTTTGGTTCTCCGTCGCCATTAATTCTTCATACATTACAATAAAGCTCGACTGTTACCAAACAAAACTCCATGAATGAACCAGTGAATCATCGTAGTCTTCATATTGGACTAGAAAGTGTGACGTCACCTCGCTGATGACGATCTATACTGGCTCTTGTACACATTTTCTCTGTAGCATTCTAGTCATGTCTAGGAGGCCATATCTCGATGACTGCTTAAAGGATAGTCAATGAAGTCATGAATACGTTAAGGCATTAACAGTATATTCGATTTTTTAACTCAGACATTCAGCATCAGGGTCCATCACATCAAATGCGCCCATCACAAATACTTAGTGCTTGGAGATACCGGTCAAATGCAAGACTAAATTGCCAACAAGAGAGCTTACCCATTCCATAACAAGGTATTAACAAGAGACTTGAAACAATTTGAAGTAGGGTTGTATTACGCTAGATCAGTTTTAACAATAATCACAAACTAACAAGTAGCGCAGGTCAGAGCTGAATTGTTGGCGAGCATTAATGTGTGCGAAAGCTTTTTCCATACTTGCTATGTGAATGGGGAGGTTCATCCTGCTAAATAGGCTGTTGTGCAAGAAACAAAAGACATATTTCCATCTACATGATGGTAAAGGTTAGTATGGAAGTCATTACATAAAATGCTAAGGCTATTGTAACACTATGTTTACAAATACCAGGAAAAAGTATGATTGAATATCATGTATAAAAGTGGAAATAATGCTAATTTATCAATTAATCCTATTGTTTCGGGCTAGGTAATGACAGAAATTCATCATGCCAGAATAGCGTGTGTTTGAGTATTATTCTCTCATCCTGATGAAGCAATCAATTACCCTGTCTCCAGTACAACAATCTGACGATGCGTGTTTTGTCAGCATTCGACTCATTACAACTCGACTAATTATTATGTCTAATTGCATCACACTTTGTTGGTGAATTTCTAAAAGCTGCCATCCTTTGTCGCCGTGAATAGTCTTTTCTTGGTAGCTCCACCTAGGTCAAGAGCTAGACACGTTGGCATCATTCGCATTGTGCTGAAGGTATAGTTTCAAGTTACCAGCCCCCAAGCTAACACTATTCAGGTGAAATTTAACCCCAAATACTCTTCGATAATGCAGACATTAAATTGATATCAATAGTTGAGAAGCAAGCAAAGTCACCCTTCATAACAGCGATTAAATACACAAACACAATCAGGAACATAACCACTAATTCAACTTAAGACACAAGCACAAACAGAACCTAAACAAGACCCTTCGAAGCAATAACGCGTATAACCAGAATGAAAGAAAACCACTCGAAACCAGCACGAAAACCACAACCAAAGTCCGTTCCTAGAACGTAAGTTTCGCAGTTCGTTTAGTCCCTAACAATCAAACTTCCGCAGATGCTATATAATACTAATTACAGTAGATGTTTTTGTTTACATGATGGCTGTGCTTTCACATAGTGAGCCATGAAAAAAGACAGCACTGGCATGTCAAGAAATTTTGAGCAGTAGTCAGCTGTTATTATCCATGTGTCACTTCTCTTTGGAGACCTATTGTACGCCTGTTTGCTTCAGAGGGCTTCTCGGTAAACAAACCTATCAAATATTCATGACAGCCTACAATTATTTGTTCACAATGCTTGCAAATTTGCGTAATGGCCGAGTTGTGTAAGGTGCAGATGTCAGCAATGTAATCCGTTATGATTTTGAGTGTCCTCGATGTCAATGTGTGTAAAAGCATGTTGGCTGTTTGATAGTTAAATAGTACGGCATATTGCGTCCGTGACACATGCCGTAACTCCCAAAGCGGACAGTGGTGTCAAATAAACACACAAGCGATTGTTGACGCAGGCAAAATAGTTCCAGCTGTCTATTACTCAGGGCCTAAGGTGAGAATATTCGGCAATGATAAGTCGATGGGACCAATAGCTACAGGGACCTACTATTCCTTCGCACCTCACAAAGCATGAGTGCCCCCTTCCCCCAAATTATATTGTGTATGGTTTAATAGTAATGCCTTCGAGCAATACTCCAACACAGGCCCTAAGATGGTGTTATAGTGAAGAGAATATATTGTTATGATTTTAATGCAGAGCCTTGGGCCTTATCGATTCATAGCGGTTTGATTGTTGTACCGGCGATGAAGATATTTAACTCATTGGTGCCCTAATGGGTTAGCTGATGGCACACACTATATCACCGGGCAATATATATCCCCTACAGCATTTTCATGAAAATGTCCGTCGTTTGTGCTTGCTATAAGGAAGCAACTATTGTTATGCGCGAAGTGAATATTGTCATCACAACACACCAGGTTGGCCAAGGACAAGACTGACACATCAGCTATGTTTGTCTCCATTGAAAAGTTCGTTTCGTCCTGACACGGTCGTAAATAACATTATATATTTAATTAACGAGCCCCAAACCGTTACGTGTGCGACGTACTGATGCTTGGCATTGATGTTTAATATATTGACTTATGGTGTACTTCCTGCATTAAAGAGGTATATATCATTGCAATAGGCAAACATCGCACATACGCCTTTGTGAGAACAGTGTGTGACATGACTTACTACAGCCAACATGACAGGGTAAGGGAGGGCGGCAATCGTCGTATAACGGACTACTGGGTATTGTAATTACAATTTTTCGTCTTGTTGAGTAGATATAAGTGGTGGTTTTTCGCAGATGTTGCATTTTAGAATGTCAGAAATTGCAAAGGGCTTATTGAAATATAGGAAAACTACCTTGGTTCCTGTTGATTGGTAGCCCACGGATTGGCTTCGGTTATGAATCATTTATGTTATAAAGCCAGCCTTCTCCATACCGGCCCATAAATCCCATGATCGTAACGTGACCGATCACGCCCCACGGTCATTGTTCTGTCACATATTGCAAGGGACCGCAGGGGATCAACGTGAAGCTGGTGAGTGTAACTTGCATCATCATCAACCCGCTAGCTCTATCTTATATATCATACGACCTATTGTCAGATAATAATATCTCCGTAGACCATCATTAGTTGTATTCTCTCTTTACATTGCAATCACGCGCAAGTCCCTTGATTAAATCATGCTCCTCTATATTGCAGCAGCTTTGTTTTAAGGTAAGGGTCGTTGTTTATAGTGAAATAGAATCGACATCGTATCCTGTGATGCGTAAGCAGCAGTTTGGGGCGCCCTCGTTGACACTTCAAACATTGATATCCTGTATGCATTTTATTTTATTTATTTTGTCTTGCTTATATGCGCTCCTTCGTTTATAGGAAACGTTGCTGCCTGTAGTTGCTTGAATGGGGACTTTCCGGATACTCCACCAACTCTTATACTAGAGTTTCTTACTTATGCGCGCCCCTTCGTTTGTTGGAAACTGTTGCTGCCTGTGGTTGCTGGAGTGGGGTCTACCCAGAAGAAATAACACGAATTCTAGAGTACAGTTGCTTATTGGGTTTATTTAGTTTTGGAATATTTTTGAAATAAAGACACGGGAAAACTTAAGAAGACACATAAATTGTTTAAATTCTTATAGCACGGGCTGATTGTGATTGCTGATTTTTCCCCAGTTATCAATTAAAAAAATAAACTGCTTGTACTGCTTTCTTATATGGAACTATTTATATAGCTACGATGTATTCCTCTTTTGTATGCAACATTGGTTGTTGATTCCATACAGAATGCTTTGAATTGATATTTGAAACAACCTTTGATAAGAGTCTAAGATTGATTGAACGTGGTGGTCTACCTGATATAACAGGAAATAGACTAGTATGCATCTATGCTGTTAGAGTGCAAGTACAATACTTCAGTTATTGCTTAACTTGTCACTAGGATCTTCCCAAAGTAGCTGAGCAAGGAACCATGAGCAAGTAACGAACGCGACCTATGCATCATAAATTGGCTTACAGTCCGTGATGACTAATATATTATACTGCGATGGGGCAAAACTTCATATATGCGTTATGCAAAAGCAATGCCTTATCGTGTTTATTGGGCCGTATCAGGGGTCAATGGGGGCCGATATGATTCTGCGAACTGCACCACTGTGTGCAATCAAGATATCTGAATATGACGTGTTGCTTTGTGAAAAAGATGTTACCGTTCCGATTGCATAGGAAATTGGAGGCTTATTTCCATAAGATGTATACGATAATCGTAGGAGTGTTAGCAAATATGGGGGTTCCTAAAGTGCTATATGGTTATATATTTCGAGGGGAATCGGTTGTTAGGTCTCAGGGTTCGATTATGATAAGTTGGGAAATATATTATTCGTACACTATACTAGAGAAGGTTTTGTCTTTAACTTACGTTAAGCCTTTTATGTGCTGTGAGGCGTACGTAGGCCTAACAAAGCTTTTATATTGCGACTGTATAACGTGAATTTTGATTAGATCGGGCGGTTCCATTTGTACACCCAAAGAGCACTTTCATGTCACTAGCATTTTAATATAATGCGCGGTTGATACGTTAAGTCAGTGGACGATTGCACATATAATACAAAAGCTTTGTTGGGTGGGGTGATTTTAGGAATCAGGTATGGTAAGTATAGGGGTTAACGGCACACCAACACTAATGCGTTATATGGAGCCTACAAAAGTAATTATGAAGAAATGTGATTGATAAGCAGCCTTCTAGGGTAAGTGGCAAAAAGGGAGGCCAATCCACGTGAATAAAAATGAACAGGAAAGTTGAAAAGAAAATGCAAACGAATATCCAAGGGCGATTGACGGGAAAATATGAGTTTTCACAATATGAGCATCGATCAATAATATAATAATGTACATAATGTGTTTATTACGTTGTTGATTCAATTTTGTTCTGTCTTGTTCTAAAACGACCGGTATGCATTAAAAGATAATCCAGTCACTGAATGACCTGTTGTCCAAAAAGTCACAAAGCAGTTTATCAAGTTGCGACATAAACCAAAAAACCTTTGAATTTATCTTCAAATTATACAGCGGAATTAGTGCAATAATGTGACCCTATACAACCACTGTGTCACGCAAAGCCCCGTTTTGTGTAGAATTCAATTCGGCAGATCCAAATATCACGTTACATTTACAATATAAAATCCCAACACCGTTACCGTTTAACAATAAGTAATCTGCGGCAATCGTGATTGATATGTCATCTGCTAAATTGTTAGCCAGCAGTTGCATTAAGTCCTGAATACGGAAAAAATGTTCTCGGCGTTTGCCTGTGACATAACATCAATTCACCGTAAATGATAGTGTAGAACGCAATCAACCAATTAACGCATATTTGGTGTAATAAGCTCTTCAAGTAACGGGCATGTTGATACAGTCACGCGTATATCTTATCTTACTTGTGGCTATTGCGCTAGAGGCAACGCCTCGGAAATATTTCTCCATCTCCGCTTTTGAGCAAGATGCTTTTCCCTGCATTCATCATGTGCATCTTACTTTCTCCGATTATTTCTCGGATCATCAATATTTCACAGATCAAATTCGCTGATTTACGTATTATTCTCTATTTAATGAGAGACAAAAAATAAGTGGAAATTAACTAGGTTGTCTTGTGAATTGCATATGCAAAGACGTATATATGACCGTAATAACGGAATTATATAATTGTTGTAATAATACCTGTGGTTGATGAAATGAATACTTTTCACTGATGTTCATAGTGATTTTAAGTGTTCATACGCGCCCTTCTGAAACAAACCATGTCATTAGATATTTGCAATCTTGCGATTTTGTAATATTATGAATATCAGGTGTAGATACATGGGCATGTTTATGTCACAATATACCTTATTGACATCTGTGAGGTAATAATTACTCTAATGCTTCAATGTCTAATGCGTGTGAGCGTGGTTATTCCATTTCTAATATTATTTATGTGGGTTGAATATAAGGATGGTACAATAGGCTTCTATTTTCACTTCCAATCATCCTCTCTGTTCAAGAACCTGCAAAAATAGATAAGCCCTATGCAGTACTTGCCTCAAGGTCCATTGGCGCAACAAGCATATCTAATCTATTCATTCAAAGGAAGACAGAGGTAATCGATTTGTCCTTGTTTCTTTCACCACTTTGAACAGCAGGGTTATCATCTGCATGGTTACGCATGTGTCCACAAAGCACTAGGATGACCCCACTCACAATTTACAAGTTGCAGGTGAACCAAAGTCGGCCTACCTTTTCTCAATGTTCGTAATAATAAAAACGTTCTGGGATCAGAGAAACTAGTTAGAATTGTACTGTTTTCAATAAGGATTCGCAATAGTTTTGTACAAATCATGCAAAAATGCATGCACGTTACCCTTTTATGCGATACAACGAATAGAAAGAATCAACTCCCTAAAGCCCTTGATCCATCCCGAGCAAACCATGTCGTTTCTTTGTTGTGAAGCAAATTAAATAGACAGCTGATATTACATGCAGCAAATGATATCAACATGCCTATAAAGTCATGATCGTTCGAACATGTACTGGTGTGCAACCAGAATGTACCACTTGCGATGCTTGCTAATTCAGCAGATGTAACATCTAGTGCAGTCATGCTGGCATGCGTATATGCTGTGTATTCCTCCGGCAAATTTACAAAACATAAATGTTTTTTTACAAAAGAAAAACCATCACATCAATCAAGGCGCCACAAGCTGTCCCAGTCCTACATATATAGCTCGTCAAAGTCTAGCAGGCACACAATATGGTATAGCTTTCAGTGATCGTTCAGCTTATCTGATTCTGTATAACATATGCACCGATGGAGTGGTTAGGTGTATAAAGCACAAATCAAGCTGCAAATGCAACCAATGTCAATTAACACATCTCAAACACATCTTCATAACAATCACAAATTAATTGAGGAATATTATAATCATCTCCATCACAAAACCTCGCCACTTCGAGCTATCCATTAAGCCCTGCTGTTTGATCATATGCATTATACAAATACAGCTACACAATGGGCCGTCGTGACTGCAATAGTCGTCAAGAGCATTCTCTTGTCGTCTATATTGGGTGACGATTAGCTGAAATGGGACAGTTCTGTTTATTGTGTTCGCTTTCTTAGAATTACGTAGGCAATAACTGCGCTTTGAATCGGGAATTGCCTTCGGTCAATTGTTACCATAGCTTCATATCACATTTCTGTCAAATAACCAATTGCGCGAATTTGCGCCTGAAAAAGTGTTGTTTTTGTCAGTCGGCCAATACCAATGAAGCTGTTTGTTTCGATTCATTGCGCCTTTAGGTTGGATTGTGTAAGATGTATTGGAACATTATTTCATCATTGCTTTGCTGTTTTGGGGCATATAGCAATTTCGGATGCCATCAGATGTAAACCTTTCAAGCGTTAATAAATCACCCGCATCCAATTACCTCCTGCCATGGGTGTGTCAAACAAAACCGGAAATGCGTGATAAATTGAATCAGTATTTGGCGAAGAATGTTATCGATCATCGTACATACACCAAGCTAATTGGTTTGCAAATGCATAATGAATGGGCATGAAATAACAATTTAGCTGGTAAATTGGCCTACTAGCCATTTTGCCTTATCAAAGTCATATAACATCACAATATCGATCCGTCCAAGTCAATAAACCAGCAAATCAGCTAAAATGACCTAGTAAGTAAATGAAATTAGCACAAGCACATGAAACATTCCTGATTGTCATGTGGTCTTTGGTAGCATAGTTGTTAATCTCCACACGAGACCACGCCATTTCATGTTCGAGTCGTGCATTTACATAACGTTTTCGTATTAAGGCACTATACGAAGTAGGTGCTCTCAATTCAAGATGTTAATTCAAGATCTTATAGCTCGTTAGCTGAAATAAAGCTATTTAAATCAAACTATGCCACAACGGCCAATGAAGGCGACTAAGGAGGCATTTGTGTGGAAAATGCTGAGACGAATGGTCATCTTCATAACAAATAACACCGTTAGTTTTCCTTAGTTTATTCTAGCCATTTACAGCAATGCAATGGATAGTTCTATCATGCATGTGCAGATTCCGAAGGAGAAGTTATTTTCGCCTTGGTGGTTATCTGAATGATATCAAATGCAAAACCAAATTGATTTAAGTATAAATTGAATTTATTTTTAGATTGCTGAATCAGGTTTATCCACAAAACTTTATCCATGATCGTTTACATGGGCTTCCTATCTAAATTGATGCACAAAATCTGCTTCGTTTGGGATATTTATTGTACGATAATGCTTAATGTCACCACACGTTAATGTAACGAATGTTTGATAATATAACATTATTGCACTAAGAAGAAAGATAACCAAGCAAAGATTGCTCTTAATAATAAGTCTATCTTTTCAAGATGAATTTGTTCAGTGTATTATCTATTAGATAACCTTGTTGTCGATTATATATATTCAATATTCAATTGCTTTGTTATAATAACACATTCAATGAATGCGTAGGTCGTAATGTCTCTCAGGTAATGACGTTGTCTGCCATCGTCGCCCCTCAGACAAACGGCATGTACATTGGCTCAATCCAGCGAGATCCTGCTTAACAGGCTGAAGTTATTTTACTTATTGAAGGTAATATTGGTATCGCTAGTTTCTTGCTTTTCATTAATATATGAAGTAAGATATGAGTCACTAAAGCGGATACAAATAGACAAGTACGGTATCATTCGAATCGTTTGACACATCGCTCCTTTATTTACAATGGTTGGGGATAAAATCGCTAGTTTCAACATAATACAATACAATTTAGCTGGTAGCCAGTAAAAAGAAGAGCATGTTTTTTAAAAGGCAATAAACATAGTATACAATAACATATATCGCCATAGGGTAGGCGTAAGCTGGTCGCATCTCCAGCTAAATTGTTATTTCATGCCCATTCATTATGCATTTGCAAACCAATTAGCTTGGTGTATGTACGATGATCGATAACATTCTTCGCCAAATACTCATACACCATGCCGCCATCCTCCCCCCCACTCGCATCTTATTCCAAACGTGTTATCGCAATGGTAGAGTTGTGTATGACGAAATAGACACGACTGATGCCAATAGGCTGGTAGAGATGTCTACTCTCTCAGAAAACTCGGTCAGTATTTGTAAAGTAGTGCGGCAATTGTTGATTGACCCTGAAATGTTAATATTAGGCATTATCACTCTTGGAATTGCTTACCGATTGTTCGCTTTGCCAATATTGAATTCGCCATTGCCATAAACCAGATTACAGAAATGCAGCAGATACCTAACCTGGAGTTAACAGCTGGCAGCTGACTGAAGTTGTTACATAAGACAAGCAGATAGACGAAGAGATGTTATGATACGTTTACAATAGCGCTTTTGGTCAATATATATTAAAAAGAACGAAGGCTCCATTTTCAATTTGACGACCTCTTGTGCCTCGGTTGACAGTGATATTTTAGAAAGCCAACAATAGACTTGAAGCTAGGAAACAATAGCAATATTCTGTCGTACATATCGACACACCTAGCTTCACCTCCTTCATCGTTGGTCGCAGCTGCCGAGCACGCGAGCTTTCCCATATGACCGGAAGTGTTTAAGACACCCACGGCGATGCGATGAGGATGTAATTTCCGTTCTTTGAAGACTTCAATCGTATCTTCAGGAAGCAATCGATTGTCCCTGTGTAACAAATAATAGCTAGCGCAAGGCGTTACAACAATTGTCTCTCAATTAAGCCTGTCTATGGTTTATTGACTTGACCACATTGGTTGAAGCCATCACCTTCGTTAATTGTCTGCATTCCATAAACAATGAAAAGCAGGTAAAACACCAGGTACCTTAAATGTGAAATTAGTGTACGCCATTTTATAGTTTCGATTCAATAACCACCTACTTGCACCCATTAAGAACAACTGTGAACAGATTCGGGTTCCATACTAATTTATATCTATACGTTCTATGTGGGAACTTGGCATGTATTGGACTCATCAATGTTCTATATTTGATCGCTTTCCTTATAGGAAAATAATTTAGCTGGCTGGTTACCCACCATGGCATTGTTTTTACATTTGAATTCTGCCGTGATGCAAAACTATTCTGCTAATACTTTATATGATATCACGTGGCCTTTAATCACATTTATTGACTTGGAATTTATATTGATGCTTGAGACAAAAAAGGCTATTCGCACTTGCAACAACCACCACCGCAAATATAGCCACAACATCAACCTCAACAGTCCACAGCGCAGCAGCCATAGCCACAAATATAGTCTCAACATCAACTTCAACAGCCAACAGCACAACAAACAAAACCACAAATATAGCCACAACATCACCTCCCACTAACAACAGATCAACAAGCATGACCAAAATATAACCACAATACAACCGGTGACATAGCAGCAAACTAGTCCACGGGCTCAACCAAAAACACAACCATTGACCACCAACGGATCCTAAACCAGAACCGTCGAAGTAATCTGTAACACAACCGGAAACACATAATCTCCCCAATCAAAACCATAATACTTTTCTCCACTAGAAAAAACTCATTTACGTAATTTGAGAGATCAAAAATATCTCAGGATTACTTTTATTCTTCACCTTTCGTTGGTGTAAATCCATAGCATACTTTCCATCATAATCTGCTATTCGTTGGTTTAGATTATATTTCTACAGTGATACAGACGATCAACACTAATCATTGATGGAAAACCGGAAGTGTCGGATTAAACACCCTGACTTCGGCTGTAAGTCAGCAGTTGTCGTCTGCCTTCCGCTTTAGTCTTATCGGACTCTTTTGCGCTCGAAGGCTTACTGAAAATAACGTTTTGTTTTTTCTGCATCAACTAGATAATTTATAATGAAATGCCGTCGGACAGATTTTAGCAGTTGCATCTACACATCACTCTTGTTTGTTAACGTGCGCGCCATGTCGGGGCAAAGAACGTGAATTCAATGAAGGAAAGGCGCCGCCTTATTATTGGTAGCTCGCCATGCAGTGCTGCCTCCTGGCTGAGTGAGTTTACGAAGTCAGTCTGGGTGTTACAAAGAGGTGCAGTTCTTATTGTTATAGGTTAAGTAGCGTACGTGGAACTCGGAACTTATTAAATAGATTGGCTAAATAAACATCGTATTTACGGTGGATGTCTAACGCATTTATAGAATTCGATGTCTTTATGACCCCATCACGATTTTGCGATGTAAGTCGCGTATTCCTGAATACTACTTATGCCCCTTAATGTAAAACATTATCACAGTAGTAATAATGTACCTTGACTTTTGAGATTCCAGTTAGGGTTCAGAGTGTCTTGAATCTTTTATAACTGATATCCTACTGGTTTTCTATGAGCACACCATGCCTAAATGAAAGTACAACCTCAAATGTGTGCAGATTGGGTGCGGCCGGATCGTCGACAAGCCATCGAGACACACCAGAGCAGATTTTGCATGTATCAAGTCAAGTCTTAGGTAATTTGGGGGTAGATGAACACCTGATGTTTTTGTCTCTATGTAATATACCAGTTACGCCTGTAAACTAACAATGTGACATTGTTGACCTAACGAAGCTCACATGTGTGATTTTTATCATATTGTCACCCAAGACCAAAGTCTTTAGAGATAAAATAATAAAATTCTTACACCTCGTCATTGTATGCCATGTTCTCGTGATGATGGCAGTAAGAGAACTATGTCATCCTCCCGTTATCCATAGGCCAGTCAACATAGTCTTAACTTAGCTTCTTAGTATTTGGCCCGTGCTTGCTTTAAATAAATGAAAACATGTAAACAATAGGTTGCTTGATGCTGATGTGTGTGTTGGTAAGTAGAGAGACCGGCCCTTTTTATAATGCGTGACGAGGTTTACGTATCACTGGCGTCATAATCAGTTGCGGATTGGCCTTGTGAAATGATACGTAAGTCACCCTCGCCATTTAAGCCACCTACATAACCATCCTTTTGTCGTCAGCATTATCTTAATTGTCATTATCTTCAACTCAACAAAAAATATTTTCATCATCATCATCATCATCATCATCACCATCATCATCATCTTCGTCGTCGACCTAATTATAAAAATGATTGTAGTCATAATTGTCCTCATCAACATCTTGAATCTCATTGTCCTTTCCTTTTCACGCGTCTTTTTTAACATCGTAAATGGATATATTTCCATTTTTTAAAAATTAAATGTTACTCGTGGTATAATTCTAATTATACATTGACCTGCTCTGCTGAGCCAATTTAACGCTGCTCCACTCCAGAAATCCTATATAGGTGATGGCTAAATTTGCAGCACATAGATCACACACTTCAATTGGCTATGTATAGATTTTTATTAACTACCTAACGTATATCAATGACACTCAGACACAGTGGGTGTTAATCTGTTAAGCATTAGGAGTGTTATTAAACAACGTGAATGCGATTACACCTAGCGTTTCCATGCATCATCCCATCCTTTTTGTTTTGATACCACACGATCATTCTTCATAAAGATATATCCACAGGCTAACCAGTTATTTTTTGCTGGCGACGTTGGTCTAATAAATCGTTTATGCCTTTTCTGTATTCACATAATGGCGTGGATACTAACCAGCCAAACACTCTCTTTTATTATCGCTTCGTGCTCAGTATTGCAGCCACTGAACATGGCTTTCTGACACCACTGACCCTACAAACAACAGGGCTTCGTTTAATCACAAAAAAAAACTCACCGATTTAATCAGAAGCTATTACATACTTGTCCCGCAGGGTGGTGTTTTTGTGAGTTTCCATTGTATCAATGCATACTCGGTGATCGATTGTTGTAGGCAAAATCCCTACAACATCTCACGTCTAACATAAACACCAGCAACTGTTAAAGCAGGATAAATAATCCCCGGCCTTCCATAATTCAGGGCCTAATTTGAGAATAGTTGGCAATGAGATGCCCTATTCAGGGGATATGTAACGTGTCGTAGCTGATTGGAAAGTAGAATTACAGGATCATGCAAATTGCGCGCACCTCACAAAGCATAAATGCCACAAGAAGCATAATTCCTTCCGGCTATCGCAGAGGCTCCTATGCTCACTTGACTACGAAGAAAATAAATATATTGAGATAAATCGCAGTGCGTTACGCCTAAGAGATGCTTAGTTACTTAAGTGTCGCATCTGCGATTGCGTAGCTTTGCTGAATGGTGAGATAAGCTCAAGATACATAGATCTAAAATGGAGTACAATATATACTCCTTAACTCATAGCCATACAAAGCCCACCATAGAGTAATGCGTGAATGTGATTAACATTTCGGCATGTCTATTTATGCTTAGGCATGTATTAATTAACTCAGACAAAGAACGAATATAATATTTTTGCTTAGTTAATTGCCGTTTTGATTGTGTTTTCCACAATAACATAAAAAATAAAGGAATTAAAATAAACAAGCATTTGTGCACTGTTGAAGGGTCAGTGAGTTTACAATATCAGGGACGCCTATGACATATTCAGTCACTTATTTGGCAAGAAAGGTGGAGATGAAAAAATAGCTTACGATTGTAAAGCAGATAATCATATCAAAAGCTAATGTCGCCCACTTATTCTTCGATGACTTTGTTATGATCACGAGCTTTTAAAGGCATAATTTCCTATGGGTATAAAAATAATTAAGTGAATTTAACAGAAATTCTTGGAAATATCGATGGATTGGTATGAGAACTACATTATGCACAAAACTTACGCAAAACAACTACTTTTTGGTATTATAATCTGGTGAGACATTCAAGTTATTATGTAAATGACGTAGGTCTTACTAAGTTTTTATTGTGATTTCGTTGCAACGTAATGATGTGTTTTCTACTCAGGTAAGACGCCTCCATGTGAACTATGTTTACTTTTATAAAACAACGTCTTAATATTTTCATTTGGCGTGTTTGTTTATTCACTTCCTCTTCGAGAGCAATTTCATTATTGGCATAGTATAGTCAATCATCGACAATCCAATTTCGGGCTTGATTTAAACTTGTTGGTCCAAGTTTATCGTCAATAACTACAGCTACATAAATGGTCGGCGTGGACGCGTTCAGTTTTGCCTGGAAATAATTCAGTGTGACATACTGATATAAAGTAGTCCTAAAAATATCTCACTACAACCCAGAAGCAAATGTCGAATAACAATCACGAGGTAGAATAAGCTCAATTGTTGGTTTACATGATGGAAGAATGCAATCGTTATTCTCTCTTGCATTATAGGATTGCATGATAAACACATGCTTGCATAGTTACAAATATTCGCAACTAATTTTTGTGCAGGATTTAACAGTGAGAACAACTGTGTCCTGGCCTCTCCAGCGACAATCCGCGAACATACACAATTGCCGTTGGATGAGTTTAGAAAAATATGAAGCGTTATGTTAACGTTGTAAGTAGATTCTTATCCATTACTCTAAACTGGCCTCAATTTGATATTTCTCCCATGACGAGGCTGTATGATCGGTATGAGTCACAGCAGTGATTCCTTGAATTCTTGGCGAAACAGCCATCCAGCTATAAATAACTTTAGCTAGCATGTTTCCCCTATATCTTGAAGCTGATCTATTTGAAGGGCATGCCTAAATCCATGTGTGAGCTGTAGTATCTCCATGGCATGGATTGATCATCCGTTAACAAACTTCTAACATGTTTTAAGCATTGCCAATTTGAACTGGTACCCTTGCTTAATACAGTTGTTGATGTCGGAAAAATAACAACACTGGGACTTGGAGACGTAAAAATTCAGAGAGTCATCAAACCAGTTTTGAATGATCCGAAAAAAACTGACTGTTTGGAAAGCGGGAGGACCTTTATCAACGTCTTGTGATCCCGGGGGGGGGGGGGGGGGGGTGGGGGGCACTTAAGTGTATAGAGGTAGTATATATATGCCGCGCGACGGGGTATGCTTTTTCGGCCTCTCGACTTGTACGACGGGTTTTTTGACCTCATACTTGTACGACGGGGTATGTTTTTCAGCTTCAATCTGTACGACGGGTTATACATTTGCATAGTACCTTGTTTTTGGCCATTTTGACCTTGTACGACGGGTACGGGTTTTCGAGGTCCCGCGGCACACCCCTATCCAGAATAAGGCCAAGTGTCCCCGCCCCCCCGGGCTTGTGATCGGATTACATTGAAAAAAAGACAAGGCGTTATGACTGCAGATAATTGCTAGTAAAGCGCCAATAGTGGGCATAGGACAATATGCTTTTGGTTGAAATACAACATTATCAAATGATAGAGACGCAGCGTGAAGTTCACGAAATGATTTTCAAAACGTTTGTAATGTCTTCGTGACAAAGTCAATGAGACTATCCTACCCGAATGTTTCTAAGTGATTTAAGTATCAATCAGTGGCGTTTGGGCTTCTGCTTCTCCTGGCAATAACCAATATTCCGACCTCAATCATGTAGTCGTGGATTGCACACTGCTTCTATAATGGCCAATGATGAACAAAAGTAGCGTCCTTCGAATAGCCGCTTTCACCCAGCAAGGACTAGTGGATTGCATTGTTTTCAGATATATCGGGCTTCCAATGACACGTAGCGACATACACATGACACTCACAGCACTGTAGAAGCATCCTAGATAGTAGCCTTTACTGGAGCCGCCAGCATAACCAATGTATTCTAGAACATTTAAGCGTTACCATGTATTAGCCACATTTACGCGGTCTTAATGCTTTGTTGTACCTTTCGCAGCAGAGTTGCATTTATATAAAGAAATTTAGCCTTTTTTTAAAGCAGATATCAATCGATAGTAAGTCTTTGATCACAGGACATTTCGCCATTGATCTTCATTACACAGACTGTTACGGTTAACTTCCACAACTAAACTTTGGTTGAATAAATTGCGAAATATGAAAGTCGTATGTACAATATAGCTTCAACATTTCGTATACATTATAAACTATATTAAACCATATCATCGATTGAATGTATCTGGTACCAAATTGCCAATGTATTTGTTCCATACAAATTTCATCACCTTTACGTTATACACAGTCTCCATCTTTTTTGTAAAATATTGAACAATTTTATTATGACATAATCCAAGCTCTAATCCTTTTGATGCATGGTGTTCCAGGTATAAGCATAGTAAATCAGCCTCTCAAAACCGCTTAGGAGGTCATGGCACTGACTGATTAATTCATCTCGCTGGCCATGCAAGCCAATATCTCACACTGAATAATGATGGTTTGAATAAATTACAGACCCAGAACAACTGGCTAGACGGGGCATTGTGCATTAATAAACTGGCAATCTAACCCATACGTTATGGGTGAGCTTGCGTGAAGTCTTGGAATGTTATTACAGCCCATCATCATTGACGGTTTTGCAAGATCCCACAGATTCGTAAGTACCCCTCTATTGCAATATCCATAAGGGATTGTGTTGTACATATGACATGCATCATGACGGTAGTAACCTTTTATGCGTCAATGTAATCGTGTATAAGCCCACAATAAACTGCTGCTGGTCTTCCATCCATGCTTTGCGATTATGAAAGTCGATGTCATGTCCTTTACATATATATGTATGACAGCTTACACAAATCTATCATATTCTGTGGCCACAGGTTCTGTCGCAAGATATCTTTTGCTTCATGTTTGTGTCCAATATATATATACGCTATATATCTGGAAATTGTTCTCTCTTGTTTTTATCTCTTTGGACGGCTCTACCACCCCCAAAAATTGATCTCCAGACGTCTGTTACCACCACATTCCAATTACCCGTTTTAAAAAAGTGACAACATAATTCTAGTTAATGGGGTTCTCAGAGGCATATAATGATTGATGAAAGTGTTTGCTACTGTGTGCGAAAATCTATAGAAACATATCCACATCGTCTTAGCCATTTTCAATGAATGTGTTTATCGTTGGTCTACTTAATTGTTTTATATATTGGGATAAATCATAGTCAATCCTATGCAATGACTGTTTAAAATACCAGCATACATATTACGTAATGGTGCTTAAACGCTATCGTCTAAGTAGTGATGCGTTCAGTACCATCTTCTCTGTGTGCTCTATGCTATATTTCACATACTTTGTATCATTATGACTTAGCTCGTTTACTTTCTGACACAACTTACTCTACAAACTCTTCCTTTAAGCAGTCGTTCAGACTCGCTATTTTTGAGGGACATCTCAGCGCCTCTCATAAATGAAATGTCTACATTTCTATACGCATAATGACCATGACGATGATGTTCCCCGTGTATGATGGTCGTGATGGAAATCAAACAATCTTGCACCCTAGATTAGGGCGACCGTACTCTTTGTTGTTGTTATTTCATTGCAAAATATTGCTAGAGATGGTTTTTGTTAATGGCCGCGGTGAAGAAACAGTAGTAAACATGTGATTGAACACATTGTGTTGGCCGAGTTTTATTTTTCCTCTGATAAATATAATATATGTCATAAAAAAAGAAACGAGCTGCTTGACGGAAATCAAATATATTTAGGTCTGCATCAAGAAGAATATTGTAAAAGCATTAGGTCTATTGTGATGCGTTTATTGATGATTTGTCGTCGTGGAATACACGTTTAAGAACATAGTGTAGGTCAAACACACGTAAATTGGACCAATGTTTGTCTATCACATTAACCTTTCTCTTTAAACGTTTTCAGATCCATTTCAAGTGATGTTAAAACCGCATGTGCCCGACACAGCGTTTGTATTTGTTTTATTAGTCAATTCAATTGTATAGCTTTGTAAGCTTGTTGTTGTGGTCCGACATCTGCTCAGTTGGTTTGTTGGACAGCACCTATATAACAAGATCCTACACAAATAACATGCCTTGGTCTATACAGCACTCGTATCAATGAGATAAAACAAGCCTTCCTTGACGAGCACCAGTTGTTCACACAGGATGAATATGTCCACCTGTACATGATTCAGGGCTTAATGTGACAATTATCCGTAATCAGGGCGGCTCGTTGACGTTATTTTGTGATGCACAATTCGGGGGATATGGATCATTATGGATCATTGTGAAATATATAAAGAGATGTATCTGTACTTGCAGCTCTCCAAGGTAGATTTAATTGTTACAATTGTTCGGGAGTTACAATATATATCGATCAAGGCTCTGTCAAATTCATTACCTTAAATGAGAAAAAATAAATAAATAACCTGCTCTCCTGGACCATCTGTACGTCTATAAAACATATCTATTAGTGATGGTAATGCACAATTCACATTTGTCGCCGGCGTACCCTAGCACGGCATTTAAATCAATGTAAATAATGCAGCTTGTTTACTATCGATAAACACAACTAGCATATATTAAGAAAAATTATATTAGAACAAATACATTAAGCTTTTGTAGGCGACTGAAGCTTTTACTGAGCCTTTAAATGGTCCCTGCACCATGTATAACGTCACTTTTGTGTAGATGTAGCACCTTCCAGGATCCACACTGCGATCTTTATTGCATGCTTAGCATTTCACCATGCCATAAGAACTCTATCTGTATAGGCCATCCGCTGTTATTCATGCATTACCTTAGGCCAAACGTAGGGAGCAAAACTTCTCTATTGAATGAGTAGGTTTATGCCTTTATATTGCATCAGCTTTGATGCTTAGTTGGAGGTTGCTTTTATGACTGGAATAGAGCTGATATCCTGCCATGTGATGTGCTAGCAGGGGTTCCGGGAGCCCTCGGGCGTTGACTTATCCAATATTTGTACCCAAGGAGCATTATATATGATTAACGTAGCAAGTTGCCAAGGGGACTTGGGTGGAACTGAATAACTGGCGTACTATTCTAAACTGCCGATTGATTGGTTTACACGCAATGAACAAACAATATCGTTATTTCATGCGTGCTGACGTTTTAACCAAAGCGTACACATTTTGCCATAAAAGTTCCTCGACATACATATTGACAGCAACATTAATGTTTAATACTATGCATCTACTAAGGGTACATTATGTCAAATATTGCACACATTGTGTCAATAATAGATAATATTTTATTTTTGGGCACCAATAAATCTCCGAACTACAGGGCCTTAATTAAGCGCAAACAAACTCCCCAGTTAAATCAGTGTTCATAAGATGTTCATTGCAGCCGATTTAGTATCGGAATCACGTTTGATGTCGGTGCTGGGTTAAAGGGGGAATCGCCGGTGGAAAATCCCAGCTTATCTGATAATATACATTGATTAAAATGCAGACGCCCAAACCTACGTCCTAAAATTACCACCAGCGCATCATCATCATCTTCAAGCGTTATTCAAAGCTTCTGCCTTCAATGCTATACAGTTACTGTACAGAACCTGGTAAATGTGTGTTGCGTTCCTCATAACCTCCAAAATGTACAATTGTTAAAAACTCTTCTGAATGATTTCACCAATAAATATTGGTATTAACCGCATTTTCATGTAATTCCTTTGTCTAAAACTTAAATGCAATGATTGACACTGAATAATCTATAACATCACTAATAGGTTTATTCAAGTGTTTAATAATTGGGTTGTTATGCGAGAAAAAACTAAACATGCAGCTTTAACATAGTTCGCATTAAATCAAAATAAAGTTCAGTATGCTGAGGCAGTTTATCATTGTAGCTGACGTTTAGCTGACGTTGGCTACAAAAAGATAATATTTTGTTACTTAATCATCGTAGTAACGTGTCTTTCGATAAGGTGTACAGGCTACAGGAATTCACAGCATGAGGGATAGTTTAGTTGATCAGAGGCATTCATCCATTATTCTAAAAGGTCGTCCGTCACAATGATCTCACTATATTATACAACTGCTCAATGTACGCATAAAGCATAACCCTGATAGAATCACCTGCTTTTATGGAGCTGTCGCTTTGGATATTGGCAAAGGATTGAGTTTTATAGACAATGTATAGACCTTCTGTCAAGTTCACTGTTAAAAGCACAGTCGGACTTCCTTAAGCGTTGGTCTTCGAAATATTCCTTAATTACTCTATTGGCCATACATTTTTACCATAGAAATCCACCTAGAATTTACAGACGGAACCGGAAATGCCAACTGGAACTGGGAAACTTTCATAGCTGCTTATTGACTGCTTAACCATCCATGCTACCTTATCGAAACCACATGCTCGAACATTTGCATATATTATATTCCATAGGATGGTTTATTTGAAACTCTTTATAACTTTGTGGGATTGAAAGTTGATAATTGTTTAAAATTAGACTTAGGCTGTAATTGTCACTTATATGAACTTGGGATTGGATATCAAAACACCCGATAAGATAAAAGTAATGTTACGAAAACTGAACTCGCTAGGGGGCATTCCAAGGGTTTTGTGCTGCTTTGATGGAATTGCTTTACTGATTGTACGTGAAGCTTGCGCTCTAAGCGATTGATGGACTATGGATGATGTTGTGTTGGTTGGAACCATAGTGCAGTTTAATGCTGGGCTGTTCATAGTTTTCCGAATTATTTTTGTGCCTTATTATGGTAACTGTCACCAGTAGCCATGTCACTTTATAACCAGTTTGTTAGAACACGGGATCATATTAAGACATGTTTACGAGAAAGCTTTGTTTGAAATACTCCTGTTATGGTATTCCAATTGTTTAATATATTACAATTGTCATGGAAGAATATTTATTTGGCGAATCAATATGTTCCTGTCAATCCATTGTTAATAACAAGCTTGTTTCAGTTTATTGTTGGCAGTATGTTTGTGCCAACTGCTGAGGCAGATTGTTATCTACCAATAACTGTTGGTAGTGCCCCGGCATTTAAATCACTCTCTTTCTCAGATAATCTTCATTTTACTGTAAAATACAAATATCTGATAGGATTAAAAAATTGCATTACTGTTTTTATCGAATTGATCATCTTGCAGTGCGAACCTTCAGCATATCGATTAACTCTGCCCATATTGCATTGATTATGGTTAATCATGGTTAATTGGATAGAGTAGAAGCGTGTAATTTGCTTAAATGGCTGCATGAGTTCTGTTGTGCCTGGTAGTTACACAGCGTGACTTACATGCCTTGTTGAGGGCTTACAAATACATCACTACATGTCAGAAGCACATATCAAAACATAATTAGACATCATTAGCCCGTTCTGGATTGCATGGTAGTGACTAGCGTTGGCCTACAGTCATGACGAAAGCTTTTACATACTCCACTAAATGTCAGAAGTACAAATCAGAACATTTTCAAGCCTCGCTAGTGCTTTGTATCAAAAAACAATTGTCATTAACCATTGTATCTCTAGAACGTAAAATAAACGCATGCACGAATGTGCGCATATTCGTTGATTAATTCGTGAATTACCGGTGATTCAACAATAATATGAACATAACGCAACGTTTTAAGTATTACGTTGTTACCTGCAAAAAAAGTAGTCTCGACTAGCTGAATATTGTTTAATTGATTTTAAAATATTTACAATTAAACGTCGTGAACTTGAGACTGGATGATTTAAGTTTAACATTGGTATGATGGAGACCAAACGAGCTCATTTAGACTAAGAAATTCGCCTTCTCAAAGTCAATCGATTAATGGAATGACTTTTCTTACAAAGATGCAATTCATCTTAGATATTGACGCAACTATGTTGTCAGATTGTATTGCACCTTCTGTGTAAGTTGTTAAAAATAATACCCTCTTCTGTCTTACACAATTAGCCACCCTTAGACAGCAAGGACTTTTATTGCATTGGTTGTCAGATATGCAGGTCTCCCAACAACGAGCCTCATGTACAAACGTACAACTACCGAACCTGATTCTGCAGAACATATAACGACCAAGTCCACGGTATTACAACAGACATCACGCGACAGACAGACTCTCATGACAGACTCTCATGAGCAATTACTATGCGGTCTTGATCCCCTGTTTGTTTCATCACGGAGAGAGAATGTGTCTGCTTAGTTTTAGTCACATATTGGAATCAGGCCTTTATTGCGGATGGTGGTAAGCAAAGTATCCGTTTACGACCGGATGCTTTTACAAGAATGCACAGCACGCAAAATGTTACAATTATTCTCTAGAAGTAACACATACCAGACAATGGCGGTCATGCAAGACATATAAATTAGTAGATATATACCTACGCTGAATTGGCCGACTACTTTGTTGTGGGCATTGATAATGGACTTGGGTCCGTCTCCTGCATAAAGCAGACTGACATATCAAATAACATATGTTTGTCATAGTTATTGTCAGTGTTACTTATTTCATTACCTATATTCCACTGCTTCGCAACTGTTCTTTAACATCAGTGCATTCATAAAACGTTAATGTAGTATAGTTCGCAACTGAGAACATTACGCCGAAACTAGTAAAATCAGACCTTCCACGACCTTTATGATGTTACTTGTGGCTACCTTTGTTATACGTCACATTTGATGCGATCTATATTTCGCAGTTACGCCATTGCACTTTCATGCTTATTGTACGGTAGCCAATATAAAGCCAGTAATTACGCAACACAGCCGAATAGCAAGCGCATTGTGGCTCTCAATCCAGCAAATCTTTCGTTTGCTGTTTCAATTAAAACCAATTATTAGTAAAATGATAGAAGCTACCCGCTTCTTTATTTTAGTTTTCAGTCTTCCTAAGTAGTTTATGCCAAACACAGAAATTGCTTTTGCAGGAACTTATGTTATGGTATGGCGTGAATTTTAATGGAGAAATCTAACATTTCTTGAGCTCTCGATTAACCGTTAGTTTACATGAGCGCACAGCGATAATCAATAGGGCGAGGAAAATACAACATAAATAGTGCAGATAATGTCACCTAGCTACCAATTGGCATTGTCCAGGTTGTTTTTATTTTTATTTTATTTTTGTCTCGCGAGGGCTACATGTTGCATGTCGGCTTGGTTATAATTTCCAATTTGGGTAAGCTATGTTGTTTACATCATGCTTTTGTAAATATTACTGACACAATTTAGCTGTTGTTCTCCAATCCATTGTAGATTTGCTAAATGGAAGAGTAATGTATGGTAAATGTACACACGCCAGATACCGATGTGCTGGCGTAGTGTTGAAATGTGCATATGTTCGCTGTAGATGCCATAGGGCTGTCTCATTATTATTCTAAATGGCTAAACATTTGCAGAGTGACCGCTGTTGACTTTCCTCGGTATCAGCACACGGTGAATAAGTGCACAAGCTTTTCCCTGATTCAGTTTCAACGAGAGGATGAGCAGACATTACTATATAAGTACAGCTACGCATGCATACAGCTGTGACAAGCAAATAATACCCAGCATTAGCACGTGTAAGATAAATAGACCCGGCAATTGACAAGTAAATTCTACTGTCACATATTGCGATGGACTGCACATGAGTCAATATGCTGATAGGATGATTCCAATGTCACTCAGATATATGAAAAGATGATCGTTGTCATCATCATCATCATCATCATAATCATCATTATCATCATCATCATCATCATCATCATCATCATCATCATCATCATCATCATCATCATCATCATCATCATCATCATCATCATCATCATCATCACCCTCATCGCAACCAGCCTAATCATCAGCATCGTCATAGTTGTCGATTTGCTCTTCTTGCTTACCATCGTTATCATTATTGCCATCATCATCATTGTTATCATCATCGACAGGAACATTACGGAAATATTCAACTAACTATGCATTTGTCGCCCATTTATCTGATCTCAAATTACATTATTGATAAATCTCCATAGGTGGCTGCGTTGTTCATTCACATAAGGTAAATTACCAAACTTGCTTCCCCGGAACACCACAACGTACGCGATCATTTTTTCACAAATATTTTGATACATTCTATGAATATCTAAAACCCTATTCACAGTCAAGCGTCTTATCTGAAGCGTTGTGGTAAGGTGTTTGTTTATTTGAATAAATTAATGGAGTAAAACCCTGAAAACCCTTGGAAGTTGAATCTTCGAAAATTCATCAAGTGTCTTGCAGAATTTACACACTGTTATCTTAGGGAGTCTAAGACGGAAGTGGAAATTCTTTATGCACCGGGAGACATTATAGGCGGCCCATCATACTAGTGATACCACCTTATCACAGCCATGTGACCCCATATCGAGCCAGTCTCCCGGGAGGCCCTACATAGACAAACAAGACGTCAAGACATAGTGTGATTAACCGTTCTCACATCGGTGTCATTTATGTAGAAACTCCCTGGGCCACATGCCATTTTGAAACATTCACCATAACCTCACAACACTGCTAATTCTTCTGTGGCAGAACATGACAAGGGAGAACACACAGTAACTCACAAGGGCAGCGTTTACAGCAGACATACCCCGCCTAAAGCCTAATCCCCTCATGATGTTTGTTTCTGTAGTGTCTTCAATACCATACAAAGCTCAAACAATAACCATGCAGTCTTCGTCCTGTGTGGTAATCGATCAGCACTGACGTTTTGCGAGTTACCAGCTGTTTGGTAGCGCTGTTGTTATTTCTTAATACAAGTAATCTGCATCTTGTTTTTGTGCGTTCTTTTAATTTTATTTCCAGGTCTATAGGTTATGATGCATATAACAAAATTCATTAGCATTTGGAGCATCTATCAATGTCAATTCGGGCAAGTGGGTTTTAGATACGGACTGGGCTGGTGAAATCCGCCTAGAGTCCGTTAGTTCCAAGAGAACATGGCATCGGAAAAGTGAAATGCGATAAGTGTTAACAAGAAAGGTCTCTGTCCCAAGTCATATTTAGCATTTTATTTATGACATCTCTATTACAAGTTGGGGCGTAGCAATTATAATCGATTTATGTTAATTGAACTTGTAAATAAGGCATACGAATGGACAACTATGACGGATGATAATACGTTTTGTGGAGCAGCAACCTTTCTAATTCGATTACCCTGTGCCCCTCGTATATTACATTTACACTAACTAACCAGCGTCTTAGTATAGATATAACTGCAATAGATGATGAATGCATTTTAGTAAGTCAAGGCAATACGGCCATGGGACCAATAAAGCGACGTTTTCAACTTCATCATTGTCACCTTCAAAATGTTAACCGTTGATATTGAATCATCCATAAATTCGACCGATGAAGTTTATTGTTGGACACCGAGCCCCTGCAACAATGAGTGTCTATCGTTCTGGCATTGGTTTTTGTCAGAATGAATGTGGATTTAAAACCTTGCTTGAGGCAGTCTGCACCGAGTAGGTGACGAAAACAGGATTGCGATGTTCCGAGGGGGCAATGTACAAACGTTGAATCGCTAGCTCAATTATAGATTTAGTAAAATAGTAATGCTAGAAAAACACCCTAACATAAGCATTTTTGTTGTTCGGGGCATGATTCGACCAAGTGTAGATATAGATTTTTCAGTAGGATTCAGGGAAAATGGATAATGACGGAAGTTTTGGGACTAAAAGAGTTAATGAGGTTTAATGTGCGTACCTTTGTAGGCGTAGTGCCACAGAAAAACGACACTGCTTTTAATCTACCTTGTGGACCGACTAATGGCCTTACTTGAAAGGGAATATATTGATTTGTTACGCCATGGATCAAATAGATGCGTAGTTATTTGTGATAGAATAATAGTTTGTTCTGGCACCTTGATACGTAAAGCAATAAAAGACCAATTCTGCTCCACCAACCGCGAACAATGCATGCATTTTAATATCCGCTTGGCTGAAACATTCTGCTGAAGATTTTATGAAATTCATAAATCTCTGACAACATTAATGGGGTTTAATATTTAGTCGAAAATATCAAGGATTCTTTCGCCAAAGTGCCCCGTTGATGGTTTTGTCAGCCCAAACGGCGGCGCTGATCATTGCTTTTCATCTTTCACCTAGTGTTGACATAAAAAACAATGTTATTTTGTTCATCATCATCATCATCATCATCATCATCATCATCATCATCATCATCATCATCATCATCATCATCATCATCATCATCATCATCATCATCATCATCATCATCATCATCATCATCATCATCATCATCATATATACATATATTACATAAATATAAATATGTTTACGCACATATATATATACATACATATGTTTATATATTGATATATATATATATATATATATATATATTTATATCTATTTATGCAAAAACATATGTATTTACAAAAAGTATTATTGATATTATATATATATATATATATATATATATATATATATATATATATATATATATATATATATATATATATATATATATATATATATATATTTAATTTTAAGCATTTATACTATTATAATATAACAATGGCATTATAAGGTTCTAAGCAAATCATCTTCGACCAAAAACTGTTAAACTAGCGTTTGGTGAAGTTTAAT
Organism: Urechis unicinctus; assembly: GCA_034190875.2. Lineage (NCBI taxonomy): Eukaryota > Metazoa > Annelida > Polychaeta > Xenopneusta > Urechidae > Urechis > Urechis unicinctus. The sequence goes on along the minus strand of CM067356.1, from coordinate 53,481,634 downwards.
CACATTCGGCAAATACATTTTTCTAAGTAGAATTAGAGAATAACAGGTATCGTGATTGATTTGGATGGTCATGTGTTCGGAATATGATGCCGTGTGTGATCAAGCATCAATACAATATGGTTGAAATCAACTTCTGTCAATATCAATCATACTTGATGTATTTCGTAAAACACCAGAACACGCCAGCTAAATCAAGTATACGAGACAAAAGTGCGAGTATGAATGGTCGATTTATTGTCAGTATTTAATCAATATCATATTGTTCATTGAATAAATTTTGTTTTGGGAGCTAAGAGCAATATAGACAAAGAGCAAAACTAAATGGATTAAACTTGGACGACATTGGTAAAATACACTGAATCAATAAATGCTCCTCATAAAACAGCTCTGCAATGGCTTTCGTTAGCTTGAGTGCGGTGTTAAGCAGGGCGTGTGGCAGATAGCAGCATCGTCAGACGCATATTCGGATAATGTGAAAGGTATTCGTGGCAAACTGTAATATCATGTCAAACACAAGTATTTATTGTAACGACTGTGATATATTACACGTGTGGCTTTATTTTCACTGACAAAATAAATAAAATATCCGCTTAGTGGTACATATATTGCTTATCACTCACGAAAATAAGTACAAGCAGGTAATAATTTGGTTATCTTTGATCTATATGGAGCCATTAAATAATTATCCACCATAAAATTTTGACTTGTTTTGGCAATACCATGTAATCCGGTTAAATTGATCTTTAAATTGCGTGACAACAGGTTCCTGAGCAAACCCTCATACGTACAAAGGTACAATATCAGTGTCTTAGGTTGTTTTTTGGCCATATCCATCGTTGGAGTAGCTATCATTATCATCACCACAATCGTGATGAAAATCTTGATCCTAATCTTCATCATTATTATATTTCTCATTAACGTCATCAACATCCATATTATCATCATCGTGATTATCAACATTATCTTCGTCGTAGTCATTATCATCATCATCATCATCATCATCATCATCATCAACATCATCATCATCATCAACAATATCATCATCAACGTCATCATTATCATCATCATTATCATAATCATTATCATCATCGTCGCTTTAATCATCTCCCTTATGACCACCATATCTACATGATCTATAAAGTCTTAAAACGTCTTTAAAGTCTTCAACTCCGTTATCTGCTTCTTATTTATCGTCAAAGTCATCATGTAGGTCGCCATCTTCATCATCATCGATGCCAACAATAGGAGCAAAACATCTTGACATCCGAATAAGACGCTATTCTACCCTATTTATGTATGGTCATCTCACATCCTGCGATTCTTACTCGGAGTATGAATTCAATTATAGATTATCCTGCTCATCTGTTCCTTTGTCCATTCAAACATACATAGCTATTAGTAGTAGTTTTGTTTGAAGCATATTAGTCACCGACTTACGGCAGCATTCGTTCACTAAGATTTTGTTTTAAGTTAGTTTCAATCCTTAGGCTTATTTACTAACTGAGCATGCAGTTGTTATGGTAGAAATACGTTGCAGATACTTGAACTAAAGAACGTCGGCGCCGTCTTTTAATCGAGTTATGCAAGCCTTATTAGGCTTTTACATAGTCATCGTTACATCGTTACAGTGGATAGCGTTTTCATGCATCCACCCAGTGACCTGAATGTTAAATATCACAGGATCTCATGCCATTGCAATATCCTCTTTGGTTCTCCGTCGCCATTAATTCTTCATACATTACAATAAAGCTCGACTGTTACCAAACAAAACTCCATGAATGAACCAGTGAATCATCGTAGTCTTCATATTGGACTACAAAGTGTGACGTCACCTCGCTGATGACCATCTATACTGGCTCTTGTACACCTTTTCTCTGTAGCATTCTAGTCATGTCTAGGAGGCCATATCTCGGTGACTGCTTAAAGGATAGTCAATGATAGTCATGAGCACGTTAAGGCATCAACAGGAGTTGTTTTATGGGGCTATATTTCAATTATTCAACTCAGACATTCAGCATCAGGGTACATCATATCAAGTGCGCCCATCATATATACTCTTTGTTACAAGATACCGTCAAATGCAAGAAAAATGAAAAAAAAGAGCTTACCCATTACATAACAAGGTTTTACCAAAAGACTTGAGACAATTTAAAGTGGGGTTGCATTCGACTCAATCAGTTTTAACAATAATCACAAACTAACAAGTACAGCAGGTAAGAGCAGAATTATTATTCCAAAATTGCCTTGTCAATGGGAGGATCATCCTGCTAAATAAGCTATTGTGAAACAAAATAACATATTTCCATCAATATGATGGTATAGGTAAGTATGGAAGTTATTGCTTGAAATGCTGAGGCTGTTGGAACACTAACCAAATACCAGGAAAAAGTATATCCAGTGTAAAAGAAGAAATAATGCTAATTGTTCAATTAAACCTATTGTTTCGGGGTAGGTTATGACAGATATTCATCATGCCAGAATAGCGTGCGTTAGAGCATCACTCTTCTCATCTTGATGAAGCAATCAATAATCCTGTCTCCATTTTAACAACTTGACAATGCGTGTTTGGTTAGTGTTCGACTCATTACAATGTAGTCCGATTGCGTTTTATTGCATCACGCTGACATAAGTACCAACTTCCACACTTGGTTGGTGAATTTCTAAAAACTGCAACCCTTTGTCTGACATTAAATTTATATCAATGGTTGAGGAGCAATCACTGCCACCCTTCATAACAACAAGTAAATATGCAAGCACAATCAGGAATATAACCACTGATTTAACTACAGACACAATAACAAACAAAACCCAAACAAGACCCTTCGAAGCAATAACGCGTATAACCAGAAGAAAAGAAAACCACACGAAACCAGCACGAAAACCACAACCAAAGTCCGTTCCTAGAACGCAAATTTCGCAGTTCGTTTAAGTCATTCACTATAACAATTAAATCTCCGCAAATTATATATAATACTATGACAGTAGATGTTTTTGTTTGCATGATGACTATGGTTTAACATTGTGAAACATAGAAAAAGACAGCACTGGCATGTCAAGCAGTTGTGAGCAGTAGTCAGCTGTTAGTATCCATGTGTCAATTCTCTTTGGAGACCTATTGCACGCCAGTTTGCTTCAGAGCGCTTCTCGGTAAACAAACCTATCAAATATTTGTGACACCCTGTAACTATTTGTTCATAATGCTAGCAAATTGCTTGAAAGTGGAATTGTGTAAAGTGCAGATGTCAGCAATGTAATCCGTGATGATTTTGAGTGTCCTCGATATCAATGTGTGTATAATCATGTTGGCTGTTTGATGATTCAATAGAACGACATATTGCGTCCGTGACACATACCATAACTCTTAAAGCAGACAGTGGTGTCAAACAAACACACAAGCGATTGTTGACGCAGGCAAAATAGTTCCAGCTGTCTATTACTCAGGGCCTAAGGTGAGAATATTCGGCAATGATAAGTCGATGGGGCCAATAGCTACAGGGACCTACTATTCATGCGCACCCCGCAAAGCATGAGTGCCCCCTTCCCCCAAACTATATTGATTTGGTTTAATAGTAATGCCTTCGAGCATTACTCCCGCAGTGACCTTTATAATGGTGTTATAGTGAAGAGAATATATTGTTATGATTTTAAACGTCTTTGGCCTTATCGATTCATTGCAGTTTGATTGTTGTACCGGCGATGAAGTTATTTAACTGATTGGCGCCCTGATGAGTTAGCTGATGGCACACTCTATATCACCGGGCAATATATATCCCCTACAGCATTTTCATAAAAATGTCCGTCGTTTGTGCTTGCTATAAGGGAGCAACTATTGTTATTCGCCATAGCAAATATTGTCATCACAACACACCACATCAAGCATTAGCTCTAACTAATATGGAAATATCCGATCATTTGTTTCTCTTTCATTACGTCTGTAATCACTTGCACGTTCGCCACAACGTTGGCTTAGCACAAGCTATATTTCTGTGTCCATTGGAACCTTCATTTTGTCCGGACACGGCCGTATATATAACACGAATTCACTGATGAATTAACTAAATTTTTCTGTAATGCTTTGATATAGCTCCATACCAAGGGCCACCAATGATTAGTTTGGCAGGAAAGGGGGAGGAGGTCCTTGGTAATCAAACAGACAAAGAGATACGGTATCTACTGCTATTGTCGTGTAGGCCATCATTATGGTCGCAGGGGAATTCCGTGGCACCAGACCTTTACCCCTGATGCTGCCTTCACGCAGCTTCCACTATACGTGATACAACCATTATTATTATAGTCCATGGAACGTCTTACTCTTATGGTGGCCTTACTGTCAAGGCAATATATTGATTAGCCCTACAAGACGTCTGAGTAGACGTCTTACTCTGTTTGCAAACGACGCAGGGTTATAAATTTTGAGATCGATTCAGACAACTACCAAACACCAAACATACCCAAGTGCCGTGGTTGTAGAATGCAATGATGTTCGTGGACAATTTTATCCCTTTGTGGCGGGGTATTTCATCCATGGTAATAAGTTATATTTCGATAAATTTGGAAGCGGTAAAAAGACTGAAACATAGCACCATGTTTGTTTCAAGTTCCAAGCCACGTACATCGCGCATTCTCAGAATGACGTGACCCATCGACGACTATTGCTTCCTGTGTCTGAACTCGATAAGATACAGCAGATTGTATTCAAAGTGCGTCAACGTGCTTTTCAAGCTTAGCAGGGAGGCAATGCGGGAAATCACGGGTAATCACGCGACCAAATATTTTCCAAATTGGCGGTCATCGCATCGCGACTTTTCGGAAATGATATAGAGAAGGCATTTCGTAAAGAACAGCATTGATCGGGGGTAAGCATTTTGGTGCGCTGTGACTTATTTTTGTACAGGCCTTTGATATATGTTGTTTTCTAGAAGCGTAACCCAGCACTTTAGTCAAACGCATGTTTTAATGTGCGCCCAAAATGTCGGAGCACAACGGTATATTTATATTACCGTTCGACCGGAGCTATATATTGATATACTTTTCTTGCACCGCCTAACGCTATTTATGAGTATAATAGTGCAGATGAACGTTATTAGGTTCACAACATTGTGTGAGGGACGATATGGTGAGGTCCGTTATGTCGAGAGAATGATAACTGAGCTTCAATTGGAAATTAGAAAATCTCATTGACAGAACAATTGTTCACTGCTTCTTGCCGATGGATTCGTAAGTTTCTTATAAGAAAAACAGACTAACTAATTGTCATGTAGCGACTTTATATATTTGATTAACGAGCCCCAAACCACCTCGTGTGCAACGTACTATATTGACTTATGGTCTACTCTGTTGCACTAAAGAGGTATATATCATTGCAATAGGCAAACATCTCACATACGCCGTTGTGATAACAATGTGTGACATGACTTATTACAGCCAACTTGACAGGGTAAGGGAGGGCGGCAATCGTCGTATAACTGACTACTGGTTATCAGAATTATAATTTATCGCCTTGTTGAATATATGTAAGTGGTTGTTTTTTGCAGATAATGTATTTTAGAATACTAAAGATTTGTCAGAACATACACAAATATAGGAATACAACCTTGGTTCCTGTAGGTTTGGTGCTTCGTTGGTCACGCCCTACAGTCATTGTTCTGTCACATATTGCCTGGGACCGCAGGGGATCAACGTGAAGCTGGTAAGTGTAACATACCATCATCATCAACCCGCTAGACTATTTTACATATCATATGACCTATTGTCAAATAATAATATCTCCGAAGACCATCATTAGTAATATTCTTTCCGTACATTGCAACCACGCGCTATTCCCTTGATTGAATCATGCTCCTCTATGTTGCAGCAGCTTTGTTTTAAGAGTAAGGGGTCGTTGTTATTTTTAAAATAGAATAGACATCGTCTCCTGTGATGCGTAAGCAGCAGTTTGGGGCGCCCTCGTTGAAACCTCAAATATTGACAATATATCCGCCTATATCTGCCAATCTTTTTGTGTAATCAAGCAATCAAGGATATAAAAGTAGGCTGTTAGCCCTACATAAGCCAAGTTGTGATTTGTTTGTGTATTTCCAATAGATATCGAAACAATTTTATTCCATCGTTCTATTGGGGACATTTTATTTTACCTCGTCGAATATTTTACGGTAGAAGTTTTTGATCGAAATCAATTGCAATTTGACGGCCACAAAAGCCACCGAGGTATACACACGGGTATAGCAGAATAAGATGATTTACCTAAATGGAAACTCGTATGCTCGTGGATATGATAATTACTATAATTTAACCAAGTTTTTAATATATGACTGTATCGGGCTGCTCCATATGTATACCCAGGGAGCGCCTTCATGTCACTTGCATTTTAATATTCATTCGTCATGATTAACAGCAAAGCGTGGTTAATACGTTAAATCAGTGAACGATTGCTCTCATATTACAAAAGCTATGGTGAGTGGTTAAGGGTGCTTTTAGGAATTAACGGCACACCAATACTAATACAGTAGAATTTAGTTGTCAATTGCCACACGCCCAGGTGCGTTTAAGAATGGAATTGGGCTCACGGGTTCAGTATCAAACAGCTAAACAAATTTGAATCTGAACACATGTCTATCTTTGTAATTATCAAAATTCCGAATAACGCCATTCTCTGTCCACATTTGCATACACCCATTATAAACCTAGGACCTATTTTCAATAACGCCGCAAATTTGATCAGTCGTTATACCCAGCAGTATACATATCTTAAGAATGTCGTCAATTGTCATCAAATAATTCACATTAATCACATTTAGGAGTTGTTTCCGCAGAATGCAGATACGAGGTTATATATATATATATATAGCCCTATTGCAATACAATCGAGAAAGATAATACAGTACTTAGCGTAAGCCGGAAGACTGTATATCACCAATGATCGCGTTTATTATCTCTCTAGCGGTCATCTGTGCAACAGGTAGCAAGCTGGGTCAGTTTTAAAGGATGATCAGATATGTCATATTGTATTTTTGTAGGTGATAGTTAATGATTTAGCAATTCATATAGACACAATAAAGGATTCAATGCTGTTGCTATTAGTGATGAACCATTTATCTACTCAGGACATGTCTGCCATCCTTTACCAACTGTCCTGGACAAATAGGAGTGCTGCTGCTGCTAGAATAAATACTCTATATATTGTCTTTCGCCATGTAACCTATATTCTACGAACCATAGTTGGTTAACAGCCATTTTCTCAAACTAAAATTACTGCGGTATTTTGTCACTTGAACATGTTTGCATTACTTTGTACGCTTTGATTAGCTTTTGCAATGGTTTATTAGTAGTTTTTCATCAATTAATGCGCGTGGTCTACAACCGGTTACAAGTAGCCAATGTAGGACATGGCATCTGGAATGCAATATATGTCATTGGTCCTCCATATAGAAGCATTACAATCGTAAAGAGGTAAGTGTTGGCTAGACTAAGGTGTGCTAATAAATTTTGTGAGGTCCTGGACATGGGCTGCGGCAAATGAATTGTAGATCGATAATTGTGTCCATTTAATACGCTCAATTTGATGTCAATACAAACTTTTGCAAGCGTGGTTAATGGAAAGCCGGGGCTATTTACCTTGCACTCATTGATGCTGGGTATTATTTGCTTGACATAGATCTCTGCATGCGTCGCTGTACTAATGTTATGATAACTGCTCCGCTTCGCGTTAATATTGAATCAACCAAAAGCAGGCGCCTTATTCACTGTGTGTTGATATCGAGAACATCAACAGCGGACGCTCGGCAAATGTATAGCCAAGTAGAATGATAATGAGACAGCCCAGCAATGAAGTGAACTCAGGTTCCAACCAACACAACATCATCCATTGTCAACCAATCACCTGGACCGCTAGCTTCACGTGCAATCAGTAAACCAATTCCACCAAAGCAGCACAAAACCCTTGGAATGCCCCCTAGCGAGTTTAACTTTCTTACCATTACTTTTATCTAATCGGGTGCTTTGATATCCAATCCCATGTTCATATTAGTTACCATTGCAGCCTCAGTCGAATATTAAACAATTATCAAATTTCCATCTCACAAAGGTATATAGAGTTTCAAATAAACCATCCGACGGAATATGATATATGTAAATGTTCGAGCATGTGGTTTTGATAAGGTAGCATGGCTAGTTAAGCAGTCAATAAGCAGCTAAGAAAGTTTCCCCGGTCCAGTTGGCATTTCCGGTACCGTCTGTAAATTCTAGATGGATTTCTATGGTAAAAGTGTATGAAGCCAATAGAGTAATTTAGGAATATTTCGAAGACCAACGCCTAAGGACGTCCGACTGTGCTATTAACAGTGAACTTACAGGAAGGTCTATATATTGTCCTTTACACTCAGTCCTTTTCATAATGAGTTTATGATGACGGTCCACCTTTGAGAATAAGATTATGAGATGAATGCCTCTGATAAACTAAAACATACCTTACACAGTGAATCCCTGTAGCCTCTATGTCTAATGGGAAGACGCGGTACCATGGTGATAAAGAAACAAAATATAATCGTTGTATGTCAACTAAATATCATCTACAACGTGTAACTGCCTAAGCATGCCGAACTTTATTTTCCTTGCATGCGAACTGTGTTAAAGCTGCATATTCAATTTGTTCTAGCAGAAGAACCCAATTATTACTTAATGGATTGGTGATGGTGTAGATCATCCAGTGTCATCAATTGCAGGTGTTTTTCAGACAGAAGAATTGCACAAAAATGAGATTAATACCAATATTGATTGATGAAATCATTTGACAATAGTTTGGATTGGAAGGTTTTGTATCTTTAGTTGACCAGTGTAAGTTTTAAATCGGGGTGCTGTCGCTATCAGATTAGCAGCACGTGGAATGCAACCCGTCCCAATATGCGATAGCGCCAGCTCGTCATCCATTGTTATAGGATCTAGCATGGGGAACTAAATCTTTAAGCCATCAGCTAACCTCATTGTCAATACATCCACCACAGAGATATACATGCTATACAGGCGTACCAATATAGTCTTTTTGTAATTCCGAAATCCAGACAAGAATGATAATTGGTAGCCACCCTCATCACCGACAATTCTCACATTAAGCCCTGTATTATTTAAAGCCTTAAGTATTTATCTTGCGTCAACAACTGGTGTTGGTTTGTTTGATAAAGCTGCCGTAGGAGGTGACACGTACGCCACCGGCACAGCGCCGTGAAAAGCTCGCAGTGTTAAAGCTGACTGATATCCGCCATATCGGTGTCTACCTCACACAACTCCACTATTTAGTTCATCTGCTAACCATAGTAAATAATCAAATGACGTATGTCAAGAATATGCTTTAGATAACCTTACCTACGATAGGAGCGAGATGAAATGTAGCCACAGATGATTGCAATAAACAACAACATTAAACAGATTACAGCTATCCTTAGCGAAATGTTTGGCATCCTAGAATACAGAAGACTAAAGCAAGATGAAGAATACTATTTCTGATGTCATCTTCGTTCAAAAGATCTATTCCGGTAGTGATTTTGCTGGTAGAAATATTGACCGCGAGTTGGGTTTGCCTTTAAAAGGTTTTAAAGGCAAATCTTCAGCTGTGAATACGTAGAATAACGCATTCACTATAGGTTTATATGCCTCATTCAAAATGGGATCACAACATATTTGAAGGTGGCGTAATCGATGCTCGTAACATTGTTTTATCTCTTTGCAGTGAGTGCTGCATAGACCTAGGCATGTTATTTGTGTAGGGTCGTGGTGGGTTCTGGCATAAGTAGTTGGTCAGCTTTTTATTTTGTCGCAAACACAATCTAGAATTATCCTGTTAATAAGCCAGATCAATGTGCAACATGCAACTCTTTCTTTCTTTGACAACTGCTATTTGTGGTAATTCCAGCTCATTATAGGGTGATCATTACTGTGTGTAACTCCTGTTGCAAAGCCAGAGTATGTTAATAGTATATTCTGATAGCACATACACACCTATATCAGGTAATAGTCTATTTCGTTCACTTCCGAACAAAGTACGTACGTGAATTGGTTGATTCGGGATTGGTATGGGGCTTTAAATATATATGTGCTGCCCAGTACACCAAATGAGCAGAGCCTTGACAACAGCAATATACATTCAAAGATATATAATTGAATTGACCAATACATCATATACAAACGTTATGGCGAGCACAAGAGAAAAATTAATGTGATAGACGAACATTGGTCTAACTTAAACGTGCTTTTTGACTTACACTGTGTTTTTAAACGTGAATACCACGACAAATCACCCGCATAGAAAAAATAAAATTTCGATAAAGACGAAGTTGTGATGTGCAAGCCTTAGCCAGTGGTTAGATAAGCAGAAATATATAAGTTAACCTTCAAACATGAAGATACTCCGAGTCTTAATATGCCTCCTCTATTCGAGGTTCCCTATCAATTTCTAACTGGAAAACAAATTTTGTTTCTATTATGATTCTGGTTTATCATAGATATGTTCCTACAATTATAGCATCTCAAATGTGACACTAAATCTTACTTTTTTACTAGTTATTTTTGCATCCACAACATTGGCATAATAATTTCATAAGTAAACGCATCACAATGGACATAAATCTATCACAATATTCTACTTGATGCAAATCTTAATACATTTGATTTCAGTCAAGCAGCGCGTTTCATTGTTCATGACATATATTAGTTATCAGAGCAATAATACAAATCGGCCAATACATGCAGCAAAATATTGACACTTTTGATAATATGCTTAACCGTCCCCACATTACGCTCGGCGAAACCGTTTGATTTGGGGTATTTGGGGCTCGAAGCAGAATGTTCTATGTCCCAGTCACGGATGAATTCCTTCAACGGAGCGCCGGAGTACTGAGGACCGTTATCGGATACGATGGTTGCTGGTCGGCCTAACATGCCACATATGGACTTGAAGTGCTGGGTCACTTTGGCAGATGTGCCATACTTCAGATCCTTGACTATCGGGAATTTCGTGAAATAGTCCACAATCAGAAGATATTGTTTATTGTTGACTTGGAACAAGTCAGATCCAAGTTTGGTCCATGGGACGGGTGGCACGTGGTGGTGAAGGGTCGCTTATTCTTGCTGCTGTGTTTGGTATATCTGGCATTGCTAGCAACTATTTATAATGGCCTCGATATGTTTGCCGATTCCTGGCCAGCATACACACTCACGGGAAAGGGCTTGCGTTTTCCGTTCTCCTTGGTGGGACGTGTGGAGTTGCTCAAGGATTACAGGACGGTTAGATTCTGGGATAAGGACTTGTCGACCTTTGAAAATTAGGCCATCCTCAACAGCAAGGCATTCGCAGTGGTTGAAGAACGGTCTAATGTCATTATGGCACTGCTGGATGTGTTCTGGCCAGCCCTTGATGATGATTTGTTTGAGCACACGGAGAGCGGGGTCTCGGTTGGTTTCCTCACGGAGCTAAGCCAGTCAGCTTGGGCTGAAGTTGAGAAGCGCGATAGGTTTGCAATGTCATCGGTTGCGATGCCGTCAACCCTTGCGTCTAGGTTGATATCAAAGTTGTTCTCTGGGTTCGGCAGGCGAGAAAGGGCATCGGATAGGACCATCTGGCTGCCAGGTCGGTACGAGAGTGTATAGTTATAGCCTTGTAGCTTGAGGAACATACGCTGTAGTCTGGGCGGTGCGTTGGTGAGCGGTCTTTGCCAGATGTCGGCTAGGGGTCCTAGGGCTTCTCGCTCAATGTTGCTGTAGTTGGATTGCGTCTTGGTCAGGGTATTGCTGTCAAAGGCAATGATGCGTCCTTCTTGGAGGAGGGCGGCTCCAAGTCCTTTCTGGGATGCATCGACTTCCAGGACTACAGGCTTGGTTGCATCGTAGTAGGCAAGTGATTTGGAATTGTTGACCAAATGTTTTAGGGTCACGAAACACTGGTCATGGTCACATTCCCATAAGAATGGTACATCCTGCTTCAATAGGTCACGTAGGGGTTTGGCAACACTGGAATAGTTCGGTACATGTTGGCTTAGGTAAGTCATCAGACCCCGGAAGCTCTGTAGCTCTTCTTTCGATTTCGGCTTTGGCATATTGTTGAGGTCATGTAACTTGCTCGGATCTGGGAGGATGCCATCAGCAGTGTACCGGTTACCAAAGAAATTGATTTTGTCACGTTTGGCAGAGTGCAGTACAAGACCACATTCAGCTGCCTGGTTCAGGAGACGGATAAGTTTGGCATCGCGGTCCGATTCATTAGCACCAAAAACACATATGTCGTCCGCGATGCTGGCAACTCCAGGCAGGTCTTCAAGAATAGTGTCCATTCGGGCTTGGAATATGTCTAGGCTTACGAAGGGCGTGCGGAAGGTGGTGATCAGTTGGGAGTTGGCATGGAGGGTTGGGATATTATGTGGACATCGCGTCAAGCTTTGGTTCAGTCGCTGAGGGTCCAGGCATATTCTCAGAGATCCATCTTGCTTGGTCACATAGGCAAGGCTGCTGCACCAGTCGGAGTGTTCTCTTACTTTGCGGATATCACCATCGTTCTCCAGTTTCTGGAGTTCACAAAATGGAACTGCATTATCTTTGAGGTGCAGCCTAGCAGGCTCTTTAAAGTTCCCAATACTATCAAACTGCTGCGGATACGCAGTTTTCAACTGGCTCACGGACGTGATTGGTGTCTGGATCGTCGGCTGCTGGTTGCTTGGTTTTGACCGGGGTGTGAGTGTGTCAACATTTAAATTGATAATGTTTAGCTTCTTGAGCGTAGGTAGCCTAAGCACAGCGGGACTACGGACATCGACAACGTAGAACTTCTCGGATGTGTAAACTGATTTGTGTTTCTTGTGCCGGATACCGAGTAGGATGGATCGCAGGCAGGGAATCTCATCTCCGCTGTAGGATGTCAGCTTCACCTTCGGTTCTGGTGTGAGGACTTTGAAGGTAGGTGTATCTCAGAACATTTGGCGGTACGTCCGCAACGGTAAGGTGTTCCCACCAGAGCCGGAGACGTCTTTCAGCTGCATATCTCCCTTGACGCGAGGATCTGGATAGTATGCTTTGAGGATGATAAAGGCTTCATCGCTTTGGTTGCGGAACTTGATGGTGTTCACACGTACTGCGTGAAATAGGGTGCAATCATCGTCGCTGCAGCCGGATTCGTCAGTCTTGTACACTGCGTGCACTTTTGGTTTGCCATGGCTTCAGTGTCTGGATCCCCTGCGTGGCTCGTCTGCTGTCTCCATTTGGCTGGCTTCATTGCGTTTTTTCTTCCGACAGCACTTGCTCCATTGACCCTTGTTGTTGCAGAATGAGCAAGTGTCAAGGTAGGCCGGACAGGACCTGGGTTTATGGTTCGACCCACAGTTACGACAAGGCTTTCTGGCGGCTTGCGGTTGTTTTCTATGGACGCTGTCCACCTTGGTGGCTTCGGTGGACGCACCAGATGTTGCCAGATGCAGGAGACGAAATGACAACTGGGAGGCTTAAATGGCTTCATACTCCGCGGCCCTTTCCAGCACTGACGCAATTGGATGGTTTCAAACCTTCGTGAGCAATTCCTTCCGGAAGTCCTCGAAAGGAGTAGAGGGATGATCATCTCGATCAGGCGTTCATTTAGTTCGGCGGCTTCAAACTCACATTTGTTAGCCTTTTCTCGGAGACGTGACACAAAGTCAGTGGTTGGCTCTGTTGTGTTCTTCCGGAAATTGGCAAACTCCAATCTGTGCACCCGGAAATTGATCTTCACACTGGCCTCAAGCTGTGATTCCAGTAGCCTCGATATGGCTGACGGCTTGATATCGAACCCCACACGTACTCAGTATTTGTGCGCTCGCTTTTCGGCTGCCAAGAGGGGGCAGGGTAGTTCAAGCGTCCCGAAGAAGGCAAAGGCAATGAACAGATTGAACACTAAATGGCCTCGCCTCGAAAAACTTCTGCCCTAATGAAGTGTTTGAACTGGGTGGAAAAAACAATCGACATAAATATTTTATGGGCAAAGGTTATCTATTCCACCTGCCAAATGTTGTATGATAAATTAGATTATTGTAAATGGATAGCATATGGTAAATCAACATTGATTGTCTAAGTAAAATTGGAGTATTATAATTAGATAGTTTATATTAAATCATCATCGAGGGGGATTTGTAAGTGTTTCAATGCTTTACAAAAACATATCAATCCTTCTTTATTTGAGAGAAATTTATATTTTGGTGTGATTCCAAGCGATTTTTTTTATATTTTATGGCATGATCCCAAGATTAATGCATCGTCGGTGAATTATTTTCGTTAACTGAACAATTGATAAGGATATAATTCACCCTTATTATTCATTGTTAAATTAGAATTATGAGTTAGTTAGCTTTATTACATTTAAATTGCAAGCGCAATGGAGAAATACTTCTGAGGCGTTGCCTCATGCGCAATAGCCTCAAGTAAGAAAAGATCAACACCTAACTGCCATTTGTAGAAATTGGTTGATTGCGTTCTACATTGCCATCCACTGTGGATTGATGTTATGCGACAAGCAAACAACCCGAGACAACTTTTCCATGCTCAGGACTTCATGTCACGTGCTGACAAACGATTCAACATATGAAACGGTCTCATATCAGTCCCAATTGACGCAGAAAACGTATTGTTTACTGATAACGGTAATGGTGTTGATATTTTATCGCTAAACTTTGTCAAATTATATTGTAAATATAACTTGTAATTTGGATCGGCACAGTTGAATTCTACACACTTGTGCGACACAGCGGTCGTATAACTTTCCTTTATAAAGGGTCACATTATTGCACTACTTCTGCTGTATAATTTTAAATTCAACGGTATTTGGTATATGTCACAACATGATAAACTACTATGTGACTATTCTGACAACAAGTCCTTCAGTGACTGGATTGTTCGTTATTGAAATAATATTATTATAGCATTTTAGGAAGGACAAGAGGGCCAATAAAACATTTAGGAGACGATATCCATTCTATTTAAATAATAACAACGACCCCTTACCTAAACACAAAGCTGCTGCAATATAGAGGAGCATGATTTAATCAAGGGACTTGCGCGTGATTGCAATGTAAAGAGAGAATACAGCTAATGATGGTCTACGGAGATATTATTATTTGACAATAGGTCGTATAGAGCTAGCGGGTTGATGATGATGGTATGTTACGCTCACCAGCTTCATGTTGATCCCGCGCAGTCCCTTGCAATATGTGACAGAACAATGACCGTGGGGCGTGATCAGTCACGTTACGATCATGGGATTTATGGGCCGGTATGGAGAAGGCTGGCTTTATAACATAAATGTTTCATAACCGAAGCCAATCAACGAAGCACCAAATCTACAGTAACCAGGGTAATATTCCTATATTTGTATATGCTGTGACAAATTTCTAGTTTTCTAAAATGCCACATCTGCACAAAACGACCACTTATATCTACTCAACAAGACGACAAATTGTAATTATAATACCCAGTAGTACGTTATACGACGATTGCCGCCCTCCCTTACCCTGTCATGTTGGATGTAGTAAGTCATGTCACACACTGTTCTCACAACTGCGTATGTGCGATGTTTGCCTATTTGCAATAAGTGAGGCTATTCTGCTCCCATTTGGCGTGCAGCATTAAGCCATCACAGTGCTGTGTGTTTTTACATAAGCGGTTGGTGTTGTTTATATTAAACATCTTTCCAACTGTTTTTCTTAAATTCAATGCGCTTAAGCTGCGTTACAACTTGGATCAGCTTAATAAAGTCCTTGCTTTGTTTCCGTTTAATCTAAGGCTTATTGTTATTGATTATTGTAAGAAGCTCTATGGACCAATACTAATAATTGGTGCATCACGAATAGTCTTTCGTCGGGTACATTTTACCATCGCCCATTAACAGCAAACAGTAACTCGGCTGTTACACCATAATGTGTGCGATGATAAACTACTAAAAGAATTCATAAAGCCACAATCAGGCTGGTAAAAATTACCAACGAAACAATTTAATACGTTCGACTGATTATTGATGTTGTGGCTATGTTTGTGGCTATGGTTGCTGCGCTGTTGCTTGTTGAAGGTGATGTTGTGGCTATATTTGTGGCTATGGTTGCTGCGCTGTTGCTTGTTGAAAGCGATGTTGTGGCTATATTTGTGGCTATGGTTGCTGCACTGTTGAATGTTAAAGTTTATGTTGTGGCTATGTTTGCAGTGGTGGTGGTTGGAATTGCTTTGCGTCACAAGCATCAATATTAATTACAAGTCAATAAATGTAAGTGATTTAAGGCCACGTGATATCATTATCTATATAAGGTATTAGCAGTATAGATTTGCATAACGGCAGAGTGCAAATGTAAAAACAATGCCACGGTGGGTACCCAACCATCCAAGCAAAGTGATCAAATACAGTACATTTATTAATTCAATACATGCACAGTTCCCACATAGAATGTTAAGAGATCATTTAGTAAGGAATCAGAAACGGTTTATATATTTGACCAATTGATGGGTACCATTTGGCGGTTATTGAATTGAAGCTACACATGGACTTGCACATATTTCACGTTTAAGGTTTTGAGTGCCAAATTGACAACAAACCTACCCATCACCATAACGTACCCTCTCAGTCATCAGTTTATGGAGTAACCCTCTTCAGCTGATATTAATTATTAACCTCAGCTTCACAGATCCACGAGTGACATTCATACATACCCCATATTCTAGAGTCACATGGCCATTCTGCCCAAGAAACGCCCGAAGGCCCACACCCTCACTGACCTAGGTACTGCACGTTCCATGAGAATTGGGATAGCGTGTCTCAGTCGTTGAGGGAAGCACTTTTTCTCCTGGCCTACGAGCTCTGAAATTTCCATCTTAAATTCGAAAGTTGAAGTCAGATAATAAAGTTCTTATCAACCCTAGACCTAGAGTTCGAGACTTACTTCATTCTTAGAAGTGTGTATCGTGTGCTTCTGTTCACAGCACCGATCACGATACGACCTGGTTACCATACAAAAGTGAGTACCAATGTATTATACCTTTTATATAGTTTTTGGCCCTGTATTATATATATTTTCGTCCCTTATTGTATTGTGCAGATTCCTGGTAGTAGATTAACATGCCTTTAACCCGTTGTACCGATCAATCTGATACGGAGTGTCTGAAAATTGCGCTAACTGAAAGTAAAGCTCAGTATGAGAAGGTGCAAGTTGAGAAAGACGCGATTAGAGCTGAGAAAGATGCAATGAGAGCTGAAAACGACAAGCTCAAAGCTGCTCTTAACAGACTCGAGGCCGAGCTAAACTCATTAAAGTTGGAGCAGAAAAGGACTCGAGAACAAGAGGTTAGAGGGTCCCTACAGACTCAGTTAGAAGCATTAGCTACATCCCACTCTGTGGTTACCCCTCCCAATCCAATGGCCCGCCACTCTCAAGGTCCCGTCTACCGTCTATGCATCATCCCCCATCCACCCAGTACCGACCAACTTAATCGGAGCAGACACCCGTCCAAAGTCACACAAACTACCGGGACGCCTCTCACTACACAAGCTACCTACCTCTAACCCACTTTTCTACCTAGTACCCCTTAACGACCTCTCCCTCCAAGTTCTCAGGCAATTCTGAATTATGGGAGGATTGGTACCCTGACACCTACACCTACATCACACTAATAGGAAGGCCCGATCACCACGTGATGAAGGTATTTACTACATTCCTAGAGGATAGGGCACTAACAGAATTTACAAGGATTGTATTCAGCTTCCCAGGAATAGAAATTACAGGAATGGCCGACAAAATAGCCTAATGAGTCCCACTTCGCAGACCGGAGTCTCAATTTTTTATCAGGATAAAAATGACGGATGATACAAAACAAGCCAGCATGTTTGTCAGTCACCTTAGGCCCCATATCAGAACCCAGTTCAATGGGTCAATGCCCCAAACATTGAAGAGGCAGAAAGGAGGGCTCTGATCTCCGATTCTAAATGAAATCATCACAGTGAGTCCTATGCTCAGCCAGTACGGGCCCTATGCCCCGCAAGCAATGCCCTTGACACCAGATACATTTGGGTACTACACCTACCCGGTTATAGCAATGCCAGGCGAGCAGCCCCACGCGTCATTTTCCCAGCCTGGCCGATCTAGAGGACGCCAGCGCTCCTACAACAACTACAGGTCCAATAGGGACCACGATAGACGCGGAAGGTCATCTTGTAGGCACCGATCTTATTTGGTAGGGCAATTAGAGAGACAGGGTAGCACAGCCGGGGTAGCCCAGAGGGCTAAAACCCGTCGCAGGCCCTTTTCTGATACACGTTCCAGAATGATAGATTCCAGGAATTGTCATGGTTTCAGGGACAGAGGACGCAGCAAGTCACCCATGTACAACAGGGAAAGGTCGACAGACATAGTCACTAATCCCATTCGGAATCATATCCACACCCAAGGCCCTATTCAATGTTTTAATTGCAACGGGGAGGGACACCTAGTACGGCACTGTGCTTCACACAAGCATGGCACCACCTAAATTCAATTAGCACCACCTTTTTCAGTGATCAGACATTGCTAGTCAAAATTAGAAAATTTAAATGCGTCGCTCTTTTGGACACTGGCGCACGCATATTTTGCATTGACCAAAAGCATCGGGCTAAATTATTTGGCAACGTAAACCCCTGTTTGAATCATATCAAGACCATTACAATAGCTAATAGATATTCTACCAAGGTTTTCGAACAAATACACCTAGGAGTAGCCCAAATGTTCCCCAAAACATTCCAAGTAATGGACGGACTTAATCCACTACTAATTCTAGGAGCTGATTTTTAAAGAATTACCACGCTCAAATGAATTTCAAGCGAAATTCATTACGCATATCTGACCCTATCCCAACAGTCACCTCGCATGATATTTGAATACCACATAAGTGTCAAATTAAGTCTGCCCACTGCCCCTCTTTATGCATTCCACAGTCAAGCCGGTTACACATTTCACATGCGTCACCGATAATCACATCCCCATCCATCTTTACAATTCATCTCGTAAACCCCGGTACGAGGAGCGCTAAGATCGCAAGCTTCATATCCGGGCCTGCTAATCCGCAGCCCATTAATAACACGGCTGACTCATAAGTTAACACACAGACAGCTGACGTTACATTAACAGGAGGTCAACAGGCCTGCAAGACCAGTCAAGTCATGAAAAACTCCAGCCAAATCGGACTGTCACGGCTCATAAACAATGAACACCTCACAGGCAGGGATCCCAGCTGGGTCCCAATTAAAACAGACACTTGCTACTTCGAATTCCCAGCTAAATAAAGCGATTTCATGCCAAGAGCCTTCACTAAATGCATCCTCCAGGGCTGGGCCCATCAGCGAACATCTAACGATATGCGCTGCATGCCATAAATCAACTGACTTGTCCGCGCCCGCCACTAGCTACTGGCGCACTCGAGCATTTTGCGCATCCGTCCTGTATCCGCATGACCCGTCTTTACTCAGCGTAACGGCGCATGGGGAGTCAATCACGAAATTGGACAGTCTTCACAGTCCCGCCGGACCTGTAGACATCAATAAAGATACTTTGTATGACATTGACGATCTACGCATCAGGCTCGATATCCTCACCTGACAACCCTGGCATGGGTTCTCCAATTATATTAAATGATTAAAAATAATGCCTCAGTGTTCCTTGACATTGCCAATCTTGGCAAACTCATTTGGCTTAATGCACCATCAGGCTCAAACCAGGTGCCGTGCCCAGACGATGCAGACCTTACAGGTCAAACATTGCGATGAAAAAAGAGATCAACAGACAGATAGATGAAATACTAAGGCAGGGAGTCATTGTCCCCTCACATAGCAGTCAATGGCAGTCATGGTAATGGTAGCGAAGGGGACTTAAAAGTCCAGAAAGCATATGGCACATGCCACAAAACCTACACAACATCGCATGTGTCTTGACTACATATACCTCAATCCCCAAACAGTTAAATCAACTCTTGCAATACCACGCATGAACGTGATCACGGTTGATGAGATAGATCACAGTAAGCCAAAATACTTTTCTTGCCTCGACTTAGCCTCTGGCTTCTTCCAAGTTGGCTTAACAAAAGAATGTTAAGAATACACCACTTTTACAACACCTGAGTACAAGTCCTATAAACTTAAAAAGACTCAGTATGGGCTTACAACAATCACAGTTAATGATGCAGATTTTGTCAGATTGTCTTGGTATATACACTTTGGTATATATCGATGATATCATTGTTTACTCTGCTTCATTTGAAGAGCACCATCAACATCTGCGCCATGTTTTTGAGCTGTTAAGAAGAGCTTATCTCAAGTTTAATCTAAAACAATGTTCCCTCTTCAAGATCGAGATTGAGTACTTGGGAATGAAGCTCACACGAAAAGGTTCCCTACCAAACGATAATCACCTGCTAGCTGTAGCAACTTACCCCACTACTACTAACGTCAAAGCAGTTCGCTCATTTCTTGGGCTGGCTATTTGTTTTAGGAATTTTATTCCAAATGATGCTGATGTTTGTAAGCTTTTGAATGATCTGACAAAGAAGGACGCGAAATTATTTGAACCACAGAATGTCAGCGGAGATTCGATCAATTAAAGAGTCTGCTCAAGTCCCATCAGATTCTCGCATATTCTGACTTTGATAAGCCATTCATTCTCTACACAAATGCTAGCACATCAGCCATTAGGCACTACATGGCCCGAAGGGACGACAACGGGAATGAACGATCAATCGGGCATGCAGGGAGAGCCCCACCTCGAGCTGCTTGCAGCAATCCATGGAGTCATATGTGTAGGGAAGTCATATGTGTAGGGAAGTAGGTTCACATTGGTAACGGACCCCAAGGCTTTACTGTCAATTCTAAACACTGAGCAGACAGTACCCAAACTAATCCGTTGGGCCTTAGTACTGCAATTATACGACTTTGATATAGAATACCGAAAGGGATCACTTAACTCGGCCGCTGACGCCCTCTGTAGATGAGAATATAACACCACCCGTTGTAGTAACGATGACGTCATCGACGCGTAACCTGATTTGGCTACCATCAAATGGAGCCTTCGTTGATCTTAATTGATATTGACCAAAAGCGATATTGCAATACATCATAATATCACCTCGTCCATCTACTTGTCTTAAGTACAGCAATTTCACTCAGCTGCCAGCTGTTCACTGCTGCTGCATTTCTGTAATCTGATTTATGACAAACGCAAATTAAAAGTGAACAATCGTTAGCTCTCTTACACTCAGTCCTATATTTACTGAATCTGCAGGACTCTCTATCTTCGGTACAGGTATACACAGCATGAAGAGCAGGCCAGGTTGGTGACGAGGAAGACTCACACACAGAGCGAAGTTGTTACAAAGAGGTTAAGGGAACCAGACTTGATGAAAGACATAGAAGAGGGGCAAAAGTTTCTGTAGCTGTCCGTTACAGTTCAACATGGTGGTCACTGGTCAACATGGGATAAAATTCACAAATGTTCCTTATCAAACCATTAAAGCATTGACTAATCGCCATCTAAATGCATACATATGCAACCATATCGCTATCCCATATTTTCATGCCCCCTGGTCTCCCCTATTGAATATACTTCCTGCAAATCAGCCTTCCGTGTCCTCAAAAACTAGAACCATTCGAGGCCTGCAATGGGATATATGACGGTATGTTTTTGTTATAATGAATGATTTCATACATAATTAATCATCAATTTCAAGAGTGATGATGCCCAATATATTCATTTCAAGGTAAATCACACTTTCCGCACCACTTTACAAATGACCTGCCAAGTAGATAAGTAATGACCCATTTATCTGAGAGAGTAGACATCTCTACCCGCCTATTGGCATCAGCCGTGTCTATTTCGTCATGCACAACTCTACCATTGCGATAACACGTTTGGAATAAGATGCGAGTGGGGAGGATGGCGGCATGGTGTATGCAGTCATGGATACTCTAGGCAAAATGGTTTGCAAATGCATATTGAATGGGCATGAAATAACGAGCTAGCTGGAGATGCGACGCCTATTATGATATGTGTCACTGTATACTATGTTTATTGTTTTTGAAAACTAGTCGATGCTTTTGGTTTACTGGCTACCAGCTAAATTGGATTGTACAATACAGAAACTAGCGATTTTTTCCGCTTCACATGGTTTAACCAGTGTAAATGAAGGAGCGATGTGTCAAAATATTCAACTGATACCGCACCTGTCTATTTATATCCGCTTTAGTGAATCATGTTATATTTCATTTATTAATGGAAAGCAGATAACTAGCAATAACAATATTGCCATCAATATGTAAGACTTCATCCGATTAAGCAGGATCTCGCTGGATTGTGAAGGGGACAAAATCGTTAGCTTTTACAATACAAATTAGCTGGTAGCCAGTAATAGTGATGTTATATGACTTTGATAAGGCGAAATGGGTAGAAGGCCCAATTTACCAGCACCTACGAATGTCCCATTGATCACGCATTTCAGGTTTTGTTTGACACACCCATGGCAGGAGGTAATTAGATGCGGGTGATTTTATAACGCTTGAACGGTTTACACCTGAGGGCGTCCGAAATTGCTATAAGCACGCAACAATATATGCATTCTATCTATTTCATTAATATAAAACATTCAAAAACCATACATCACAGAGTAGACGAAGCAATAGTTTAATCAGTGTATCTTATTACAACTGCAATGTTATAATACAAAACGAGTTCATGATGACAGAGGAATAATCGGGCGATTTTTATGACACGAGAACCTGTACATTGGTGCATCGTGTTGACCCTCCGGTCTGGGATCAGGATACCACATCGCTAACCAACAACTAGACCCGCGAACGCATTCCACGCTGTTCCCAAATAGGCATTAAATTATTGAAAGCTGAAACGAGTTTATGTATGTGTAATGGACGGTTTGTTGTATTAAGCTCACAGTTCATCATAAATAGTGAACCAACTATCATTAAAATTGCTAATGCTGCTCGCATTGACATCAAGAAAACAGACAAGCAAAGATGTCCCAGTGCATCTAACACAACCCAACCTGCCACTAAGTCGCAATGAATCGGAACAAACAGCTACATTGGTATTGGTCTACTGACAAAAACAACACGTTTTTCAGGCGCAAATTCGCGCAATTGGTTATTTGACAGAAATGTGATATGAAGCTATGGTAACAATTGTCCGAAGGCAATTCATGATTCAGAGCGCAGTTATTGCCTATTTAATTTTTAGAAAGCGAACAAAATAAAAAAACCTTTCCAATTTTAGCTAATCTTCACTCAATGTAGACGTCAAGAGAATGATCTAGACGATTATTTTGGCAAGCTTAAACATCTCATTCGCAACTACCGGTAGAATGTCCGACAAAAACGAAGGTCTACTGTGTATCTGTATCTGTATAATGCAAATGATCAAACAGCAGGGCTTAATGGATAGTTCGATGTGGCGACGTTTTGTGATGGAGATGATTATAATATTCCTCATTTTGTTTGTTATTGTTATGAAGGGACTTGTTTGAGCCGCCTTGATTGATGCGATGGTTTGCTTTTTTAAATAAAACCTACATTTATGTCTTGTAAATTCACCGGAGGAATACACAGCATATACGCATTATTATCGCTGTCTATATTAATGCCAGCATAGCTGCACTAGATGTTACATCTGCTAAAGTACAAAGCATCGCAAGTGGTACATTACGGTTGCACACCAGAACATGTTCGAGTGCTTACCAATTGAGTCAACGATCATGCCTTTATCGGCATGTTGATGTCATTTGCTGCATGTAATATCAGCTGTCTATTTAATTTGCTTCACAACAAAGAAACGACATGGTTTGCTCGGGATGGATCAAGGGCTTTAGGAAGTTTATTGTTTCGATCCGATGAATTACATAAAAGTATGCCGTGCATGCATATTTTCAGGATTTGTACAAAACTATTGCAAATCCTTATTGAAAACAGGACAATTCTAATTGGTTTCTCCGATCCCATAACGTTTTTATTATTAGTAGGCCGACTTTGGTTCACCGGCAACTTGTAAATTGTGAGTGGGGTCATCCTAGTGCTTTGTGGACACATGTGCAACCATGCAGATGACAACCCTGCTGATCAAAGTGGTGAAAGAAACAAGGACATAACGATTACCTCTGTCTTCCTTTGGATGAATAGATTAGATATGCTTGTTGCGCAAATGGACCTTGAGACAAGTATTGCATAGGGTCTGATTTGTATTTGCAGGTGGTTGATGAGAAAACATGATTGGAAGTGAAAATAGAAGCCTATTGTACCACCCTAATATCAACCCACATAAATGATATTAGAAATGAAATCACCACGCTCACATGCATTGGACATTAACGCATGTGTGGGTATATAATGGTTACCTTACAGATGTCGTTAAGGTCTATTGTGACATAAAGATGCCCATGTATCTACACCTTAACATTCCGGATATTACATAAATCGCATGTTTGCAAATATCTAAGGACGTGGTTTGTTCTAGACGGGCGCGTATGAACACTTAAAATCACTATAAACATCCGCGAAGTACATTCATTTCATTGGTCACAGGTATTATTACAACAATTATATAATTCCGTTATTACGGTGACATATACGTCTTTGCATATGCAATTCACAAGAAAAACTAGCTAATCTCAACTTATTTCTTGTCTCTTATTAAATAGAGAGTAATACTTTAATCAGAGCGTCTTGACAAAAGCAGCATTAACTCCTGAATAGACGTAAATCTGTAAAATATTAATGATTCCAGTAATAATCGATGAAAGTAAGATGAGCATGATGAAGTCAAGCAATAGCATCTTGCTCAAACGCGAAGATGTTTTTCATCTATCATTAATGTTGATAATGATGAAGATAACCTATATAATAAGTTTTAGAATGGTAAAAACATGATAAGAAATAAAGACGAAAATGGAGATAAGTATGTCAAAGAAGAGAAGAAAGATGATGGTGATAGGCCTGGTTTTCAGGATGACGATGGTGATCATGGCGGTGATGATGATGATTCTGATGATGATTCTGATTCTGATGATAATAATGATTATGATGATAGCGAATGTGGTCGATATCCGTCAAAAAGGGTGCAGTAGTTCATTTTTAATAAAAAATCATCAATCAACAAATGCAATAAAGACACATGCGTTGTTATCAAGTCGAAAGCAGTCAATCTACTTCACAAATATACTGCCATGTAGAATGACAACGTAACTGCTCTCTGACGTTCGTCACGTCTATTTGAGTATTACACCACAGCGCAAACTTACTGGCATCAGCTCTGTCCATATTTACCTTACACCACTCCGCCATTTAGCAAATCCGCAATGGATTGAAGACAAATAAAAGTGGTATTGCTATTTGGGGATGATATTGAACTCTACACGTACTCAGTTTTTATTGTCTGTCAGACCAATCTAGTCAATACTTGTTTTTACAGGCAACATTGTGTTTAATGTATAAGCTTGTCTATATCGTGAGAGGTTTGATGAATTGAGACTTACGTGCGCTCGCTTTTCGGCTGTTAAGGTAGTTCAAGCGTCCTGTAGATAGCAATGTACAGATAGACCTCGTTGCGAAAAATATTTCTGTCCAATTAAAGTGTTTGAACTGAGTGGACACAGAATCGAACAAATGTTTGGACAAGCATGTTAAATGGTCAAAAGTTATCTGTTCCACTCACTAAAGGTTTATATGATAAATTTAATTAATGTTAATGGATAGCATATTCTAAATCAACATGGAGTGTCTATACTATTTGGGTATTATGATAAGATAACTTACACTAAATCATCATGGAGTAGGGGTGGTATTTGCAATTGTTTGAATGTTTTTATGAAATCATATCAATCCTTCACTATTTGAGAGAAATTTGTTTTGTTGTGATTCTGAGAAATTTTATTACATAGTCAATACATCGTCTGTTAAACATTGATTAGGATATAACTTACCCTTATTATTCATGTGATATTATGTTAGAATGGTGAGTTAGTTAGCTTTACTTTTCTCAAATTGCAAGCGCAATGGAGAAATATTTCTGATGTGTTGCCTTTAGCGCCATAGCCACAAGTAAGATAAGATATACGCGTGACTGTATCAACATGCCCGTTACTTGAAGAGCTTATTACACCAAATATGCGTTAATTGGTTGATTGCGTTCTACACTATCATTCACGGTGAATTGATGTTATGTCACAGGCAAACGCCGAGAACATTTTTTCCGTATTCAGGACTTTAAGCCATTGCTGGCTAACAATTTAGCAGCTGACATATAATCACGATTGTCGCAGAAAACTTATTGTTAACTGACAACGGTAACGGTGTTGAGATGTTATCGCTAAGCTTAGTTGAATTTTATTGTAGATATAACTTGCAATTTGGATCTGCGGAGTTGAATTCTACACAATTCTTGTTTAATTATTGTTGAACATATGTGATTACAACGTTATATGAATCTTACTTATTGATGTATTAAGTAGCTGTACTGCTGGTTAACACCAGGTTTTTGTGTTTCTGAATTGCATTTGCACAAAACTTGCACAATAATAATGAAAGACAACGCAAATACATGGTCAAATAAATTCATATTTAGGGACAATCATATATGTTTCCATTTGACTCCGATTATGGAATATAAACAATGACCTGGGACAGAGGAACTCATTATTATCAGACAGAAGGTGACTATTAACAACTGGTATCATTCAGAAAATCGATTTCTTTGCTTAGAAATATGTAATGATGTTAAATACAGGCAAACATATTCTGAAAATTCCGGTTATCAATATTGGACGATAACAAAGAGTCATACGGCAACAGGAGCTACCCACACGCCTGGCTCAGAAGCCAGATAAGCCTTACGATGGGGGAATAGTTACGATCAACAGTCAAAGCCCCATAAACCACCATGGCTAGTTAGACAATCGATGGGTAGCAACCAATGTAGGCCAGATTAATTAAGCATTTTCAGTCTCGTCTTGGCTCCCTAGGCGGAGTTCAATAGTTTTATAGGAAGTTATTAGCAAATGCTTAGAGAGTGGACACTGGAAGGCGTCTGTAGTGGACAGTAACTGTTGCGTCACCAGTTGTTTAATCTATTTTGCAAATTGAAAAAAGGAACTGTTGTTGCATGTACATCGCTCAATATTGCCAGGGATGAATGGTTTATGCGGGTGAGCGGCGGTGTTAGTACTAATTGTTAGTCACGTTGATATATGACAATGGTACAATGTCTATGACTCCGCCGCCTACATTATACATAAAAAGATAAACTTAATCATAAGCACCACAGACTCGCTTTATAATCGAAATAAATATTGTGGGATGCATAATAAGTCTCGTGCATATTATTGATAAATAAATATTTTCAAATGCTAGTGTAAGTTTCTGGGAATTCAACATCTGTGACCAATGCAGCGTGAACAGAAGCATCCCTTATTAAGATCATTTTCAGTGGAGCTACGCGAAGGCTTAGAATTGTGGGTTCACAAGATATGAAATTGATATAAAGAGTAGAAGGAGAATAACATAGGTCGAGCAAAGAGTGCAATGGGTGGAGTATCTCAGCTCCAGGATATTTCCCTTAATGTAGTTGTAGATGATGGTTACAACAGCACAAAGATGGCTATAATTATAATGGTTAGGAGGAAGTTGTAGACGATGACATGACGATTGCGGTTATGATAATGTTAACGATGGTGATAACGTTGTAGCAAGCATGGAACGCTTCAACATGAAATGGAACTACAAATGCTTCGCGAGCACGGCTTAGGCAATCCTCGACGCTTGGAGGCTAGTAAATTGAAGCTATAACTTCAGTACAATGCGAATGATGCGTATGGGTGCCTGGCTCTTGACCTAGGTTGAGTCGCTAAGACATAACAGGATATTCACGGTGACATTCACCAATTGAGGTTGCTACTTATGTCAGCGTAACGCAATTAGACATAATCGAATTGAACTGGAGACAGGGTAATTAATTGCTTCATCAAGATAAGAGAGTAATGCTCTAGCGCACGCTATTCTGGTATGACGAATTTCTGTCATAACCTACCCCGAAAAAAAAGGTTTAATTTAGAACTAATTAGAATCATTTATTCTTTTAGACTTGATATTCAATCATACTTTCTCCTGGTATTTGGGAATAAAGTGTTCCAACAGCCTTAGCATTTTACATAATAACTTCCATACTTACCTATACCACCATCTGGAATGAAATGTGATTTTTTTATTGCACAATAGCCTATCGAGCAGGATGGACCTCCCCATTAACAAAGCAAGTACGTTTATGCTCGCCAATGATTCTGCTCTTACCTTCTTGCTAGTTTGTGATTATTGTAAAAACTGATCTATTCTAATACAACCCTACCTCAAATTGTCTCAAGTCTGTTGTTAATACCTTGTTATGGAATGGATAAGCTCTTTGTTGGAAATTCTTCTGATATTGTAACTATTCATTTGAACGGTATCTCCTAACACAGAGTATTTGTGTATAGAGCATTTGATATGATGGACCCTGATGCTGAATATCTGAGTTGAATATTCGAAATACAGCCCCATAAAACAAATTCGTTAATGCCTTAACGTGCTCATGACTTAGTGATTTTATTGACTGTTGTCTATGTCACCTTTTAAGCGATGCGCTAATGTAACGCCAGACAGCTGAGACATCAACTCTAAGCAGTCGTAATTGCTATTGTTCTCAACAGGTTGTTGCTCTAAAATGCGGGATGGGTAGAAAATACAGCAGCTTGTTTTCACCGTGTGAAAAATAGTCAAAATAGCCGTCTACTTTCCTACAATTGTCCAAATGAAGCATGATCGTCTGTGTATGTACAATGCCTAATACATGATGCCCAAAAGACACCGATATGGTTTTGAATTTGAATAATGTGCAATTTACTACAACAATTTATCTGACTGAATTGTAACAGCATATATAGTTGGTGCAAATTGCATATCTGGTTATTAAAAACATCATAATCTGAGCTGAACAACCACCGACTGCCCTGTGACAGAAAAAAATGTCATGTCCTTTTTTATGGTTATGTGAGATATTGGTATGCACATCATTTGCATGTCATAGTTACAGGGCATAATAAATAATATAATTACCCGGATATAATAATGCATACGTTTATACATTATTGGCTGGCATTACCATTACTAGCAACACGTGATGTAGGCTGTTTGACTAAATCCTGTTTTAATCTATGACTCGTATATATCATCAATTCGACTTAACGCTGTGGTCTCCTGCTATGTTTGTTGCCAGTTGCGCACTACATTGATAAGAATTGCTGCTAACACATGTCAGACAATAGCCTGTTGCACTCACTCGGACAATGCTCAACCAGACACCAACGTTGTTGCATTATTGTTACAAGGTTATGTTCCCGTCCGGCCCCGACGTTACGACAACAAAAGGTGTGTGTGGGGGGGAGGTGGGGGGGGATAGCCAGACTTTTTAACAGAAGGTCCCTAACGCTATACCAGATAACGACATTTGAAGGCTAACACTTTCTTCTTAGAATAGTTTCAAGTTGATAAACCATCAATTTAATATATGGGGGATAGGTGGGGGGGATAGCCAGACTTGTTAGATGTATATATATATATATAGAAATATATATATATAACAGAAGGTCCCTAACGCTATATATAGATATACATGTTAACGGGTAACCGCCCTGTCACCTTGTATATAGACATAGTTTCAAGTTGATATATTTACATCATATATCTATATATATATATATATATATATATATATATATATATATATATATATATATATATATATATATATATCGCTTCGATTACTGGTGTGTCCAAAATATGTATTCCCCTTTATAATATCTGGTCATATTTCATTCACACATTTTCAACTGGTAACCGCCCTGTCACTGTTGTCAACATCAGCCGGGGTACGGCCCGATGCATTTAGGGTTAGAATGGGGCCCATGTGATACATTGATATCATTCACATCCTGACAGTCTTACTTATAGTCATCTAGGGTGTCATCATGCTACATAAGAAAGGATGTTCAATACAATACAAAAATATGCAACTTTTGTAAAACAAGTCATCAATTTCCTGTGAAGTCATAATTCCGAATTCTAGTCGTTCCAAGTGGTGCTATTATAAGAAGGATATTGTTTGGTATTCATCATGTTCGGGTATTGTTCTTTTTCTATCAGAATGTATAATGGAGCCAAGCCCATAGTCGACAGGGCGGGCAGGTCTGCGAGTAATCAATTGTTTTATACAGAAAGCTTATGGATCAGTAACTCATTATATCATACTTGCCCAAAAGTCATTTCCCACAGTCTGGGTAGTGTCAAAGTTTGAGAGGAAAAATCACCCATTCCTTACATCAAAGAATACCTTTCATCATAACCGTTTAAAGTTGTCTACGTGTAAATTGGTAGTAACGATCTCTGTTCTGTCAACTGTTCCCCGAAGAGTTAGCTCACGACATAGTGTCCATCGCAAAATACATTGCCAACTGAAGTGATCGGCCTTATTAGCAGATTAGCTACCGCTTATTGGCGGATCCAGTATACAACGACAGAGTCTTAGAGACCAACAAGCTTATTCGCTTCCTCCCAATTTTGATTCTATAAGGGAATGGCGCAGCCTTTTTAACAAAGACGGGATTCATATCAATAATTTTGGCATCAAAAAGTATATCAATGTAGTTCGTGGGGCGATCCGCAGAGCACTTGAAACAATATAAATCGCTTCGATTACTGGTGTGTCCAAAACATGTATTCCCCTTTTTAAGTGCTGGTCAATTTTGTTTCAATTGTCTTCACAGTGCCTGCTGTGTGTGTGTCTATTTGTTGCACTCTGATTGTGTGCAACTGTCATTGTTGTGTGTGTCATTTGTGTGGGTACCCAAAAAACCTGTCTCACTCTAACTGTTGAGTGCAATTGTTTCACAGGTCTGTTGTGTGTGTCATTTGTGTGGGTACACAAAAACCCTGTGTCACTGTAACTGTTGAGTGCAATTGTTTCACAGGTCTGGTGAGTGTGTCTATTTCTGTGGGTACCCAAAAACCTGTATCACTCTGACTGTTGAGTGTAATTGTTTCACAGGTCTGTTGTGTGTGGCTATTTCTATGGTTACCCAAATTCTGTATCACTCTAACTGTTGAGTGCAATTGTTTCACAGGTCTGTTGCGTGTGCGTCATTTGTGTAGGTACCCAAAAACCTGTATCACTCTAATTGTTGAGTGCAATTGTTTCACAGGTCTGTTGCGTGTGCGTCATTTGTGTAGGTATCCAAAAACCTGTATCACTCTAATTGTTGAGTGCAATTGTTTTACAGGTCTGTTGCGTGTGCGTCATTTGTGTAGGTACCCAAAAACTTGTATCACTCTAATTGTTGAGTGCAATTGTTTCACAGGTCGGTTGTGTGTGCGTCATTTGTGTAGGTACCCAAAAACCTGTATCACTCTAATTGTTGAGTGCAATTGTTTTACAGGTCTGTTGCGTGTGCGTCATTTGTGTAGGTACCCAAAAACCTGTATCACTCTAATTGTTGAGTGTAATTGTTTCACTGTGCGTCATTTGTGTAGGTACCCAAAAACCTGTATCACTCTAATTGTTGAGTGTAATTGTTTCACAGGTCTGTTGCGTGTGCGTCATTATGTAGGTACCAAAAATCCTGTATCACTCTAACTGTTGAGTGTAATTGTTTCACAGGTCTGTTGCGTATGCGTCATTTGTGTAGGTATCCAAAAACCTGTATCACTCTAACTGTTGAGTGCAATTGTTTCACAGGTCTGTTGCATGTGCGTCATTGTGTAGGTACCCAAAATCCTGTATCACTCTAACTGTTGAGTGCAATTGTTTCACAGGTCTGTTGTGTGTGCGTCATTTGTGTAGGTACCAAAAAACCTGTATCACTCTAATTGTTGAGAGCAATTGTTTCACAGGTCTGTTGCGTGTGCTTCATTTGTGTAGGTATCCAAAAACCTATATCACTC
The DNA here is from genome assembly GCA_034190875.2 of Urechis unicinctus. Classification (NCBI taxonomy): domain Eukaryota; kingdom Metazoa; phylum Annelida; class Polychaeta; order Xenopneusta; family Urechidae; genus Urechis; species Urechis unicinctus. The sequence continues at coordinate 53,449,605 of CM067356.1, read as the reverse complement.
TAATTGTTGAGTGCAATTGTTTCACAGGTCTGTTGCGTGTGCGTCATTTGTGTAGGTACCCAAAAAACCTGTATCACTCTAATTGTTGAGTGCAATTGTTTCACAGGTCTGTTGCATGTGCGTCATTTGTGTAGGTACCCAAAAACCTGTATCACTCTAATTGTTGAGTGCAATTGTTTCACAGGTCTGTTGCGTGTGCGTCATTTGTGTAGGTACCCAAAAACCTGTATCACTCTAATTGTTGAGTGCAATTGTTTCAAGGTTGTTTGCTTATTAGTGTGCAATTTGTATCACTCTAACTGTTGAGTGCAATTGTTTGCTTATTAGTGTTTTTGCTAAAATATTCTGTGTTTGTTTTATGTCCAAGGTAGGTGAACAATGAAAAGCAATGTTCAGCGCCACTTTTAGGGCTTGCACTTAGGTAAGAGAATTCTTGATTTTTTCATCGACCTAATATTAAACCACATTATGTTATTAAAGATTTGTGGATAGCATAAAATCTTTGTGATCGCAGTATACCTTTACCAGAATATTTCAGGCACGCGGATATCAAAATGTTTGCTTGCTCGTTGTTGGAGGAGCAGAATTAAACTGTTTTTGCTTACGTATCGAAGTGCCAGTACAAACTTCATCGCATATAACTACACATATATAAGACCAATGGCGTAAATTCCCATAACGTCACGATCCATATTCCCTGAATCTCACTACAAAATCTATATCTAGACTTGGTCGAATCAGGCCATGAATAATGAAATGCTTATGGTTGGGTGTTTTAGTAGTTTCAATATTTGCTTTATGCATGAGGCGGACTCATTATCACTGTCCCACCAAAGTAGTCAGCCATATCAGCCCACAGCGGTATATATATATGTTAATGTATATGTCTCGTTTGACGGCCTTTGTCTAGTATGTGTTACTTCTAGGGGATAATTGTAACATTTTGCGTGCTGTGCATCCTTGTAAAAGCATCCGGTTGTAAACGGATAAATGTTTTACCACCGGACGCAATCAAAGCCTGATCCCAATATGCAAAAAAAAAATAACTTACCACAACCCATCTCCATGATGAAGCAAAAAACAGGATTAAGACCATATAGTTATGGCTATTGAGAGTGTCCACATTCCGACGTGCGATGTCTGTTGTAATATCGTGGACTTGGTCGTTATATGTTTTTAAGAATCAGGTACGGTAGTGTTGTGCTTTTGTACATAATAAGGCAAAACAATAACTCCTAAACCTATGACCAGACCAGCAATAAACTGAACTGAGGTTCCAACCAACACAACATCATCCATTGTCCATCATCATCGCCTGAATAACTAGCAATTCCACCAAAGCCGCACAAAACCCTTGGAATGCCCTCTAGTGATTCCAATGTTCGTAACATTACTTTTATCTAATCCCATGTTCATATTAGTTACAATAGCAGCCTCAGTCGAATTTTAAACAATTATCAAATTTCAATCCTACAGAGGTATATAGAGTTTCAAATAAAACATCCGATAGAATATAATATGTGTAAATGTTCGAGCATGTGGTTTCAATAAGGTAGCATGGATGGTTAAGCAGTCAATAAGCAGCTAAGAAAGTATCTCTGGTCCATTAAGCATTTCCGTCTGTAAATTCTAGGTGGATTTCTACGGTTAAAGTGTATGAAGCCAATAGAGTAATTTAGGAACATTTCGAAGACCAACGCCTAAGGACATCCAACAGTGCTATAAACAGTGAACTTGCCAGAAGGTATATATATATTGTCCTATACACTCAATCCTTTTCAAATCTCCAAAGCGGATTCAACATAAATGGAAGTGATTCTATCAAATTATGTTTTATTCATACATAAAGCAGTTGCATATCATAATGAGTTGATGATGGCGGCCCACCTTTGAGAATAAGATTATGATATGAATGATATACTAAAATACACCTCACGTATTGTTATAGGATCTAGCACGTGGAACTTAATCTTTAGGCCATCAGCTAACCTCATCGTCGATACATCCGCCAGAGAGATAAACATTCAATACAGGCGTACCAATAAAGTCTTTTTGTAATTCCGTTATCCAGACCACAATGATAATTGATAGATTTCATGCTTTTCGTGGCTCCTAATCTGGTGAGCACAATTAACAGGACAAGGAAGCTCGATTGGTACTATATCTAGATAATGATTCATATCCCCCGGATTGTGCATCACAGCATGTCGACAACGAGCCACCCTCATTACCGAAAATTCAAACATCAAGCCCTGTATTATTTAAAGCCGTACGCATTTATCTTGCGACAACAACTGGTGTTGGTTTGTTCGACAAAGCTGCCGTAGGAGGTGACACATGTGCCATCGGCATAGCACAGTGATTAGCTTGCAGTGTGCTGTAAATATTGAGCCATCTATCATTAACCATCTTAACCCTCGACAAATTAACAACAGGGAAACTAAAAAAAAAGTCTCGTCTAGCCTAAAGCATGTTAAAGCTGACTGATATCCGCCATATCAGTGTCTATCTCACACAACGACACCATTAAGTTCATCTGCAAACCATTGTAAATAATCAATTGAAATATATCAGGAATATGCTTCAGGTAACCTAGCTGACAATTGTAAAGAGATGAAATAAAGCCACAGATGATTGCTCCCTTATCATGATGCAATAAACAGCAACAGTTATCAGATTACAGCTATCCAGGAAGGTTTGGTATCAAATAAGCCTACAAAAGAGTAAAGCAAACTGAAGAAGACTATATCTGATGTCATCTACGTTTAAAAGATCTATTCCTGTAGTGATTTTGTCGGTAGAAATATTGACTGTGAGTTGGGTTTGCCTTTAAAAGGCAAATCATCAGCTGTGAATGTGTAGAATAAAGCATCCACTATAGGTTTATATGTCTCATTCGAAATGGGTTAACATATCTGAAGATCGCGTAATCGATGCTCGTCAAGGAAATATTATTTTATCTTGTTCTGGCATATGCCGTGGGTGAGCATTTTATTTGTTCGCCAACACAATCTAGAATTGTCCTGTTAATAAGCTAGATCAATAGGCAGCATACAACTCTGCTTTCTTTGACAACTGCTATTTGTGGTAATTCCAGCTCGTTAGAGTGATGTTTTCTGTGTGTAACACCTGATGATGTAAAGCCAGATTATGTTAAAAGTACATTTTGATAGCACATACATACCTATATCAGGTATCAGTCTATTTCGTTCACTTCCGAACAAAGTACGTACGTGAATTGGATGACATGTTTAACTCAGGATTGGTATTGGGCTAGAAATATATATGTGCTGCCCAGCAAACCAAACGAGCAGATGCAGGAGAACAGCAACATGCATTCCAAGCAGTATAACTGAATTGGCTAAAACATCAAATACAATAATTTCATAAATAAACGCATTACAATGGGCATAAATCTATTACATTATTCTACTTGATGCAGATCTTAATACATTTGATTTCAGCCAAGCAGCACCTTTCATTGTTCATGACATATATTATATTTATCGGAGCAATAATACAAATCGACCACTTGCAGCAAAATATTGTGTTCGATTACCATCTGTTTACTACCAAAGAATCGGTAAAGATCGTTCAATTTGAGCTAGTTTGTTCCGATCCTGTGACAGTATAACGGAGAAGCGAAGGTATAGTGTGTTAAGAGGACACATGTATTTCCGTTCTAATGGTTGTTCGGCATACAATAATGTCTACCGGGACATTGGCATAGCGATTAAAACAATCTTCAATGATTCGTGAAAGTACCTTTTCTTCATCTAGAGTCCAGGAGAAAAAGTTTTTTTATTTGCACATTGGATTCTTGGCGGAAATTCATAGCGTAAACAAAATACATCAATCACTTTTGTTAAGCTTGGATTCATTCGCTTATTGTATTTATTAGCAATGAAATAACAACAACAAAGAGTACGGTCGCCCTAATGAGTGCTGGTGAAAATTTGGGCAGCTAACAATGTTGATCTGGTTTATCTAGCATTTTCAGTCTCATCTGAAATCCCTAGGCGCAGTTCAACTGAGTAGTTAGCGAATATTCTGAGAGTTGACACTAGAGGGCGTTTTTAGTGGCTTTTAGCAGTCACCAGTTGCTCAATCTCGCAAATAGAAACTCCACATACACAACAGCATTTGAAATAATTAGATGATCCACAGAATCAGTCAGCAAATGTCGGTGCATGTACATGGCGCAATGGTCCAGGGATGGATAGTTTTTGTGGGTGAGCGGCGGATATTATTGATAAATAAAAGTTTTTGTTTCTGTTTCATCGAGATATTTAGTAGAGCTACGCGAAGATGGCTTAGAATTGTGGGTTCCCAGGATATCAAATTAATACGAGGAGGAGAAGGAGGACAATATGAGTTGAACAAAGAGTGGAATGGATGGAGAATCCCGGCTTCAGGATAAACAGTATTTCCTTATATGTAGCAAGACAAAGAACGCTATAACTACAATGGTAAGGAAGAAGTTGTAGACGGGGACATGGCGATTGCGGATTCCATAATTTCCGAACTAGTGCGTATTTCTCTTAGGAAATAGAATCAAGCACAAGATTTTCTTTCGTCTGTAACCTGTACCTTATTTAAACCAGACAGCAATTAAGAACCCGAACACATCCGTCAATGATCGCCTTATGACAGGGACTGCAGTTTATCACGTTTTGATATAATTATTTGTGAATGAAGACGAGATTAATCCTATTACATCGCAAAGCAAAACGACCACCAGTCACTCTTATCCCGGACTTTCTTCAAATTAGGCCCCGAGTCATGGAGCGCTGGGACTATTTATCTAGCAATAACAATCCGAGGCATCACCGAGTGCATAAAACGTATGCAGCTTATACTGCGCTGTTTGTACTTTGCCATGTGCCTCAGATATTGAACCATCTGTCAACAAACATCCCAACGCGCTACACATTGATAGAGTGGAAAATCAACAGCAGGCATTCAGCCGTTAACATAGTGCATCAATTGCCACCCACCAGGTCCTTAAGCATCTTACACATTGTATACAACAACTGAAAGATGACTGAAGTATATGTGTGGCTTGATGTCGAGCTGTGCGCTGATTCGACTTATATGTGGCGGACTCCAAACCCAGGTGGTATATAGACATACATGCTAAAATTGATAGATGGCAAATCATGCGAGCAATGTTTATTCATTTTGCAGGCAGTGCTTGCAACACAACAAAAACAGTAGGCTAATTATAGCCAGCCTTCAAAGACAGTCAAGCAATACAGAAGACACCAAAGAGCTGACTTTTCTAGATTACTTTAGATAAGTTATCTTAAATGTTTATGATGGTTCATTGGGGCGACCGTACCCTTTGTGATTGTTATTTCATTGCTAATAAATATAATAAGCGAACGAATCCAAGCTTGGTAAAAGTGTTTTATGTATTTTGTACATGCTATGAATTTCCGCCAAGAATCTAATGTGCAAATGAAAAACTTGTCTCAATGTTTCTCAAGATCCCTGGATGAAGAATAGGTACTTTCACTGATTCTTGAAGATTGTTTCAATTGCTATGCCAATGTCGCGGAAGACATTATAGTATGCAGAACAACCATTAGCTCGGAAATACATGTGTCTATGTAACACAGTGAACCGAAGCTTCTCTGTGTTAATATGATACTGTCACAGCATCGGAACGAACTAGCTCACAATGAACGAACCTTACCGATTCTTTGCAATAGTTTGTTTGAGATAATTTTTGATAAAGACTACGGTAAAGAAAAAATAGTGAACGGCATGTGATCGAACACAATATCTTGCTGCTAGTGTTGGCCGATTTGTATTATTGATCTGATAAATATAATATATGTCATGACAAGAAACGTGCTGCTTGGCTGAAATCAATTGTATTATGGTCTGCATCAAGTAGAATATTATAATAGAATTATGCCCATTGTGATGCGTTTATTTATGAAATTATCATGCCAATGTTGTGGATGAAAAAAATATGAATATTAAAAAAGTAAGACACATTAAGTGGAATAAGGACATTAAGTCTCGGAGTAACTTCATGTTTGAAGGTTAATTTACATATTTCTTCCTATCTGGCCACAGTCCAAGGCTCGCACAACATCACAATCATCCTAATATACTCAATATAATTACCAGAGTTATATAGCTTTGTATGTATGATGCTGTTCTCCTGCATCTGCTTATTGGTTTTGCTGGGCAGTAAATAATTATTTCTAGCCCCATATCAATCTCCATATCAATCCCCATATCATCCAATTTACGTATGTACTTTGTTCGGAAGTGAACAAAATAGACTGATACCTTATATAGGAGTGTATGTGCTATCAAAATGTCCTATTAAGATACTCTGGCTTTAACATCGGGTGTTACATACAGTAACCCTATCTTTATAATGAGCTGGAATTACCACAGATAGCAGCTGTCAAAGAAAGCAGAGTTGCATGTTGCATATTGATCTAGCATATTAACGGAACAATTCTAGATTGTGTTGGCGAAAAAATAAAATGCTCACCCACTTCTTATGCCACAAACCACCACGACCCTCCATAAATAACACGCCTAGACAGCACTCACATAAATGAGATGAATTAATGCTTCCTTGGCGATCATCGATTTTGAGACCTTTATATATCCTTTTAATTTGTAGGGCAACCATTTCGAATGATGAATATAAACCTATAGTAAATGCGTTATTCAACGTATTCACATATGACGATTTGTCTTATAAACCTTATAAAGGCAAACCCAACTCACAGTCAATATTTCTACCGATAAAATCACTACCGGAATAAATCTTTTAAACGTAGATGACATCAGCAATAGTCATATTCAGGTTGCTTTAGTCCTCTGCAGGCTTCTTTTATACCAAACCTTCCTCTTAGGTTTGCTATATTCTGATAACTGCAGTTGTTTATTGCATCATGATAAGGGAGCAATCATCTGTGGTTTTATTTCATCTGGATACAATTGTCGGCTAGGTTACCTGAAGCATATCCGTGACATACTTCAATTGATTATTTACAATGGTACTAAATAGTGGAGTTGTGTGAGGTGGTCACCGACATGGCGGATATCAGTCAGCGTTAACAATATACTGTAGGCTAGGCGAGACGATTTTTAGTTTCCCTGTTGTTAATGTGTCGAGGGTAAGAATGGTTGATGACAGATGGCTCAATATTTACAGCACACTGCAAGCTAATTACTGCGCTATGCCGGTGGCACATGTTTCACCTCCTACGGCAGCTTTGTCGAACAAACCAACACCAGTTGTTGTCGCAAGATAAATGCGTACGGCTTTAAATAATACAGGGCTTGATGTTTGAATTTTCGGTAATGAGGGTGGCTCGTTGTCGACATGCTGTGATGCACAATCCGGGGGATACGAATCATTATCTAGATATGGGACCAATCGAGCTTCCTTGTCCTGTTAATTGTGCGCACCAGATTAGGTGCCGCGAGGAGCATGAAATCTACCAACTATCATTGTGGTCTGGATAACGGAATTACAAAAAGCGACTATATTGTACGCCTGAATTGCATTTACAACTCTGTTGCAGCTATATCGACGATGAAGTTAGTTGATGGCTTAAATATTTAGTTCTACATGCTAGATTCTATAACAACGGATGCTATCGCATATTGGGATGGGTTACGTCCAACGTGCTGATGAGCGACAGCGATTGCACCCAGATTTATAACTTACACTGGTCAACTAAAGACACAAATACGAGATACAGTCTCCCTCAAACAATATCGATCCGCCTCAGCTCTCTGCCGACTAGTCTGCTTTCGTTTCCCCGTGACTGTCTCTCTGCCTGTCTCTCTTGTCAGATCGTAACAAAACAACGGCTACATTGATAGTTCGTAGGCTTCATTACAGAATAGTTATATGAATGACCTATGTATGACACTGTCCTATTATGGGCGTGGCCACATCAATGTACTAAGTGGACAATCGTTTATGAGCTCACTATTATTTCGATAAAACAATAGTCCAGCAAAATATCACATATATGTCGTTATTTTGTAAATACCAATGTGAAATATATATAAAGATGTGTATGTATTTTTATGTAAACAATTTCTTTCTTGCTTAATGGGCCATGCTGTATTTGGCCGCAGCAATTTTTTTCGGCATCTCTCCAATGTACATTTAATTGTAATACTTTTCGAGAGAAACAATATGTATCAAATTCAAGGCGCTTTCACATTCATAACCTTGAATGCCCATTTCATCTTTTTGAATTATTGCTTGAATGAATTACAAGAAAAAATAACCTGTTCTCCTGGGCCATATGTACATCTATGATACATATTCATTAGGGATGGTAATGCACACATCACATATGTCGTCGGCTTACCCTAGCACAGCATTTTAATCATTGTAAATAATGAAGACTAATGATGATTACAGCTAGTATATATTTAGAAAATTATATTGCAACAAATTCGATATGGAAATCCTGTACTAGAAAGACCTTACTGCACATTTTAATGGTCCCTGTACCATTTATAGCGTCACTTTATTTTATGCTTTTTTACCTCATGCCATAATAGCACTATTTCCATCCGTTATTATTAGCTCTTCATGCAATAATACATTGCCCCAAACGTACGCAGCAAAACTTCTCTATTGAACGAATGTGATGTGCTAACAGGAGTTCCAGAAACCCTCGGAACTCAATGTGTCATATTTCCGGATAAAACAAACTATCTAGTAAGTTTCACAGAAAAGGGTATTTTTATAAACACTTTAGTTACACATAGGAAGGTATTTTTATAAACACTATAGTGTATATAAAAATACCCTCTTCCCAGAAGAAACTTACTCAAAGATTCGTTTTATTCGGAAATAGGCTCTTCTTTAACACTTACCAAGCTTCTAAACACTGGAGTTTGCATTCGTTAAATATTGTCAATCAACTGAATAAGCTGCATTTATGACACATTCAATAATTCGACTATCTGTATCCTAGCGGTTCATTACAAAGAGGTTCAAAACAAGTCTAGGTTTATTCAAAGCTCTGTGACGGATTATAACTAATATTCCGACTTTAATCCTGTATGCTCATTGTTTCCTACATTACAGCAGCGACATTCATATTGCTTGGTTGTCAGGTATCCCAACAACGAGCTTCGTGTACAAACGCGCAATTCTACTAAGTCCACTGTATTAGAAAATTCATCACACGTCAGAAGCAATTGCTATGCGGTCTTTTTCCCGTGTTTTGTTTCATCACGGAGAGAGGTTGTGTTTTATTCGCATATTGGGATCAGGCTTTTATTGCGGACGGTGGTAAACAATTTATCCGTTTACGACCGGATGCTTTTATAAAAATGCACAGCACGCAAAATGTTACAATTATTCTCCAGAAGTAACACATACCAGACCAAGGCAGTTAAACGAGACATACATTAATAGATATATACCCCTATGGTCTGATATGACTGACTACTTTGGTGTGGGTAGTGATAATGGACTAAAGTCTGCCTCATGCATAAAGCTGACTGACATATCAAATAACTTATGTATGTCATAGTTATTGTCTGTGTTGCTTATTTTATTACTGTTATGCAACTGTTCTTTAGCATCAGTGCATTCAAAAAACCTTGATATAGTATAGTTCGCAACCATGTACACAACGAAACTGTTAAAATCAGACCTTCCACAACATTTATGATGCTAATTGTGGTTGCCTTTGCTATACGTTCAATATGATGCGTTCGATATTTCGCAGTTCCGCCATTGCACTTTCGTGCTTATTGTATTGTCGCCAACATAAAGCCATTAACTCGCAACACCACCGAATGGCAAACCCACTGTAGGTCTCAATGCAACAAATCTCTTGCTCCCTGGGTTAATTTAGAGCATTAGTAGAATGACGAAATGTGTCCGCTTTATTATTTTAGTTCGCAGCCCATCATTGACGCATGTAATAACTAGTCAAACAATTGCTAATGTAGGGAATACTGTTATGCTACGGCGTGATATTTGAAGGAGAAATCTAATATTTGATTATCTCTTGATTTAACATTAGTTTACATGAGCACACAGCGGCAATCTGTTAAGGCGATGAAAAGACAACATACGATGTGCAGCTGATGTCACCTCGCTGACAATTGGCATGAACTAGATTGCTTTCATTGGCAACCAGATTTGTCTCGCGAGGGCTGTATGTTGCATATTTGCTTGGTCTTAATGGTCTTCGCAATTTGAGTTAGCATTGTGGTCTATAACATGCCTCTGCAAATAAATTTGACACCATTTAGTTATTTTTCTCTAATCCATTATAGATATGCTTAATGGAAGAATGATGTATGGTAAAAATGCAAACGCCAAAAGCCGATGCACTGGAGTAGTGTTGAAATGTGCACATGGTCGCTGTGGTCCAATGAAGCTGTAAATTTGAAGAGTGACCGCTGTTGACTTTCTCAAAATCAACCCATGGTGTATAAGGAACCAGCTTTTCGCTGATTCAAGTATTAACGCGAAGCTGAACAGTCATCAATAGATTAGTACACCGACGCTTGCAGAGATATTTGTCAAGCAAATAGTACCCAGCATCAGTAAGTACAAGATAAATAGGCCCGGCTTTCCATTAACCACGCTTGCAAGAGTTTGTATTGACATCGAATTTAGCAGTCACATGTATTAAATGGACGCAATTATCGATCTACAGTCCATATGCCGCACCCCATGTCAAGGACCTCACAACATTTATTAGCGTACCGGTAAAATAATGCTTCTATATGTAGGACCAATGACATATATTGCATGCCAGATGCCATGTCCTACAATGGCTACTTATAACCTGTTGTAATCCACGCGCATTAATTGATGAAAAACTGCTAATAAACCATGGCAAAAGCTAATCAAAGTGTACAAAGTAATGCGACTTACAAGCATGATCAAGTGACAAAATACCACAGTAATGTATAGTTTGAGATATGGCTGCTAACCAACCATGGTTCGTAGACTGCAGGTTGCATAATAAAAGACAATAGGTAGAGTGTTTATTCTACCAGTCATGTCCTGAGTAGATATATTGTTCATCACTAATAGCAAAAGATTGTGTCTATCTGAATAGCTAAATAATTATCCATTACCAGCAAAGGAATACACTATGACACATCTCATCAAAATGACCCAACTTGCTATCTGTTGCACAGATGACCTCCCGAGGGATTACCAACGCGAAAATTGGTGATATATAGACTTCCGGTTTACGCTAAGTACTGTATCATCTTTGTCAACTATATTGCATTAGGGCTATGAATAACCTTGTATCTGCATTCTGCGAGAACAACGCCTAAATGTGATTGACGTGAATCATTCGATGACAAAGGACGACATTCTTCCGATAACGACACCGCTGGGTATAACGAGGGATCAAAGCAATTTGCGGCGTTATTGAAAATAAGTCCTGTATTTATAATGGGTGTATGCAAATGTGGACATTCTAAGGCGTTATTTGGTAGTTTGTATTTCGATAGATGGAAATTTGGTCAGATATTAATTGATTTAGCTGTTAAATACTGATCCCGTGAGCCCAATTCCGGTCTAAAACGGGCTGGGGGGGGGGGTGGCAATTGACAGATAAATTGTACTGTCAGGCATTGCGATGGACCGATATCACTCAGATATATGTCTATTTCTTATATCAACATTGTACGAATAAGAGCCATAATGGTAGTTGTGCGGCGATAAGAACATTTGCAAATGAATGTCAGTAACTAGCAGTAGTACCTCAAATTGTACACTTGGTATAAATTTATGCGCTTTTCCATAGACTAATGCCATCCTAAAAAATAGAGAAGTAAATAAACGAGTTGATTATTTGAGCAACGTTTGCTATTTGTAAATGCCTATCAAAATATTATCATACGGTGCTGTAGTGTTTGAGTTGCTCTTCTCTTTCATGGAGAAATCATAGCCCAGAACCTAAGCAGCTATTATAATATTCTATAGTACCAATTTAAAACAATTTGTATCATCCAGTTACCAGTATTACCAGTTTAATACCTGAATATCTGAAACCCTATTCGCTGTTCAGCGTCTTATCTGGGTAAGGGGTTTGTTTATTTAGATAAATTAATGAAGTACATGCTTTGTGTTTTAACATCAGGTCTGAAAGCCCCTGGGAGTTGACTTTTCGCTTCTTCATCGAGTATCCAGCAGAATTTACACACTGTTATCTTAGAAATCTGTCAGGGAGTCTCACGTGGAAGTGGAAATTCTTTATGCACCGGGAAACATTATAGGCTGCCCATCATACTAGTGATAACGCCTTATCACAGCCATGTGACCCCATATCGAGCCAATCTCCCGGGAGGCCCTACATAAACAAACAAGACGTCAAGTTCATTCATGTTCAAAGCAATGCTTGTGATTGATACCAGGTTCGTTTTACCATGAACATATTCACTAGGGCGTATTTCAAGCATATGTGGGACTTTGACGGCTTTTCTTGTCGGCTTTTCAAGCTCTAGCTCTGTATAGTCTCTTCTTGATTGAAACACGATGTTGGTTTAGGGATAAATGTGGAGTCTACGGGTAAATATTCGTGCAACGAATTTCATTGCAAAAAACTACTCTCAAAGCTGATGTTGTACAGACTTATTGTATTTAGTAAGCATGTTTTCATATAAACCCATTATGCATGACAAATCCGCAACGAATGGTGCAAATTCATAGATATTAGTCTTCCCTGATGTTATTTTAAATTCATGCAACATCACTGTTGGCCACTAACGTGACTTACAAAGCATCTCAAGGAGTTCCTGAGGATCCATTACAAAGAAGACGTTCATATCAGTGAGGATCTCATAGCAGTACAATCATATTGCATAGACAGATGGCTATCTAGCTATTGCCGTTTAAATTATATCGCACATCAATAGACATGATTGTACACATACGTTTAAACTACATATGTCTTCAAATCGAATGAGGCAAAAGCAAGGTTTTCTATTTCATATAATTAGACGTCTGGCTTGCTGAACCGTTTTGTGTATTCACAAATGCTACTAGAGAAGCTCTATAAAAATATTCCCAGTCTAATTCTGCCTCTTTGGATAACACATTCCTTTCCATATGGTACTAATAAATGAAGGACATAGTGTGATTAACCGTTTACACTTGGACAATATTGAATCGGTGTTAATTATGTAGAAACTCCCTGGGCCACATGCCATTTAGAAACATTCACCATAACCTCACAACACCGCTGATGCTTCTGTGGCAGATACTGACAAAGTAGAACTCACAGTAACGTTTTCCAGCAGACATACCCCGTCTAAAGCCTAATGCTCAAACAATGACTATACAGCCTTCGTCCTGTGTGGTAATCGATCAGCATAGACATTTTCGTTGATTAGCCTTATTCATGCAACGTATTAAGCTTTTATTACGGACATTGATCGGAAATAATATCTTGACGAAATGACTTGTTGGTCTTTATTTCCGACAAAGCGAAGGTTACAATTATCTTACAGAATTACTACGTACTAGGTAAATGGCGTCAAATAAAAGATATTTCTAAGTAGATAGTTGCTGTTAATACGACTTTAATATTGACAACGATTATGGACTCGAGCCCTTGTTTTCTACTAGCCGCCTTTCTCAAGGCAGATATAAATGTTTGTCTGTTAAGGGAAAAGGCTGACCCAGTCATAATTACACTTTTCAACAAGGTAGTGGCTTCGGTATTCGGTGTATCTAGACTGATCTTTATTGAGACAAATGAGGTACCATGGTTTAAGAGTTGCGGTGGTGAAAAACTGACAGCATCAAATTCTATAAGTTGGGTCGTAGCAATTATAACCGAATTATGTAACATGAACATGCAAATAGGCCATAAGAATGGATAACAATGATGGATGATAAAACGTTTGGTAGAGCAGCTGTCAGCAATCTTTCCAATTCGATGACTCATTCACCCTAACCAACCAGCGTCTTAGGATAGATATACCTGCAATGGATGATGAATGCGTTTTAGTAAGTCAAAGCAATAAGTCATGGGACCAACAGAACGACGTGTTATCATTGTCTTGACCGACTTGTCATGCTGTAAATTGGTGATTTCATATGTTACCATTGATATTAAATAATGCATTACGCTGCAACAATGGGTGTTTCTCGTCCTGGCCGTGGTGTTTGTCAGATTGAGTGGGGATGTAAAGCGTTGCAATGTCTTTAGTCAAAAAGGAGAAATGTACAAACAATGCACCGCTAGCTCAATTATCGATTAAGCAAAATAGTTTTCGACCATCATTCAACTGTGCTTTTTAATGCCTTGCGAATTCGCTTCTCTCGGACGTAATCTACTCAGACTGATTTTAGAAAGCGATTAATTTTTTTTCTAATCAACGTAAAACATTTAGACAACGATTAAGTTGCTTTTGATATATCAGCGCAGTTTTTAATCGATGATTAAACATCAACGATGAACTGCATACATATAGCAGTGCAACGTTAAACAAGCGTTTATCTAAATTTGGACATCCATTCCAACCACCACCTTTAGCAACTATTGAAGCTACAATAACACCCTACCACAAGCATTTCATTTTTAAGGGCCTGATAGTGATATTCAGGGAATATGCATTATGACGGAAAATATGGGTTTGAACGAGTTAGTGAGGTTTAATGTGCGTACCTCATAAAGTGTAGTGCCACCGATTAATGGTCTTACTTGAAAGGGAATATATTGATTTGTTGAGCTGTGGGTCTAATACATGCGTATTTTTTTGTGATGGAATAATAATTTCTCCTGGCACCTCGATACATAAGCAATAAAAGTTTAATTATGTTCCATTGACCGCGAACTAGCATGCATTTTAATATCCGCGTGCCTGAAATATTCTGTTTAAGGTAAGCATTCTATAATATCCATAAATCTATAATCACATATGTGATTTCAATATTTGGTCGATGAAAAAATCAAGGATTCTCTCACCAAAGTGCTCCGTTGATGACCTTTGCTAACCCCCAAACAGCTGCGCTAATCATTGCTTTTCATCGTCCCCATAACTTTGACAAAAAATCAACTACATTGATTTGCGTTATTTTGTTTAAATGACTTGGTGTCTCTCATTTCACGACTTATTTTCGTATCTAAATAAACGACGGAATCTGCGCTAGGAGAGAATATTGTTAGCAAAAGCACTGATAAGCAAACGTGGGGCAAACACATTTTGACGTTTTGACCTGTAGAAGGATGCATTTCAGCAACATTTATAAATTTTATACATTTAGCCTAACAATAACCAACGGATACTTTCGACATGTAAATATATTTGTGGCAATTACTTGAAAAAGAAACATCTTTCATGATAATTGCTCAAAGCAGAATAGTAACTCCCGAGAATATGCAACGACTTCAGTCGAGTTTGGTGCGTGTTTCCGAATGAAACAGGAAGGTAAAAATTACAATCAGTACCAACATTTCCAAAATTTTATATTTGCTCTACGAATAATCTATGCGTGAATTTGATTAAAAAGTTAGGTACGTGATCTAAGTGAGTAATTATTGAGATTGGGGACCATATCTTGCACTATCACTAAGCGTACACCATCTGTCCCATTAATGAGTGACTTATATAGATAGATTGGATTTAACCCCATGCAGTTAGCAGCTCTTACTAAAAGCATGCTCTACTTGCATGGTTCATTTAGATAAGTGATAGGCAATATAACAATGAACATAGCCACACGGCACCATAATAACCACAAGAGTAATCATCGAACACAACCATGACTGGAAACTGTATCTTAACATAAACAACCTATTCCTTCTCTATAATGCAAGCGGCTAGCATAAATTAGTGTAGTGTCGTTGCTCTAGTTTTTCTCACCACGTAATGTGTGCACTTCTTTCAAAAAGTTGCCCTCGTTTTCGTCGTGTGCTAGCATGCGTACTATTTTCTACGATCTAACAAACCTGAGAGTTTGTATATTATGTTTTAGCTTTGAATAACAAATACAAAACATGCTAGAAAAAGATAGCTGATCACGATCAGCCTTGCACTGAGGGGGCGACTTGTTCAATAGTTAGTAAACTACGCTAAACAATTTGATGGTTAGACGAAACACAATCCTCTTTGACAATTGAGTTGGACACGGTGTATTATCTATGAGTAGTACGGTATGAGCTGGCTCCCGCTTCCCGGGGGTAATGCCACAAAGTATAAGGCATTATACCATGCTAACGGGTATTGGAAAGAAACCGCAGGATGCAGCTAGCGCGAACTTTATACATCGCGAAGGGGTGCAGGGGTATAGCCGATCAATGGAACTGATGATCGGAACCACGTTTTGCCGTAGCAATCAAATTAGACCCAACTTTTCGAAAGCAAACAACAAACTTATGAAAGCGCAATACGCCTCGGCGTGGGGCGCAGGCTGGCGCCTATGACTTATCAATGCGTTTAAATCGGTATATCTGCTGTATCAACACGTGTGTCACTTTACAGAGTGGTAAATGTGAGCCTCAAATTATTAACTCTATAAAAAGCATTGTACGAATGTACTGATTCAACCCAGTTAGCCATCTCAATTCATGTCTCAATAGATGCCGTGGAAAGGTACCACAGCATTGAGTCTATTAAATGCTTGACAAATTACCGTGCTTGATGATCAAGTTACTGAGAGCATATCGCACTGTCACGTCCGCGACAATCGCAATAATCTATAATGCATCCATAAGTAGCAAATAAAAAACATCAAATGTTGACCTTTAATAAGTAGCCATTACTGAGGGCTTTACCTAATACAAGCGTGGCAAAATGTAGAGATAAAACCTCAAATTGAGAGGTTATGAATCATAACAATAGTAATGCATTTAGAAAGGTTTCGAACTATATATGCGACCCTGAATACAATGAATATATTGTTATGGCTTCATTGATTTACGCCGGGTCTAAGAGATGCATGATATAAATAAGTCATATATGCGGTGGAGAGATTGACAATGACATGACATTATGCAAACAAAGATAACGTATATAACTCAGAATAAGCCATGCACTATAACACTTAGACATGACAATGCCTGGCAAAGATGCTAAAAGCTACCGTCGTCAGAGGGCTTTCAATAATTCGCTTGACACCAACGCTTTGTTGTAATATGGTCGCCGCCGCCGCCACCGCCACCGAGACAATCAGATGTTCGCAATGAACTCTTCCGTTAGTAATTTTTACCAGCCTGATTGTTGCCTTTAAGAGTTATTTATGTAGTTTATCATCGCAAACATTATGGTGTAACGGCCGAGTTACTTTTTGTTGTTATTGGCAAAATGTACCCGGTGAAAGAGAATAGGTATTGAGTTGGAAATAGACATTGAATACAAAATCATTGCATGAGCGATGTAATAGAGTAAAGGTGATAGATATGGATGCTTGCAATATTTGGGTGAGCATCTTTTAAGTGACCATTCACACCTACACAACGCCATCGACCTGACGGACGCGCTGAGCGATGCCACTTGGCCACTGCGTCGGCATCCACGAATCTAAGGAAATGATGACAATATATATACACACACACACACACACACACACACACACACATATATATATAGAGAGAGAGAGAGAGATATAGAGAGAGAGAGAGAGAGAGAGAGAGAGAGAGAGAGATAGAGATAGAGAGAGAGAGATAGATAGAGAGAGAGAGAGAGAGAGAGAGAGAGATATATATATCTAGAGAGAGAGAGATAAAGAGAGAGAGAGCCTAGAGAATATAGAGAAAGAGATAGAGAGGATATAGAGATGTTATAGATAGGGAAAGAGAGATTTACTATATATGTATAGAGGATTAGAGAGAGATCTATCTATATATATAGATAGGGGGAGATATAGATATAGATCCTCTCTATATATATAGATATATATATATATATATCTCTATATATATATCTATATCTATAGATATCTCTCTCTATATATATATATATATATATATATATATATATATATATATATATATATATATATGTGTGTGTGTGTGTGTGTGTGTGTGTGTGTGTGTGTGTGTGTGTGGGTGTGTGTACGTATTGTTCATAACCCTCGAGAGGCACCTACTTGCAATAATTAACTGTCATGTGAACTGCCTTTATGTAATCTGCGGCAAATTGCTTTATATTGGAATGGTGACTGCATGAGTTGCCCAAGGGACGAACCGTTGGTAAATTGACTTTATGTCTACGATGATCCAGTATATAACATTGCATCAGGCCACAAACTCCATCTAAACTCCTCGGGAGCAATACCCGGACATTATTAATCCACATTATCAGACAACAGAGGACTATATTTTTTCGTGCAACGGCACCGCTGGGGGCAACTAGACTAGGAGCAATCGGGATGATATATATTTTTTGTGTTGCTTAGAGGTAACTTGCGATCAATGTGCAGAAGAATTATTTTTTAACGGTGTGACCGATTGGTATCTCATCGTATGTTTTATGAAAGCGTTATAAACTTTATTTTGTGTACCAATGTCATATTACAATCCATTGGATATTTTTCCTATGAGTAGCTGCAAAGAAATGGTACTGCCATATATTGCAAGGAAAGGATTCAACACGATGAATATTTGACAATACCATCGCTTACACACATGATCCATATCGATCGCCTCACAAGCAAGATCACTGAGGTGCCCCACCTGCGTTGTATCCCGCTTTACGTGTTTGCTTCCTGTCCGTCTGTTTGCCTGTCTGCCTGAGTTTGTTATCTGCTGTATAAGTCTGCATGTCTGGCTAACTTTCCTCTCGCTTGCTGTTCTAGATAATTATCACCAACCGGCATTGTTTGCATACTTGTCATCGTCTGCAAATTCAATAAATGTAAGATCTACCATGGGTTAACAATCCCTCACACTTCATTATGGATGACACTAACATTCAAAAATAATTTAATGTTCGAACGCGCTATATGAGGACGATATATTAATCGCCTGTATGCAATCATTTAACAAATGTTACAATGGATTGGAAAGATCATTTGCAGTTTGCTCATTGGTGATCTATAAAAAGAACAACACTATTACGCATTTATGTATAAATATTTATATAATAAGAACTACAGACATATACATACATATAAATAGATAGATAAATATGAACAGGATATTATATATATAGATATATATTATATATATATATATATATATATATATAGAGATATATATATATATATATATATATATATATATATATATATATATATATTCTCTCTATATATCTATATAGGGAGATATATATATATATATATATATATATAGATATCTAGGAAGGGGAGATATATAGATATATATATATAGTAATATATATAGATATATATATATAACTATATATCTATATATATATATATATATTTTATATATAGATATTTATATATATCTTTATATAGTTTATATATATATAAATTTATACTATAGTTATACTATATCTAGTCCTAGATATATTATATATATATATATCTATATATAAATATATAGATATATTTATATATATAGTCTCTATATATATCCCTTTCTATATATATATATATATATATATAATATATTTATATAGTAATATATTCTATATTTGTATATATATATATAGTTATATATATTATAAATTTATGCAATATATATATCTATACATATATATATATATATATATATATATAATATATATATATTTGTATATATATATTGATATATATACATATATATATATGTTTATATAGGTATATATATATATCGATATGTGTATATATATATATATATATAAACATATGTATATATATAAATATATACACATATATGTATATATATATGTATATATATTTATAATTATAAATATGTTTATATATATAATTATATTTTATATTGAGATATATATAGTTTTATATATTTGTAACCTATATACAATATATATATACATATATATAAATATATATATATATAAAAATCTAATTATGTTTATATATGTTTATATATCTATATATGTATATAAATATATATTTATATAAACATATATATACACGTATATATATACATATTTGTTATATTTATAAACATATATAAAATATAGATATATATATATATACATAAATATATATGTATATATATATATTTATATATAAACATATATATATATATATATATATATATATATATATATATATATATATATATATATAAATATATATATATATATATAATTGTTGATAATATTGCGTCGCAATCGGTGATCAAGCCAATGCTCCTGATCTGCTTATGTACCCCAATTCAATGATTTTGGTCGGTGCTGACTGTCATATACACCTAGTCTATTGCGCGGCATTCTGCACAACATCATTGCTGCTTTCTGCAAGAGCAATATCCGTAATCAAGAGTACTTTTTGTAACGGCAGCGTTTTGGAAACGGGATATTGGAACACCCCCATAGACAGCAACAGGTTATGTAATATATGCTTTTTGCCCCGTTCCTACCAACTACGCGCTCTGTCGTATCATGACCTATAGCGTTATTGTCAGGGTTTCCCAAAATAACAAGGTACAGCAGCAGGTAAAAGCTAGGCAGTTTATATCCCGCTCATCCCATGAATTTGGCTTCCACTGCTTTCTCTCTTTCACTACCATGCCGACTCTGTCACTCACATACAACAATTCACCACAGTATGGTATTAGCATATTCTGACAGAGATTAATCGATAGTTTTATAGCTGAGTCTAGAGTCAACAAACATCAAATAATGAATGAATAGATTGCATGATATAATTAACTTATGAGCAGAATATGAAAGATGTTATTACTATTTGCATCCGTGCTTCTGTTGTAAATGGTAGACACATGCAAGCTTACCTCCATAAGTTAATCAATTTATCACGTGCAATGGCTTAACATCGATTGCGAGTTATACTTATCGTCTCTAGCACAAAACATAACATAGGTAACTTCTAAGCAAACCATCTTCGGCCAAAAAACTAGCGTTTGGTGGCGTCTAATCAGGATTCGGCAAACACTTTTTATCTAAGTAGAAATAGAGAATTACAGGTATAGTGATTTGGATGGTCACGTGTTCGGTATATGAAACCGTGTGTGATCACAGCATTTTAAGAAGCAACATTAAATACTGTTTAAATCAACAACTTTCAAAATCAAACATACTCGATGTATTTCGAAAAATATCGGAACAAGCCGGCTCAATCATCAAAGTCGAAGGGGCAAAAGTGCGAGTATAAATAGGCAATTCATTGTCAGTATTGAATCAACATCATTTTGTTCAATGAATTAATTTATATAAGAAAGAAGATTGACTGTTATAATCTTTCCTCATAACCATATACTTGTTTTGGGTGCCTAGAGCAATATAGACAAAGAGCAAAACTGAATGGACGATATTCGTAAAATACTAGGTCACTAAAACAATAAATGCTTCTCATAAAACAGCTCTGTAATGGCTTTCGTCAGCTTGAGTGCGATGTAAATCATGGCTTGTAGCAGATAGCAACACCGTCTGACACATAGTCGTAAAGTAAGAAAGGCATTCGTGGCAAATTAATATGTTGGTTAAAGACACGTATTTATTGTGACGGTTACTGTATATTAGACGGGTGGCTTAATTTTACGTGAGAAAATAAATTACAAATCAGCTTTGTGGTAGATATATTGCTATTACTCGTTTTATATATAGATAACTATCCAGCGTCAAAATTTTACTTACTTAGACAATATCACGAAATGCAGTTAAATTGACCTTCACTTTGCATGACAACAGGCTCCTGACCAAAACCTTGTAACAATATCAGTGTCATAGGCTTATTGGGGACCATATCCATGCGAACACTATGCAGCTGGGGGCAATGTGAAACAAGAATAATGGTTTGTTGCTTAGTGTCCCAGAAATTCAGGATATCACTCAGCACTTTCTTGTTAAATGCCTGATGGATTCGCTTATTTTGTTGTAAGACGTTTATCAGTTAGCTTTCGGCAATATATATCGGTGGGTAGAACATTTTTACAATGCTCGATTTTAGCGCAGTATAACATTAATGCAATATATTATAAAAAGCATTGATGAACTGTGTGCTAATCCCCGTGCAAGGTTAGTATTGCATACTTTAACTTTGTATAAAGACTTTGATTGTAGACAAAGGCGCAAACACCAACTGAAGCAAGATATAAATCCTACCATATGCATCCCATTGGATAACAGGCTAGGGAAACCGTGTTGCGTTCAGAGGATTGGAATTATGGCGGAGGGTATGGGACTGATAGAGTTGATGAAGTAAACCATGAGCGCTTGAGCAAGCTTAGGTGCCACAAAAAGATACCACAGTATTGAGTCTGACTTGATATGTTTTGTTACGCCGTAGATCTAAGAGACGGGTGGGCAAATGTGCGTCATACCTGGCATGGGGAAATTTCGTTAACTGGGGGCTTTTCAGACAAGCAATTAACATACATTAAGGTCTGCCAACAAATAGACACTATAGCAAAATGATATAGACAGCTTACCTACACTGATCCTACATTGTAACAGCAGACATATTCGTTCATGCTAAGTGTCTTTGGCGAAATGTACATTACAAAGGAGAGTAGGAATCGGGATTAAAATAGAAATTAGGTAAACTCGATGTTTTACCCGGGCGGTGAATGATGCAATGATCAGTCAGTGCCCTTCCCAAGCCAATTGCACTTTCCACTGCACCATTTTTCGATCGGGCGGTAAATGTTGTAGTCCAAAGCGATGCCACTTTCTGCATTATTGGTTAACCCGCAGCAAGCACATTTTTATTTTTACACGCGTGAAACAATAAATGGTGTGGCGAATTTCTCTAACGATGATAACCATCCAATAAATTTGTTTCGCAATACAGGTAATTGGGATAATGAGCTCTTAATGAGTTTCTCATGGGACGAATCAGTGATATATTGACTTTTGTCTACGCCGACTATCGCAAAAGTCATCGAAACAAGACAAATACTCACATATGCACTGTTCTATATAAATACCCGAACAATATTATTCCGCCGTATACGGCGGCGACTGAGGACGATATTCATCTTTTATGTTTTAAGTTAGTGTCGTCTGAAACTTTTAGGGAATTTATCAAGCTCCATATAAATCGACATAGCTGATTGCTAAATACGTGCCTCTGACACAATAAACGATTTCCATTATGTGTCGTCATTGTTTGCTCTCGCCTATTCTAATGTTTGCATTGAGCGATGTCTATCACAATTCACTTACTTAACAGTAGGTGATGCTTAAAAATAGTTACTATATACCAAATGCATTGCCAAGCTGGCCACTATAATTTAATATCCATACATAACCGACTTACGCGATTAACACGCAACTAAGCTCCATGATAGAATCAGTGGGCCGTCGCCTTCATTTTGCATCAGCGTTGGTAACTGGTCCTAACCTGTCTTTATTAGGCAATCACACGAGACACCATTCATTGGATTTGTTTACAGCGTCTCTGGTAGCCACCGGCGTTATTCCGTCAATAATCCATACCGAACCGCGCAGAACCGGAACCTCTTGGACGATCTGGCGGGACATTCACAGTGATCGATCAATCGATGTCTGAAATGAAGCTTGGCATCAAACTCAAAGCGATTGTTTCTCAGTGTGTGCTACCATTACAATGACTGCGAACAAATACTACTAATGTGCGGTTATTTTTCGCTTACAGCTACTATCTATTACTTAGATTGAACCTGTTTTAATCCTTTGGGCACATATTAATTGGGCTCGTGGATGACGATTCACCTCGATGCTCAAAACCAAACCTAAAAACTGCAACGTTATCATACCATTATTTTCAACGTTGCTTTGTTAATTTACTAAACCGGATATTTGTGTAAGGTGCACGGGGATATGATAGATGATGGCAAACAAGAACATTCAGTTTTGCTGGATGACTGTAACTGAGTATCCTCGCTGTCAATGTGTATGGTATAAGCATGATCTGTAATAAATGTTTCAATATTTACGGAGGACTACAAACGGATCGCAATGCAACATCAACAATCCATGTTTGTAATCAATATGCATACCAGACAGTCACATCAAACAATACCACAAAATGATTACCACCTGGCCTCCCGTAGTTTCAGGGCCTAATTCAAAGAGGATCTCATTTCATTGCTAGCCCCAAGGCTGTGATTCGCGACGAGAACATTGGTTCCAATGGAGTCACCTTAATAATCTCGCGCACCTAACACAGGTCTCAAAATACCCTAATGTCAAGTTAGCTACGAGAAGATAGCTTTATGCATATTAACCCTGAACAATCAATTCTCCCGTACACATGGGGATGTTTATTCAGTTTTAAAAACAACTGAGGTCATAAAGCACTCAATTCGTCCCTTCAATCTTTTGGGCAAGTAGATTGTTTGTTGCATGCCCGACAGCAGTATAAATCAATGGCTCTCGCGATTCTAATTTTTATATCGTTTATGATGACGCAATTGATGGCGTAATAAAATACCTAATGATAGAACACAATAATGGACTAACAGCACACGAGGCAACACACTGCAATTGGTTTAATATTAATTATGCACATATTCGATAAAATATTGCCTGAATAAGGCATCAGCTATTCTAACAAAGTACAGGTAATGCCAATCTTGGTTGAATATAGACTTATGTTATATCTATTTCGTTTGTACATATTTCCTGAACATACTTCGCTATCTTATGTTTCGAATCAAAACGTCGATCAGCCGTACCAACCAATCTGGACCCAAGTAACAAAATTACTCGCATAACACTGCTACACATTTATGGCATTGCCTTTAATGCCAGTATCCCATGCGTTCTGTCATTGGTGTTTTGACTTGAGGTCGGGGATGCACTAGGGTCAATTCCGAGTATAAAGTGTGAAGTTATACTGTCGAAACATGATTAACTGCGGTCTGTGTCGCAGGGTGATTTTCCTCTCGGTTACATTGGCAGAGCTTAATACAGGCGCAAGGAATAATTGTTAGGCTTAAAGGTCCTGGAAAACGATAATGTGGTGAAAGCTGCGACACAGGTAGCATTCAGCAATTAATAAATGCCCCATGAGGCCCATTGTGACCCATAAAACCGGGTTGTAACGCCAATATCATTTTGATACATAACCCTCATCGGTCTGCAGGAAAACCCAAGCACTCAGATACAATCTCCCATCTCAAAAAGTTTTTACCTCTGTCTATGTTGTCAACTGCTTCCCATTTTCTCTCAATCGGTTTTTTCTCACCATTGCTACCACCAGGCCTATAAGTTCACGCTCAATCATTACAGAAACATATAAAAAATCACTAAATACAAATTCATTACCAATGCCATCAATAAAGATGATATAAACTATATTGTTAGTGTAAAAACAATATTTATTCTTGAAAATTTTGCGAAATGAAATTACATCGGAATTCAATTTGTCTGATTGTAATGAGTGGTGTGTTTTAGTAGTTTTGATTTAGTCAGCGTCACCATCGTTACCGTCGCGGCCATTCCCTCCTCTGTCATAAGTATTACCATAGCAACTGCTTTCATCATAATCGCCATCTTGAAATTTGAGCTCTCGTTATCATAGTTGTCGCAATCGTATTGGTCATTGCTGATTGTCGCACACGGGGAGAGATTGTCAGTGTGTCCCGAATTCCGATTCTTTGATTCATTGCACTGCATGCTTATATTACATTACCTCTACATATCAGTATTATAAATGATATACCCTGTTAACCTCCACACATTGCCATATGCGCCTTGTTCCACTTGAAGAGAGTCCACTCAATGAATGATGCGGCCGCTCACGCTACACTTGTTTCGGCTGATTCTCCCCCAGTACACGCATCTTTTCATCTACGAATGATGTTTTGCTCATCGCTTACCAACGAAACTCGGCAACATTTACTCTCTACCCATAGTAACAATGCGCAATAGAACCGAACTGATCTCTCGTAAATTACGAAAATTACTGAGTTCGGCGAGGGGGTAGTGGCTAAATGTTGTTGATTCCAAACCCTTTCGGGTGTAAGTCCGCACAGCATCCAGTGATTTGTTCAGGCCATAAAACCAACCAGGTTTGACCTCTTACCATGGCAATCTCCAACAAAAAGGTCAGTCTGGAGATTCTGCAGACTAACTTGGCATCACATTCAATGAGCAAGCATATTACTACGTGAAATTGTCACACACACACACACACACACACACACACACACACACACACACACACACACACACACACACACACACACACACACACACACACACACACACACACACACACACACACACACACACACACACACACACACACACACATATATATATATATATATATATATATATATATGTATATTCAATGAGCAAGCATATTACTACATCAAATTGTCATATATATATCTATACATATATACATATATATATATATATATATATATATATATATATATATATATATATTTATACATACATATATACACACACACACACACATATATATATATATATATATATATATATATATATATATATATATATATATATATATATATATATATATATATATATATATATATATATACATAATGCCTATGGTTAGGCATTATATTTGCTATGTGACCGACGTGGCGTTCGATTGTAGCGTAGCGCTGGTATGCAGCCACCCAGCGAGTCTTAGTTTACATATCACACGACGACCTCTTGTCACATAAATATCTCCCTTTAGTTTGAGCATCGACATTAATTCGCAATACAGATAAAATACACACCATTTATAAGCCGGAAAATCCTTGATTGTGTCATTGGGCCAAAGAATATTAGAATATATCATATATATATATATGTCAGATAGATATATAGAGAGTATTATAGAGAGAGATCAGAGATAGAGAGAGAGATATATATAGAAGAGATATATAGAGATATAGATATATAGCCATATAGATATGTCATTGGAGAGAGAGAGAGAGATATATATATATATATATATAGATATATATATATATATCATATATATATATATATATATATATATATATATATATATATTATATATATATATATATATCTCTATATATATCTATCTATATATATATATATATATATATATATATATATATATATATATATATATATGTGTGTGTGTGTGTATATATATACATATATATACGCATTACCGGTAAGTTATACGGGCTGATTGCTACTACAATGACGACTTTACTGGAAGAAAAACTCTAATAATTATTCTTGAGATACGATATGTAATCAGCGTATTAGGTATTTTGTAGGAGGAAAAAATGTAATTAGCTCTTGGCTTTTGGGGGTTACATAACACGCACATGCGCGTAGACTTGCAAAGATTTGTTAATTAATCACGGGCAACAATTTTACCTTTGAAAAAAATGTGCAACTTGTATTTAGTCTGGCAAAGCGAGATTCTTGACTTTTTACATTTTATTCTATACTTCAACCAGAATTTTTTTGTGACAAATATGCATAACCCAGATGATAGCAATAAAGGCTTTGGCAAAAGAAACGTAGACCTATGCTAAACATTAGGAATGCTATTTTAAAATGTGAATTGAGCATTGTCGAAGAAATCTTATATATTTGTGCCTGAGTACACTCATCAATCACATCGATTCTCCATTTATACACTTGTAGAATTTAAAATTCACTCCCCTCAAAATATCAGAGCCACAGTAAAGCACAACAGGCGTAAGGCTGCCTTATGAACCGGTCTTGCTAAAAAATATCGTTTAGCCACTTCGTAGGTCTAAGATGACCATATATTTTCCTCCTCCTTGAATAGAATTGTAAATGACATATGACATTGAATAAGGGCAAGCTTTGTTGTAGATGATTTGTACATTACTCATGACAAATAAACTAGGCTCAGGTTCAATTTGCCTTCTTTACTCACCAAAAAATTATTATCTAAAAACGCCGGTTCACGTGGTTGTATGCATGTTTTTTTATATTTGATATTAGTCATTTTGCACTGGTGATAACGAACTCAAATGGGAAGTGAATATCATAATCATATAGTAGACAACCGTCATCATGTACTTTCATTAATTCAATTCCTATGCATTGGTTCAGTATCATGCTTACCGTTCTTTTCTGCAATAAGAATCGAAGGTAGGTGGGTATGATACATAGTAGTATAATCTTATATTTCACCAATCTATTCAAGCATTTCATTCATGTATTTAAACCTTAGCATAGTTGAATAGGCTCAAAAATTTAATTTTCAATGCTAATTGTTTACCAAGAATATGGTAAAATGCACACCAGGACCAACGCAATTCTTCCCACAAGGTTTCCGCGTGTAAAATGGTGCGTTCACTACGTTAGTTGGTCCAACAGACTTGCCCATGTTTCTGACGGAATTTGATATAAGAACTAACGCAGAAAATTGCCTGATATTATCTTGCCTTGCCTGCTGTTTATCTAACAGCCCCCACTAAATCGAAATCGCAGTCCTCAAGTAGGAGATAAACAATAATCATTATAAATAGCGAGTACTTAGACACAATAATGCTCGCGCTTTTACACAAGTTCCCGTGTTTACGGACAGAAAGACGATAATATTGAAGAAATATAAAACGGTCATTTCACTGATCGATAATACTCAAATGCCCTTAAGCAGCCATACATAATGACTATTACCTTTCTTAACGCTATGTTACTTCTGCTGATCAGCTCTTGTAACGAAATGACAGATAGCAGACTTGTATTACCTAGAGTTACCGCTAATCACGTGAATAATACACGCATATTAAATACCACAATAGTATGGTGCATTGACTTAATTGAATCAATATAGAAATATTATTCATTGAACATTTATATATCTTAAAAAACAAGAAGCTTCAAATACCTACACTAAATAAAATACGTCTACACTAGAACTAAGTTATAACATAGGAAGTCTCAGGAGTCCCAACCAAATTCTTCAATAGTTGCATGAAATTAACAGCTAAGTGAGATAATATGGTAGACGAAACAGGTTCGACAAGGGGACAGTATAACGTCCCCATCGTAGCTCTACTGTATGCTTAACAACTTGCGTTGTAAGCGCATTCGCCTCCCTCACCCTACTTATGCCTTATTATATAAGGCCTACTCTGCCTCCACTACTGAAATAAATTCTCTGGCAGTTTTATAAAAGCCATCATTTATGATAATGTCAATTTCTTGCCTTTAATTAATTTATAAGGTAGTCGACGTGAGGCACGAGCCTCGTTATAAGTGACACGCGTTCACTTTCTCACAATGGGGTAACATATCAGTAATACCAACTAATCATGAACGAATTAATGAGGGTCATCCTTTATTAACATCTTTAGCAGTCATCTTAGATTAACAATGGGTCTCCATAACTGGATGCATTTTTAGACTGGTTCGTGATTTTGATGCACTTAAACCCTTTAGGAGATAATAATATGAGTTGCTACAAATCAATTTTAACGATGTTTTGTAAGCATATATAGATGGCTATTTTCTACACAAAAAGCACTTTTCGAACTTACTTCGTCGCAATTGGTAAAATCTGGTTCCAGTTACAAGCCTTTACAAGCAAATAATGGAGAATTTGATGCAATTGTGTAAAATGCTTGGGACGGTGGACATCGTCTCACCAAACATGTCGCCCACAGTAATGAAAAATCCCCCTGATGTCAGAAACTGAAGTGTAATTAGCACTTGATTCATGTGTGAAAGTTTCTCTTGGTCTTTCGGGTCAGTTATGGCTCCAGTATCATGACCAACTAGTAGATAACCTCCCATCTGAGCCGAAACCTTGCCTTCAATTGCTCGTCGTTCAAAACATACATAAGATTGGAAGCGGCTTGGGCTAGCAGATTTAGCCGCTATGGGTGTTAGTGGACTCAATATACGAAGCCGGCGTTATGCAAGCAGCCCCTGGTGTTTATGTTTATACCTCATTCGGTCTCAGTGCAGTGGGGTGAATGTCACTCTGATAGAAATGCTAAGCAGTAAGAAATCAGTATGTTTATGAACTGGGTAGCACCTCCACTTATCTCGATTTCATTCCGACTTTGCCTCTCTTTATCTGCCTTCCAATTCCCCCCTGTGGGCCTAGGGAAAGAATAGGCCCGCAGTATCCTCTTGTATGTCGTAAGAGGCGACTAATAGGGGGCAACTTGTTGGCCGTTGGTTGCGACTCGTGTCGGTGGCCAATGGGAGTTGGTGTGCCGTTAAACCCCATACTCACTCACTCTGTCTTCCAATTGGCCTGTTTGCCTCATATCATGTCCTCCTCTCAGCAGACCTAGCTTTATGTAGAGCCCCAGACAATGATTTACAACATAAACATGCTTGAATCTTCGTCGCCTTTGGCTCGCCATGTTTGTCACGTAAGATGTTCAAATTTATGAATAAACTTTTATTTTTGAACAGGGCTCGAAAAACATCTAGAGCCATTTAACGATTGCCTAACTAGAGGTTCTGCCTAGACGTTGCCACATTACTCCACAATCGTGATTTTTAACCTCCTATAGATATATCTGTTAACCATTCAAAAAGCCAAAAACACCCATTTTTAGCTATTGTCTTATTACTATAAGAATTCCTCGACTACATATTCATCGATTAAGATGTACAGATAAATTGCTACGCCGTTAATGTTTAGAATGTTCAACGATTTGGCCTCATCAGGGTTATTTAATTTCGGTTCTGTGTACCGTTCATATTTTTGCATGTGTAAATCGACGCTAGCTGAAAATGGTAATGATGATGTTACGATTTCGCCGACAGCACACTTTTACCATTTGCATGTAAACATCAACGCTTGTTGAAAGTGGTGAAGATGATGCAACTATTTCGCCGAGAGCAGCTTGAAAATAAAGCTCTGGTCGTGTAAGGGTATAATGATCATGACGTAGATGACGAAGCTTCCCGCGATCCCGGGGATAATTGTGCGCGCCACAGAAAGCCTGGATGATCACATGAAAGTTACCTTTTATTGACTAACCGATAAATAAATACATTGAAATGCTATGACCTGATAAATGTAATCTAATGCGTGATAAGAAGCTATTCTTGCTGGCTACTCTATGCGTTTACGAAAGACGATCAATGAACCTCAATCAACCTATAAATAAGATTCTTACATGGGTGCTAAAAGCAGACAGCGTCTGAAAACATTCAGGTTATCTATTATCTTCCAAAGGCTTTAGATGTAGGCAGTGCTTGGTTATGCGTGAGTCATACAGACAATGATGAAGCGGCTCTTGGTGGTTCCTTGATATGTTACATTAGAAGACCATATCTGCGCCAAATTTACATAAAGCCAAGGCAGTTCGGGCACGGGTGCTAAAAACAATTGTCAGATGAAAGCAATTATGATATCTACGGTTTTTGATCGAATGCCGGAGTTGAGCAACGCTAATTCGTCTCCAGTTCTGGCTTTGAGTAGATGGGATGTCGTTTTTACTGCAAAGTTTGTTTGTGTTTCATTAGACAAATGCGTGTGCGTTTTCGTCTGACAAGAAATGGTAAGACACCAGAGTAGCAGCAAAGTATAAGAATCGGCCTCAAGGACAGTATTTCAGTTCTTTAAACACTTTATTCGCAGATAAACGTCTACCGTTGAAAAATATTGGCGGTATCTCAAGTTAATCGTAAGTATCTTATATTATATTTTTAGGGTTTGATTAGAACCATAACATGTTCGATAGAATGCCAAACGTGCTCCGATTGGCTAACTATTTATTCCTGATATGCTGCATGCTAAAGCTATCTGTAAGTCAATTAGTGCTGTCTTCTCTGTGATCTATCACAAACAAAATTCTGTTTTCCCTGCTAGTATTGACCTATCTGTTTTTTAGTAGATACTCGAAAAAACACACTTCCGTCGAACCGATTGCTCTCTAACTCTATGATCTGTAAATGACTTCTATTGAAGCTCACCGATTGCATTTGACAACGTTACCAACTGTGTTCATACATGCTAACTACTTGAAGGTTTAAGCTAGAAATATCAGAAAGGCACTTAACAAGTGGCATCAACCAGCGAGAGAGGGGCACAATACAATAATGTCTATTCAGAGGCCTGCTTTTGATGCCGTTTCTCGTGACAACACAAATACCCTGGTCCTCACCTCCTCTTTAGGTATGCTAACCTTTTCCCACATGGCTACCCACTAATGAAGGTAGCGGCGTGTCTGGCTAAATAAGCCGCTTTTCCTCGGCCACGAGTTGTATATTGACATTTTATATGCAGGTCTTTCTAGGACTCGAGCTTTGCAACAAGTGCTACTTACTCTACAGAAGGATCTTCGACAGAGCTTGCCTCTGGTGAATACACCGACGCTCACGTGACTAATGCGTTCGTTTTGGGTTTTATTGTGGAAGGCTAAGTGACATTTTTAGCGCATCTTTTTGTATATATAAGTATGTAGTTTTTACAACATGTGTCAGTCGACGATATCTTTTTACGACGGTTTGATCTACCATTAGCATCCATCACACACTGCTGTGACTAGTTTATCGTGATAAGCCATTGCTGATAAATGGTGCCATTGGGGTAATAAAGCACGGTAGATATTCATCGTTATCGGGTGCAATAACTGGCTATCGGTACGAAGACAAGATCCATGAATATTAGTCTGAATGCAACAACACTGATCCCACTTATCCACACGTTAGTACTCTTTAGCCTGTGTATTTCGTTTAGCTTTGGTTACAAAAAGGTAACAATACTTCAATACATACTTGTTGCCCTAATTGTAATTGTACAGGAAAATAAACGCTTCAATACAGTTTCATGGTTAGTGGTGCAAAAGTATTCGTAAATCAAACTTACGATGGAAAAGTTGTAACGGCACCCAATATGCTGACAGAAGGGAACAAGTCAACAGACATTGAATCATGTGGTCATGTTAACAAAGGTCATCATCTTAACCAACATCATCTTCCTCATCGTCGTCACGATCCATGGTCATATTGGTCATCCTTATCACCGTTATACTCCTTGCAATCATCATTAATGTTATAATCAACAATATCATTATCATTTCTACTTTCGAATCATAATCAAAATGTTCATTTTATTATTCGTCATCCATTGTACTATCGGCAGCAACATTTGATGCTGATCATTGTGACATCTGATTAAAATGTTGTTTGTGCGTGTATTACAGCTCTGGATGTCACCAGCGTTATCCCGACCTGTATCCATCCCCTATTAATAATGCACATTGCTATCCCAGATATTGGCATGGAGACTAGCACAGAACAGGGAAGGCTTGACGAACTGGTCGATCGATAGACATATTAAACGGAGATTCCACCAATTTGCTTGGCAATATGTTCAATTTATATTCAACCTTTTTTCGTTGCAGCATTCTTTCCAACAACACATCTTTCTAAATTGTGCGGAAATAAAGAAGCATTGATTATTAGGATCAACTGTTTCTGAGTGCGTTGGATGATGTTTGGTTTTAATAGATGTTGTCGCTGACGTCATCGTTGCCCACATTATCGTCTCTACCTTTACTGTCATCGTCACCATTAGTAACGTAGCAACCTCATTTATCATTATCGCCATATTGAACTCTTAACCCTCGTTGTCTTAATCGTTATGGTTATTAACATTGAACGTCACATACGAGGGGAAATATTTGGTAGACGCGGAAAACAGAATGTGTTATTCACTGCACTACATGCACATATCGCATTATTCTTCTTGTGCTCGTTGTATAAATTCAACAACCTGTTATCCCTCAATTCTAAGCCATTTGCGCATTGTTTTCACGTCCAGACAATCCGCGCAATGAGTGATGCAGCTATTCACGCTTTGTTTGCTGCTGCTGATCCCCCACCCCCACGAAAAAAACCCCTTATATTAGCAACAAATATCAGTAACGTACACGGGCCGAAACGATGCCTATATCAAATATTGATATATTTTATGCAGATCTCTGACCAACGAAAATTGACGATGTATGCTCTTAATATCTAGGTTACGCACGCGGGCACTCATCACTCCGATATTTCGAACATTGTGTTGGTCTGCGAGGGTGCAGTGGCTGTGTTTGTTTATTCCGAAGAAAATTGAACTATGAGCAACCTTTCTGTGAGCAACAGCCCCAAAACCTCTTGAGTATCGGCCAACATGACGTCTATGAATCACCCAATCGATATATTTCCATAGAGCTCCGTCATGGGGAGGAAAGGCGCCACTAGTGACTGTTCATTGAACTCGCAGTGCTTATCTCTTAATGCAGAGTCAGTCTGCAGATTCTGTACACCGAAAATCATCGTGCAAGCAAAGTACTATCAGTAACCTGGCACATAATATATATTCAACGCCAATTTGTCCGCTAAATGCTATTTCCTTCCACGGTCGGTCATGTTCGAAAGTCAGACATCGGGAAGTCGATGAAAATGGACAGCCTTTGTACAGATCGGCGTAAAAATAAATAAATATTGTTTAACTGTTACATTACCATCCACATAGTCATCGAGACAAATGGGGCGTCCTATTGTTTATGATAGATAAGTGGAGATAGCTAAGTGGCTTTCCGCGACGAAAATTATGTCCCTCTTGTGAGGATTTGTCGCTCATCTGAAGTGATCAATAAGTGCCCCACTAGTACCTACCAGTCACAAGTAGGGTACCATCATTCTATATAACATGTCCTGCTTGTTTTGGGATTGATTTAAGGTGGCATAGCTAAACCAACTTGGTTTGCAATGATTACAGGAGCAGCAGTTCTGTTTGTAAACATGCCTTTCAACCACAACATATGGCATACGCGATGGAGAAAACACCTGTGCGTCAAGTCATAGACTGAATGAAATAACAGGCCTCTACTTGCGTCATTCTCTTGACGCTTTAGTGCCTAAAGTTATAGCCTTAAATAAATTACCTCCCTGAACTTGCGGTATTCGTTGAAACATTTCTGATTCCTTGTCAACATATTTGTGCACAAGATACACACTGACATCAACACAAAGACCATATTCAACAGCAAACTCATTGTGAATGTACTCGCATGGCACAGTGTCATTGGTATGCTCTGAAATATGTTTAATCTTTGGGTTACCTGTAGGTTTTGACTTCAAACAGCGTTCCTTTGTTGCAGGGGTTTCCGGCGTGTTGGTATACATAAGCGTTGGTTTTACTTTTTACGTCCAATGCCTAAACAGTCTACACCAATAACACGAGTGGATCAGGCGAGCGATCACATAAATATGATAGAACAATGCTTTCGTTGATTGGATCGAATACATAAATGCAAACCCATAATAAATGTGTCAATCTTTGCATCCACGTAAAGCGTTCCTTGTGATAATAGTATTTAGTACGATATGAAACTTTGATTTTCAAAACTTTTAGAACTTTGAATCAATACTCGAATCTACAACTGGTCCCTATGGTGACATAATAAAAACAAAAATACATATACTTATTCATTGTCTAAACTTTGTTATGCAGATATCCAAAAATGGGGTTATTACCATTTTGAAGTTTGATAGAGATATTTCAGCAATAAGTGTGATCTCAGTGACCATAGGCCATGCAAATATATGGATGCAGATGTGTACTCTGGCTGTTTGGTCTTTCCCTGGAGGTTGATTGACCACACGTAGATATGATTTGGTTGTGATAAGTGATGGATACATATCTCCAGAGCCCGATTCCGCAGGGTTATATTTCTGATCCGTTGTAATGGAAAACTAAATGATACCGACACTGGCGCATCTATCATGGTCACTGAGATCATATTCATCGCAATACTTATTATTTTCATGATAAACATGGGTTTAATTTTCATCATCATCATCCTAACCATCATCATTGTAATGATAATTATCATCATCACAATTATCAACATGCACATCACAATTATCGTTATTAACATATCATATACATAATTATTATGTTTAGCTTTGTCTTTGTCAACGTTATTTAGGCAATATTTAAAAAGGCGGTGATGCAAAATATGCGTATACTTTTATAAATCGCCTTGATGCTCACTCACATAACAAGCACATACGCGCAGTCTTGCAGATTTGCTAATTAATTACGGCCATGGATTTTACCTTGACAAACGATGTGCAATCACTTATGTGATATATTTTGTAGGGCAAAATTTTGCCTCTTTTCCATACTTCAACCAGCATGAAGCTTTTTTCGACTGGATGTTTCAAATGATTATGCATCGTCCATGTGTCAAAAATAAACGTTAGGCTGCGAGAGAAAGCAGCGGAAAAACATCACTTGGGATGCTGTGCTAAAGTATGAATGTCGAAGGAAGCTCAGAGATATGTGAAGGCACGCACAAACGCACCCATACTAGCCGTATATCATATGCATATCATATACATCTTGGTGCTCTAAATTATGTATTTTATTACACTCATTTAACATTTTATTGAAACTTTGCGCCGCTGTTCTTATCTATTTATTTTAACTCTACCTGTTAATTATTTGAATAAGCAGTGCAAACTCAGCAAGTACATTCTGAAAGACATTTGATGAAGTCCATTTATCACGGTACTGCAACTAAACATGGCCTAAAAATCACGTTGTTTGCTGAGAGCAATTGCGAACTAAGCTTCTATTTTCAAATATTGACCCGTAAATCCTATACTAATGTAGGAATCAATAATCAGATAATGAGTCAACATTTACATTGTCGCCATTGGTAAGAATAATGCTTTTGTACTCAGGTTTGCCTTATTGTTTATTTTACTGTCAACTCCCTTTTTCTTATTTTCTGTATATGCTTCCATTATCTATCGAGTGGTTTTATATTTTTTGCGTTGTGAAAAAGATACAATATACTAAAATAGCGATATATATGGTGCATCATGCATCCTTTTTGCGTTTTGCATTGAAATTAAAAAATACAAATAATAAAAGCTGCTGGAAAATCGTACACAAGACAACTCTTTCGTGTATTTGATGAGCAGCTACTTGATCTTTATGGGTGAAGAGAATTGCGAAGGTAATAGCCTTCATCATGCAATATCAGTCATTTATTTTAGATATATTTTCGGCGTTTAATAGTTAAATAGCGAAACATTATTTGTATGATGCTGGTGGTTTTCAAGCACTGCTGATGGTACGCAAACATGCAGCTGAGAAAAGAAACTATCCTTCAAGTCTTGGTGATAGATATTGTCATAACATGTCATGGTTATTTTCACCATTATCACAATTATCCTCATCATTATCATAATCATCATCATCATCATCATCATCATCATCATCATCATCATCATCATCATCATCATTGCAATTCGGTTTGGTGACAAACTTCATCATGTAATCGTCATAGCCACCGTTGTCAATCTCACTTTACTATGTTCGTTTGCATATGCTTTACAGATTTCCATGTTTTCTCAATTTACACCCGGATTACCTGATCCGATTCTGCCGACGAGATTATTTACCATCACATTTAGCATCATAGTAGGACGAAGTTACTATCTCTCGTGTATCTCCTCTGGCAGTAACTGTTCACGAAAATGACACAGCAGA
Source organism: Urechis unicinctus (assembly GCA_034190875.2). NCBI lineage: Eukaryota > Metazoa > Annelida > Polychaeta > Xenopneusta > Urechidae > Urechis > Urechis unicinctus. The sequence goes on along the minus strand of CM067356.1, from coordinate 53,412,077 downwards.
AATATATTTTGTCTGCAAACTGCAGAATGGTTAGACAAGAGGACATTAACTTCATCGTAAGTAGCTCTACATCATGCAGAACATTTTGTAGGGAGAAATGTCCATGCAAACAATGAATTATGTCAGTACCGTCGGCTACACAGTATTTCGGAAAAAGCATGTTCAATGTCTAACCCAATTTCCATACACAATACAATTGTCTTCAACACGGGTGTAAGGTAGCAATGCATATTAATCATTCGATCATCTAAGAAGAACTGGCATGAACATCGTTTACTTACAACTTCTCCCCGTATCCTCATTAAAGAGGTTACAATAGAACATACAATGCCTTAATAAATGCTGCAAGCCCAATGTGTCAAGTACAGCTGCCACTAAACTCACACTGACCTTTGAGATATTTCTCAGACAGTGATACTCAGCCAGCTGTAATGCAGCAGTTTTGTGAATGGACGGCAACGAGTAAATGAGGCACAGCAAAGAGTGAGATGAAGCTGCTGTGAAATGTACCTAGTGAGCTGCATGCACAGACTGTGCTCTAGGAATATTACATTTGCTGATCGTCCGCGGACACACTTACCATGATCTACAGAATCTGACTATGTCGTCATTAATTTCTGGCTAATGGAAAGTGCTGGTTATTGGGTCATGTTGATGTTTTCTTGAAGCCAAGATGACTTCCTGCTATTGAAATTTGCGCTAATTCCACGACCTGCTGACGTAGTTATGTGGCTATGATAAGCATCTTATTCACACGAGTAGCCTTCAATCGTGTTGGTTATTCATCCCCCGTCACAATCAAGTCATTGTTTGATCTTAATACTCTTGGATTTTTGCAGCCAATATTCCGAGGCAGTGCCACCGAAAAACATAGACACGGAAACAGCCGCTGATGACCTTAGCCGATTTGGGAGCGTAGTTTACATCAGATCTCATGGGGAAATACTTTGACTGCTCGGTATTGAACACATTGTCAATCATGCGATGTGAAAAGGTAATGTGGAAAAATTCAATGGCATTTTGAAGCGCATGAAAGTTTCACAGCAGTCCGATAGATCATCCCCTTTCGAGCTATTTTATGCAAATTCTGATGAGCTTGAAACTGTATTGCTACCAATATGTGACAAGGTTAAGACATACCACATTGACCTTCTACAGACGTTTTTCGTCGAAGAGAAGATACATGCGAAGAGGAGATTGCGGTTCAATGCAAGATGCCTATGTCTGATGTTCCAACTGCACCATCAGCGGAAGTTCACGATCAGGGAATCAGGAACAATCCTACCTGATTTAAGCTGTAGTGAACCAGGTGAAACAAGTGCGGATGCAATCAGCTGACAGCCTCACGTATCCGAGATGCCAATAATACATTAAGACCTTGGAAGTGCACCACTGGCAGAGACAGTGAAAACTGTATTGGTAACTGTGTGAAGAAAGGTGAAGGTGCTACAAGAAAGAAGATAGTGAAGTCAGTTGATTGGATTGATTGATCTTACAGAACCTGAATTCTAGATTATTTATTTATAGCTGTACTATTGACGACTCTGATTGAGAAGGGACAACCTACAAAGATGCAACAAAAGGTACAAATACGTCAGGCCGTACTCATGATCCTAGTTATGAAGTTACTGGGATAAGGCAATACAAACTCGACTGCTACCTCTTAAGGCTAAAGAATGCGCATACAAAAGATGACAAATGCTTCGGAAAACTTTCAACAATTGACTGCAATATACACATAGTATTATGGTCGAATCAGGCTAATGCATTTTTTACATCTAATAATGTATCCTCTAATTTACCCATCGATGTACAATAAATGTACTTCAATAATAATTGAGGCAAAAAAGAATACCTGTTACCTTTCTATTTTTCTTGGGTTATTTGTGAGTAGTCAATAAAAGTGGTTTTCGTGGTGCATGGATCGCGACCGGGTTAATTGCTCCAGCAGCCGCCACAAAGCGAAGATGCCGATAAAGGCACTATTGCCCTCAAGACGTAATTTGTAGTCCTAGTTATGTTCTTCGTGTGAATGGCGACGCCTGTGGTCTAAGAGATGCGCAGTTATGTGTACGTTATGTACGTTGCTGGAAGATACCGGTACTGTCGCCTCAATATGCTTGCATTCAGTGATGATTTCAGATCACCAATCATTAACAATATCTGCAGCCAACAGACCACTGTGTAACTTTCTTGAATGGGTGCTAGAGGCAACTGTCATCGCAACCCGTTTTGGTCATCTACTAAACTCTATTGATTTAGTGGGGCGCCATGGTTTAGTGCTAAAGGCGTGCTCTTGTAATGTCATGCACTAGTCCGAAAGGCGAAAATGATTATCTCAGTTGACCTGTTGAGGTCATCAGGAAACGGATACAAGCTACAAGTGACGTTTTGGTGGATTATTGGTGATGTCTAGTATCAAGCATTCATTTAGCAGTTGATCGTTTATTTGTTAATTGAATTATGAATAAGAATCTTATTCCGAAAATGTTGTTTCAAAGAGTATGCTTTGTACGCTTTCACTCGTGTGATACTACTTCTCTGGTGTTAGCATTTGCGTGTTTTGTTGTGCTGTTTCATATGACAGTGATTGCGGCAGTAAGCTTAATCTGATCTATTTCCATTATGTGCAGGTTTGTAACAAACATTTTTGAAGTCGCAGGATACATACGACAAGATAGCAACAGGGTATAATCGTAATATATTTAATCACTGAATGCACAATTATTAAGCAAAAGAGCTATCGCAATTGTTTGATTACCATTGTTTTTCATGTGGGCTGAAATGAAAGGCAATGGAACAAAATATACATATATGGCTCTATTAATTATTTTTGATAGATATTCAATCCTGTCTGACGAAATACCTTCACTTTCATCATTCGTTGTATGCAGAACAAATATTACAAATGAACAGTGTGTATCTTTAACTGTTTAAGACAGCGATGAATTGCACATGTCAACAACGTGTTGGATATATTATCACGATGACATAATTTCTGTCATCGCGACACTTAACCCCTGTCTCCAGAAATTCATAAAGATCCCTTCCCCCGCCCATCAACCAGATATAATTTGCCTCTATCGGTTAGTTTCTGTTTTATTTAGACGATACAATTTTCACAACGTAGACCTAATCTGTGTGTAGGCTATTTGCCAAAAGCCAGAGCTCTTGTCAACCCTACTATTAGGTAGGGATGGAATTGTAATGATCAACAACTCTCCATACATTTATAAAAACATTGCGCGTCCAGCAAAACTCATTGATTGAATCCATGGTTGACTCTCGTAATTGTTTAGATGCTTTGGTGTTATTAGCGCGAAAAGTATTAGACGGGAATAAAAAAGACACAAAGCAATTGAGCGATTACTTAACCAGCTAGGCAGCCCCGCATAACCTAACCGGATTCATTCCTTATCGGGACAATCTCCCATTTCAGGGCTTATGTGAATATTCGTTAGAGAGACTTGACCATAACTATTTAATGATCCGCAAAATTACCTGTGTTGCACAGAACGCTTCAGGTAATATAACATTTCGAATGGTAATGGTTAAACGATTTTAAATGATTGTTATGTTAATAACGATGCCCACAGAAATGCTACCTTGGTACAATGATTTTAACTAAGATGGATAGCATAATGAAAAAAACACTAATACATTAGTCGACGTGAATCAAATAATGTTGACTACATCAGTCTGACCATATGCGAACTGTGTATCCCACATTCATAGTAAATGCGCTTGCATGTAGAAAATCTAAATCTTACAATGATTTGGCGAAGAGCATGATCCAGAAGTAGAAGATTGGCTGACATTGAATAAATCGGTCATTACATGGAAAACAATTGCCGAGTGAAGGTACTATGTTCACTAAAACACAAGGCGAGTGTCAGCGATTTTTCCCCGATATACTGACCTTGAGCAAGAGCCCAGGTAGAGGAAGAGAAACAGTGGCTAAAAGATAAGACGGACAAAACCGGTTTCCGGTGTTGCCTTGAAGTTTGGAGCTGCTAACCGTAGATGTAAGGGCTAAAATGGTCAAGACCGGAACACCCTGGAAAGCGGCAGTTCCCGACGGGACCCATACCGTCTGGTGGGAGAGAATGCTGAGGTCAAAAAATGCCCTAAAACTCATCGTCGCAGATCTTCTGTCGGGTGAATTACCAGTACCAGACTGGCCCTGCGCAGACAGGACCACCCTTATCTACAGCAAGGTAGGTGTGAGGGAACCGGCCTGCTGCAAGTCAAATTAATGCACAAAAACCATGTTTTAATTATTAAAAAGCGCCATGACAAAGTACCTTACCACTTGGATACTCCAGGAAGAGATGCTCCGATTCAATCAGTGTGCGTTACGGAAGTGACACAGGGGTATTAACTACTGCCTACTTTTTAATCATGGGATGGTCGGCGATGCGACGATTGCAGGGAAAAACTTGTAAGCCATTATATGGTCCCACATACATGGCTGCTAGAGGCAGGCGAAAGACTGGGTTTTTCTGGGTGGTTTACTCTCACGCTCGAGGAAATTGTGAGTAACTTGAAAACCCGGAACGTAGTTTGCAATGGGAAAGAGATGAAGAAAACGGCGGAGGTGAAGTACAAGAGGGGGTTATTCAAAGGAGATGGCTTTGTCCCAGTAGCCTTCTGCCAATCCGTCGCCCCATTGAGAGCGGCTACCAACCAATTACATGGCTACTAATCCAAGGGGGTCCAAGCAGCCATACATTCCATATAGATGACTAAAAGACCTGGACAGACCCGAGCAAACCTCCAGTTTTCCAGTCGACAATAGTCCGTGTTTCACGAGCTATCAGTATACATCAAACAATGAAAAAGTGTGCTATCACCAAGCTTGACCGAGCAAATGTTAGAGGACTTAAATGGCTGCGTGTACTGGGACAAACGAAGATCATGTTACAGGAAGACTATTTGAAGAGTTCATAGCTGACGTTCAGTGAATGTTCAAGGCAAAACTGAATACACACAACAAAGAGTCGGCTTACATTTGGCAGTAAGCAAGTTACAGGTATGTGGAATCTCAAAAAAAGTTATGTCCGACAATTAGGCCTGGATCTTCAGTACCAGCAGAGATCACTTCTATCAGACGGGGGAGCAGGATGTGTGAGGATTCAGCAGGATTCAAGAGCCTCGGGGTTGAGTAGCAGGTCGCTCTACGTTTGAGGTAGCCCATACCCACTGACCGCGCAACCTTGTTACAAAGAGCAAAAAAACTGTATAGGAATCTTAAGATCAAATTCCGGAGTTGCCAAGACAAACAGCATGGAGAGTTTAGAATGCATAATCGTCGAACAACACGTACAGATGGTTGAAAGAGGGTGTCGACGCTAGGTCAGCAGCAAACAAACAAGAGTGCACTGCACGTCGATAGGGGTGAGCAAAGGCTTCACCAAATGTATGGTGTACAAAGAGGACCAGGGAACCCTCGATCACTTTCTAAGAGCTTTCCACTTTACTGGGGGTTTGTAGGTGAGCTGGCCAGAGCGGATGGAGGTCCTATCTGTGGTAGAAAACTCTATGTTCAAACAAGTATCTCGAATATCTGCTTGGCGACAAACAGGAGCACAATATCTATATTGTCGAGGTGGCTATGGCTCTCGACCACATCGCAACAGACATGACCGAGAGGTTGTGGGGAACCTCGGCAACGTTGACAACCTGGAAACGGAGCTGGAAACATTCCCTCTGCTTGTAGCTGTGCGATAGAGAAGTGATATTGACGCTCCAGTTTTTATTAACCAACATACTTATCTCTAATTCTGTCAGTTTAGATGCATTTATCTATCGAAACATTGTCATTCTAGTGAGGTTAACATTTGGTACACGAACATTTATTGAAAATGTAACATCGATAGCATACTGTGATCCACGTTTGAATACATTAAAAATTGCATAGAGATACCAGTAAAGAGAGGTGTGCTCTCATAATTTAATTAATTTCTTGGTCTTGTTGCTTAACCTTTGTGTGGTATAATATTCCGAAGACTTTCGTCAATGCTTAACGTGATTTGAGAAGAAAATGGTAAAGCTGTTACAATTCTGACAACATAAATAACAACGCAACTATTTTCTAACTTAGGGCAAGCCCTCTTTGAGTAGGCGTTGATTGATGGGCTATCCATAGTGAGTATCCAATAATGCCAAATAGAGACCAGCAACTTCCAGCGCTCAAATGTAGTGCGCTAATATAGACTAATTGTTGAGTGAAATTGCTATTTTCCAACAAGGATTGGTATACAGACGGCACACTAACGCTTATCCACCCAGTAAATTTAACATATTCACGTGGTGTAAGGGAGGCATGTTTTGCGTAGTTAAGATCCCTCGGTGAACAATTACACACCGACCTTGGAGACATTTGCAAGCCAGCTATAGCGAAAGGGGTCTGCCAAGATGTGTGCCAGATTATAGACAGCCGCATGAAACTACAAGAACAATACTCCAAAAGGGCTTCAGTGTCAAATTCCAGCTTTTAATGGTAGAGTTTTATTTTTATTGAATTTGACCCCGGTCTACACAAACGCTACACGTATTTATAATGTGTCCAAATGGAACTCTTCCCACTAAAAGACCTATGGGCATCATGTCAGTTGCTGGAAAGGTAACATAACTGGCTCGTTAATCGATAAACAGCAAATTAAGTGCATCTGGTTTATAAGGTTTGCTGGATGATTGCTACAAAGGGATTGTAATAACGCTGATGGCTTTCTGTAGCAAATTCTCCGGGTCAAAGAATCTGAATAATCATGTTAATGTGCTATGTAGGCGGCAAAAGACAGTTGACTACGTCTAGCGCCTCCTTGCTTCTACTAAGCCAGCTATAAGTGATGTCACACCGGACCCCATGTCGTAAACATTAAGTCTACGTGGGCAGTAGATCATCATTAACTCGTCATACATTACAGCATTGCGCGTTTGATACGCAGCGCCACTCCCTCATTGAATAAGTTTGCCATGACCCTCATAATATCTTTAGTTATTGGTTAAGGGTGGGTTCGTTAGAACAACAGACCTGGCACCTTGTGATGAGATGCGTCTACTGAAGCTCCATAAGCGTGGATTCAAATATATATACCCTGCAGAAACCATGTTACGAACTTTCATGGCCTTCAGCAGTTGATCCATAAGTTGTGAGGTCCCATTGTCTGTCCCATTTAACTTTAATGCTTAATAGCTTTTGTGACGTTTTTCGTGAGAAAATCTGGAGCTGTTGATGCTCCCATATTCACGAAGGGTACCAAGCATCATGTACTTCATATCATCAGCAATATCCCATTTTGTACATGCCATATATGAAGGCTGTTCGTACAAGAAGAGCGATTTACTGATTATGGAGAATTAGCAAATGAATTATATTCTCAACAAAGAAGCAAAACTTGGACGAGACTCCCTTGGTCTTCCCGAATACGATCGTCATGTACATTCCTGCGCTGTCGAAATTCTCACATACTAATCATGTGGAGGGCAGGAATACCTTAGTCTCGTAGCCCGCACGTAAACCGGTTATAAAGAATATGTGGATCGACTGGAAGAGTAGTTACTGTACTTCCATTTTGTGTCTTCTACACAAGTCACATCCTAGGAGCTTTATGGCATGTGTCACCAATGTTTGTTCCAAAAACCTGCCTGTGTCGGCTTTCACTTTGAACGGCCTCTCTAGCAGAACGTTAGTTTAATTGGTTGTTGACAGATGCTGAGAATGAAGATGCATGGCGTAAGACAGGTGTGACGATCGATGTCTTTTTATTTGAAAGCAACTGGTAACTCTTCACAGTGCAATGTCTTTCACACATGCTTTCAGATATTCAGAATTCAGATATTTCTCTAAGACAAAACAGCAAGATAGATTAGTGTAGGTTATACTCTAAGAATAGCCATGTAAAATAAAGCGGGGCTGATTGTTGTGATATCGTTCTGAGGTGATTTGAATCGTTACGGCATGTAGCATACTTCAAAAGGTGTATGCGTATGGCACCATAGGAGGTGCTATATGGGCTTATACTTTAAGCCATACATCGTTATATGCGCCATGTAATACACTGGTGGTGGGGTGTCGTTTAATCGAATACTTACCTTACCTTACCTTGATTCAAGCCATGCTTTTGGTCCTAACATAATTGAAAATCTTTGTATAAAAATGGCTTCATTGCAAGGCAAAAGGTCTAAAAGGTTCGTAATTGGAACAAGACTAATGAAACGCTTGTGAAGGACCGATTGGTTGAAATAAGTAAACTCATCTTTTCCCTCTGTCAAGCAGCGTCGTTTTTCGATTATGGCCTCAAACACAATTTCTAATGGTAGTCACTGGCTAGTTGGTAGGAGACAAATATTGATCCTGACCCTGTGTAGTAACTTGTAAGGTACATGTTTTTTTTGTGAAAACAAAAATGGATTTGCAGTCGTTAAATGGCTTCTCAACACAGAGTTGATATCACGAATGAAATGGATGAAGATGAATGTGATGCCTGAGCAGCGCCTTCACTCGGATGTTAACTCCCGTGGCTAAGACGAATATCCCAAGCAATGCCATTGAACCCCCCGAATGTGGTTAGGAAAATAATTTTTAAGCTTCAACATAGCTATATTGTAGAGCATTTTCATGGAATCGATGTAGCGTTTTTACATACGATACAAATTATGCAAACTACAATGAATACATGTCTGTGAGGGAATTTCCAATGTAATCTATCAGTGGCTTTTCCAGTTTCTGACTATAATGACCGTAAGATCACCACATCGGCGAGAGGTTAACCCTGAGGTAATTTACCGACAAACATTGTTATTTCACTTCAAATAACAAGCCGAAATTAAATAAGAATTAATTCATTTTAGTGATTTAGCGTAGGGAATGTTTCGGGACGACCAAGTGTGTTTTAACAGGGGGATATGCAAATATCTGGACCTTATCAGAACCATATAGCAACACCTAATCATTTGTCTGGACAAATGGTCATTAAGATATCAATTTGGAGATCCTTCAAGAACACTTTGCATAAAACTGAATGAACCATTGACCACAACACCACCAGGCGCTAGAAATAATGTTTCCATCCAATCTGCTCTCATTTTTAACCGTCCATTCACACGTCGCGATTCTATATTTAGCGTGGGTATAAAAAAATTTAACACATTCCCTGAATAATTTGGGCATTTGTTTGTTATATAAGGCACTGATGCGGTTGCTTATGGTAACTAATCCTCTACGGACTTGATGACTTCCTGCCACCTCTGGACTAAATCTGCATGACTGATAAAGTCATAATTGACCGCTCATACTTTAGTAGAGTGGTTGATAACACGTTTGATCTTTATCAGACATAATAAGAGGTATTTAATTATGGATATCTAAACTAATGGTTGTTAAAATACATGGCAAATACACAATTTAACCGTTGAGATTAGTATACCGAGAGAACCTCGATATATAGACCACAAAATGTTTTCTTTTGCTTGTCGTGTCAATGTGAGGTACAATGATATAGTTGTTGCCCTTCTTACCACACGATGTACAAACAATATATATGCAGAATTGGGACAGTGTTCTAGTCTACCTGCTTAAGCACTTGAATTAGTATGTGATAATGTTTGATTAACAGAGCATAATGCCAGACAGCGATTTTATCATCGCACATCTTAGAATGACAGATCAGTTTTTTCAAACGAGCACCACAACCACCCAAACGCAAAACTCATTTACAGATAGACTCTAATATATACGGTTGCATGGTTAAGAGTTTATAGGTATTGCTCAAAATTACATCCTTCCACAGGTAAGAAAAGGACGCACAGAGGTCCTTATTGTACAGACAGTCATGGTTCTGTTATCATATATTGAATGCTTGGTTATCAGCTGGGTTATTTATCACAAAATGGCCAACGACCTCCAGTTCATTATTCTACTCATTCTTAACAGCACCATAGGCCGAAGTAGCAATCATGACAGACATCAATTGGAGAGGCAATGTAGTATAGAATCAAAGAAAGCTGAAAGGAAATGCTTCAAGTGAACTACAAAACTCAACTAGGGCCATTTCCTATGCGATTGACTCTTGGCTTTTAAGTCAAATGGCTTACTTATTGAATTTGACGTCAAGTCTCTCCGTGGATTTTTCCCATAGGTTTCCCTTAGACTTCGTATTAAAGTGGCTGAGCAGTATTATAGCGCCAATATCCAATCAGCTAATTTCACAAATATGCTCCTCGACTATCAAGCATTTCCAGTTATGTGAGGCAAATGTCACATATTTGGGCACCTTTAACTTGTGAGCGTCGAAGTTTCTTTTATTTTTATGATTACGTGATGGATACATGGACGGCTATTTATTGGAGGCTAAAAAGCTCATTGCTAAATACTATTAATTTAATATTGACAGCGGTGGTTTATAGAGATTACACAAAATGGTTTCACATAAATATTCAGTTGCAGGTTTCATTTTATTTCAATGTAATCGACAATAATTGTTTTGTTGCAATTCCCATCTTCCTCTATCCATTAGTTGGTTTCCACCAATGTAAGGTGCACTTTGTTGAACTACCATAGTAGATACGCGTTCTATTGCATACTCCGATTATGTACACTAAAGCAGTCACAGAAACATATTTATTTGTTTGGACCACAGTTTTTTTATTCTGGCATGTTTGTCTATTCAGACCAAATATCAATTGTGTAGACGAATGCAATCTCGGACTGACGAATTTGTACCTTTTATCTTATTGTTCTACGATTATACGTCTGCTCATAGCACATCGGTCTCACTAATCTTTTAGGAGGCCATACATTACTCCATTCCGTGTCTCCACTCAATCAAACCTACTTATGTTTACTTCAATTAAATTGGCATTCCTACCCCGACTTGTTGCCATCATCCGTGTCAACGACAACTGTTTGTAATTTTATTAACGTGAGATATATTGAAGCTATGATGCACACACCTCTAGTTGATTAAGTATCTTACAAAGCATATCGCTTTTGTATTCGTAATATTGTCTGAACCGCTCACGAGTATATTAACATAAAACATAATGCATTATTCATTCCAGTGAAGTTTCATTACATCGATCTAACAATGTAATTCAATCATTGGAAAACATTTTATGGAACCGTTTCAGAGTAGTTTTGATATATGTTGTGAGCAATAACGATAATGTACCGGTAATGACAAAACGTAATATGTCCATAACATTGAGCAGTCAACATGGGCCCTTTAATGTCCCATTTTAAGAACCGAGTAGTGGGCTTACCTGTTTATAGCTGCAGCATTATATTTTATGAATTTCGGTTCTTTTTGTCGAAAGGCATTTGGTTATCCTTAAAAGTAAAAATATGGTTAGTAGTTTAATATATTAAACAATTACAGCATTAGTTTACTCTCCTGTATCCAACACGATATATAAAATTGTTCTAATCGGTTATATTTATCTGACTTATTTCAGTTTTCAGTATACATCCTGTCAATATGTAAAAGAAGGGATTTCTCATATACAATGATGATTTGCTTACGTATGCAAAATGAATGGATAAATGGAGCGCTTGACGACCCATCAATACGTAATCCGTGGTGGTATACGAATGATTTAGTCTATTATGTTATGAATAAAACAGTTATGTTGGTTATAGGCCATACATAATCGAATTTTCCGCATACTCATTGGCTTACATTACAGCTTCTAATGTATTTGAATGGCATTCATTGTTGATTTGTGTTTTATACTTAATTATGTTCAAGTCATTACTTGCTCCACCTAAACTCATGCTTAAAAAGTGGCTGCATTTTATATATATTATCATTGAATTGGACTACGCTGAATTGATGGATTAGCTACCAAAGATACGTGGATAGTCAATGACAACGAACAATTAGCAGCGCGAAAAAAAGGTAAATGATTATCGTCCAACAAACGCATCTAACGTGGGCTACTTATTCGCCTGGAAATCAAGAAGAACAACCACAGAGTCATTCTTTGAGGACAAGGCAGATATGACACACAGCTGGTATGAACAAGCCCTCAAAGACGACACTGTAATCTGCTTGCTATAGAAGGTAATCTGCGGAGCTTTGCGAGGCATTGAAAGCACGAGACTCCAAAAAAAAACAAAATAACAAAATAAAGCCCTGGAAATGAATAAAAATACAACCGACCAATTCCATCCGAATCACTGGCATCACAGAAAATGCCTCGGGTGAGTATACCGCTGTAACTGTCAGCAAAATACGATTGACGTAAAAGACGCAAAAACCAACAGGATGCACAGAATGGGGCCGCGCCAAACACCAATGAGAATCATCACAGTACGACCCTCCTGTTGCGCCGACAAAGAAAATATGATTCCTGCTAATGATGTCCTGCTATGGTCATATTTGACGTGATAGACAACCTTTGACATGTAAAGCATATTACTCAAACCTACTGCCGTCATAATAAATCATCTTGAATTGTTTAATGTTGTAATTCATACCATCATTGTATCCCAGGCCGTCAGTGTGGAGAATGACATTTTATGTAAAAGTTCCTAGTCAATTATAAAAGGTTCCATTATTATCGCTTATTTGGTAACGAGGTCATGAGTAATGCGCAGCCCGGTAGAGCAATGTAATGACGAGTATCGACAAATGACGCAAATGCTACAAAAACGTTACAAAAGAACACCAAGCAAATAGTTTCTGGGGCCGTTTCTACTGATGTCTGTTTGACATTTAAAGTTAAATAGTCTGTTCGAAGAATTCTCGTTAAAGATTTCTTTTAGATATGGGAATCAACCCAGGCTAGAAGTTACGTAACGTCAATTAAGCAGCATAGGTAGAATTTCAATTAGAAAAATCTCCGAGCTGGATCTGTGAGACAAAAATGTATAGCGCCAATAGAGAAAGCCGACGCATTACGAAACAAAAAAAAAATGCCGATTGGGTTCGGAACTACAATTAACACTCCTCTGACGTCTGTATAAAACTGATCTAATTTGCTGTCCATGACAATTGCTACTTAATGAGCTTCGTCCCAAAACAGACATGATGATAGTGACGACGGTGACAAGGGGGACGTGAAGTACAGCAATTATTTAACTTCATGTCGTATCGTTGCCTTCACGTTACTCAATGGGCATCTATGAAGGCTTCGGGTCGTCACTCTGGCCTGATTCATCGCCATCGTGTGCTAAACCCAAGGGCTGAATTCGTTATTGGCGCAAATAATGATTATGTTTGTACAACATTTATCAACAGCATAATGATATTAATCCTCGTGGTAATTGCTGCCGTCACAGAGAAACAAACAACACTTAAAAATTATGAATAGATTAATCTTGCCTTGACCCGAGGTAAAGGTAATGAAAAGGAGTAGGACGATTAAGGCTGGTTGGATGTAAACATACATAGGTGAGACATTGCGAGTGGTTTTTACTTTGATCATCAATGGTATATTGAGTTAAATGCCAAGTCGGTCTGACGATGATCCACATAGATATTCAAATGGGAATTTTGTCTAGACAAACGAGAAGACCCAATCGCAGCCAATTTCTGTACCCCCAGTTCCGTTCTCTACCATTGCAAGCTGCAACTCTTTTACTAAGTCAGAATAAAATCACTCGTATATTTCGGGAAAAAATGTATAAGCGCAATATGTGATAGACGAGTTTCTTCCACAGTCTACTCATTGCGTTAGAAATGCGCTTACAATGAAAAAGATCCGGATCATACGGCTGTCAGTCTGGAAGTAGATTAATTACTGATAGATCAATTTAGCAATGCACCCAACGACATTTGTTGAATGCGGGTCAGTTTGCATCATTTCAGCAAAAACTTTAAATGATAATAATGGTGCATTGCGCGCATATCATATATCAATGCTTAAGAAGCTGATGTTTATATCCCAAAAAATTACGAAGGCAATTAGAGAGGCTGATTAGGATATATTGTGTTGAAAGAGATGGTTAACCCGAAGGTTTTAGTTGTTCTATTAACCTATTTGAGGATAATTTGTGAAATAGTTGGAACACTTTTCGACGATGCACAAGTTGTAACAATAAAGAGTCGGAGTGGGTAACCTGAGATGCAACGTTCATCGCGCCACTCTGGCGGGTGCCATCCATGAACGATTCATATCCCAAACAAAATCAGATTCGTCTTATTTTGTCCAGACTATTCTTAGATGATGCTCTGATTTATGGTTCTTTATCTTGGGTCAACATTGCAGGCGGTGTTTCATGATACCAGCGTCTGCATTAGGATTTACAGCACATGTTTAGGTAGCTTCCAGCAGCTTTCAATCCAGTAGCTTGTGGATTATTGATCATCTGAAGCAGTCATACGCCATCCATCAATTTCTAGGTATTCACAAACAGTCCTTTGAAAAATGTATAGTAAGGATGAATAATGTAATCACTTACTGATATATATGGTGCCTAGTCCGCATAATGCCGCTCTACTGTGTACCAAATTTGCCGAGCCAATAAATAGCTGCGAGATGTCAGCGATATGCGTCCAAACCGGATGTTGAACACTTTGCTAATTCGACGCAAATTGGCACGCAACCGGCCACCAAACGGAAAGGAGATGTATAGAACTGCTTATCGCTCGACAAAAAAATGTACCCTGACTGGCACTGTATCAATTGAAAAACAACCCCATAGCTAATTTCAGCTAGTCGCTGGTACAATCTGCTCTCCTGGGAAGTATGAGTTAGGGATGAGTGTGTTGTGTTTGAAGGTAGTTGTGTAGGATATGATTGTGACTAATGGTTGTTTTCATTGCAGACCGCATATGTAATTAATCCATTTCATGGAAGCATTTGTTTACATGGAACTAGGGTAGTTATTTGCATGGTATAAAAGGCAGGATGAGGCTGCGTTTAATATTGTTGCTAGTAAATGTTCATTTTGCAATTATCATGATTGCTTCTGCACTAATAGCATAGAATGACAATTATTCAGTTATTAACTCAGTGCCTCGATGAATCTAATTAACCAGCGCATTCTCTGACGCAACACCGATGCTCAGACATGCTATAAAAGGGTGCGTTAGGGTTACTTTACGGAGGCTTAACACGAGTATCAGGCATCACAATTCTTGTATTTTACCTCCAGTCTTTCATTTACTGACGATAACAATATAGCCATATCAAGAGTCATGGGTGATTATGAATGCTTATCTTAACTCAGTCGTAACATCAGTTCCATTATTATAGAAGGGTACCATATTAACTACCATGGCGGTCAGGATGATACGTAAGATAGGTATACTGTAACATGGTGAATGCAAACGTTGATTGTGACAACGGTAGTATGCCCAGTGAGTTAATGAGGACACAGATATGTTCCCCTGCTAAAATAAGCAACATTACTAAAATGTCATGTTGCGTGTTAGAGAGGAATCCCATGTTATCTCACTGCAGCACAAGGCCTTTGATTTTTCAAACCTTGTACAAGTGTTATAAAGTTATTAATACCATGAAAATAGTGATTTCTATGAAAATCGATTCCTTTTTCCGAACAAAAGGAAATATTGTGACAGTCTGAAATAATTTATGATTAGTAGGTTAAATATGAAGTATTTTATCTGACTATATTTCGAACGATTTGTATGACTTATATCAAAATCGTGTGGGTCAAACATAGAGAGCTCAATTTAGGCGAATTTCTCGACATAACAAACGCATTTTATTGTACGTCGCATTTCATTTGCAACGTCGTTTTGAGCTCAGTGTACCTGGTATATACTTTGGACACCTTATATATGTAGGCCACTCGATGTGTACACCCCTTTGCAAACGACATTGCTAGAGTCGAACGATGAACTCTTATTGCATAAATCAATGCATCAAGTTGAGAAATATAATAACTCGTATACGTTTGTAGAGCAGATTTATTGTTTACGTAACGGGGTCTACCTCTTATGCATCCTCTTCGACACAGTACGTTGTAAAACACCATTACATTGTTTTACATCTCCTGTAAGCCAACGTCACGGGTGCTCCTGAAAGAGGTACATTGATAACACCCAGATTTTGAGAAGTTCACACAGGTAGCAGAATCCCAAGGACTGCATAAATCCCATCAATCCTACTGCGGTAAATATAGCAACGCTTACAAAATCCCAAATGAACAGACATTTTAGACATTGGAGTTGTTTGTTTGTTCGAATTTTAGTCGTTTTTTAGCAACGTAGGCTTTGTACGATTAGCAGTGAGAGTATCTCTGAGGGTGGTCACTGACAGGGAGCACGTCGTCCTTAGAGCATATTTTACATCTCCTTTCAGAGATGAGACCGCCATTTGTACGTGATCATCCGAGTCACGCGTAACCAGTCAGGTTGTCACACTGGAGTTGTAATTTTCTTTGTTTTATGCAGGCATTTGATGCAATACCACATAGAATACTGCTTAAAAAATGCAACAGCTATGACATCAAAGGAGAACTTTTATCCTGGATATATCAGTCTCCAAGTAGGCAAAAACAGTCAACGATATGTTTTCAGAATGGAACAATGTGTTGAGTGGAATAACCCCCACCCGCATATAACGGTGCGTTTTTGAAAATACGTTTATGCCATTATTTAATGTTTAGGCATAATTTAATGTTTATAACAATCCGTCGTTTTATTCTATTGATAGTTTGAGCTGCATGTTGTATAGGCCATTTATGTGACAATACACGTGCCAGGAATCTCCGTCTCAATCATTTCATTCGTTCACCACAGACAGACCATTTTGATTTGATTAAGCATAGCCAGACTGAATTGAGAAAAAACCAATGCGTCACTCGATCTGCATGGTATCAAGGGGCTTTACATGTGATTTTATAGTTTACTGCGTCCTGATGATAAGTGAAGGAAAGTGGTATTCAAAGGGGTAAAATAATTATTTTTTGTCGAGCTGCTTCACGTATCTAAATCACTGCCACGTGTGCTGCTCAAACAGTTAAATTATGTGATTAGGATAAACCCATGCAACTTAAAGGAATAAGCAAAAGTTAAACATTTAAGATTAATTCAAGAGTGTAAAGCATTTTTTATTTTCCTTCCTCTGTCAATGCGTTCATTATTTGAACCAACTGCTAAAAATACAAAACGGATGGCTTGTATTTCATGAACAGTCAGCAATTCTTCTCAGACAATATGCTACGTCCTGTCATGACCACGAAATGTTAATATGTGAAGTGGTTTGCACTCTTTGGTGACAGGTAGATACCAAGCTCGTTCAATCTCCCAACCATGCCACCATAGTAATTTACGAATGTAAACATCATAGATACCTATTGAATTCCGGCAAATTATGAAACCATCCACATTACCCAATATAAATATACATCGATACATAAATGTATATATATATATATATATATATATATATATATATATATATATATATATATATATATATATATATATATATATATATATATATATATATATATATATATATATATATATATCTATATATATCTATATATATATATATATATAAATATATATATATAGATATATGTATATTATATTATATGTGTAATGTATATATATATATGTGTCTCTATCTATCTCTCTAAATAGATACATATATATGTATATCTTTATATATATACGCATTTACATTCTCATTCTCCTATATATATATATATATATCTATATAATATATATATATATATATATATATATATTTACAAAGATAAATACATTAGTGTGTGAGTATATATAGAGATATAAATGTATATTTCTATACGATATATATATAAATATATATCTATATTAATGGATATTTGCTTATTCATAAGGTTATATATATAATTGCATATTTATATTTGTTTACATGTATATATATATATTTATAAATACATATATATATATATGAATACATATATATTTATACATGAAAGTACATATTTAATCATATAAATATATGTGGATTTGTTAATATATATATGTATGTATATATGTTTATTCATATACTCAAACAAATAATGTATACGCTTATGTATACATAACAAACTCTATAGATATATTTATATATATACATAAACATGCGTATATAAATATTAATACACAAACATGTATATATATATAAACATATATATATAAACAAACATATATATGCATATGTAAATATATATACATATACATATATATATAGTTATATATAAGTATACATAAATAAACAGAGGTGCATTTGGATATGCTGACGACTTACATTCCTTGCTCCCTCAGTCACTGCTGCCGAGCTTATGATTTCAATATGCGAATACTACGCTCAAGAATGCGATGCAATGTTCAATAGTGATAAAAGTATGCTGCTGTGCTACAATATTCCACAATGCTATACCAATCTCGAATTACGGCTGAATAGAGCCATTTTAAAAAAGTACTCTAAGGCTGTTCATATATGAAGTTATGTTGGTTATGAAAATGACGATGCGAATAGCGAAAAGGCTGTAAGAGAATTATTTGATTGTACTAACATTTTGATGTCCCGATTCGGCTTTTGTCGTACCGACGTTCGTACAAAGCTATTTTGTACCTTTTGTACAAGCTTCTATGGCAGTCCTTTATGGAAACTGGATTTAAAGTCGCTTGAAAAATCAAGTGTAGCTTGGCGAGAGTGTGTAAGGAGAGTTCTTAAGCTTGATAGAAGAACGTTTTTTACCGCTGATCGTCGGTAGACCAAATATACGCACTCACCTACTGTTACGATTTGTTAATTTTTGGGTAAAATGCACAGTTAGTAACAACCCAAAAGTTCGGCTCGCCACTATGCTCGCAAATGTAAGTTCGTCTGTTGTATCAAATAATGTAAGAACATGTTAGTCTTTCCTTAAGTTAGACTACCAACAACTAACCTTAATTAATGAAGGTAACCTGAATCATGTACGTGAAATGATTTTTAAATTTAATGAAACATCAGCTGAAGACAGGGCGACAATATGCGCTCTGCAAGAATTGTGAAGGCCACGTGTTGACTTCTCTAACACTGCAAGAGGCCGATGAGCTTCTTGTGTTTCTATGCACAGATTAATGTATCTCATGTATTTTATATTTATATTGCATCATTAATGTAACGTTGCGTAAACTCGATATTTACTATAATTAATATATATATATAATATATATATATATATATATATATATATATATATATATATATATATATATATATATATATATATATATATATATATATGCATATATATATATATATATATATATATATATATATATATATATATATATATATATATATATATAGATATATATACACACATAGATACACAAATGCGTAGATATATACATGCATATATAAATATATGCACATGTTTTCATATGTATATATATATATGCATGCGTACATATATATAGATATACATGTACAAATCTATTTGTATATGTATATATTTATTTATATTAATTGATATTTTATTTGTTCATGAGGTGTTATATATATATATATATATATATATATATATATATATATATATATATATATATATATATATATATATATATATATATGTTTATTTATTAATACATGCAAATATTTATATATGTAAATAAAAATTAAATGAAATATATATAATACATGTATATATCTATATATAATATATACATATATATATATATATATACATATACTTATATATATATATATATACACATAATATAAATATACATATAGAAGTATACATATACATATATAATATATATATATATATAGATATATATTTATTTAACATATACATATAGATATATATCATAGAGTATATATATATATATATATATATATATATATTTATATACATATTAAAACATATATATATAAATAATATATGTATAAACATATATATATATATAAATAGATATATACATGTGTGTGTGCGAGTATATATAAGATATACATGTATATATCTATATATATATATGTTATATAATTAATACACATATATATATATAAAATACATATTTAATCACATATATATATATATGTTTATATATATTATATATATACATATTAATAGATATATAATATATATATAATATATATATGTATATATATATATATATATATATATAAACATATATATATAAATATATATATATGTATATATATATATATATATATTATTTGTATACATATATATATATATTTATTAAAATATATTCATGAATATATATATATGTATCTATATACATAGACACAGAAATGCGTGGATATATATATGCATATATAAATATATGTAAAAATATGTATATATAAAGATATACATGTAAAAATGTATTTGTTTACAAATATATTTATATTTTATATTAATGTATATTTATAAATACAGCTATATATTTACATATGTTAATGTAAATTGAATTGTATGAATGCCTATATATACAAATGAATACATATATAGCTATATATATATATTTTGTACATATGCATACATAAATATATATATATAAATATATTTATATTTATATATGTATGTATTTATATATACATATATATATATTTGTGTGCATAAATATAAATACATAGACACAAATGCGTTAATATTTATAAACATACGTAAATATATGCATATATATGCACATACAGAATTTAAGTGTGTATTAACGACCAATACAATTCCAAGGTAGGCTGCGGCCACAAGAGAGACATGAACAACATGTAATCCATTTGATGGCTAGGGTTATGGCTTTTTCTCGGTGAATTACGTCGGGACGTCTCATAAAGCGAACGTTAATATAATGCTTTATCAATACAGGGTCACCCCATGGAGCGGTTATTGCTTGAACAGGACATCAATGTCACACATAAAACAACTGATATATAAGATGTGTAATTAGTCATTTCGGAATGTATATTTTTTACTTATATGCTGACTTCACTTTTGATAAAGTGCGTATTGCAGGAAATATATTGTCAGAGTTCTACATTGAGTAAAATGTCAACGGCATTACTTAGTGTCTGATGCACATATGCATCAAACAATATCGATGCTTCTTGTGCCACCTGCGATAGGTACAATATGCACGCTTAGCACGCCTTCATATGCTCTGCCAGAATGCAATTCGTCGATATCGAGGAGAGTCTTAAACAGTGATTGTGGTTTCTGATATGGTTCTGCTCAGCAAGCATTTATGAGGCATTAACTTATCATCAGCTATGTGCCTGCATACTTTCTATTACTGTAAGCATTATCGTTCTGCCAGTATTATTGGTCAAGGCTTGTTATCAGACACTAAGATTAATTGTCGTCAAATGGCGCTCGATTGGCTACCAAAGAGGAATTACATTGTTCATTGTAAAAACTGCTTGTGAATCCATTTCTTCGTGATAAAAGCTACACTTCGATTCATGACTACTTCAACAACATGATTAGGCATGTACACATATCATACAAAACATTACAACATATTTCAAACTCAAAACATAAAGTCCGTAATTTCAAACACTTCATTCAGAAGTGACAATATAATTTATCATACAAAACATTGAAAACCATAATTAAAATGTAAAACTGAATACACGAAGCAACCAAAGCATGGCAAGTCAAACTTCCCTTACCAACACACATATTGTCAGACTTCATAAGCAAACGTGATTGTGTACCATACTGCTGGAAATGGGCACATTCACAGGATCCATATGATAACGAAGCATATTTCGACAGTACTTTGTGTAGGCTAATGTGGCAAGCTTAGATGTACCAACACAGTCATCGTAAATCATTCCATTGCCATTGTCTGATTTAGATGAAGCCATGCAATTGTAGGTGATCTTGATTAAATGGAAATCCGACCACAGGTATTGCACAAGAACATTTAAAGCAATGCATTTGTATAGGCGTATTAAATTGCGTAAATAGCAGTTTGTGGCCTACAGAGGTTGATAAGCCACGCATACAGGTGTTCGATAGCTAATTTAAAATTTCGCCATTCATCATATTAACGCCAATCGCCTAACCATATGTCAGTTTTGTCATTTGTTGCTGTTAATAATATGTCATATCAACATCCATTTAGTTGTTTATCCAGTTCGGCCTGTTAAAACGCAACTGGTCAGCAATAAAAAAACTCACAATGACTAAAGAGGAACGCCTCGATCTTCCCACTAGAGTGAGGATGTATGCAAATACATGAGAATATGTTTTCTATTCTTGTGATGTTAACCTAGCGTGTGTTCGGTTGGGCATTGATCCTTCAACCTGTATTGATTTCAGTAAAAATATTATACATGATTCCCCAACCCCCACAAGCTTTGCCAGCGGGACTAGCTAATTGGTAGCCGTATTACCTCTACTGCTTCATCAAAACCAGATAACCTCACAGGCTCGATTCTGCATGGAGACAATCTCCCATTGGAATATCTGTTATGGAAGATTACAGTCAGACAGGTGTCAAATGTAATAACCAAGCAACGTGGCATAAATTGGACTTATTGCACTGCTCTTAATTCTAACATCATTTGGTGAATAATTGTTTTAACAAGTAATTTCTCATAACCTTCTCCAAGTAAATAATAAGCATTTAAACCGCAAGGGGTACTTGATGGCGAAGATTATAGCTTTTTTGAAGTCTGCAAAAAGCCACTGAACTGGTTAGATATCATACGTTCAGCTATTTTGTTAGATTTGTGTCCATCAACCGAAACTTTATGGAACATTGACAACTTTAGGGACATGCGTCGTCAATAAGTTGTTTGTAAGCTCTCATTACAGTTTGGTCTTGCAACATTTAATTCACTTAGGAGTTTTTACATTTGTGTTAATATCAGCAGTTGATAAAGTAAAAAGGTTGAAATGTGCAACATACTATTCCGCCTACAAAAATGTGCGATAGCATTTATTAAGCCTGTTTCACATATCAACATATTCCGAACAGAAGATAATATCTTACATTAGCCGCAACACGGGGGTATTTCTTTTAAAGAGGATGGGGTATTATGGGCCATATCGGCAACGACGTACGTCTTCACGCTTCCACGCCTAGTCTGCGAATAGATTCTTCTGTGAGAGTTCCCATCTTTAAAAAATAAAATTATTATAGTTTATTCTTTGTTGTGTTATGCCCTCTAGGCAACAGAGCTAGTTTGTCATTCGATAAACTGCAAAACAACGCGTGCTCTATGTATTGCCCGATCAAACGAGTATGTTGTTCAGTAGCAAATTCGCAAGGTCAAAGTATGATAGCTGCCACAACTGTTGCTAAAAAAATGCACTCAAAGGCACTGTCCATTTCCATATAAACACTTAACCTACAATTTACTGCGCAGTTGTTTTACAAGCAATGCGTTTGCAGTTAATGGTGAGTAAATGAATGTGAAGGCCGCAGAGGCTGCTAGTCCGAGTGCAATATGAAACAAAGCACTGAAACATGAGAACGCTAGCGGCTAATCGATTTGAACGTTAACATCAACGTACCAGCATTAGCACAGTCGCTTGTAAGGATATACGATGTAGCAGATAATTCCTAGGAGCATCACCAAAGATCTCGACATAACATTTTAGAGTGATTCTACTTTCGTAATATCACATTATCCAATAATGGAGGATGTATTGATTGGTGCTGAATGGCCTCTACGTAAAGGAATTTTAAATGAAAATGTGTTAAGGAAAAGTTCATATTTGTCTCAAGAATAGATAGAAAATGTATAAGTGATCGATTGCCGGCTTTTCGATTAACGTCACAAGATGATTAACGCATTCGAGTTTCATGACAATTGATCCTCAGCATTCCACGTAAGACTGTACACACGTTGGTATTCTATCAGAACGTTTGAAATTAATTAAATTGTGCATTATTCAGTAAGCCAAATATTCTAATTCGAATTCAGCATCAGAGGAAAAAGTTCCGGAAATGATGCAAAACATCAATATATATCAAGTACGATTGGGCAATTAATGGTGCTCTTGTAACAAATGTGAGCCAATAAAATCATTACAAAACACGGAAACGATTGGAAAATGTTGTTCACAATATTGATGTACATTATTTTCTCTTATTAAATCAACTCGTTCGTTAATTAGATCAGTATTTGTAATTTCAATTGTGTATTTGAAATGGAGGCACTAATCTTCAATGTTTGGTTTCTTGGAGTCAAATAGCGACTAGAACGCGTCTGTGAATTAGACATTTCAGTGTGTATTTCAGCTCAAAATCTTAACAGTACAACTGGACATTAGACGATGGCTTTCTTGGTACAAGGTCGGAGTGTATCACTGCACGTGCACACTTCATATATACCGGAGTGCTGCACTGCAAATAATTTGATGCAAAATCATTGCGAAAGTAAGTCAGTCAATTAACAGAGTTGCAGAATTATGAGATACAGTAGATATCTCAACCTTATTTAACTTACAATAGTCACAAAGAAAACCAAGCCCATCAAAACAAACGTCCTTCGTCAGACTTCAGTTGAACGTACGTAACCGAACGCTCATTTAGAAAATGATCGTGCGTATAAGTAAAATAATCAGCAATAAATAGAACCGGTGCTAATATAAGAATCTTTCTTATTCTCTCTGATGTGCGTGTTAGAATGTACTGTTCGGCAGAGCCTGATAAGCCAACACAATTAAAATATTTAGACGGCATTATGTTTGCTTGCGCCGAAGCCACTTATAGACAACGAACCAATAGCTAGCAACCAGAAGGCATTTGCCATTATATATGCTTTGTATTTCTAAAAGCATCATCGCTCCCCTGCGTATATATACACCAATGTATATAAGAAAATATATTTTGAGTGTAACCATCATGATATGAATGAATATGGCTAAGCTAAAGCTATTCAGATGATGCATTTTAAAAATTGCCTTGCCTTGTCAATGTATGTCATAATGTGTTATGTATTTACAATAAGGCATTCATTATACATTGATCATTTAGGGTGGACATTTGTATGCATATATAATGTTTTTGCATTATCAGTATATTATGGTTATTTTAGCCCAAAAAAACATATTAAAATAAATTGGAAACTGTTCTATAAACGGGGTTCTTATAATTGAATTATATTGTTTGATCGATTCAATGGCATTTCGCTGGAATTAGCAATGCTTACTTAATATGTAAAAAGCAGCAATGATTGAGAATTGCTCAGACAATACTGCAATTACAGAGGATATATTCCCTCTGGGGCTCTAATTAACTGAAGATATGTGCCTCTCATCCTTAACATATATCACTTTATACTGTTGATAAAAGACTGGCAGTTGCCCTTGACACGGGTGTTGTTTGGGTCGGGGTAGCGATACAAGTTTAGTTTGATTACACAGATGCGGGTTTGATTGAGAGGGACGAGGGATTAGCTGTCAGGTTGCACAGGATGGAGGAATGGATTGCTTTCTGATGATAAGAGTGAAGTGTGCGCCCTCGAGTTGTAGTCGTGTGGGCATCTTGCGCATTTTGGGTCGCACGGACACCACCAAATGCTTGTAATCATTGACCGTTGCGCTATGAGTAAACGTACATTTGTAGGGGAAAAACATAGAAGGGCCATTTTTATCTCTGCGAGATTGCAAATGGGTTTAGCGAGCGGTGTAGATAAACAGGTATGCTGTGTTCCCATAATGGATTATTGGTTTGGAATAGACAGATAAGAAACAGGGGAAAAACCGATGACCTATTCGAACGGTTAGGCTTTTGTAATTGCGTTAGTGCACGGAATTAGAGTATGCCACAGAACGCGTGCGCCATTCCTGTTCTTCTTAACATCTCGATTGACCTAACGCCTTTTGCAGATGAATAAACTATTTGACTAAAGAGGCTTGAGTTCATTACACAGGAAATTAGATTAGATGAATAATCTTGTAGTTCATTTGAAGCATTTTGTATCGGCTTTCCTTCATGTTATCAACAGTTGCCTCCGATATACTCTTTAGAATAATTATTGCATGATTGAAACTACGGCTTATGCTGCTGTTAGTTAGTTAGTTAATTAGCTGAATAATGAGTTGATGGTCTTATTCCGTGTTTTGATAGGCGTGGGATACACGTATCATTGGAATGAAATTGAGGTATTTTAGCAATACTACAACCATAGCCATGCAACCATAGGTTTTAAGTCAGCTAGTAATTGCGTTAGGCGTTTTGTTGGTAGTTGTGCACTGGTGTGTGTTTGCAAATGCGTACTGCTACTCATTAGAGACAATCAAAGCATAATCTAGCATTACGCTATGTTAATCTAACAAATACGCATACTAAGTCATGTACTTGAGCAGGGAGACCAGCAAATTGTCTCAGTTCGAGATATGTAGTTTTAGCCTGAGATGAGCAACAACTATTTCATCCCAGTATACAACGATATGACAAGCACAAGCAAAAATATGTAGTTGAATTTTTGTGTGTGAAACGCCATGTCAATTCCCTGCAAATGCTCTGCTTTCAACAACAACAACAACAACCAAGCAAGCTGTAAGTATAGGATTGGATATCACTCCAACACCACTGTGTCATATGGCGTATATCACGATGGGCGGCTTGAAGTTATAGCACCTCACATGGCGCCTACACCCTTTGAAGTATGCGCGATAAACAGGCTCTACTAGCTCCGTTACATTCCGTGATGATTCATATCACCTGAAACCGAAATCACAACCATCAGCCACTTTTTATTTTACTAGGCTACTCTAAGAGTATGACCTGAGCTAATCTACCTTGCCGGTGTCTTGAAGCAATATCTGTGTTATGAGTTATAGCATGCGTGAATGACATTGCATTGTGAAGAGTTACCAGTAGCTTTCAAATAAAAAGACATCAACCGTCACATCTGTCCTATGCCATTCATCTTTGAAATCCTATCTGTTGGGAATTCATGGTGACAATACACATTATATTTATAACCTACTTCATCACATTAATGGCACTATCGTGATGAGAAAAACAACTACAGCGCTCATTCCATCAAGCGGCTTGAACTACTTGAACTTATTTATATTTGTCAACGATTTTGTTGCTGATCTAAATACCTATATTGATGTTATGCCTTATAGACCGACACATCAACAGTGACGTCACAGGCTAACTTTGCAGGTATGCAGCCAAACGACCTGTATACGCATATGTCATCCCACAAGGTTAGCCTCAAATGACCTGGTATTGTTTAAGGTCTGCACAGATTGACATCCTCGACGACATGTGAGAACGACATTTGTTCTTTGTAACCATTTTGATTCTTCACCAAGTACATAGCAAAGCTCTATGGCATTTGACAGAGACTGGTTACTCTTGAACAGCGCTCTGTCAAGTATTATCGAAGGGGGCACGACGATGTTCCAGTCAATGCCAAATGCTGTCCATTGGTGGAGAATGAATGCAATTCAGTGGTGAGCAGTGACCACGTGCAATTAGTTTCAGATCTTATACAAAAAACATTTCCGCTCGCATTCACGACGCGCTGCAGACTGCCCAGGCAACTGACTATTAACGCCCAAATTGGTAGCTACTCTCGAAGCTAGGGTGTAATTATACATACCCTGAAATTTGTGAAATCGTCAAAGTTGAAGCCCGCCTACATGGTGCTCTTAGTCGCCATGCAACCCAGAGTGTCTGTCACGGGAAAAGCGATATTCTTTACAGCAGTCATCAAGTTCTCAAGACTTCGCTGGAAAAAAAACAATATCGAATCTGTCAGTGGAGCCGTATTGATGGCATAAGCCGATTGATGAGTCTATCGTGCATTCAATTTGTACCATTATTTGAATTTGTGGAGGGGTCATGCACTCTTAAAACGGAAGCCCACACATTTACGCCGCCTTATAATTTTTTTGGCCTATACAACTTCTACTGAAATCGTTATCGACATTATGCAGCCAGCTGATGGATCGAGTCGCTATCGTCTTGCCGTGCAAACCAGATGCTTTCTGTTTAGTTGCTAAGAGAGGAATATAAAATTTGATTGTTTCGTTACAAAAAAAGATATGTTCTGCTGGAGAAGAGAACCATTCCATGCCCTTTGAGCATGCTGAATTTCTATCACGTGGGCATAAATTACAGTCCCTGTCACAAGGGATATCTGTGGAAAACACTTGCAACTAAGATATAGAAGGAATAATATGGCGATATACAGTATGATTGTCCGAGAAAATGAAATATTGTAATAGCGTGAGTGAAGATGATGATGATGATGATGACGACGATGATGACGACAATTTTGGTCATAATGAATTAAGTAAAAGAAATAATTGGCATATTACACCAATGACGACGAACACATTTCTACTAAATCATAACGTTAAGCTGTTACTGATTAAGAAGCATACATTTGGTGAGCAACTGAGACAAACCATGAGAAGCAAGAGATAGCGGAAATAACTGATATACTGAACACGCGTAATATACTTGTTCCGAATAGCTTTACAGGGCCTTTTTCATCCTGCTTATTAATGATAAGCTGGGTGCTTATTGAATTTTATTCCAAGTCTGTATGAAGAATGTCCGAATAGATATTCCAATGGGAGATCTCGCAAAAAGAACCAACTTGTGAGGTCATGATATCCCGTTAAGGCACACTGGCTAGTCAATAACTAGCAATGAATATCTTGACTGTACACCGCTACCATGCGGAGGGTGAACGTCCAATTGCATCCAGAACCACTATGAACGCGGCACTAGACGTTCTGTTTTCGTCCTAAAGTATACGAAAGAGCTGATATATTCAATGGACTAGGGACGTTTGTTAGCACCATGCAGATTGCACATGGCGGAGAATAATTAGCATATATGTGCGGCACAAGATTATGTACTTCATAACAACGAGCTCGTAGGGTTATTTTTTAAAAGTGCCAAGTCTGTTCAGGTGGCAGGTTGTAAAGCTGGAGTAGCTGTGTGCTACACAAACGGCACCACCCTTGCCGAAGAATGGCTTAGCTGGAATGATTGACCGAAAACGCCGATCCTCTTTAATTTTAGGCTCTGTAAATTATATTAGTATTAACCTTGCAAGGTGGTGATCTTTGTCGATATTGGATGGTAGGATATCTAGGATATTCATAAACAATTCCTGGAAAGGGTTGTGTAAATTGCAATGATAATGTAACAACTCACTAACATCCACCATGCCCATTGTGCATAAGCACCGCTACACCATTTATCTAAATGGCCATTCATTTTGGATAAAACAGCTTGTTGATGTCAGCAACATATATCGAGACTGGACACTTACGTACGCAAATTGGCATGTAATTTGATACCAAAAGTGCAGACCTGTATAAATCGTGACGAAAACTGAAACTTGTCTGGCAGCAAGTTATGGTAGTAGTGCACACATAATTCATTGTCTACAATACTAATGACACTGACGTTGTGCGAAAAACAACGGCAACAGCACTACATTAATTTACGCTAACCGCTAGCTATCTGCTCTATAACGATGGTTTTAGGGTCAATTTTGTGTTCAAAGATAAGGATTGCGATTATTATGGTGTCTTGTGGCTGCGCTCATTGTTATATTGCATGTCTTTAAACTTATTGATCGTTGTCGATGGAGCCTTTTGGAGTAAGGGCTTCTAATTGCATGGTATTGACTACACATTGATCGTGCGTTCTGTTTTGTTTCTTTGAACAAAAACTAGAGAGTACGACTTTACATGTTCACTCATAGGATCTTATGCCTCAATCTGAGAAACAATACATAAGTGCACTATTACACCAATTTAAACGAACTAATTCCTAGATACAGTAATTGCTGGCTAACCACAGTGCCAAGACATGGGCTAATTTCCCACAATTGAATAAGCATTTCGTGGCTTAGGATATTAGTGGCGCGTCTCCTCAATATTGAGGCGTTAAACTTATCAATAGACTGTGAGCCAAGCAATATACGATTTTAGCGGGATTTTCGAAATCAAACCTGAATTAGGAGCACCAATACAAAAGATTTCAACTTATTACAATCATTATTGTGGGTTTAAGTGCATCAGAGACACCAATTGCATCTTGAAATATAACCTAATGTATTTTTTTATTCGCAAACTAATGTAGATAATGATGATTACGATAGTGAGTGTAAAAGTATATCTTGCAAAACCCTTGACTACTTTCACGGTATAAACATTTCGTTGAACAAAACTGTAAGGTGTTAGCCTCTACTCCAATATTTTAAAAGCCAATCATTAATGGGATAGGTAGTGCACGCATGTAACACCTACATATTTGTTGATTAAAAAATAACGTCTAAACATTTTCATTTATTTTCATATATAGATAATTCGTCACCAAATTGAATAAAATATTGTATTAATTATATTTCCTGTTTTATTCGTAAAATACGTCACATAGCTCGATAGAAGTCTTGCTGCTTATTCTCGAGAGCAACTATTCCGCTGTTTCCGTTTACATTAATTGCCACAAATAACCTTATATGTGAAACATATCTGTTGGTTTTTGTAAATCTACTCTCATGACTATCTTAATGACTTTCCATCCTTCTACAGGGCAAAAAGACGCAATTTGTTTGACATCCCCCTTTTTATTTGCTCATCTGTGCTTTTGCCTAGAATATTCTCTTTTTGCGCAGAATTCGGGCAATATTGGGGATAAGGAAATATGCGAAAGTAAGTAACCTAGACTAGCGAATTATATAAAAGTTAAGTATTAATCAAATGACAAATTGGTTTCATGCAATGTGGCATATTACTAATAATTCTTCCAGATTAATTGAATACAAAAATTATGACGAATCAAATGATAGCTTCAGAATTGGATAAAAACGGACATGATGACCAACATCTGTAAGTAACGTCCAACCAATCGGACTAATATTTCCAGTGCCTCGAACCTGCATATCTTCAAGGAACCAAATAGACTGTACACAGCGTAAAGGCATTATTAACATCAACCAAATTACACTACAATGTAGCATTTTCACACAGATAACAATTAGATACTACGCTGTAGTGCTACACAACAAAGTATGATAATGTTACAATAGTTTGATAACATTGACATCGAGCAGTTGTTAGTAGACACATCCACAGCAGGTGAACAATGAAAAACAATCCTTGGCGCCGCCGTTTGGGCTGGCAAAAGTCATCAACAGAGCACTTTGTTGACAATCCCTGATTGTGTCATCGATTAGCTATTAAGCCACAATTATGTTGTTAGAGTTTTATAGCTTTCATAAAATCTCTATGGTCGCAGTTTGCTTTTAGCAGGATTTGTCAAGCACGCGGACGTTAAAATGTATGCATTGTGTGCGTTTGGCGGAGCAGAATTGATCTTCTATGGCCTACGTTTCGAGGCGCAAGTAAAAACTATGATTCCGTTGCATATTACTACGGAACTATAAGACTGATGGCGTAAAAAAATAATATATTCCTTTTCTAGTAAGATCGGTGCGTTGCACAAGGCAGATTAAAAGTTGTGTCATTGTTTTTTGGCACTACACTTTGTGAGGTATGCTCATTAAACCTCATTTACTTTTTTAGTCTCACAATTTCTTTCATGATCCGTATTCTCTGAATACCACCGCAAAATCTATATATACACATGGTCGAATCGGGACCTGAAATGAAGGGCATATATTTTTCATGCTTCAATATATACTAGAGGTAGCGTTTTGCATTTATGTCCGAATCGAAAATAAAAGTTTGTTTAACTGTCATTGCACTACTTTTAATATGCAGCTCATCTTTTATGTTAAGTGATCTCTTACACACTGCGCTGAGGTTATTATGCGCTACAAACATCGGTATTAAGAGCAAATGAATCGTCGTCCAAATGATCTGCGTAGAACGAATAATTATAAAATCGTAACTGATATTCGTTTCTGTTGATTACGTCCAACACTTACTAAGTTTATAACTGATCTAGTGGTGCAGCGTTTGCATAGTGCCCCTATGGTACAAAGACATTGCAGGACTATTTTCGTCATCTACTGTCTGTAAGCCACTCCGTGTAATCTGCCTATACTATCGCTTTTAATATCTACTAAATCTGATTTAAACAACTGACTGACGAGAAACACTGACTGTTGAAGCGGCTCAGTGTCTATCGCTTTGTAGAGATTGCTGATAGCTGTTCCACCAAACGTTTTATCACCTATTTTCAATCCCACAATTCGTGTATAATTGCTGCTCTCCAATTTGTGACCCATACAATGAAGACGTATAAAATATACCTTGGGACAGAAGCCTTTCTTGTTAACGCATCGCATATCTCTCTACATTTCCGATGCCATGCTCTCTTGGTACTTTCAACTGCAGGGTTAAATGTTACGTTGTTTAAAAACAATAGTTAAGAAGTTGTATATTACGGTAACGATTTATTCCCTTGAGTAAAAGAGATACTTGTAAATACGTTGCAGTCATTTTTTCGACACAGCAACTCTAAAACTATGGTCCAAAATTTGTCAAAACAAATCTGAATAACCTTTAATTAGTACATAAGATAAGACCAAAGCCACTACTTTATAGAGATTGCTAATTCTAACTGAGCCAGCCTTGCTCAATAACAGACAAATAGTTATCCCTGCCCCGAGAAAAGGTTCCAGTGGAAATACTTGTGTGGCCATAATAGGAATATTTCGTCGCCATCTAGAACGGTATAATTCCATAAAATAATTGTAAACCCCGCTGTATTGGACATTGGTAACACGTCATTTCGTCACAGGATGACTTCCGACCGACGTCCATAACAAACATCATGGGGTAATTGGGCTTTACGCGGTATATGTCTGCTGGAAAATGTTGATCTTGTAACGTGTACAGGAATAAATGTTAATCAGCTATGTACAAAGCAATCAATAACATAGCAAAAACAGCACAATTTGTGAGTAAAAAAAAACTTTCAGCAAGCCAGACGACTAGTTATATAAAACAGAAATCCTTGTATCTTTCTGATTCAATTTTAAAACTCCTAAAACTTGTTTTTGAGGAATGTTTTATAATTAAAATGATGTACCTAATCATGCATATTGACGAGCGATATAGCAGCAGCGGTAATATCTAGATAGCCATCAGCCCAGGAACCATCCACATGCAATATGAGTGTACTACCATAGGCATCCTCACTGCTATGAACGTCTGTTTTATGATGGCTCATCAGCATCACATCGAAATAATCTGTAAGTTGTCTCTACATCCACGAGTGATATTTGCATGTATTTGAAATAACATTAGGGGAGACGTTCGCACGTTTAGAGTCGGAAATGTCCTGTTTATATGGACACATGTTGACCAAATTCAATTAGTTTGTATAACTTCAGCATTACGCGTGTGCAATGTCAATGATATATCATTTGCTGTGAGAAAATTCGCACATAGCCTCCGAATAATCCCTTACCCATCATCCAGTTTTAATCAAGATGCAGCTATTTACAGTCAGAGCTTGAATGGCCTGAAGTGACATGGCCAGCTTCAGCCGGCAAGACAAACACTTCAAAGCCACTTGAAACTTTGAAATACGCCCCAATGAATTTTTTTAGGATTACAAGAACCTGGTATCCACCACATTCACTGCTTTGACCATTAATGCTCATTCGTTTGCTCAATGAATTTTAGACGCCATACTTGTCTTCGCTGTGTCTTAGTAGGGCCTCTTGAGAGGTTGTCTCGGTAAAGGGTCAGTTTTGTACGGTAACATGGCTCTGACAAGGCAGTATCAATAGTATTAAAATTGATGGGCAGCCTCGAAGACTCCTGTCTAATGAAGAATATCTGAGACTCCCACGCAGATTTCTTAGAAAACGGCGTGCAAATTGTGCATGACACTCGATTAATATTTGAAAAGTCAGCTACCAAGGGCTTCCAAAGCTGACATTACCGCATGAAAGATATAATTTATCCAAGTACGGGAACCATTACTAATGCTTTTTGGATTAGACAATGAACGATAAATATGGTTTTAGATACAACTTGCAATTTATGAACATGTTTGAACGAATGCAAGAGTAAGGAAAAGGTGGTTTTGTAATCTATGTTACATGGCTGATGGTGCATGAACAATGCAGTCACCTCTAGAGATGACTTTCTGACACGCAGATATCTTTGAACAGCGGGTTAATCAATAATGTGATTTATGATACGACAAATAAGCGACAAATGCATGGTTAGTTAAACAATAATGTTTCTGGTCATGATGATAACGATGACGATACAATTGATGCGTTGTGGTTGAAGATTGCATTATTCTATAGAAAGGTGTATCGCTGTCTATCCTCTGTACCATTTGAGGCATTGATAGTTACTGACATTCATTTGATAATTTTGTAATGGCTTCAAAACTGTCACCATAGCTCATATTCGTACATTTTACGTGAGAGAGATTGACAGAGAGTCAGATTGCCAGAAGGGAAAAAATCGGAATAATGGGCAGACAAAGCCGGTAACAGAAGACAACTGCGTGAGGTAGACACCATTTCCGGGCCTGTTTTATATTCTGTTGGTCATATATCTAAGTGACATCGCTATCAGCTTAGAGTATTGACGCACATGATGTCCAATATAATGCGAGGCAGTCACGGTACCACTAAGTTGTCTAGTACGACACGTTTTAGGACGGCATTGGGCACACGGGATAAGTGTAAACCAATAAGTATCTGACCACATGGCTATCTGGAGAAACGCAAAATGCATTTGTCTGCCCACATTTGCATACATTCATTATACATCCAGGACCTCTTTTCAACAAAGCAGCAAAATCATTATTTCCGTCATCTGTTGTCCCCTGTGGTGTCGTTATCGGGAGAATGTCATCCTTTGTCATCTAATGATTCGCGTTAATCACATTCAGGCGCTGTTCTCGCCAAATGCGTGTGCGAGGTTATAGCCCCTTTGCAATAGAATCGACCAAGATAATACAGTAGTTAGTGTAAACCGGAAGTCTATATGTCACAAATAATCGCATTGGCAATTCCTCTAGCGGCCATTTGTCCAGCAGATGGCAATTTCGGTCAGTTTTATTAGATGATAACATTATTCGTAGTATATCCCTCTGAGTTGGTAGATAATTATTGATCAATTGATGTAGAAACAAGAAAGGTTTCAAAGTTGGTGGATATCAGCCATTTGTGATGAACCATATATCAATACGCCTATGAATAAATGCATTGCTGTAGACGCGCTCTCTAGATGAAATGGTAGCATTGTATGGTTATCAAAATGATTTTCCAGTCAGTTTATTCAAATTGGGCGTTTGAGGGTGAATGTCATTAATTCCCTGTTTGTTTCATTACTTCGTATGCCTCTATTAGTTTGATTTCAATATCAGTGTATTCGAAGCGCGCGTCTGGTTTAAATAATACTATGGTTTTGTATCATATTTTTATTTTCATATTCTTGTTTCATCATCGGTACTTCACGATGTGTTTA
The DNA here is from genome assembly GCA_034190875.2 of Urechis unicinctus. Classification (NCBI taxonomy): domain Eukaryota; kingdom Metazoa; phylum Annelida; class Polychaeta; order Xenopneusta; family Urechidae; genus Urechis; species Urechis unicinctus. The sequence goes on along the minus strand of CM067356.1, from coordinate 53,376,775 downwards.
TGTGACATTGTAGAGATACAATGGATAATGAAACTAGTTTGTATATAACCATTCGCCTCAGCCATTGGACCACAAATACTGCCAATAATAAACTGATTTAAACTTCTTATTGGCAATAGATTGACAGGAACGTGTTGACTCGGCAAGAAATTCTACTTCTGGAAACATTGCAATATATTTATAAATTGAAACACCGTTGCAGCAGTGCTTGGATCAATCAATTTATCCTCAATGTAGCAAACAAATATTCCTCGTGGCATGACTTACTATGATCCGTGTACTAACAAACTGGTGCTAAAGTGACAAGGCTGTTGGTGACAGCTGCAATAATAAGGCAAACAAATATTTTTCCAAACACTAAGAACAGACCAAAATTAACCTAAATTCAGGTTCCAAACAAGACAGTATTATCCATATTCTACCAATTGACTGAAGCGCTAGCTTCACGTACAGTCAGCGAGGCAATTCACCAACTCTTGGGATACCCCCTAGTGATTTCACTTTTCGTTACATGACTTCTTTTAAATCTGGCGCTTGGATATCATCACGGTTTAAGTTACACTTGCCGCCTCAGTGAAATTAAAATAACATCGTGAAGAGTATATCAAGAAAATAATGGGTGTAGAAGATATGAAGAATCTAAATATGATGAACATAAAACTTAAGCTGCTTGCTCATTAAATTTCAAGCCCACAAATGTGTACAGAATTTTTATATAGACCATCCGACGGAATATTGCATCGACACAAAATCGAGCATGTGGCTTCAATAAGTGACATGATTAGTTGTACAATCAATGAGCAGGTAAGACATTATCCATTGTTCAGTTATCATTATCGGTTGTACACTTAAATATCAAGGGTGGATAACTATCGTTATAGTGTATGAAGCTGATAGAATAATTAGAGGACCAACGCCCCAAGTTGTCAGAATGCGCTATTAACAGTGACTTTGCCAGGAGCTCAATATATTGTCCATTAAACGCCACCCTTTGGCAATCTACAAACCGGCAGCAATATTAAGGGATTTGATCAGGAAGATGCCGTATGCGTACAGGGCAGTTGTATTATACAGTGAGTTCTCGATGATGGACGATCTTTGATAATATCTTTTTGATACGAAATCCTCTGATAAATATTCCTCACGTATTGAATTACTGCTAACGGTATACCTTATCTTATGCGTTATTATGATGATGAAGTAACAAAAGAAAAGCTTTGTATGACCAACGTCACTTGAATATCATTGAGCTTAGCTGCGGTATCATACTGAACTTTATTTCCCTGTATACCAACTGTGTTCAAACTGCATAATCACATTCTTCTAGCAGAAGAACCTTATTATAAAACTCTGGGTTAAGCTTTGGTTTGTTAATTAGTTATGATGGTAAAAATCATTCAATATCATCAATTGTAACAGACGCAGCAAGCATAATACCAATGATTGGTGAAATCAATAGAAGGTTTTATCAAAAATTATTAATTATTAGGAACTCAACAAACATTAACATGCTCCGTTTCAGCACACAAATATACGCTTTCACTCTCTCTTTTTACAAACTGGAACCACCGAAATACACTGCATATATATCAATAACTGTGCATAAATGTGCATTGAGGCAGAAGTTTTGAATAACAGTTGAAGGTCGGAACCTAGGTGAGGTGCTGCCGGCAAAGCTGTGACAACATTAAACTTGATTCAGACATCAAAGCGAAGATTGAGTGCCTCAGAATAGAAAATACTCTAAGTCTATTGACAAAATGTGTGCAATATTTGCCTAGTAGGCATGGCATTTAACACCAATGTTAGTGCTAACATATTTTTTGAGGAACTGATGTGAGTGCAAATAATTTGCACTTTGTTTACACCGTAAGCACACGGTAAATTGTTTGTTCGCTGCCTTTTACAGCTTGTAAACCAATCAATCAGTTGCTTGAAATAGTTCGCTAGATTATAAAACGGTTCCGTTTTCGCCCATTTCCCGTTGGCAAATTTCTACGTTAATCGTATAATATGCTCACAGGGTACAATAATTCGATGAATCAACGCCCGATGGCTCTCGGAACTCATGTTAGCACATCACATGGCAGGATTACCGCTCTATTCCAGTAATAAAAGCAACCATCAACTAAACATCGAAGGTGATGCAATATAAAGGCTTAAACCTACTCACTCAACTACGAAGTTCACACATTTCTCAAGCTGAACGCAGCATAGACGCTTTGCATAATGCAACGGATTAACCAGAATTCGCGTAGAATTAGAAAAGTGTTCAATATTCAGTTTTGACGCATATGCTGACATCTCGCCGTTATTTATGGGCTCTGCAAATGTGTTACAGAGTAGAGCGGTAATTTGCACACTGGGACATAGATGATAATGAGTGAATACATTATTGGCTTCCTGACTATACATTTTTCAAAGAAGAACGACTGCTTACGAATACCGATATATTGATGGATTGCGGATTACTGGTTTTGATGATCAATGATCCACATGCTTTTGTATTGCAAGCTACAGGGAGCTAACTAAACACTTGCTTAGACTACTAATGCAGAAATTGGTGTTAAGAAACACCGCCGGCATTATTGACTCAAAAAAAATAATCAAAATTCAGGACATCATCCAAGAATAGCCTGAACGAAAACGGAAACTGATTTAGCTTGATATGTTTTTAGGGGATATGAATAGTTTATGGATGTCGTCAGCCTGAGTTGTGTTGAACGCTGTCTCTTATGTTACCCACTCCGACTCGCTATTGCAACAATTGCGGCACTCTTGTTTGCATAAGATCATAGGCAAGTGTTCTATGTCACAAATTTATTCCCGAAATAAGTTCGAATTACAACAACCGTAGTGCCTTGGCAGCGGTTTTTAATTGCCATCATCTATTCGTGGGTGTAACTTCATAAGTATTGATATAGGATATGTACCTTTGTTATTCGTTCGTAAAATCAATATCGTTCCGAGCGAGACAATGCTTTCACGTGATATGCATTAAACAAATATCGTTGAGAGAATTACGTGATGTATCAGTAATAAATCTACTTTCTGTCTTCACTAACTGTCACATAAATGGGGTTTTCTTAATTGTCAGATATCGCTATGTTACGTAAACATAGCCCTTACACCATTAGCAGTCTGAGGAAGCGATTCTTCCTAGAGTATCATAGTGTGCAATCAGGTATTGCAATTATGTATTTTCTCTTTTATATATCAGAGAGATATTTGTAGCTTCTGCACAGAAGTGGTAGCTTGCAATAGCAGAAAACGAAACGAGAGGTACACAAATATGCGACGGGGCCTTATCAAGACCATCTAACATATGAAACTCGATCGTTTGTCTAGACAGATTCCCATTGGAATATCCATTTGGATAATCTTCAGACCGATTAGGCATTAAATTCAATTTACCATTGATGAGCACAACACAAGGCCCTCGCAATGGCATTCCCAGTAAAACCAGTTAACAACAGATTATATGCTTCAAAGGGCTTCCAAAAATACTTCCACCAAATAGCCTCTAGGAAGTTCTGTTTATTGGTCAAGTGCTTACATAGAGTCATGTGAGGTCTTTGATAATTGAGTAATCCACCAATGCTTCCTTTGAAGCCACGCAGCTGTAAAACCGCGATGATATAGGTAGGCACGAATAATCTCCCACACACTGCGAAGTCTGATTTTGTATGACCTGATGCTTTCCATATCTTGCTTCATTTCGTGTTGCGTATGAAGCAGCTGCTTCTACTCTTAACACAGTACTATATTTATGTAGCACGTTCTTTATTTCGTGTAGAAGCCTTGTGTGGCAATAACTACAACGCTGCGGCCATTGTGCTTCGTTAAGTATCTGCTTTATGTGCTTAGATTATAATGCAGCAAATACAGATCTGGAAGCATGTTGTGTGTAACAGCTACCATACTGAAAAAAGTACCTCAAGAAGGAAAAAAGCGCCAATTGATTAACTCGGGATTTCATTCAGTTGGTACACCCACGTGGGAATACTTTGATTAGCATTTTCGTATTAAAGTGTTATAACATAAGGTGAATAAAACTACAAGAGAACAAACCTGCACTTTATACAAGCTTGATATTGAAACGAGTTTCTCCAGAAATGGAATATCAATGCTGACGTTGTGCAAAGTTTTCGATAGGTGGTGGTTGTCTCGGTAATGGTCATTGATAACCTAAGTAGCCTACAGCTATAAATGTTTACATCCAACCAGCGTTCATCGTCTTATATATTTGTGACTTGTTTTCATTTAATTATTTACCCCAGGGGAAGGCCAGACACGGCTTTTCCTACAAATAAATCTTCTTTACGCTGATTAATTTATCAATAATGGTTCCCTATTAATTTATCTGGCGTTCATTAGCACTCAGGAGGCTACCAGGTATATGTGCACCCTTTTGGCTGATTAAATAGTTGTTTGTCTGTCTGCGAGGCCGCATTTACCACGATGATGGATATATTAAGCCGTCTGATTATTGTCGTGTTAATTAAACATGCCTGACTATGTTTTCTCGTCATTTGCGTCTCGAACCAATTCTGTCATTGGTGATGGCGACGAATCAGGCCAGGGTGACGACCTGAACCCTTCATAGAAGTAACGTGAAGGCAACTTACGCCGTGAAGTTGAATAATTACGGTTCTTCATGTCCCCCGCGTCATCGTTGCACCATTGTCATCAATTCCACTTTTATCATTATCACAATGTTCATAACCACTGTCATTACATAGCGCGCTATGCAATACTCCTTAAATAAGTCAGTTGGCTGTAAGCGCCCACGGGTAATGCATCTAATTAATTAAATACATCATACTCAACCTATCCCATCCCGCCCCCTCGCACTGCCAGTGGGATGGGATTATGAATCCTGGATGCAATTAGAAGACCTCGCCAGTAGTTCCCTGGTTGCCTAATTTCCTATACTGCCTCATCGCAGCCGTATAACCTCACGGGCTCGATTCTGTACCAGGACAATCTCCCGCTGGAATGTCTATGAGGTAATTCTACGAGCATAATACTACGGGCAGGCTGGCGTCAAATGTAATAACCCAGCAGCGTGTTATGAATGGCAAGCGCAAGACGATGTGCCTCTTTGATTATGTTTGCTTTCAATCAATTGTAATATTGTTCGATACCAATCCGTGGAACGTTGACTTTCGTGATACGTAACAAAGCCTACTTCCCTTCATTTTGTCCTATTGAATAAATAATTTACCGTGTTTGCAGCCCAAATATATTGGTGTATTCATCAAAATGCGACGTAGGCTGTTGTTGAGTGAGATATGTATGTAATTTATACCGGGCTAGGGGATCAAGACCGTACAGTTTCGCTGCGGATTCATTGGTTGCATTACCGCTCTAAAGGCACCCGAATCAATAGCATGAATCAATTGCTTCATGGATTGCCTGCGAAAGCGTTTGGTTTAGTCAGACTTAATCTATTTTGAACAGAGCATTAAGAATGCTGCATCAGGTTTTATAACTCTTAAATGATCTATTCTCATAAATACCAGGCGAATGCGTTTTAAGCTATTCTAAGATATGTCTAATTCAGGGTGTTTCGTTGTAGATCTGAACTTGTCAAGACACTTGAAACGCATTCCCAATGAGAGACCTCGAGTTTTAATTCGCTACGCGGCGCCACGGAGCAATGCGGTCCCTCACCCGCTTCCGGTGTACAGTTTACCATAGAAGGTTGCGCAACATCGTTATTTTTGATTGAAACCTTTCGAGTTATATCGTTGGTAACATTGGAGCAAATCATTACTGATGGATAAAGTACGATCGTCTGACCTTACAGCAATTGAAAATAGAGCTGAAGAAGCGAAATGCGATACTTAGCGGGCAAAGAATTGAACTCCCAGTTTGGCAGGATATGCAAAGCAACTATCAAAACAGACTTGGTCCGTATGGCGAAGTCGCTTACACGCGTCAACCAGATTCGGGCCAAAGCAATCGACCACGGTATCCGTAATGAGCCTGTGGCTCTGAGGAATATGCAGAGTTGACTGGGACCGAAGTCAAGCCGTGTGGGATTGTCCCAAACACACCCCTACCTCGCATGCTCACCAGATGGGGTTGTGTCTGATGACATGATTGTTGAGGTCAAGTGTCCCTACAGTGGTGTCACGCTTGTTATGACATGGTGGCAGCGGTAAAAACGTGAAATATGAACTGTTGAGTGAGTATTAGTTATACTGTGGTGGTGCCAATGTTGGAATAATTTGTGTAGTAAGTTTCGGGCACAGTTAGAGACATGGCTAAGTTCAAGCCGCCACAGGAATTTGACTTCAGCAAACCTGTCACTCCTGTCTCAGTGCCATACCTGGTCAATGAGAACAACCAGCTCACCCTTAAAGCCAACATGACTACTATTGTCAAATTCAGGGCCAGTTGTTTTGCACGAACAGTCAACTTTGTCATCTTGTGGTGTTTACGTCTCAGAGTATAGAGATTGTTTCAGTTACCTGTGACGATGAGTTTATTACTACTATGATTTCAAAGTTAGAGGTATTTTTCAGGGACTATATCAAAGATGCTATACTTCATTCAATGTTTTTCACAATTTCTCTTACTGAGTAATCTTGTGCACTGATTTCTTTTTTCTTTAAGGAATCATTTACCTGCATATTGCATGCAGTGGAATGTATAATTAACTCTTGAAACTTGAAAAGTACAAAGTGTTTTAATTAAATTATAAACAATTAACCCCTTGGGGGTTCCACAGGACGTGGTTGTGGTTATGTATTCAATTAAAGGGACAAACATGAATAGGGTGAATTTGTTTCTTCTTCAATAGTATTCACGTGTAGGGTTATTATAGATTACATTATAAGGCACATGGTATAAAAAAGACTACTAAATATCACCTTTCATTGAGATATATATAATATCAAACCCTGAGTGGGATAGACTTTAAAACATACACAGTCACTTTTCACAAAACTAAACTTCACCTTAGGCAGTTGTGGGGACGATGCACTGCCGAAAGTTACATAACATATAACAAACAAAGAATATGTCAGAGGAATTTTGAACCTCACAGTGGATCATAAGTTCCACCAAGATTTAAAGGTTTTTTCCCAATCCTATTATCCGCTCAATGTGCACCCTCTTGCTGGAGATCTTCCGGTCTCTCTGCACCACTTTCCCTGTCAGCTGAATCTTCTTACTGAAAAAGGTTGGTATATTTACGGTGACATCATAGGGAGCAAATAAGTCCTGCATGACAAAGCCATTACGTAGTCACCCTGGTCAGACATTTCTGGTAGTTTGCTCCTTTCCATCACCTGCCTGTCACTGGTTGCGCCGCCATATGGGGGAGACACATAGGACACAAGGCCTCCTGGTGTAGCACCCACCACCACCTTCATTGTGTTACGGTTCTTGTACTAGAAAAAAGTGGCCTAGAAAACTATATACCTGGGTCTCCTTGATCTTGACTTGGCCAGTCGTCCGTCGCCGGTCGGCTCGTTTCACAGCGTTTCGGAGATGATGCTCGTCCGCTACGCACAGCGCATTGACAGTGACAGATTTACCCTAAATTTCGTCACCATCAAATATCTCATGACCGCGTGACGTAGAGCGAGAAATTTTATTCGTCGAAGTGAAGCAAAATGGAAATGAATCTCTTGTGTTTACGCGTAAACCGCGAAGTAAGCGCATAACCTGATAACTTCCGGTTGAGCTTTGGACCGCATTGCTCTGTGCCGCCACCTCTCTGAGAAAACCGCAACGCGGTCTCCCATTGATCGAGTATCATTATGCAAACACTATTTAATTACATGTATGTAACAGAATTGCAACTACCTGCTCCGGGAATGATGCTTTAAAGAAACGTATGGCGATTTTCAATAAACGGTCAAAACCTTCCTTGATGAAGAATATTAATCGTAAAATATTTTCATAACAGGATACTGGTCCAAACATATGATTGAGATAATATAATTGCTACTTTCGCAAAAGGTCTTTATACTTTTGTCAGTCGCTAAATAATTGTTACCAACGACGGTTTTAAGCTAGATACCTATTCAAACCGCATGGGGTGCTTGATGGCAGTAACCGTATGTTATATACATATACGGGATTTGTGACAATCAACCGACATCGAACATTGGCAACATAATGTACATTCGTCATCACTCAGTTTCAGAAAACTTCTCATTACAATTAAGTCTTACAACATTTAATTTCCTGTCGTTGTGTTACCTGATCAGTGTTGAAATATTCAACATACTATTCTGGTGGGAAGTTAAATACCCACGCGGCCCGATAGAGCGCGCTTAATTTTGCATTAAATACGCCTTGTAAGTATATCACGATATTCCAAATATAAGATCCTCCAATTTCGGTATTGGCTTTAATTCGAGGATATTTATTAACAAGGATGGGGTTATAAAAACGTGCACATAGACAGATAGTAGGCGAAATGTAGCGCTAAGCGGCAAGACAGTAACAGTTAAACAACATAACATTGTTTTAGCCGTTCATAAATAAATGGATATAGAATACAATACATTCAGAACTTTGCTCTTCTTAATAAACTGCTTTTGATGACAACACTGTTTTATAAAATACAGTTAACATCCATTCTTTGTTTTGTACTAGACATTATTAGATGTTTTAGAAATAATGTCACTTTGCTCGCTTAGGTGCAAAACTTAAAAGAAATGTTTAGGAGGAAGCAATTCCGGGTTAGTAAAAACATATGCAACATGTTGTAAGAATGATGTCTGCTTTGAGACGACGATTATTAAACGAGAAAAAGTCAAAGAATTTCAATTTACACCAGGAAAACGGATTTTGTACATCTATCGTGGTACAAACGCTTGCAATGCATGTAATCTTTTCTGTCTAAAAAAAGTGGCCAATTGAGAAGAATATATCAAGTTATCGCTTCTGTTCGAATAGTTTGCTATGCATGTAAAACACTACTTTATCATAAACGTAAAAAACCCCAGAAAAACCAAGAACAAGTTTTAAATATATCAATTAATTTATGAAATGTTATTCCCCGGGAACTACCTATCTAAGCATGTAGCTAAAATATACGGCTGTGATTGCCTCAATACCATCACTCGCAACAGATGACGATCCAATAGCTTACAGTGTATATATATATATATATATATATATATATATATATATATATATATATATAGATATATATATATATATATATATATATATATATATATATATATATATATATATATAGAGAGATATATATATATATATACATATATAAATGTATATATACATATATATATATATATATATTATCATATATATGTATTTTTATATGTACACACACACATATATATATATATATATATATATATATATATATATATATATATATATATATATATATATAAATATATATATGCATATATATTTATACATACATATATATATATACATTTTTTTGGCAAGTTTAGGGTATTTCATCTCGCTCAATGCGATTCATATAATGTAATGCTTGAAACAACCGACACGTTATAAAGGGAGGCTCATATTGTAAGGGAACGGCTAATGTCACAGGTAAACTACTGTAGGAGTCTCCATTGAATATGAGCTCAGTTGATATAGCTGCAATGCAGTGTAAGCCACATTTAAGCGTATCGTGAAAGTGATCCTCCGCTCTAGCTCTTGACTACTTGATGGGGACTCTCAGCCTGTGTTCCGCCTCAAGTACATGGCTTAACCATTGTTTGATAGGCATGAAGCAATATACGGATAGGATAGTTCGCCGGCAGCAATGGAATTGAAGTGTCGATTATCGAACAAGTACATGCATACAGACTGTCCATCAAACACAAACGTGCCTCACAAATAAGCCTCAGATCCTTGGCTGGTTGGTTACCATGCTGCAGGGTTTAGTAAGACTGATAAGGCATTCCCCTTTCTAGTAATACGGGTCGTAAGGAAGCTCCACAGTTAGCTTATAATTATATAGCTGTAGAACATATATATATAGCCTTATATGTGCTTAAGAGTTTATTAAAGAATTTTCTCTATAAAATTCGAAATCAGCCTAGGTTCTGTAAAGTGGTGTTATGCCAGAAACATTTCAACTTTGCCAATATATAAACAACAAAAAATCTGTTTATAGCCTGATCTGTTTATAGCCTGATCAGACGATATCAGTGTGTAAGCTGCAGCGCAGTTTCAGGGGAAAAAATGAGCCCTCTCACTATAAACTCACCGACGAACTCAAATGCGCGGCCGATTGCGCCATAAACACAGCCGTAAACCCTCATTATCGCGGTTGTGGTAATTAGGGGATGGCGCACTGATTAAATCAGTCGCTTTTTTAGGCGTTCACTGCACAGTACTGCAGTGAGTGGTGAGTTAACGAATGTGAAGGCCATAGAGGCCACTAGGGCCTGTGGAACATGAAACCAAGCAAACGTGAACCAAATAAAACACGGAAAGAGTGATAAAGAATTGTAGAATGTCAAATTATATCACTAACCTGAATGACAAATTTTCTACTTGATGTGGAAATGCATATATCAGAAATAGACTCACAAATCTGTATATCTTCTTGGAAACAAATAGCGACACGAAAGCGACTGAGGATAAAAACAAGTGTTGCTTTGAGAGGTAACCTCATAAATTCCAGTGTCTTGTTGTACAGCTGTAGGTATACATACATACAGTTCATAGCAAAGTTCATTTGTTCTCCTCAGAAATTCATGTCGTGGCAGGTTGGTTGTAGTACTCAAACATAAAGCGGCATGGCTATTTGTTAAATACCATTGCAATGACAGATGATATCAGCCAACAAACGCCCATTCTCTCTCCTCTTGCCGACCGTCTAACACGTATTACATTTCATATAGCTTGAGTCTAACCCTCTTGGTGAATATCAGCAGCAATGAGATCAGTTTTACTTAATGTTATTACGATTTATATTTTGTTTGTCTCTCGATGGTTCATACATATAGTACAGGCATGTTTTGACGTGTGTAACTTTAGAAAGGTGACAATGTCGCCAAATAGAAACAATTTATTAGAGTCTGGCAGCAGTGACGGTTTGATTTGATTAGATGGAAGTTGGTTTGATTCCGAGGAGATCGACTCTTGCTATATGTTAGGTCGCAACGTACATGGTGATTCATTAAGGGGAAAGAATATCCCCGACGCCACCTTGGGCTTTTCTCTTCCATAACTATCATTCAATTTACTGCTATGCGATTTCAGAAAAAAGTTTGTAACGATTGTTGTATATTTAAGAGTTGTTTTATCAACAAAATGGACTTGAGTCAGAGTGTTATTTGCAGTTCCGGATCCGATCGACCTGTGTTTGTATTCATCATTTGTTCGTTTTCTCTATAGGCGCTATACATTTGTATATCATAGAGCAGCGCGGCGTTCAAGGATCAGTTTCTATGTATTTGACAGATTGGCTGGCTGGTTGTTCATTAGGTTCGTTTTCAGTAGCATTTTGTTCATTTGACGTTCTGCAACTTTCTGTTTACTCTTTGTGGAGATGATTGTTATGTTTGTTATTTTTGCTAATTTACCTTTCAACTTTAGTCGATAAATAAAATGTCTACACCCACCCTTGGGTAAATGAAAACCACTACCGATCAGGCTTTTACTCGCTATGCTCTGAGAACTTTAATATATGTGGATCTTGTAAGACTCAGCATTACATTGTTTACCCTACTAAGACCCAGCATTACATTGTTTGCCCTACTTAGACTCAGCATTACATTGTTTGCCATATTAAGACCCAGCATTACATTGTTTGCCCTACTCGGACTCAGAATTACATTTGTTTGCTCTACTGAGACTCAGCATTACGTTTTTTTTTCTCTACGGAGACCCAGAATTACGTTTTTTTTCTCTACGCAGACTCAGAATTACGTATTTTTGCTCTACGGAGACTCAGAATTACGATATAAGTTTCACTGAGACTCAGCATTAAATTGTTTGCTCTACGGAGACTCAGAATTACGTTATTTTTCCTAATAAGACTCAGCATTACATTGTTTGCTCTACGGAGACTCAGCATTACATTGTTTGCTCTACGGAGAGTCAGCATTACATTGTTTGCCATATTAAGACCCAGCATTACATTGTTTGTCCTACTCAGACTCAGAATTACATTTGTTTGCCCTACTAAGAATCAGCATTACATTGTTCGCCCAACGGAGACTCAGCATTACATTGTTTTCCCTATTATGACTAATCATTACATTGTCTGCTCTATTGAGACTCACCATTACGTAGTTTGCTCTACGGAGACTCAGATTTACGATATAAGTTTCACTGAGACTCAGCATTAAATTGTTTGCTCTACCGAGACTAAGAATTATGTTGTTTTCCCTACTAAGACTCAGCATTACATTGTATGCCATACTAAGACTCGGGATTACATTGTTTTCTCTACTAAGACTCAGCATTAAATTGTTTGCCCTCCCTTGACTAAACATTACATATTTTGCTCTACTGATACTCAGCATAACTTATTTTGCTCTACTGAGACTAAGCATTACATTGTCTGCTCTACCGAGACTCATCATTACGTTGTCTGTATAACTGAGTCTCAGCATTGCGTTATTTGTTCTACAGAGCATTAAATTGTTTGCTCTACGGAGACTCACATTGTTTGCCCACTGAGACTCAGCATTGCATTGTTCGCCCTACGGAGACTATGCATTACATTGTCTGCTCTACTGAGACTCAACATAACGGTTTGTGTTCTACGGAGACTCATCACTACGTTGTCTGCTCTACTGAGACTCAGCATTACGCTGTTTGCTCTTCTGAGACTCAGAATTACATTGTTTGCTCTGCAGGGACTCAGAATTACATTGTTTGCTCTGCAGGGACTCAGAATTACATTGTTTGCTCTGCAGGGACTCAGAATTACATTGTTTGCTCTGCAGGGACTCAGAATTACATTGTTTGCTCTGCAGGGACTCAGAATTACATTGTTTGCTCTGCAGGGACTCAGAATTACATTGTTTGCTCTGCAGGGACTCAGAATTACATTGTTTGCTCTGCAGGGACTCAGAATTACATTGTTTGCTCTGCAGGGACTCAGAATTAAGTTGTTTGCTCTTCTGCTCTATTCAGTTGCTCTACCGAACTGCGCTTTGCACAAAAACCTCGTTAGCAAATCAATGTGGATTTCGGGCAAATTGTAACTTTTGTTGGCAGTTTAAGTACAAAACCTTGTTAGATAATAGAAACTGCCACTCAACTGTAAGTCTATAACAACTTTATGTAAGGTGCTACAGTTAAGCTGCCGCAGTCTATCGTTATGTTATGCTAATCAAGCAACATATGCCAAATTGCCCACTCTAACCGGTAGGCAAGCGATTTGGTCCAATTTAGTATTTATTTTGCTTGCTGTATGTAGTTTCAGTAAGCAAACAACTCATACTAGTCAACCCACATAATGACGAGGAGACAGAGACATGAAACGATTTGCTGTGACTGGAAGGTTCATTCAAAATCGTGTACATCAATTCTGCTTGGCCGTTCAATCTCTTTCTATGCGTTTGAATTGTATGTATCTGACTCTATATTAAGTAACAGAATGCACGGTTAAGCTTTATATATATTAGCATAAACATTTATACTTGCATAATGTTATAAAAAAACCTCACGTCTAGCAAATACAAACGGAACGGAAAAAATTAAAGCAACTCGCCTTGCCTAGTCAATTTATGTCATGTGCTAAGGATGTGTTTAACGAAAAAGTAGGCATACCAGAATTATAACCTACATAAAAGAAACATTGTAAGAAACTTGGTGACGCATTGAAGCGCAATACTAACGTAATTAAAACTTACTTCTCTTTAAAATAGAAGTCCATACATAGTTGTACTAACACATAAGAAGAAAAAGTAACATAATCTTTTATAATTGAAGAGGGGCTTTTGGATAAAATATCGTTCTCCATACTAACAGCCTGTGATACAATGATGGCACAACTGGCAGCGCAGTACAATTTCAGATGATTTAGTACGACGGAAGTTATTGACATATCGTGCTTGTTATGCAAAACGTTGGCTCTCACATTAAATACAAACAAAAAAGGACAGTACTAGCCAATCCTCTGGTATGTTACGTTCTGCTTAAGGAGGCCTTTATGTTATGCAGCATTAGCTAGCGCTCAATGACGTTGTTATGGTGTGCATAAAACCAGTTTACAAATAATAATAAAAACTTTGCAAAGCGAACCTGGAATAAATAAGAGGTAGATGATAGAGACGTTTATGTCTGGTTCTTTTCATGTTCATTCAAAAACATTGAAGAGGTTGCCATTCTTACATTCCGTGACGGCGCATTTATTGGTTGCATTATAGATTTGTGCTCGGCTACTTCTGTGTATTGCATTGGATCGGTTAAATAGCTTTTGAACCATGTAAGCGCTATCCCCCTCACGTATAGACATTTTTTTCTAAGAGTATACCTTGGTCTATCATATAAAAAGCACAAAAAAACTGCGAGTGTTTACTCTTTTGGCATGCTACTGGATTAACTATCGTATTTATTAAGTGACTGAATAATGGGATGAACTATAGAGTGATTTTTTCTCAAGCCATATTGATGTTGATATAGTATACAATGAGTATTTAAGAAATTAATAATTCTGTGGTGCATCCATTTTTCAAGACGTTTAGAGAATTCCAGCAATAAGCTTATAGGGCGGCAGTTATTCATTTGACATGGGTCGGATGACTTGTGGATTCGGATTACTTTTTAATTGATCGGGAACTAGCAGTATTTGTTGAGCAAGCGAGGTAGCAGAATATATTGTATTTGGCTACGAAATTGATACTTGGTTAGAAATTGATTGATGCAATGGGCCCGATTAGACTCAGGGTGTCAGACGACGCTGGGATGAGGCAAGGCGCCCCGCCCACACTGACCATATGCTACCTTAGCGGCAACATCATTCGTAACCGAAGAATCCATTCAATCCCGAGGTGATTTTATTATCCCAAGGAGAGGTCGTGATTTTTCACGATATGTTAACATTGAAGACCGCAAATATCAATCCGAGCAACAGCTATAAGCGGCGAAGTCTCGGCGCCTACTCTGGAACGTGATGGGAAGGGAGTGTGAACGCGGGGGTTATGCCGATCTAATCTGGTTGAGGGGAAGGGGGTGTACATCGTTTCTATTGAAGACCGTTGGATATCTAAGGAGTACAGACGCTCGGTTCCCGATGCCAATCTTCCAAGCACCGAACCACTTTCGAGCATCCAATGAATTTCAAGCGTGCTGTTACGATTCAATTCAACATATTTATTTTAGAGGGGGTAAGAGTGTCACGCAAAATAAGCCGGGACAGAATTAAAACATGCTTAGAAATCAGCGACACTCGCATTGATGATATAAATGAAATGATATTGATATTGTAAATGTCATACAAAAACAAATCAGGCACACCAAAGATGCAAACAATGTGGTAAATCGGCTTCTCAATGCCGACATCGGATATAGAGAAGGCGACGGGTGACTGAACATAATAATGAGGACTAATTGGATTAAATGACCGTAGGAATGAAATTGCCGTACTACAGGTTCTATAAATATTGTGTTTTATGCAGACTTACACGGCAATTAGAAATGCAGCACTAGGGTTTGCTACACAGAAAGCTGTTAGATCAATGTATAAGCGATAAATTCCTAAAAATCGTGCAAACATGCGCAGATCTTACAACGAATAATATCCCCACCTATTGGTCATCGATGTCTATGCTAGAGCAACAGCAGTGGGACACAAAAAGAGGAAATAGGATGTAAAGTCGAAAATCGGAAAAGCTACATATGTCCCTGGATCAGAAGGAGCAGAGGTAGATCGTTGCGGTTATGCAGAAGCGTGCTACAACGGCAGCAGTTGTAAATCGCTGATTCAACAACATTACAAAATGCACACGCGCAAGCATCTTCACAGCTATTTGGTGCAAGTATTAGCGCATGTATTTATGGAAACATTAATATTTAGATTTCCAAATGGTACGGTACTGGGAAGGCTATATCTAGTGTATTGTGCTTTTGTAATAAATTGTTCATTGTTTGCGCATTAGATTAAAACCAGCGTTAGTCTTCTACCTCTTATCATGCCAACAAGTTGCACGTCTCCGATCATTCCATACATTATCTACTGGATATACTATGGACATTACTGAATACTAAGGTTTATATCGGATTGTTCCTTATTGCATATGGGATTCCCATATGGGAGTTGACATCCGAGATAGTTGATGACAATTAGCAAGTGCTAATCAGTCATCACATCCATCTTCATCCATCACCTTCGCGACATCCCCTCTGCGCTAAAAGCGCCTTTCAGTCTATTTACCTTGTGAAATATTCCGAAGGGTGCTTTTTGAAAAAGTGGCATGTTTTGCAGCCGCTTGTTTTGGTTTTACAACTTGAAGTTACAGCGTAAGGTCAAATTAAGTACACTGTCAGGAGCAACGGGCTAGTGACATCCGTAAGTTAGCGGTCATGCTTAAAATAACACGCAACAGACAATTGTGCGACCATGTCTTGCAGAGCGTAAATTATGCCATAATGAACCTTTCCATCCACTCATTTATAATTAATGAACCTAGCAATAAAGCCATAAAGATGTATATGTTTTCAATTATGGCCCTCGTTGTGGCCATAAGCATTGCGTGAAGCAAAGGAAGGGAAAGTAAGTATAGGGTTTAACGGCACACCATCACTAGTTATATCTAACGGGCATTATGTCATCCAGCAGTACACCACTAATCCTAAATTGCTCATATGAAGCCAGTGCATATAGTATGCACATTGCATGAGCTTAATTATGCTCAACCTAACCACACTAGATAGCGCTGGGGCGAATATATATCTGGATCAATGCCTAATTAATATAACTATCGAACTGCAAGCCAACACGGTAAATATGTGGCATAAAGCGCCTTTGCTGGATGAACATAGTCCAATTTGCATCCATTGGCAGCGCATTATTACAAAATCAAAGCGTAGCTTGAGAGTGGTAGAACATACCTCATCTGCAGCTCCATTCAGCAACCAATGTATCTTACGTTACGCTACAGGCGGTAACATTCAACCTGTGTCTTAATCATGCAAATAAGCACCAACTTCTTAAGCTTATTAGATAATCCAATGAATGTCAAACTTACTCTTTGCATATTACCCCTAGATAGTTAATGCTCTGCTCTACACGAGTGTCAATCAGTCATGCTGAGTATGGTAAAAGTGATGTAGATCCATCACATATGTGTCCATCAAAGACCTTATACTCAATACAAATTATGCTTATGCTTAATGCAAAAACCCGAACGGGTTAATTTAATGAACAATGCCTACAAATGTGTCAAAAAGATTTGATAAAACCCCATTTGAAATCTCCCTCGCTATGGAAACAAAACTTCCTGCAAAGTGTTTGCTGATTGAGTCTGACGCCCGTCCGCAACCTGAACAATCTAATATAGGTCGACCCAATCAAAAAGCATATCCGTCAGATTTTATTGCGATGATGGGGTAGCAGAGCTAGTAAGCCCACCAATAAAACACACAGAGCGTTGCCTTTTCATACTTAGTTACTCTTTAATCGCAAATTTTTAACCATCACTCATATTTACGTGACGCATATGTCTTCCTATGAGTATATAGGATCACAAAATTTCAATGAGGAAATGTTTATTCCATGGGTCAGCACAAAGACGTGTATTGCATGGACGATGGAGACATCGTTTGCATAGGTTAACTCATTTAGGAAGAATTGCAACTTTACTGAGAATATAAGAATTTCGCTGATTGTTCGTAATCAGTTAATAGCTCATCTGGCTACTGTAACACCAGCACTGATTAGATATGTATTTGACAATCCACAAACATCATATTTGCGTTTAAGGCTGATATCTGGCATGTACAAAATAGGATATTGCTGACGATATGAGGTGCATGATGCGGGGTACCCTTCGTGATTGTGGCAGCATCAATAACGCTAGATTGTCCCACAGTGACATTCAATCGGACCCCACAGCCTATCGTTCAACTGCTTAAGGTCATGCTAGTTCGTGAAATGTTTCTGGTTCAGTCTCTTGGAAACTTTGTAGACGCATGGCATCACAAGATGCCAAACCTGTTGCACTAATGACGTCGAGACCAAACCAGGTCAAACGCGCAATGCTGTAATGTATGACGAGTAAATGATGATCTACTGCCCACGTAGACTTCATGTTTACGACATGGGGTCCGGTGTGACATCAAATATAGCTGGCTAAGTAGAAGCAAGGAGGCGTTAGACGTAGTCAACTGTCTGCTGTCGCCTGCACAGTGCATTGACATACTTATCCCAATTGTTTGACAACCCAGCGCGGCCCAGTATTGTGAATCAATAAGAACATTTCACGAATGTAACCGAAATAATTTGAGAATATTGACAGATTACACAACTAATTGCCATAGACAATTGCTAAAATATAAACATATTGCGATATCTGTATAATGTAAACTCATTTTAGTAATGAGCCCAACCATCGTTCAGTGTACTAAACTGTCATCGGTAGAGAGGTGAAATCGGAAGGATATATTTCAGAATTGATCTCTATCTGACCAATACAGCAGAGAGACCACACGATCAAGATATTTAACTGATATATAACATATAGCATTTTAACCACTCACATTGGCATGCCCTGCGAATCAATTTGATCGCAATAAAATATTCACTCTGTAACAAAGCACTAAATTTTCCAAATAATAAAACGCGTTAATTATGTTTTCGTAATCAAAGAAACACATCAATACAAAGCAAAGAAATGGATTAGTCACAGATCAATACAAAGCGCGTTGCAGATGGCATCATCACACACAAACGATCAATGGGAATGACTTAAAAAAATAGTAATATGCATTTGTCGATGAGAACCGATGCCCTCAGTGTTTTCAATCACTGTTTGTGTTGACTATATAATAATGAACTTGGAACTTAGAGGTGGATATTACCTGCATCAGTACAAATCGACTAGACGTGATTTTATCTAATATATCATTTACTGGTAATTATCACATATTTGCATGGTCGTGCGTTGCGGAAACTCGGCCAGAGGTCATTCATCACACACATTGCAATTAGATGCAGGGGTGTTGGAGCAATTTCACTTTACCAAAAAATAGCACTAATATAGCATTTGGTCGAATGAGAAAAAGCCCACTCAAAAGAAAATCTATTCTTTTTATAACTGCCTCAGTGTTTAACACGTTGCAATCACTGTTTGTGTTGACGATATATAATTAAATACCTTGCGACGTTGCAACACGAACGTTAGCTAGGTGCAGTAGTATTACCTGCATTAGTAGACGATGTTGTTTTTACAAATCGACTAGCGATGAATTATTTTTAATAATAATGCTTCTGCATTTTATCTAGTGTATCTCCGCTTTCCGCATCATTTACTGGTGAATTATCACATATTTGCATGGTGTACGTGCTACAAAACTTCTTGCCTTGCGGAAGGGCTATGATGATGACAAAATAGACTGCGCCTTTGAGTCACCAGTGTTTTTATAACACTCTCTGAGCACGTTTTACTTGACAAAACGAATTGTTAAAGGTCACGATCCATTGCCATTAAGCACGGAAACTGCTTCAAATAATGATCTGGGTAAATAGAAAGCTGACGCCGAGTCATGTTTGTATCACTGGACGGGCATTGGTTTGCAATCTTTTCTCATTTGTCAATCATTCGAAACGCAAATAATAATGATTTTACATTCAAGTGGTGCTTTTGTATTGTTTCATCGCACGCCTCAGATGAAAAATAAATAGCTAAATTGCTGTCACTTTGAGATAAATAATCAGAATCATTGAACGCGTTCAGTGCATTTATATTGAGTCACGCCAGTCCACGCGCTATTTCTTCAGATAAGGCTATATTCAGAAAAGTGTACGATGAATTTATGCAAGTTGTATTCCTGATCACTTACCTAAGCATAGCTTATATTATCACATGCATAACTAACATTGTGAAATCCGCATCAGAGAGAAAAGCAATATAAGCGCGGTATTCTCCCTCCAAAGCACGAAGCATGATCAACAAACGTGAAACCCGGACGCAAATTTGCCACAAAAGTTTTAGATAACTAAGTAAAATAATCCCTGAATAATAGAAAGCACACAGTCGAGTCGATGTTTGTATCACTGGACGGGCATCGGTTTGCAATGTTTTTGTTTATCAATCATTCGAAACGCAAATAATAATGATTTTACATTCAAGTGGTGCTTTTGTATTGTTATCATCGCAGGTGAAAGCATGCGCTAATTGCTGTCACTTTGAGATAAATAATCAGCTCATTGAACGCGTTCAGTGCATTTATATTGAGTCACGCCAGTCCACGCGCTATTATATAGGGCTATATAGAAAAGTGTATGAATATATAATAGTATTCCTATTATATATATATTATCCCATAAGCAACATTGTGAAAGCATATATAATATAGCATATATATACATATATCTCTCCAAAAAGGGGGAAGTGATCTTGCTAATTAATCACTATATCTCTATATCCTCAAATTTCATCTCTCTCTCTATCCCAGTTTTATACCAGCTCCGCTGGCTTGATTTTTGATTGGGTATTTTGTCTTGGCGAAAGTTAGAAAAGTCAATGACCGATGGTGTCGGTAATCTACTGACTCAGGGGCAATATTGAGAGTTAGCGATTGCCAGTTGCATGGTACAACATATTGTGATGCACCCAAAAGATTCGCTCCCATAGCACAAAAAATTTAGATAAAGTAAGAATAATAGATAAAATGTGTAAATTATGAATTTACGTAATCAACATAACCGAGAAGCGGTTAATCAGATTGTACGTCCAACAGTGTCGACGCTCAGAAGAATGTTTGCAGGTGTATATAGACCATAAATTTCGATAATTAGATTGGCAGGGCATGTATTGGGTTCCGACATAAGGAGCTTAGGAGGTCGAGATATTAGATTTGTTGACTAATATGCGGACGTTTGACGCTTAAAAGAGACAAATTGACGCATTCTAAATAATTTGTATCGAATCAAAACGCAAGGCTGAAATCCAAATAGAAGCTTGTTTTTATCACCCCGAATGTCGAATATTTGATGAATGAAATTGCACACAACTTTCATAACGAAGAAGTGCGACATTTTTTTAGGGTTAATATTCGACCAAATGTTATCATCATATCCCGTGATTTTCAGTTCATTATATTACATGCATTACAGCTGACCCTCATCAAACACCAAAGCGGTGGCCATCTGAACAAGGTGGTCTACATTCTTCATCAAGGTGTGTTGTGGCACTCCGCTGATGCAAAGTTGCGCGACGGTTGTAGGGTGGTCTTTAACAAACCTAACTTTTTTTTAATGAAAATAACGTTTAATATTAAATTCACAGGTGAGAACAGTCTCGCCAAAAGAAACCATGAATCTAAAGTAAGGTAAAGTAAGTAATCTTTGAAGCAACAGTTACTTGTAGCATCTATATAAGAAAACTTCGTTACACGTCATTCTTTGGCCCATTAGCCCCGTCACGACCCCTATCTCTTTGAAACATTGTGTGTAAACTTTGAACTCAGCTCCTGAATAATTGAAAGTTAGTAATTTTAAGTGTAACGAATATTCGCCGAATAAAAGGTAGCTGTTTCGAATTAAGTTTCTAACAGTTCATCCTTTCCCTTAAGATATAACATTGGATGTAAGGCGTAAGGTTATGCGTCCACCCCCACTCCCCGTTACATTACTCGCTGTTTAATGTGCTTTTGAGCTGTAGTGGTTGCTGAATAGGACGATAATGTGGACTGCAGTTTAGTATTCTCTTCATCATTCAATGATAGCTATTGATCTATATGATCATTACGTGCAATTACGTCGGATATATTTTTGAAAAACCAGGGCCAGCTGATTTGGCAATTTAGATAAGCTACCTTATTGGAATCCTGTCATTCGACACACGCAATTCATTATGTAGACACTCATCAAGCGGCTAGCAAATATTGACACCGATCAAACTGATTTCTCGATATTCCATTTAACGCTTGAATCCAACACTCTTGAGGTGGCTTAATGCGGGGCACTTTGACTACAGCTCACTAGGTACATTTTCAAGCAGCTTCATCTCACATTTTGCTCTGCCTCGTGCACTTTAGGCCGTCAATCGACAACACTGCTGACTAACAACTGGCTGAGCATCACTGAGAAATATCTCAAAGGTCAGTGTACTTTTACTGGTAGACCAGTGGCAGCTCTGACGCTGTCTACTCCCAACATTTTGACAGAGCATTTCGTGGTCTCTCGTCACCTCTTCAATGCGTTAAGCAATGCGTATGCAAACTCTTGTAAAATAATCGGAACTGACACTCCACCGCAAGTCAACGACGCATCACACTTTGGTGTTTGTAACGTACAATCGCGGTATGGCACTTTTTTATGTTCAGCAAACACTAGCACTCATCAAAAGACGAACTGTCGTAGAAGCAAAGCGGACTGTTCAAAACAATGATTGCTGATATTTATATGCAAATTTACTTACTGTACACAAATGACATCACCCTGATGAGGCGAAATAGTCCGACGTTCGAAACGTAAAGACAGAGCGATAAATCTGCGCATATAAATCGCGCGCTGGCACCCGTGGTGTAGAGCTTGGCCTTTCGACTCACCGATTTAGGGTTCAAAATCAAAAGTATGAAAGCCTGGACTGGTTACTCATGGCTAGGAGTATGACTCTACACGGCGGTCCTATATCTGAAAGAAGATGTATCCGACGCGGTGGCACTGGTGTCCTGCTTGATCTTCGTACCAGTGGCGTCCCGATCAGGGAAACGAGTTTATGCACAGCGGCCGCTTGGAGATGTCCAAGCATCAAAAACTTCCTCATTTATCACCGTCGCAATATTACCTCGTTGTTGAAAAGAATATTAAACCCTAATGTTACCATTACAAATACCGTTACTATCGAAGTAAGGTAATTCATATACTAAGAAGCGTGCCGTGCCGCCAATGCAATATTCATTTTATTTTCAGATAAGCTACAAAGGGAAATTTACAATAGAAAATATTGCTCTGCATAGTTTATCTATGGATATATCCCTCCTGAATTATTCCTTTGGTTTAGTGTTATTTGTTCTTCTTATTGGGCAACACAAAAGCTAATCAGTCTATTAATACATCTAATAATGATGACCCATTGTTAAGCCAGGATGATCGGTTGATAACGTGTCTACATATAGGGTAATGAAACTGATGCCCCGCTAATGCTTTAATAATAATACACATGAAGGTGTTGACAGGAGGGGAGGTTAAAAAATAATGACGAACTATTACGTCAATGATGAGATATTAACAATATCATTAATGATGGACATATTTCAATCCGAGAGGGAAAATAGGCCGTATGTTATTTAACATAAGATGGATGAGGGAGGCGTATGTTTACAATGCGTGCCTCTGGGCTATTACGTTTTCTCCATGATGCATTGTACTGCACATTACCTCATGTAGCTCAATGCTATTCCTGAATAATGTAGTCGAGGTGACTAACAATGTGTGCTTTTACGTAGTGGTTGTCTGTAAGTATTTGTCTATAAAAGGTATTATCAGTAGCTTTTAATTATGCGTGGATGTCTAATAAATTATGTTTCTATATTGATTTAAGATGCACCGTGCACTATTCTACTTTAATATGTGTATATTATTCACATAATTTGCGGTAACCACAGTTAACACATGACTGTTACCTCTTTGTTCGGTACAAGTGATGGTTGGCACAAGCAGCATAGCTGAATAACATCAACAGGGAAACCCTGATTGCTTTATTGGGCATGTCCTAAACAATAAACAATGGCGGCCCATGAATGAACAAAGTTATATGGACAACATGTCAGCTTTCGGACGAAAGGTGCGTTTAGGTGAAGATCCATCGATCGAGTATGTAATTGCCCACATATTGCTCACGGGTAGAGCTAAATTTATCTTGCATTGTTTAAATATCGCGGTATTAGGAACATATATTCTTCCATCATTTATATGACTCACATATATCAGCATATCTCATAGACATATTGCGTGACAAAACATTCATAGTTTTCCCTCCTACTAAGACCATGATTCGTTTCATAAGGCGGACTTACAAGCTTTCCGTGGCTCTGTTTCGTGTCATAAGCTCTATCAGCCCAAAATCGCTTTCACGTTTCTAATGTGCCAAGCAACATAAGATACTTTCATCAAATGAGACCCTTAATGGTTGGATTGCAATTGTACTTTAATGTTCTAATGCCAATCGCTGCTTGTGGTTTTAGAGTTAGATGTTACCCCATTGAGAGCAAACGCAGGTTGAGCTAAAGTTATACTCTGTCTATTACGCAATTCATCACAAATACTGCAGTACCAATCATCAAATGCGCTAAATACATCAAGTTTCATCACAAGAACCTCAATCTTTATAACAATCTTCAACCCGAATAAAACCATAATGTCGTATCAGTTCGTGTGTAATGTTATTTTATATCCGGTCAAACACAGAAGTAGATTAATCCCAAACAACATTCTGTATTGATATTATGTACTTCTATCTGAACAAATAGGAGCATGACGAGGTGGGCAGAGTGATTAGGTACCAACTGACTGCAGATAACGAGTGAGTGAGCGACCACAAGAAAACTGGAAGACCAAAGGTCGGATGTGCTGTTCTGGGACAAAATGGAACGAATAATATTCACCGTTGTCCAGATAATGTGAGCCAAAATCGAAAGTTAGAAAGAAAGAGTTAACAATAAAACACAAAATAAGGCCAACCAGAGCGCAAAACCATGATTCTTACCCATGGCGGAAATGAATATGTTTACAAGTTGATATATATATATATATATATATATATATTCATGTATATATATAGATAGATATATATAGAGATATATATATAGATAGAGATATATATATATATATATATATATATATATATATATAGATAGAGATATCTCTATATAGAGATATATATATATATATATATATATATAGATATATATCTATAGATATATATATATATATATATAGCTCCTATATATATATATATATATATCTCTCTATATATCTATAGATATATATATATATATATATCTATATATATATGCCAGCTTCCCTCGACTATGTTCATTTCAAATTTTAGCATAGCATCCAAAATGTCTACGTTTTATCTCTGTTGTTTCTTCGCCATTTATTGTTAACACCTGGGTTATATATGCATATTCCAGCTTCCATCCGACGCAAAGAGCTCATTTCAGTATTTTAGCATAGCATCCAAAATGTCTACGTTTTATCGCTGTTGTTTCATTCGCCAAAAACTTTATTGTTAACACCTGGGTTATATATGTATATTCAAGTGAAACATCCGACGCAAAGAGCTGATTTAAGTATGTATTAAAAACCAAATGTACAATGCAAGACTAGATATAGCACATATTATTTGTACATAGCCTTGCAAGGTCAAATGTTGGTTGTGGTCATGAAGAAGTTTTTGTGTACGTGCTTATCATATAATCCAAACATACAAAGACTACTGCTCGCAACATTTGTCACACTAATTATGATCGAAATATGTGTAGAGAAGTGTTATAAATTATTCGAAAGCTTACCAGTAAAGCTTACCAGTAAAGCACATGTATTGTGTAGTTTTCTCCGAGTGTGCACCATTTTACATTCGCCATATCCAAATTATCAATTACGGTAGTAAGCATCCTTCGCCAACATTTTATTCAAACATTGTCTACACGATGTCATAACGACGATGCCAATCCTGATAATAATGGGTAAATGTAACAAAATGACAATCTTGATTATTAGTTCTGTTAAAACCGATAATAGTGATGACGATAGTGAAGGTGATGAGGATGATGATGATGCTGCTGATGATGATGATGACGACGATGGTGGTGATGATGATGACGATATGAGGGTAGATGTTTCGCATGTTGCGGTGGCTGCAGGCGCTCGGTGCCCGACACCAAGCCCAAAAACGCCGAGGTAGTCGATCGCTTTAGAACAAGCATCTCGGCTTATGGAAATTTGGCACACTCTACCAAGCGCCTGAAAGGTTTACAATTCTTTGAATAATGGGAATCTTAGGCGCACTGAAGACGTATACTTTATTTACTGTATAAAGTGAATAATGATAATTTAACCTTTTTCATGATGGTGTGACATACTCAACACAATTGAAATCAACCCAACAATCGATTTGTCGTTGATAACATGGAAATAATGAGACTACTTCGTCATACACAACATATCTTACAGGAAGCCAATCTAAGGTAATAACAATTTTGCAGTTACATAGATGCAGATACTTCAGTAGTAGGTGTGAGACGGAAGTATAACTGTTATTTCGAGAAACCTTACTTTTTTTATCGTGTAAGATAGTAAAAAATGATAGTTTGCAGATTATGGGTATAGTTATTTTGTTTCAATTGGATATGTTTTCCTATGTTCAATAAATTCGCATTATATGGATACACAGAATGACATATTTATTGTGGGTTAACATGCGTAAGAGGTTCGCAGACCGAGAAATCAGCTGGCAAGTCATTTTTGTATTTGATCCTATTCACGGAAGCATTGTTCTATCATATTTATGTGAGTGCTCTTTGCGTAAACCGGTTATATGTTAGGTGTAGATGGCAAAACCTAGACTTATGTAGTATCAAGACGTCGGAGAACCAAGAAACAAGGGCGCTGTTTGATGTCAAAGCCTACACGCCACAAAGAGGGGAATGTATTTCCAAGCAAACTAAACGAGCAAATATCGTGTCAGTACATTCAGTTAATTGACGGAAAATATATATAGAAACACAATCAAACTGAGTCCACTGTTTAATATGATATATGCGTTGATTCAAATGTTCATCTTTTGTATACATATTTGGACTAGGGTGTAGGACGTTTATCTAATTGGGGCTATAACTTCAGGTACAAACGCGTCACGCACATGGCGCAAGTAAAAGCCTATTATTTCATTTAAGCTATGACTTTATAATGTATGGCGTATTATGATTTAAAGGCGGAACGTTTACATTAACCGGGTTATAGCTCTTACAATTATTGCAAACCAATAATCAATGTTGGTTTTGGCTATGCCTGGTAAGTAATTTAGAATGATGGCACAGTACTTGAAGAGGGATAGGTACTAGTGGGGCACTGATTGGTCACTCAATATGAGAGTGAAATCTTCAAAAGAGGGACATCATTTCTTCGTAATGAACCACTGAGCTATCAGTAGGTACGGCGAAGTTATGCCGAGTACATATATTTAACATTTCTCTTTTATAAAACATAGGACGTACCAAATGACTCGACGGCTATGTTGGAGGTAATGCAAAAGTTAAACAGTATCTTGTAAAATAAGTTGTTTTCATTTTAACACCAATATCAAAGTAATATGCCTACTTTGTCCCACTTCCAACTGACAGTCTCCCTGTCAAATGTATCCTATTTTCTCTTTCCTATTTACACCAAATCACTCATTGGAAAAAAAATATTAGCCAATTAACGTTTGAGAGGCAATAGTCATATTGCTAATGTGATGTATGGATTACTGATCATGATTGGAATTTTGCCTGCAATATAATAAATTTGGCATTATGACCCTATCTGCACCATAAACCTTCCCTCTGTCTAATCAGGCATTTGTGTTAATCTAAGGGTCTCGCTGAAGATGTGATATTATTTTGTCACTATTCACTGATGTGTTATTCTTCTTTATTTTGCTCGCCGTAAGCTCTGTCTTGATTTTTTTGCCCAGCCTTCTGCCATATTAAAGACGATCACTCTCGGGTAAGTGCATTTGATTTGATAGACAACGATGCGAATAGAAGCAATTGAACGGCTCGGGCCAGCTACTGCCATAGCACATCAACAGCATAACATCATGACAGTGTGTTTAACCGTCTTGAGTAGGCACATGCATTAACATTCAAATGGCTATCCTGCTGACCATATATAAATATATATATATATATATATATATATATATATATATATATATATATATATATATATATATATATATATATATATATATATATATATATATATATATATATATATATATATATATATATATATATATATATATATATATATGCTCCTCAATAGACACAGTTATCAGTTCCTCCAGTCTTTGTTCTCCGAATCTGTTTCTGAAGGTGGACTTTATGTGATTTTGTACACTTAACCCCCTCTCACACTCTGCAGTGTGACAGGGGGCTGTCAATGCAAGAGCTGCTAATTTGCATAGATTTTGGAACAATCCCACAGCTCCCTGATCTTGTCTCTGGGGTAACCCTGGCTTCTAACCAGTGTTTTGAGTTCCTTCTATTCATTTCTAGTAGCCTGTGAATCTACAATAGCCTCCCTGGTTGTGTTTTTCCTTTTCTGTTCACCATACTGCTTTAGGAGAGTGTCAATGTTGTCATTGCCCCATGAATCCAGTTCAGTGTTTGACAAAAAAGGGATGGGTCTCATTCCCAATACTCCAAAAGCAATAAGTAAATTGGTGGCTGCAGGGGGGAACCTTTTCTCTAGGTTGTTTACTAAGTTATGAATAAACTGATCTTTGACAGAAAGTGACTTCTTTGACTTTGTGATGACATTGCCCGGGGGCGGGGGGCACTTGGCCTTATTCTGGATAGGGGTGTGCCGCGGGACCCCAAAAACCCGTACCCGTCGTACAAGGTCAAAATGGCCAAAAAGCATACCCCGTCGTACAAGGTATTATGCGAATGTATAACCCGTCGCACACATTGAACCTGAAAAACATACCCCGTCGTACAAGTATGAGGCCAAAAACCCGTCGTACAAGTCGAGAGGCCCAAAAAACATACCCCGTCGCGCGGCACATATATACTACCTCTATACACTTAAGTGCCCCGCCCCCCGGGTGACATTGTTTCCTTTGAATATAAGCATTCCCCTTATTAGTGAATCAGTATCATTTGCAGGTGCCGGGTGCCTAAAATAATGCGTTAATGTCTGCTGTTTTGTAACTGCTGAAGCATCCATACCAAGTTAGTTTCGAAAACACACTTTCTCGGAAGGGCGTAACCAATGACTACGCCTGTGACGCTATATGTTGTGCGCATACTCCCGCTGCACCCAGGCATCAGACGGTCTCGAAAACATAGCAAAACAGCCAGACAACAGGGAATATGGCTAATGGTGTGAAAGCTGCTGGTGGAGGAGACGCGATGCTGTCGGAAACCAGCTTGCCATACGCCTTGTTACGGAAATCGACGAACCCGTCTGATTTGATATTCGGCACTTTACGTGTAGGGTGTAGATTCATTGAACGATGTGACACCTTTCTGGGTTCACTGAATTTCACATGAATTGCATGCATATATATATATATATATATATATATATATATATATATATATATATATATATATATATATATATATATATATATATATATATATATATATATATATATATATATATATATATATATATATATATAATAAGAAGCCATGATCTGCCCCACGTTGTCATAAATGGAGTATGCAATTCGGGTTAATTAGATAATCGATACCAAAGGCGGCAGCATACATACACAAATAGGTGTGCAATCCAAACGTCAGCATATTCTCTCCCCAGATAAAACATTATCAAGGAATTGAATCACTTAAATATATGTAGTGCATGCCTGACGTGAATTGTGCATGATAAGTAGAACCCTCTTAACTAGGTCGGTACTATTAACCGTATCGCGATTTACATACCCTAAACACGTTATCAATAACCTTGAGCTTATTCAGACTATCTTAAGTGAAAGCCCTCAACTACGGCTAGTCATCTGTCGTAATCCGTATGTGGTGTTTGTGTTTGACATCCCTGTCTGTAGGATAATTCTGGGTCACTGATGTTGCGTTGTAACCAGTTCGCGGCTCCTCCTAGACATTGAGTACATGGTTTCAAACTAGAAGATAATTTAAATGCTGCGCGGCGCATTGGTAAAAATTCGCCGTGTGATCCTGCATATTCTCACCGGTCAAAATTAGAGCTATTGATAAAAAGGTGACCGACAGGAGAAGCAAATAACATGTATCGGACAATAAGGTGTTATATATATATTCTATGTGCTAGGTTGTACATTGAATGAGATGACCATCCTGTCTGCAGAATCTTGAGACTGACCCTGCATTAGGTGATGACCACAGCGAGTTCAATAAGCAGCCTCCAATGGCGCTCTTGGGCGTCCAACTTGTCCGCTCCAGTATGAAGCTCAATGGGGATACATCAATTGGGTGATTAATGGATGCTATGCGGCTCAAAGCCAAATTCTTCATAGTTTAATGTTTAATAGAATAAAACAAAACAGCCACTGCCCCCTCGACAACCAAAGTAACATATTTGAAATGTCGGAGAGATCGGTGCCCAAGTGCATAATACTTAAATAGGCTAAGAACAAACATCGTCAAATTTCGTTGGTTAGAGATTTGCATAAAATAGTCTATATTGTCAATGTTCAATATAGGCATCGTTGAGCCGTGAATGTTACTGATATTTGTTGCTAATGTCAGCTTTTGTGGGGAGAATCAGCAGCAGCCCGTTAAGCTTGGACTGCCGCATCACTCATTGCGCGGATTATCTGGAAGTAGAACAATGCGCAAAATGCGAAAAGGATAATGCGGTCTGAACAAGAGCTAAAGTGAATGAAACATTCTGACTTCCGCCCGATTTTCTTCCATGTGTGACATTCAGTACCAATGGTTATTTGAGACAACTAAACTGCAGAGGTTAAGAGTTGAAGATAATGATTATGATAAACTAAGCTACTACAGTAATAATGGTGACGATCACGGTAATGTTAGCGACTTTAACGTTGGCAATGTTTACGTCAATGACATTGGTCAGACTAATTTGATCCTGAAAATCATGTTTCTTTATTCTACACAATCTAGAAAAGATATTTTTGTAAAGAATTCAGCAATATCAAAAACTATGTAGTAAATATTGCTGAAGGTAGCTTTTTTAACTATATATAACATCTAATTAATAACAGTTAGTAGATTTCATGGGTAATGTTTGGATAGAAGCACAAACAGGTAATGATTAAACGCATGTGCTTCGATTAGGACGCCAAGCAGGTCGGTAGAACCTCCGTTTAAGACATCTGTCAATCATCCTCTAAGAACTTCACGCCAGTTCATCAAACGTTTCCAGTTCTGTGCTTGACGGGTTAACGCTGATGACACCCAGAGCTGCTGTGCACACACAAACAACTTTTTAGTCAGATTTCACAATGATTAACCTCCTTTATTTGTGCCGATAGCGATTTGGATGACGAATAACATTATGAAGATTTTGACAATAAAGATGCGTAGAATTCAAAAGTAGAATTGATGATGATGATGTTGATCATGACGTATAGTGACTAAAAAGATGATGAGGACGACCATTATGACAATGGACCGTGAAGACGACGAGTAAGATAATGCTGATAAAATGATGACATTTATGAAGATGCTAATATAGCTCTTAGAATGATTTTGGTGAAGATGCCTGCTATTTGCATGTCTACATGTTGTTCTGAGGAATGACTTTTCCGAACAAAGATCCCGAGTGACATGAGTGAAAAAAGATGAAATGCATCGATATATTACATAGATAAATGACAGAAAGCTATATTTACTCCGTCCTTGTGGTATGTTCTGTCACTGTAAATGTTTATCAAACATATCTAATTGACGCCGATAAACATGATTTATGGAGAAAGAAATACAAAAGACCGCTCATTTTGTTGTTGTTTTACACAACATGTGACCTATCGAAGAGTGCCGATAGTCTCCTGTGCCCAAGTGGCAAGGACATGTTAATATACAGTGTTCCGTTGGTAAAAACTGAGCAAACAGCCTCACATGCTCACCTTATTGCCATATCATAAGGAAAAGCAGCATGATGTTAGTGTTGTGTTCAATGTAAACATATACAAGTAAGGCCTTAGGGTATCAAAATATGACGCTTATTCTACCGCCCATTATTGACTTCTTAACATAACCAATAAGTAATCATATTTGGTATTGCTATCGGTTACGGTTAACAGATAGGTAATTTTGTTATGCGTGTTGATATTCACCTCCAACGATAGATATATTCTTAAACATATGAATATGATTCTCAAAATGAAGCGTTGGCAGCAAATCTATTTTGATATGCTTATCTCTTGATAATCCCCAAAATTGTTGTTGGTAACACATGATAAATTATGACTGCCTAATGCTGTGCTGATTCAATCACAAGATACAGGATAAAGTAATTCGTATTGAATACAGTATGTGCAATATGAAGAAGAACAACGCTTACAGATAATTGCCTAAGACCTAAACCACGCAGCCGAAAAAATTACACACGAAAGTGCGCGGTCACTGTAACCTGGTTTTTAAGTGCCAGCAAATGGATATGCTTGGGCAGAGCTGCTAACAATATCATATTACTATAAACTCAGTCGTTATTTCGAAATAGAGCCTAAACCATAATACAAGGATCTAATGCAAGTACACGATCATGTCACCTTATTTCATTAAGCCTCAACTGTGGCAATTAAGGTGAATTGTGATATACTTAACTCTATGCCAGCAATTGCATCGGGTAAACTAAACACGACAATAATTGGTCAAAAGCCCCGGTTGTGTCAGCTGCCACGTTATCAGCAATCAGCTATGTCGACTCTTAGATCAATAGAACCAGACTGATAACCTCAATTATTTAGGAGAAGGTTAATAAAAGCATCGATGGCAGAATATCCCAGTCCCTTGCCTTTGACGACGCGTTTATCAATCATAGCTGGCAGATAATGTTTATTAATTCATTCCAATATATCGAGGCGCCAAGAAACGTGTCCACTCCCTCATGTGTACGGCTAATACCTGACGACTCACTTAGACGGGCCATTAAAAGTGAACTGCAGTACGTTCCCCTTAAAGCAACCGATCGGGCAGAAGAAATCCAACGACAAATAAAAAACTACTATCATGTCCTCGGTTACATTTCAACTAATTGTTCATGAGCAGGTGTGAACGTGATCATAATATTAATTGCATGCTTGCCTGGTTCCTTTTGTCAGCATATCAGGCGCCGTTACAACCTTTCCATCGTAAATTTGATTAACAAATACTTTTGCATCGCCCACCATAAGATTGTGTTTATGCATTCATTCTTCAGTAGAACTACAACTAGGGCAACGTGCATGGTTTGAATCATTGACACCATTGTGGCATCAAAGCCATACGAGGTGAACAGGGTCAGCAGGACTAATGCACATGTATGTGTAGTGGATTCTAAAGGTAGTTCAACCTGTCATGAAAGGCCATTGTCGACCACCGTTTATATATATACAAAACGATGCACGAAAAATTTCACTCTGCCTTGAACAATAATACACAGCTTTAAAACCGCATAATTATAGCTGAAGCATTTTTTGGATAAATTATTCGTGAGTCCACTAGAGATAATCATATGAAAAGGAATTTTGCGGTTAGCATTATGCGCTCGTGAACGCATCAATCACGTGAATGGCCGGGTAATTTACAAGAGGCAAGCTCTGTCGAAGATCCTTCTGCAGAGAAGCACTTGTTGCAAAGCTCCTGTCGTGTATTCGAGAGAACTGCACATATAACGTCGATTCAGCTTGCAGGAGAGTGGTTTATTTAGCCAGAGACGCCTCTACATCAATCAGTTGGAAGCAGGAAATGGTAAACAATACTTATAGCGGGGGTTCTAACCAAGGTATTAATGATTGTTATGACAAGCCGCTATACACGCCGACCAGATCTCTGCATAGATAGTTTTGTACTTGGCCGCTCTCTGGCTGGTGGATGCCTATTAAAATGATGCAAAGTAACTCTCTGTTATTTACAGGGTTAAGATTTGATAGGTAGCATGCAGTGAACAGAGTTTGCTGGGTTGTCAAATGCGATCGATTTGATTCAATCGATGCAATTTACAGATCATGCTATTATTGAAAAATCGGTTACTCAGACAATTAGATATCAAATAGATCAATCAAGCAGGAAACAAACAACTAGTGATCGATCAATGTAAAGACAATAATAGACGACATACAGATAACTTCTGCAAGTAGCAAATCAGCAATAAACGGTGAACAGTTTATCGATTCAAATACGACACACTAATATAACTATCTGTCATCGATAATAAACCTACATTTGACCTAAGTTACCGCCAATTTAATGATAGACGTATGTTAGCTAAGGATTATTGCATTTCCGTAAATAGTAGTCCCGTATACTACTCTACGATTTATTACCCCTCCTCTCTTCATTGTGTCAGGTTACTTATAGGCACAAAACCGGATTGTGGTTATTTACGTTGTGCTCTCTGTGTTTGTTATTGGCACCAAAAACCGCACTAGAAGAACATGCACGTGTCGCTGACGTTGCATTGAGATCTCATTCCAGCGCGGTAATGTACCATTCATCTGGATTGAACAATAGTCAGACGCAATTGCCTCTCTCAAAATGATTACCTTCCTGACGTTCGCCATGTGCTCGTGTTAATGGCATTATACCATCCCAACTCACAGTTGCTTACCAAGTAAGGACGATTTATTCTATATCTGCCATTCTTCTGCTTCTGGATAATGCTTTTCACCGAAACAATTTTAGATTGGATTAATTGCTTGATATGCGAGGAAATAAGCGCATATACTGTAAATGTGGGATGCACAATTTGCACATGGCCAGACTGGTGTTGATTTACCATTAGTGGATTTTCAAGGTTCAATTTATCTTTGTTGGCAATATTAGCTTTCAGGTTGCTTATTTGCTGGAATCCTTATCGAATCAAGAGTTTGTTTTAAATAGTTCAACTATGACTGTGTGAAATTTGATACTACCAAGGCCTTGATTTACATTGATCTCACATGAATTTAGTTTGTCTTGCGAACTTAGTTCCCTTGGAATTTGTCGGATTATTTAAACATATGTCAAATAAGTCGAACGAGTATTCAAAGAAACCATAAAATAGGGGATGAATAATGAATCCCGTCAGGATATTTGGGGCAGTGTCAATCGTTTTGTGTCTATTTCGTTCCCGTCCTATTCTCATCATGCTAGTAGCATGAACGCATTTCATCAATTACGTATATGAATCATGAATGTCATTTGTAAGTTTTGTTGGGTGTAAATCGCATAAATGCGTAATGCAGGAAGATTTTGGTGATGATTATGATTTCAATCCTTCTTAAAATTAGGAATTACAAGAGTTGAGGCTTTTGGAAAACTGCTGTGTTGTGAAACTTATCACCAGAAACGATGGTTCAGTGACAATTAGAGCAGGTAATAACAACGGTAGGGTAGTGCCTTAAGTGACATAACGTGGCAATTTGGTGATATTGAATGTATTTCGCACAATTAGAATATTATTATGTAGATAGGAATCATGGTTGTCATGGCGACGATTTGTACCAAGGTGCTTAAGCAAAAGAAATATATGACAGCAGCATTATTGATGATGATGATTATGATAATGATTATGATCATGATGATGACAATGATGGTAATCAAAGGGCACAATGGCGACCATTATATGTATGGATATTGCGGTGAATTTGATTGGATTTAACATGGAAAAGATCATTAAAAGCGCCATTAATTGGACCAATTAAATCGCAATTCTTTTAAATATTTTATTATCTTTAACTGCACTCTTTGCTTTTTCCGCTCTTTAAGCATTTAACCAACTTTTTAAAACCACCTTTAAGTAATCAACTAGCTGCAATATATGTTATGATTGAAAACAGTGCTGTCACTGATTTAGTATGCCACATGACTTTAACTCTTAACGGTCTTGCTTGTATGATCCCTGTGACAATGAATAAACGTTGTCACAGATATGAGGTATGTAATATAAAGTTATTTGGCAGCAAAAGACAAGTACAAGGCAGGAGTGTTCTGAATACAGAAAAGGCTGCAGTAGTGCAATGTCTTCTAAGGCAATGGCGTGCCACCTTATTGTACAATTAAGTCGCTAAAACTAAAGCTTGATATTTTTTTGAGCGACTTTCGAAGGAATGAGGACACCTTGAGCTGATTTAACGACATCCGAATGATATCACGACAGCTTCGCGTTTTCATTGCACGAAGCAAAAGTTAATTACAAGTTAAGATAATGAAATTCTTAGCATCAACAATGCTCGGCTTTAATCGCTCCTATCAAATAATACACGCCGTTAACAAGTAACATGTGCCACCAGCAACTAAAAACTAATACACCTAAGTAATCTAACGGTTTATATACCATTTAAGTAACATTGTCTGTCAAATACCAAAAAAAGAAAATCTTGAATAAACATAGAACTTTCTAAAATTTGAAAATAAATAGCAAGATATGAAAATTAACACGCTGCTACCAAACATAGAATACATTAACGAAGTAACAGTACATAAATAAAAAGCGGCACGCCTTAAGCAATGAACCAAGTCGCCCTATAGAGGCAAAGAGTTTAGTTGATAACCAAATTGGTAGCAGACGCCCGGAGTTTAAAGCACCCATACCAATTTCATTACTGAGCGTTGTACGCAGATTGGTAGAGCTGAGTTGATCACTGATTGCTAGCATGTGGAGGCGACATTAACGGCATCTTCTCCATTACATACATAATTCACACATATATAAGCATCTCTTGGAACCAAGACGTCATAGAAAAAGATTTGTTCTCCCTTACGAAGCTTGAACATAATTAGGACCACAATTATATCCTGAGGGCGGTGGCGCCTTTTAAGGCATTTACGCTGTGTGGCGGCCGTTGAACCAATTAACCCTGTCACGATCCATTTACAATGAATGCCACTAAAACGCACTTTTATCGACTGCTCTACAAATAGCCCCTGAAAAATGGACACTCGAGTTATTTGCTTGCCATTGATGTTTGCATTGGGGCGAAATAACTGGACTGGCATCGGGTTGTAATATTTGTAGCCATCAATCTTAGGAAGCGCTAATAATAATGCATTTACATCTAAGCGGTGCTCAAACATTGTTATTGCTCACTGTCAGAATTGTAGGGAAAAGCATAGAAGGTTCCTGGCTTTATACTGGTCCATCTGGGGTCAGCGGATGTCATCATCGGGGACTAATGTGTAGAAACTAAACAAATCGCCTATTATAAGTGTTGATTGGAATATAGCAATAAGTAAAGGACGAGTATTAGTGTAGTGAACGATTTAGCAGGAGACAGGTTGTAAGAAGTAGCAGGTTTATGGATAGAATAACATTGACGACGATGACGTGAATGACGCAATAAATTGCTTATCTTTCCTATTCCGTACCGGCATGCCCGTCCTATTCCTGTCAAACACGTGGCGGAAATTGATGCCAAATGTCGTTGAGCATGACAGTGATAGGCCACTCTCAGTTAAATTAACACCCATTTTATCAACAGTGAAAGAGATACCCGTCGTCTGTGGCAGAAAAATACACAGCATACATCAACGAAAAGGTAAAGCGGAGGAATGGCTGTTATCATTTATTTCCCGATCGGCTTCATGCGGTGGCTTAATGCGGGGCACTGTGCCTCATTGAGTACATTTTCATAGCAGCTTCATCTCACTCTGTGTTATGCCTCATTTACTCGTTGGTATATTTGTTACAATTTACAGCCCAACAGCTGGCTTAGCATTACTGTCTCGGCAAAATCTCAAACATCAGCGTCAGTTTCATGGGAGGCCTGTGTCAGATCTACTTGATTTTGACCTCGTCACTTCTTCAATGCGTGATTTTACCCCAATGCAAACATCAATGGCAAGCAAATAACTCGAGTGTCCATTTTTCAGGGGCTATGCGTATACAAGTTCTTGTTCAATAATCGGAACTGCCACTCAACGGCGCATCACACTTTGCTGTTAGAAATGTACGATCGCAGTTGAACGCCTTTAATGTTCATCAAAGACTAGCGCACATACACGGAAAAACTGCAAATAATTTAGTATGAATATATATTGCTGTCTTTCAAGCAAAACGCGCTGTTTACAGCAACGATTTTAGTTCCGTGAAATTCTTCATTGTATATGCTTATCAAACGACTGACATCAGTGCCACGGATGGTGTTTGTCTACGAAATAGTAGTATCACCTTCCCCATTTTTAACCAGTGCTGAGTTATGCCAAACTTAGATGAGGAAACCGGTTCAACATTTGAAACATAAACGGCGTAGCAGTTGGCTTGGGTGTCTAATTCTCGACAAACTGGAAGTGGGAGAGCCGGTGCCCGTTGCGGAGGGGTTTACTGCCTCGCCATTCGACCCACTGGTTGCGGGTTGAACTACAAGGTGTGAAAACCTAACTCGTTAATTGTGGCTCGGAAGATCACCTTAAAAGACTGCAACTTAGTTCGACGGTATTTTGCAGGGCATTCTTGTCAGCGGCGTGGGATTTGCAGCCCGACACAGGCAACGGCTCTCAGTCAAGTCGACACTGTAACTTAAGAGGAGCTGTGTGAGAATCACAATCATCATCATTCATCACAAACGCTACATCACCTAATGATGAGAGTGACGCCAAACCCCATTGTTGCGATTACTATTACTATTGAAGTTGTATAATGCAAACAATATGAAGCGTAGCACAAATGCAATAGTTATTATGTTCTAAGATAAGCGGGTAATTACCGAGAACAAAATATTCCGCGGCAAACAGGACTGAACGGATTAATTTTTTCTATGGATATCTTCCCACTCAATTATTTAAATAGCACACTAAGCAAAACTTTCGAATGACTGATTCTTTGTTAGCGGCCGACAAGTTTATTGAATTATGTTTTTTCGGATTGAAAGATCGGCGCGATGCACCACAGTCTACTAAAGGCCATTAAACCGCTATTCTCGAGACATTTTCCCCTGTAAACGAGCAGTAACGTTTTATGCTATGAACAAATATAATGTCACGACATAGATATTGTAGATATAACTGTGCTGAGGCCATTATCCTTTGTCTACATAACAGCAAACAAATCAACATTCATAGCGCATGCTAGTCAAGGAGACAAAAATAATAAAAATCAGGAAGTGACCGAACCTTTAGTAAGGCAATCGGTAATTTGCTCCAAATGGTTTTCTATTGTAACTCAGGAACAACTGTTTATTGATGAATTGTGACTACATATATGACAGATAAAAAGAATAAAAGGAGATGGGGATTCAGCAAGCATGTTTATAATGCAAAACATTGTCTGAGTCGATAAATAGGTTGGCAGAGAGGAGGACACATTCTGAGGTAAATAGGCAAACTAGAAGGCATATAAAGAGAGGGAACGTTGGATTAAATTCGAAATGAATAGCGGTGGCAGTGTTTACATGTTGATCATTTTGGATGCTGTTAACATTCATCCTATAGCATTGTGAGAACAAAT
This sequence comes from Urechis unicinctus, assembly GCA_034190875.2. Taxonomy (NCBI): domain Eukaryota; kingdom Metazoa; phylum Annelida; class Polychaeta; order Xenopneusta; family Urechidae; genus Urechis; species Urechis unicinctus. The sequence continues at coordinate 53,337,330 of CM067356.1, read as the reverse complement.
GGGATGCACATAACGCAGTTCATAGTCTACAGGTACTGCATAATATCGATGTTTAACGGATGCAAACCTCGCACCGCGCGACAAAACGTATTTATCCCTTTATTCACATCGACCCCTGGACAATTTGCATCATTGTCGACCACTCTAAGAACCAAGCCAAAATTTCAGCGAATCGAAGGGGGGAATGTGCGATGTCTGCAATATTTACCAAGGCTTGTAACGGAATCATTTGCTTTCTCAAATTGGCGGGTAATCTTATGCTTGATAAAAATGAATTAAGCAGCTCTGATAAAAATCAGAACAAATGCTAATCCAAAACAGGTAGGTCAGCCACGGTTGGAGTGTGCACAGTATCATTAGCCAAATAACCGAATGGCACTTACGTAATAGAATAATCAATCAGCAGAAAACTGATTTGGATAAATGATGTGAGTACTGTGTCTGTTTAATCTTGCTTAGCAACAATACATTGATATGGTCGGTGGCCCAGAAGAAAGGATTCTTGACCATACTTAAACAAAATCAGATTATCAATCGCGCCAATATAAATTCAGAAAGTTCATGTATGTAGAAAATAGCTAAACATGTAAACAAAACATCTTTGAAAACAATTGATAACAACGTTTATTATCATCTCAAACACACAGAAAACCAAGTGAATCATAAACACATAAGAGTTTTTAAATGCATGTTGATAGAACATTTAGCATGGTATATTGAAAATGTGTTTCAAGTCCTGGTAAAGCAACGTTTGTCCTGCCAGTGTTTTAATAAGAAGTAGACAGAAGGCTGCTGACAAGAGGGCAGCTTTTGCATTAATTACGAACAAACCTCTATTGTTCGTTAGTGATTACTTGTTATTGCTTATATGTTACCCCATTGTGAGGAAATGGACGCGTGTCAGGTATAGCAAGGCTCGTGCTTCAAATTAACCATACATTCTTATAATCTAATTAAAGGCAAGCATTTAACAACATCATAGCTGATGGCTTTAAGCAAGCTGGAAACGTCCAGGAGGCAAAGTAGGTCTCATATAATGAAACATAGGTTGGATGAGGAGGCAAATGCGTTGACAACGCATCGTTCTGTGCTAGTTGTTTAGCCGAAGGTGGGGCAAGTGATAACTCTTACTCCATGTTGTAGAGCTACTGTCCAACCTATATTGTATTCCATGTTATCGCATGTACATCCTAGTCCCGAACAACTCTTGAAGAGTATAGTTTACGTTTCTATAATTCAGTTCTTGCTAACAAGGCATTTCCAGCTTCTTTTAATTACTTATGATTGCTTAATGAGTTACGGTTCTATAGTAATTTACGTCAAATTTCTTTATGCACAATGCCATTTTTTGCTTTAATAGGTGTATATCGTTCGCATGAATAGCGGTAACACTAGTTAACACATGCCTTCTACCTGGTATTTCGTTACAAGGGCTGGTGTGCATCAGCAGTATAGCGTTACGAAGCGCAGAAATTTAAGTATTATCGTTCTTTGGAAAACCTTTTTCTAATTGTTCAAGCATAACATCTTATTGTCAGTAAACACATGAACTTGCGATAAAATGCAGGCATTATTGTATTCAAGTAGTCGCTAATAATAATTGATAATTTTCTTTATGAGGGCTGTGATTTCAATTTACTGAGTGCAGTTTGGTAAACAACAGTTTGTGCTAGCACGTAGTTACGATAATTTCATGTAGTTTCATCGACTTCATCTGTAATCTATGTAGTTATATTAGTTAATATGTGTCAGAAACATGGGCAAGTCTGTTGGTACCAGACTCATTGGAAAATTGATAGCACAATTTTACACGCGGGAATTTGGAGGCCTGAATTACGTTGCGCCTAATGTGCATATTACTCCTCCGATTCTTGGTAAACAATCGGCATGGGAACTGAAAGCTTAGTTTAAATACGCATATTGCACTTTTTAGTAATAAATATGAGGTAGTCCTGCTGCACCACGCGCACACAACAGGTGCACGACTGAATCAGAAATTCGTCCTAGCTGTATCGTTGACGGGAGCCAGACTTTACATCCAAACTTCTCGGTGTCATAGTGGACAATAAACTGACGAATCATATACTTTACATATGTTAGGGGAAAGGTTGTAAGAATCCATCATTAAGTTGACGATATCTAAGATAAAAATAGTATGTTTTGCACTTTTGTCGATTCACCTTAGATTGTTATAGCAGAAAAGAGCGCTAAGCATCACAATGATTTAACCGCCAAAAGCACCAAAAATATATATGAAATGAATGATCAAGAGTATACAATGAAGGTTGTCTACTATATAGTTATGATATGCATTTCACATTTGTATTTGTTATTGAACCAAGTGATTTGGCATTTTGTGTCGATAAGTTTGGAGATGGATTAAGAGGGTGGCCATGATAAAATTACGCATATACAATAAATCTTGCCTTTATTCAGTGTGAAATCTCATTTAAAATTATGAGTACAGCAGATGAAGAATGATAAACGTCGCTTAACCCGCCGCTTGGCAGGAGCAAGATATCAACAGAGAAGTTGTATAGGAAGCAGTGATTGCTTAATCGGCCACGTCCTAAACAATAAACCATGGCGGCCAATATATTGACGCAGTTATATGGACAACATGTCAGATTTCGGACGACAGGTGCGCTTCAGTGAAATGCCATTGATTGAGTATGTCTATGCGCATATATTTTGTCACGGGTAGGGCTGATCTGAATTTGCATTGATTACGTATCGTGGTACAAGGACAATATGTTCTTCCATCGCATATATGGCTTGCATATATCTGCACATCTCTTAGACGTATGGCGTGGCAAAACGTTAATATTTGCTTTAAGTAAGACCACGATTAGTTTCATTAGCATTGTCTAGCAAGATCACAAACTGTGAGGCACGGAATAATTGGTTGCGAATTGTACGGTACTTTTCTTATTCTAATCGCTACTAGAGATTATAAGGCAAGATTAACCGCATTAACAGTAAAGGCATGTTAAGCTGACTCAGATTTCGGCCATTTAGCTATTCATCACAAATAGTTAACCGCTTATTACCAAATGCGCCTAATACATCGTTGCATCAACAATCGTTATGGCGAGGTTCTATCCGGGTAAAAATTTGATGTCGTATTCGTCCGTGTGTAATGTTGTGCAGTATCGGATAGAAATATAGAAGTCGTTTTTTTCCCCAACAACAATGTGCATAAAGATTTTGTGTATTGGGAAGGATGAGGCAATACTTTGACGAAAAGAATCTGTTCTAATCAACTATTAACAATCCGGCTAAAATATGATGAATGGAAACGTCAGTGGTCATGAAATGCCACATTTTGGCCTGTTTTTTATGTGGCTCATTGAGACGAATATCAAAGGCATAATGAGCGAGATAAGCTGGTCTGTATACATAACAAACATAAATTACCGAGTACATTTGTCACCCTTATGCAAATTGTATCAAAATCAGCTTAACTGATTAAAACCTTATTGCCAGTTTGTCGTTGATCACTTTTGGACCTCTGATATATCTCTGGCTGACCCCTTTGGGCTGTGACCCTGGTATGTTTTCCCCATGATCCATGGACCCTTGAGCTGTCCGAGCTAATAAGAGCCCTGAGTGAAATTCCCCAATATCATCTGTGAATGTGTCTGAGTGATTATACAGGGGTGCCTTATCTCTCTTGTCACGATGATGATCAGGGGAGACAGCGAATGCGTATCAGTGTTTATTGTTGACCAGTGTGGGTCACATACATGAGTGACATAGTTATCAACTCATCAACAATCAATTTCTGCAGCTCCTTACTATATTTCCCAGTGTCATTATCATCCAGTTTTAAAAGGCTAATGATCCTTAATATTACATTTGAGTTCTGTAGGATATGAATACATACCTTATCACAACCGAATCAACCAGTGGTCAATAAACATCCAGAAAAACCACAACAAATCAGATAACAGATTTGCCTCCCTACATTAGCATAGAAACATTCCTACTGATGACCAATCTAACACCTGGAATAAAATTAGCTGTTCTCAACTAAAATTTAATACATTGATTCAATACCCGAAGCGTTAGCTGGTCAAAGTGGGGACATTATAGGACTCTTTCGTCATCCAAATAGATCTTATCGCAGAGAGCCAATGTTAGGTTATATCTATTTCACAGTTAGAAAGACAGAGATGCTTCGCGTGGGAAATTTCTCGAACCGCTGGGTAGTTACATTGGGCGCCAATCTATTTCCCGAGCATGGTTAATAGGTTAAATTATATATACCAAGCAGTTAGATTAAAGCATTCAAAGCATCGAATTTTCTGTACCTATCTGCCGTCCATGGTCTACGTTGTAGCGTACTCAGTAGATTTTTGGATGGCTATGTTATAGATATAATACGCTGATGAAGGTTTTGTTGCCATGCACTCATATAAATCCCGTATATAAGGCAAACCATTACTTAGCGACTCGAATAAACAATTATGGATGTATATTTTCGACATCACTGACTGCATCAGAAATTAAGCATTTGGGCGCTGAAATGGAACCTCAGACGATTGGCCCCTCTTAAAACTTTGACAACATGGCTTAACAAACGCAGTCTACATCAAAGCAGCATTCACCAAGGAAGTGAGCACTATGCGCTTACCTTTCCGAAAGTGGCACCCAAAAAGATACGAATGTGCATTTCCCCACTCCACAAGCTATACAAGAAGTAAAAGCCGCTGTGTAATGTTAAAGTTTGCCAAGCCTCTTTACTTGACGCTTGTCTTCCTCATTGCATATTTACAAACAATTATCTCCCAAACTGGGCACTCATCTTTCGCCATGTAAGTGACCACTATGCACTTACCTACGTTTGGTAAATGTCCAGTGCAATAACTGAAGCTTGCTATGCTGAGCTTTCAGCGGAGTTCTAACACTGTGTTCAACAAAAGTCTGGTACGAGTTAACCTTCATCTGATATTAAGGTCTACGCTTGCAAAGGGCTAATTGGAAAGGCCGCTGATGTCGACAAAGGCTAGAGAAATATTGCAAAAGTGTTAGTAAGAAGAACGAACCGAAAGATGATATATTTCAATGGTTTGAAAGGGAAGGATCGTGAAAGATGTGTTTAATCGCTGGCACCGTCATTGTGGGCCCCATGAGATACAGAAATCAGTAATGGACCAAACGCGCAATCTGCTTTTAGGTAACAAAATTGACTGTTGGTTTGATTTAGGAGATCAGGTCTTTATTCATGGATTTACTTGGACAGTATTTAACGGTTTCGGTGTATGTTGTGCAAGTTTGTAATCAGAATTGTGTTCGTATTTGTCCCTTGTGGCAGTCTGTCGTAATGCAGCTGGTAGTGCTTTCGGTTTCACTAGTGGTTATGTTAGTGAGGGTGTTGAAGAGTGGTAATCTCAAGAAGCCTTATTTTTCAATAATCAATATCGATCAGAAATGATAAAATACAGATAAATGGTACCGTGATCTGTTTCGATTGGACGTACTTGCCTATGACCTCTTTGAGTATCTATTTTCAGGATCGGTGGCTGGGTAGATCTGCTGCTGTAATATAATGCAACGAAAATGTTAGTGGTCGTCTCGAAAAACAACAAGCCTGAACCAAATATTAGGATCTAACCCAGGTATACAATCAATCAAATAAGGCGAATTATGATATACTTTGCTTAATGCAAGCAATTGCATTAGGGAAATCACAAATGAAACCAAATACACCCGATAGTGTCAGCTGCCACATTATTAGCAATAAGCTATGTTGATAAATGGAAATTGATTGATAACCTGATATGCGTAAGCGACAGATACTTCAAGCATTGATTACAGAATATCTAAGACCCTTGTCTGTAATGGTGGGTCGATTAGTCATAGATGGCAGAGCATATTGTTGTTGTAATCAAAAGCATTGAAGAGCCATACACTCCACCACGCATATGACTAACACCTGACTACCCTAGTTAACCTAACGTGATGCGTCACTATATTCCTTTCCCAGCACAATCATAAAGGGTTGCCTATTGAGGCTGCTTCATCATTAATACAATTATCCTTGCTAACCCCATTACCTCGGCTTCATACATTTTCCTTGAGAGCCACATAAATACTTGCATAGAAAGAACTTGCAATAAAGTAATTTTGTTTCAAACAAAGCAAATAAACAGTTACTGTGACGATAAATTCATAAACAAAATGTGGAGAGCTACCAATGCCGTATTCGTATCCACTCGACACACTAACGGATTAGTAAGCTGAGATTGCTAAAAAGTAATACAATGAAACGATTGTGGTGCATTGCGAGAAATAACTTGATTGCAGGATCAAAGTTGAGGTTATTTAATTGAACATTTAACACAAATTAACCAATAGAAAACAAAATGCATGGCAGCTATAACTTCTTCAAATAGTTTATTTGGTTTGAGCGATGCAGTCAGATAAAATTGGTAGTAGTTGAGCACTTCTGCAAGTCATGTGCAATTCACAATCCTAAACTGCTTGGTAAGTGATAATGCGCATTTAAGATAACGACTTCACTGCTTTACCATTGATATTCCATCCACTTTTCTGCACCTGGTTTAATGTGCTATTTAAGTTGAAGTCGCCAACAAACCCTGCTTTACACAGTGCCAAACAGCAGCATCAAGCAATGAGCATACATACTATATCATGCTAGTGGCCTGTAGTGATGTTATCAATTCTCTATCACATACATGACTCATTTAAAATTATGCTTCGCTCAGATTTCAGACATGCAAATATTATTCACGCAATGCATTATTTTCGTATCAAGAGTTTTTGGGGCCAGCAGTAAGCCTCTAGGCCATTGCTCTTTTCCTATCACTAACACAGGCGCCTTATTTCTCCTTTGCTGCTCCACATCCCTTGAATTTAATATCACACAAACAAAGATCCTCTTAATTTTGCCAGGCCTTGAATGATGGTTATTCATATAGTGTAAATGATCGCTGGTGCTGCACTAGGAAAAGTCACGCGTGTCGCTGACGGTGCATGGTGATTAGTTCCAAGTACCTCATAAATAACTTGCAATTTATCATCAAAAGCTGCAAATCTCCATGCATCGATACCACGGATGCTCGTAAAGAGTCACTCCACTTTCTAAAAGTGGCACCCAAATCGATAAAATTGCAATAACTCAATGGCAATGGCGAAGCCCAAATGTGCATTACACCTCTCCACTTACTAGAACATTTTCCAAAAGTCAGGGGAAAAACAGATGTGTGATGTTGACAGTATTTGCAAAACCTCTAATGCTTATTTCCTAGCAATTAGCTGCCAATGGGAAAGAACGTTTAAAAGCAAACAGATAACAACTAAATCATTCGTGATCGAGCTGAATCAGTGAGCCCACCATACATAGCCTCGGTCCCTCATGCGACTCAGTAGAGAGAAAAAACAGTGGCAACGCATTTGTCACCTAACTGCTAAGATAATCACCTCCCTAAGGAATAGAAGGATACTGTCTTACATCGGAGTTAATTTTGGTTGCGCTAGGGTCAGGCATTGTTTTGTTTGATATTATATCGACGGCTAAGGACTGTATTCATGTGCTGTATTTCTAATCACTTGACTTATAGAACGATGCCACATTAGCATGTTTGTCATTGTATTTGAGATAATAATCCTGCTTCTAATATAATTAAACCGAGTTACGACATAAGTAAATTGCATTTCATGTTTTGTGTTTATGCAAACAAAGCTAGAACCGCCTAATGTAATTAAGAAAAACTTGTTGCAATATGCAGCAAAGCTATTATAAACTGACAGCATATCGGGCGCTATTATAACCTTTCCGTCGTAAAATTTGATTTACGAATACCTTTGCATTACCAACAATGACATTGTGCATATGCATTCATTTTCCTATGCATCTACAACTAGGGCAACAAGTGTGTCTGGAAGCATTGACACCATTGCGGTACCAAAGCCATACGAGGTGAACATGGTCCGCAGGACTAATGCACATATAGTATAGTTTTTTACGGTCAGACTATTATTCATGGATGTTGTCTACATCCCGAGAGCCAGACATTGCAGCCCATAACGATGAATATCTATCGTTATTTATGACCAGAATGGCGCCATTTATCAACAATGGTTTGCTACGATTAACTAGTCATAACTGTCTATGTAATGGATTCTAATGGTAGATCAACCCGTCGTAAAAGGCTATTGTCGACCGACGTTTGCTGTAAAAGCTACATCCTTATATTTACTAAAAGATACGCTAAAACGTCACTCTGCCTTCCACAATAACCTACAGTATTATACCTGAAGTAGTTATGTAAAGTATTCATGTGTTCCTAAAATATGGAGTGGCTGGATGTTCAAGAGAGGTAAACTCAGTCGAAGATCTTAGCAGCGTTAGTTGCAAAGCTTGTGCCGTGTCCTAGAGAAACCTGCATATATAACGTCAATTCAGTATACAACTACTTGCTTAGGGGTAGCAGTATACTTAGACACGCCGCTATATGCATTAGTATAGAGGAGGTTACGACCTGGGTATCGGTGACTGTCAGGAGATGCAGGATTAAGCGCCTGCCAGACCTCCGTATAGAATTGTTCCTTTTTTCCTCTCCGTTGCTGGCGGCTGCATTTCAAATTGCTGCGTACTGCTGGCTTATAGTTTCAGTGTTGAGCTTCCATGGTAACAGTTTGTTAGGTTTTGAAATGCAATCGGCGAGCTTCAAAAGAGGGTATTTACAGAGCGTACAATGATTGAGCAATCGGTTTCATGAAAGTATGTGTCTTCGTGTTTTTACTCATGAAACCAGATATAGTATATGTCATTACTAGCAGGTGAAAAAGGATTTGTTTTGGTTTAAGATCCATAAAAAGACAGCATAAGTCGACAAACCGATAACTTTTGCAAGCAGCATATCAGGAATAAATGGTAAAGTTTTTCCTGAGCACGCGTGGTTTTAAATCGATGCTGTTATGGTACTAATCACAAACGTCAATAATATAGTTACATGTCAGCGATAAAAATACCGTCGCAATGGCAGACTTGTGTTAACCACGAGCCATAAAGGAGACGAAAGGCAATTTTAGCTTATTACATTGAAGTAAATTGTTGTCAACTCTTGGCATGTCCTTTCTACAGATGAAGTGTAAGATGTGGCTTGATCAAATAGATTCAATGAGATATTTATGGTGATACCAATGCCACTAGCATACATCAGCACGTAGGTTTGGCTAGAATGTATCTGACACATTCTGATTATTCCCGGCAAACCAACCAAATAACTGCTCAGTTGCATAGACTGAACGATATCTATATCATCGGCGAACTAATGGATTGTCACTAGATGACCCTGAAAATCTTTGGACTCTTTTGAAAAGAACGATTTCGATAACAAATAGCAAATAAGTAAGTACAGTGCCAAATTATGCAGCGAAGTGTACATGTATGCAACAGCAATATTTTGTTGTTGCTAGTATGCTTATCAAATAAGTTTAAACCAGCAAATAATATTAATTCATAAATAACTGAGGAATCGGAAATGTAAATAAAGAGGTTGATACGTCTGTTAGAAACTAGATAACTCTAATGTTGCCTCTTAATTGTCAGTGATTGAGTCCATAACTTGGGAGCACCCATTTTGTATATTGGACATGTCACGTACAACTATCCAAATTTCTGCCATTTATTTTACGTTTCTACAAATACGCCTACGATTGACTTGCTGATCACATTAGCTTATCACTCATGATTTGCTTACTTTTGTTGACCTTATAATTGATCTTAAACATATGTATAAATAAATGAAATAACAATATATAAAAGAGACTGACACGAGTAAACATTGGTCAAACGTGCACAGTTAGCAAGTGTAGAAGGGTATATCAATTTAGTGCATTACTTCTATATGCAAGCGTTGATGTTAGGCAATTTACGCAGAAATAGACAAGAGTGAATTAACAACAAATGCCAATTGAGAAACAGGACCAGTAAAACTGCATGAAGGCAATTGGTGATTGTTTAGCAATGGCATGACAAATCATCAGTTGCTGCATGGATAGGCCAAGAAGTATGTTTCCGATTCCCAGAACAATGTATCGGATCTGTAAATGGGCCAGAGTAAATACACAACAAAATATTTGCTAAGCTACCCTAGAAAGTACCGCTACATTAGAATTGGTCTAGATAGCGAAGCGGCCAAATAATGTAAACGTATTAATACTAAATCGGGGATAGCACCGAGTTGCATCTCTATGATGGAATTCTATGAGAGTAAGTGTTCATTGGAATAATCATATGACAGATGATTAAAAGACTTGAGCTGGTATTGCTACCTACTTTTGAGCTGTCCGTCACATTTTTGATGATGATTTAAAAAAACATGCTTCCTGTAGCTATCAATGCACAATGCGCACAGACCGAATAGCAATGCAAAACGGACGTTTATAATAAAGGATAGTAAAAAGAATTGAGGTCTGCCAATGTTCGAAAACAAACAAGTTCGAAAAAGGCTCAATCTTGGTTTGCATTTATTTGAACTCTGGACGTGGCCTTAATCAATGTAATTTGTTGCCGCTTGAAAAGATCTAATGTTCACATCGAAGCTTAGGCAAACCATATACCCGCTTTAAAATATCACTTTTCTATAGCCACACAATTCAAAACAGTGAGCAGCTATAAACCGAATGACAGAATGAACTGAAATGTAACGGTTGGCACATACAACCTGAACAAAACAACGTCTTTCTTCGTAGTTAGGAGATGATCATGGTGTTGTCGGTAAAACACAGATGTGTTGGCAATCGCGTTATGCGGTATTGTTTTTGAGCAGGCTACTCTGGTATTTCAATTGACGCATATGTAATCACTAATTTGGTGTGATATAAGCCGTGTAATATAAGCTTTGTTTTGTTAGAAGTATAGTTTGTGACTACATTTTAAAATCATACAAAGTAATAAAAATAAAGGCGCATTACAGTGTACATATTCAATGGCAATGTGTAGGGCTTTGCTTTAATTCGAGCTCATAGCCTACTCAAATAATTCCCAATTCATGTTCTAAAGACAACCCACAGATAATCGCCTATGAATCGTGCGCGTAACAAACTCCTGTAACCTGAGCGTAAGCATATATAAGGTAAATACAGCTCATGTGCAATCGATGAGTCGGCAGAATAATACTTTTAGATGCACAAAATAAGCTCAATACGTTTAAATATATAAGCGTCTCAATCGAATCCTTTTAGTAATAAAGGGGATGGGGCGTGCCCTGTAGACAAACGACAGTTTCACTGCAGAATCAAGAGAGATTTGTTTATGTACTCTTAGCTTCATTCTCAGCAGAACAGCAGAATAAGCGGGACACTAGATAAGCTTACACTGTGATCCGATTTACAGATCGATTTACTCCAGTCCAACAAATGATGGGAAAGTGAGAGAGATGACAACGGTGGTAACTGCGACGAGGTTCCAATTAATACAACTCTGATGCGGACGATGATTATGGTGGTACTGATGATGATTAGATTGATTGTTCCCCTGACAGGAAAATCAATATGTAGACAATAACAATGAAAGTTTCAAACGCAATAATAACAAATCATAACTGGAAATAGAAACACCAACAATATATGAGCTAAAGAAGTTATGTTTCATTTTGTTATGCATTATTCTATTTGTAGCATTCGAATAAAACATCTTGATCCCGTTGAACCTGCATATGTTGTTTTATGTCTGTTGCCACCAACCATGTATATACTCTTCTAAGCCCTTTTATTTTTCATAACAGCACAGTGGATATTATGTAAAGCTATTGAATTACTGATCACAATCACCTACCACCTTCGTTGCTGAAAAATACTAACATTGCAAGCGTGTAAGTAATGTATCACGGCAATGGACGTGTATACTAGCACTTCATCTTACAAATGACAATTTCTCGTTCCCCTTAGCACTCAGGAGAAGCAGCAAGATGTATTTCCGTTGCAACATGCATTTCTTATAAACACATGTCTAGTATTTATAAAGCTATGATTATCATTTCTATTTCAAAAGTTGTCGCGATGTGTATTTGCAATATCAGAATCGCTTAAACACACTGATTACAATACTTTTTGGTTGGTTTTCACTGCAATAACAAAAGTCTTGTGGACAATTTGGTCAGTCATATTTCAAGGTTGGAGATCCTTTACGCATCATAAATATACAAATTTTACAAATTAACGCATGGAAGAAAGTTACCGATACGTCCTCCCAAAACACAATGCTGATGCTGGAATGTTCTGAAATGCGTTTATATTGTGGTAGAACCGTCACGTACGTTTGCATTGCTGCAAATGGTTTACAGATATATGTCCACTGACAAGATAGTTTATGGAATCAAATACGAATACTATGCAAAGTACATTGTTAATTACAGTTTACTTCTTGTTATTGTCAACTTTGGCAAGCAATGCTCTACACGCACTCTGGTCAATGCTAATGCAAAGAGGCTTTATGTCATCAGGGTCGTTCTGACTACTAAAATGAGAGCCCCCAAAAATACCTTCAGGAAAATATAAGATAAGATCTGATGACAGCTTCCTAAGAAGTTATTTGCTGGCATCTTTCTTTTCACGGCGGTTGATACATGCCATAGATAAGCGTACTCAAATAGTAATCAAGAGACATGGTGAATGCTAATGGTCCACGCTATGTATTGTGTTAACATCAAATAACTATCTAGTCAGAAGTTTATTTCACCGATATTTGCGTTAAGATATTGTTTACTGATTTACAAACTACAGCATTATATGTTTAAGTATTATATCCACCTGTTGCTATGCTATACTTTTGACAAACCGAGGTTATACATCCGCATGCATCGTACAAGTAGCAAATATTCTAACTAATGCGACACTGCAGTCAGAATCCGTTTCATGTTTTAATCAAAGTAACGAATAGTAGTTCCTATTTTGAGGTTTGGCCCTTCTGCAGTTACATAAACCCGGCCAATACGAGGTGTGTTTTTATTTAACATATTACACTAGTTGTGTAATTTTGGATTGCGAAATATGATTTGCTATTCGTTGAATTTGCTGTCGTGATCTATGCCAAAATTAGGCACCGATGATAACAAACGAATTGCTCGGTTCAGGCAAAGTATGCGTTAAATGTGATATCTGCTAGTGACTTTTTGTCGTAGTGCTACAGAAGGTGAGATGTTGTGCGTAGTGCTTCGAGATATCATTAAGGAATACCAGTAGAGTAGAATGAAAAAGCGTCGATTGTTAACCAATGTCATGGAATCGGGCAATCGTGCTTAGCGGCTATATTTAATGTTGGTAGACAGCATTTGCTTCCATATATTAATGCCATAATTTGGGTAAAACTATGTGCCTGCAACGAAACGTTTTGCAATACTAAATCGATCTTCCCTCTCTTTCTTATTTGGTACGCTGCTAAAAACAGCTTATAAAATACATAGAGGTCTATGTCATATGTTTGCATGCATTATACCCGATTCGCCAATACATTTTTAAGTGGCGTTATAAGCTGGATCTTGCAACACTGTTAATCATAATCGCACCGTTACGACTCCAGGGAGCACGTTACTACTTTGACAAACCAATTATCTAGTTTGTGAAAGAATAAATAACAACGATGTAAAAATTTCCATGTGCATACAAAGTAAGACCTCGAAGCAAAGAAAACCAGGGGTGTTTGTCGTGGGTCGACAATTCCGGGTATTTTAGTTTACTGTGAGCATTGGAGGCGAAAGGATGTGTTACGGACGCCACGATAGGACAAGTGTGTGATTCATCAGGAAGCGTTAAAAAATAACTTTTCTGCATAATTATCATTTAATGTAATTATGAAAGCTCTGTGATATCTACAGATGCTGACAAACCTACTGAGTATTGCCAACAATATTTGCCAGAAACAATATCGAAAAGGCTGAATTCCCTTTTGGCGGTCTGCGCCACTTCTCATTTAACATTAAGGGCAAAACAAAATGAACACCGTTCACGCGTATTTTCTTCGGTTGCTTCACATGGAGAACCATATGATTTTCAATGCATAACTCGTAGCATCATAAATGGCATGCTTTTTTATTATTGCTGTTGTATGAATGTGACGTGTCTGTCCCCAACCGGTTAATACAAAGTGCAACACATAAACATTGTCAATAATGCGCGACCCGCATACAAAATGTCAATTTGATAGTGCGAGTTTAGCCTAGAATGATGCTGTCGTGTAAAACAAAGAAAAAGGGCAGGGTTTCTAGGAAACGACGACTAAAGAAACAATGGATATAAGCAATAAATACGTCTAGTTCTCAAATCGACTTGCGTCCATCCTTAATCCATCTTTAATCCTGAAATAAGCGCGAGGCACTCGCCAGTAAGTTTACTCTGATATTAGTCATGTACGAATAACATGCAATGAGTCAAAGAAATGTAAATGCTGAGAAGAACGGTTTTGTTTAATGCAAGAGATAATTATTTTCCTCAATATTGTCTCTGTAATAAATGAATAGGTAGATTTCAAATTATACTGTTCCCCTCCACGCTTCATTTTCTTTCAGCAGCTCAACACAGCGTTTACTCGTGGTGTGTCATGTACGATTAAATTCAAAGAAATACATGGAAGTGAATACACTTCAGCGAAAAGAAGCATAAAAAACCCAGCATGGCTTGATAAGCGTTATGGTGGTGGCAGTGGCAGATCAATTTACCTATTCACACAAGGGTATTGACACAAGACGGAACCTTACATATCTGCAAAACTTATCTTAACATAATGAAACTACTCCCAGCAATATTGTTACTTAAAATGTCATGTTATGCTGCGTGTTTTGTCAGCCAGGTTTTATGGCTTATATAAATCACCAATGGCTGGTTCGCCAATAAATGAGCCGACACATATGATGCTTTGGGGCATTAAGCCTTTTTGTTTCCGACGGATCTCGATGGTATTACGGCGTCGGGATGCTTCATGGATGCTGTAGGAGTCGATAGCCAAAGGTGTCCAGAGCAGCATCTAAGAGTCGAGTCGCTTTAAGTTCTATTTTGTTCAGAAGAAACAAATTATCCCGTATCGACCCCCATCCCCCCCCCCACCCGACACCGTATTGTTTCATATATGAAAGACAAGAACTTGGTTGTATTGCACACTTTTGGCCGGAGTGGTAATGAAAGCTACGAGATGGACGGGTAATGCATAATACGCGGACCTGTGATACATAAAATAAAGCTCAATGACTGGCTTCATCCAGGCGCTATATTTGATCACAGCTAATGACGTATGGTACAGTTGGTAAGCTTGCTTCGCAAGACCTATGCCTGCCTACATTATACATAAGCGGCTAAACTAGATTGACACAGCAAACATCACCTAGTTCGTTTAGTCGAATAATTAAGATAAGTATCTTTAAGCGGCAGATAAGTCTTGTGGATGTTACGGATATCTGAATATTCCTGAATGAATGCTTATGAAAGAAGAGTAGCGTGAGCAGCAGCATCACTTACTGAGCGGATTCTCTTCAAGTTGAACAATACGCGAATGGCCTAGTGAAGGAGGTTAACATGTTTTTGTAGTTATAGTAATATAATGAACATGAGACATTAGCAACAAGTGCATTGAATGTTCTGGCTTCCGCACAAACCGACGTGGAACGATGATAACCATGATTGAGATAACTGGGATTACGATGGTACAAAGTTCAAGAGAGCGTTAGTAATAAATGAAGTTTCTACGGTGACAATGGCGGTACTGGTAGGAACGTCTATGATGATAATGATGACGCGGACCACAATATCAATTAAACCAATAATCACTCTATGCAGTCAGATGAAAATTATACTGTTCACATCCAGAAAGTTATCCAGAAAATTCAAAGACGGTCAACAATCAAAGTAAATGTTGTTGTTCACGGACATCTATAATATCCCATAGCACTACCTTATTTATAAATTACCGAATGATAACATGAAGGTGTTGAAGCTTGGAGTGGAGCAGCGTGGTGACTCTTCGTCGTTTGCTAGACATGTACATGTATATACCCATGCTAACCGATACTACGGTCAATAGTTCAGGTAGCTATAGCGCTATCATAGTGCACAAATCAAAAGCAACGTTAAGCTGGGTTGAGCAAGCATTTGTAAAAGGCAGAACTATAAAGAAGCTTGTAAAGGAAATAACCAGGAATACATTTGTGATGCAAATTACCGTTAAAATCCTGGCGGTGCTATTTATTGATCTTCCCGTTGTCGTCTTTATGAAACCATAATTCTTCAGGATACTTTGTAGTGCATGGAACGAGACGGAAGCTGAATTCAGACTCGATTTGTTTTAACTATTCTTAGATACACCATATGTGAGCATACAATTTAAGACAAAATATCATTTGAAGGCTTTCGCTAACCCGAACTACATTGCTTATGAGACAATTGTTACATTCAAGCACACTGATTTACTCCTATTGCGTTAGAATTTGCATATCAACATGTTGTTTGATATCATGCAATTCCCTTTTTTGCCGGCTCCATAAGTTAGGGAGCATCAAGCCTCGCATCATGATATTGGTCATAGCCAACAGAGCATTACTAATTCAATTTGAACTTTTGCATTGCAGGTGCATTTAAGTAATTCTAACCAATGTTATTAATATTTTGTGTAGCACGATACGTGGCAAACAATCATTCGAATATGTCGTAAGTATTGTTCAAACGCTGTAATTTACTCACCATTTGAGCCCAGCGATTGCTGCATTTGTGAAGGTTTCGGAATTACTTCAGTGTGTGATTTCGGATCTGTGAGCATAAACGATACAGCGTAGCGTGAACATAATTATAGACAAATGACAGCAGGCTATTACAGTCAATGGAAAATATTTTGTGATCATAAAAGGGATGTGAATTTGCATTTCCTAAGCAGCATACGTTCCCTTGCGCTGAATCAGGGTTGCAGGTGAAATGATATAGTAGCTACTGTACATTAATAATTGACTTAAAGAGTCTCACAACGAATCTAGCGTAGCCTATTGAAAATGTATTCAAGAACATTAAATTAGATAATTGCAAGTTGTCATCCAAGAAACCATATTATTTACATACAATTCAGGCTTAACACAGAATAATGGACAACATCAATTAAGTAGCATGAATGGATAGCACACGTATCGCACGAAACAATATGAGCCGAATTAAAATTGTTATTTAATGCAGTATGTGCAATGTGAAGGGGAACATCGCATGCAGACCATTGCCTAACACGCAAACCACACTACTGAAAAACGAATATTTCTGACCAAAATAGAAAATAAACGTGAGCGGTGGCCGTAACCGGGTTCTCTGACGATCTCAGCTACTTCGCACATATATTTATCTTCATGGCAATAACTGCTTCGATTCGCACAGGGTAACCTTATTGTGCTTGTCCTGTCCCGCATTAAATGATGCATATCAAAGTGAAACACGATAGGCCACTGCACATCACGTGGTTGATAGGTTATCTATATATCAGGCATCGATTAGGACCCAACCAATGAATTGATATGTACATTGCTCAATGAAACTCTTGGATTGGCGAACGTCCAAACGACCATATTCAGTTAAAAGCCTTAGTTAGTAATAATCATTATGATGAGAATATTTGATCAAAATAAGGTATTTTTAATGATATGCACCAATGCGACTATGAAATATCAATCATCTCACGCATATGTGAGCATTGGCGGTTAGATATATGCGTAACTGAAGAATCACATGGCTAATTCGTTGTACGCATATTTTTAAAAGCGTGTTTTATGAATATTAAGGCATCTGGAGAGAAGTTTTATGTATATTTCTTAACTGCTTGAATGAATGAATATGGAATGGTTCTGCAATGGGTGCGACAACACACGACCTTAATGGATGAACTGTCCAGATATCATTTTCAACCAATCTCATTATATCCTGTCAACAAACCTTTACGAACGAGTACTATAACAAGAAAAGGCATCGCTAGACTGTTTTGAATAGCAAGAAATATAGCTGAACGTTTTTAGACGACAGTTGGGGTTAAGGTGCACAGTTTGTGTGTGATTTGTAAATTTCAGCTTTGCTAGTGGCCTGCTTGGTTACTCTATTTTTTCCTGTTCCATATATAACCCGGTTATTATAATGCATCTCTTATATGCAAGGAATATCAATATCACTCACGGTATGCATTATTTTTGTATCTAATGCCTCGGGTCCACATGTAGAGCTCGAGGCAGTTGTTTCCGATTGTGGCACAAACGCGTTGTGAGGAACGCAGAATCAGCAAGCACCCTATGACTCAAGATGTCCCTTTTCCCCGTATCGATCCTAAATCCCTTAAATCCACAAAAACATTTCCTCTATATTAAGTCTTGGAATGCGGTTATGTAAATGATCATTGAGGCTGCATTAGGAATAGACACACGTGTCGCTGACCGTGAATTTAGATTAGTTTCCTGTGCTTTGTAACTAAATAGATATTAGTCATCACAACTACAACGCTCCATGCATCGCCATCATTCATACTCTAAAAGAGTCATCCTTTGTTAAAAACATAGCATCCAAGAGTTAAAAAAATTATCACTCAATCACGCCGACAAATCCCTTATGTGTGTAACGTCTGCTAAATAACATAGTTGCAAACAATTAGGAATAAAACCGGCAGGATGGAATGACGAAAACTCTTATAAACAGGTAGCAACTATATATGTAATCATATATCTTCATGATATATGATTAGGGCTGTGAGTAAGCCCGAGTAAGTTGATACATTGCTCAATTTAATGACTGACTATGATGACGGAGATTGTGTTTGCACCACCAATTTATTGCGTCGTTAGATTATAGGATAGATCCCTTTGATATTCAAAACGTTTCACGCATGTGGTCTTAGTACAAAGATATACGGTTGTGCAACCATAGCAACTACATAAATACATGTTAAACCACTGCCAATAAAACACATCGTCGACATGACACTCCACAACAATAAATTACACCACCAGGATTTTAACGGTAATTTGAACCACAAATGTATTCCTAGTTCTTTCATCTAAAAGCTTCTTTTTAGTTCTACCTTTTGCCGATGCTTACTCAACTTAGCTTAACATTGCTTTTGATTTTTGCACAAGGACAGCTCTATAACTAAATGAACTTTTAATGAAGATGACAGGTACGAATTGCCTCGTGGTTTCAGTTAGCATTGGTATGTGCATTCAAAGCATTCATGTTATCAATCGGTCATTTGTAAATAAGGTATATTGGGGAGGTGCACAGGGATATAATAGATGTCGGTGAACTATATCATTTGCTATTGGTTGTGACCGTCTTTGAATTTTCGTGATTCATTGTATACAGTATAAAGTTTATTTGACTGCATAGGGTGATTATTGGTTTTAACTGACATAGTGGTCCTCGTCATCATTAGCACCATCGATGTTCCGTTCATTCGTGCCTTTGTAGCCATTATTACCGTAGCAACTGCGTTTATTACTAACGCCATCCTGAACTTTGTACTACAGTAATACTAATGTCATTTAACGACGAAATGTGCGCAAGTCAGAATATTCATTGCACTAGTTGCTAATGTCTCATGTTCATTATCTTACTCTAACTATAAATGAAATAACATGTTAACCTCCTTCACTAGGCCATTTGCATATTGTTCGCTCAGTAAGTTATGCGGGCGTTGACGCTACAATAGTTCCTGCTGATTCTCTGCCAGCATTCATTCAGGAATATTCAGATATCCGTAACATCCATAATACTTATCTGTCGCTAAACGATACTTATCTTAAATATTCGACTAAACGAACTAGATGATGTTTGCTGTGTTTATCTAGCTTAGCCTTGTGTGTATAATATAGACAGGCATAGTCTAGCGAAGCAGGCTTTGGTATTGTACCATACAACAGTAGCAGTGACTTTTTGATCGAATATAGCGCCTAGAAGAATTCATCTATTGAGCAATACCCGTCCATCGGGTAGATTTTACTACTGCCTCCCATTAAAACATTGTGCAATGAAACCAAATTCATGTATTTTATATTTGAAACAAATAGAACTTATAGCGACTCTTAGAAGCCAATTTGGACCCCTGCGGAGGTCGACTAACACAGCATCCATGAATCATCCCGTCGATGTTATGCTATCGAGATCAGTCAGAGACGAAAACAAAACAGCTTGATGCCTCAAAGCGCCACATGTGTCTGCTCATTTATTGACGAACCAGCCATGATGATTTATAGAAGACATAAAACCCAGCAGGTGTGATCTTTTATCGTGGCAAATGCCTATTATAGGGTCAGTTTAGCGATTCAGTAGACAGATTAGGCTTCACATTCAATGGGCAAGCATATCATCTAATTGCCATGCACATTCTATTTAGTCTGCGCCAAAATGAATGTTTCATACATTTTGTCTATTGTTCTGACCAATAAGAGGAAAGGTTAAAAGATCAACCTGCATTTGATCAAAGCACCGCATTTACATAGATGAAGTACAATGAGGTAACTTGGAGGTACATCAAGCTTTGGTGTCGCTTTGGTGGAGTTGGTTGGTGGCTCCATTTGGTGCTGCTATTTCTCTGTCTATAAACACTCTCCCCCTGATTGAAGCTGCTGCATAACCGAATGTCATTGTACGAAACAGGTTAGGGTCAATTCAAAGAGATTCCACAACAATATCATAGTGCCACAACAATATCATAACTGCACAGCGCCATCATAACTTGTGATCATAGGCAAATGCTCTCAATATTTATAGCTGTTGCTTCTTCACGGCTGAAAACAATTTTGAATTTATTGCAATGGGTATTCGAGGCAACTTACCAAGCAAATACAGATTTTACTGACAATTCATCAAACATAACATACTACCTTTGATATGTTGGAAGTAGTTTAATCATGCTTAGACCAATTGCGAAGATATTTGATCGAGGTGTTGTCATGGAGGGTCCGTCTTCTTCCTGCATTTGTTGTATTTGGCACATTAAGAAACTATACAAACGAACGCAGCGATTTTTTTTTAAATGACAGGCATCAACGGATCGTCGCTGACAGATGTATTATTTATCGTACAGATACCCATTGTGGATATGCTCAATGGTATAGTGGTCTATTATCAAAGCACTTGTTAAATGACGATTCTATAAGGTCACAACGCAACGTCAGTGACACATGCATAAAGTTCTACTACAAACAGCGATGTCAAGCAAAAGAACCAGAAAATGATTATGCTAAATAAATAGCAATACATTAGGGCCACTATTTCGGAGAGCCTAGAGTAGCTAAAATGGCTGTAGTGTTTTATGTTGATGACGTGCCAAGGGGAAATCAATCGCGATAGGATTAATGATAATAGAGTTGGTTGCTGTCGCCTTGAAACATTAAATTGAGTATAATGTCACGTCGCCTTACACTTAATCTCTCCATAAATTCAAGGTGATGATGAAAAAAATCTCAATTGACAGATTAAGTAATTGTCAGTGATTTTGTTTGACAAATACTATTCTCGACATCCCATTTCTTTGGTATCCCAATGATATACATTACATAAATGAAATAAATTAATAACGCATTAAGTGATCCGAATCAGCCACGATTGCGTTAATTCCCGAAAAGCTATCTCTTAGATAAAACGCGAAAGTACAAAATTGACAATTAAGCCTTTATGCGCGTATATACATTACATAAACACTAATTTCAGCAATAGATGGGTTTAACCTAGGTCGGTCTCTTACGGAGCTCATAAGTTAAGCAATTGCTGCTCGGAACAATGCGCAAAAACGTTGCCAAGCACCCATTCGTCGGCTGCTGAAGGCCGCATAGGTGTTCTATGTTTCAGAAATTAATGCAGTACTGCTTGAGTGGGCGGGTAGGGGTTTATATTTATCTACCACTGCGACCAAAATAACGCTTATCATTTCATGCTGCTTGGGTTTGTTTACGCACATATATTTTGTCCTTTTTTTCGCTGAAGAGTTTCCACTTCTATGAATGGATTGAATCGAGCAGACCAAGGGCCGGTATTTTGTGCTGCTGAAAGAAAACGAATCGAGGAGGAAAACAGTATAATTTGAAATTTCCTATTTTCTTGTTAACGAATCAAACTATGTTTACCAATATAAGCCTTTCTTGCATCAAATAAAATCGTTTTTCTCAGCATTTACCTTTCTTTGACTTATTGTTAAAACAAAGTTGATATCGGTTTACATGAGTGCCTCGCGCTTATTTAAACTGGCTAGTCCATTCAACTTAAACCTAAGAGAATAATAAGTCTTTAAATTTCTCAAATCATGAAAGGCGTGTTATTAAGAAGTGTGTCTACGGTGGTTAAGATGCCTGCCGAGGCAGTTGTGTGTTTGGAGGCAATCTACATAATTGCGTCATAATGGATACGTAGTTCAAGGACGATAGACAAATCGTTTAAATATTGATTTTTGTCCCGGTAGCCTTTTGATTTTCATTTAATGGACGTTGGAGATGTTGTGAGGAAGGCATTGTATTTACTTTTTACTGAGTACATACATATTCTACAGAGTTTGACTCAACTGATAGAATCCTGGTAAGCTCGGCAAGTGAGCGTGCTTGTTGGGGGATTAATAGCTACGCCAAAAACAATGCCCGTTTGGGGTTTGATACGATCACAACCGAGCCCAGTTATGTGTGCTAGCTTATCCCTCATAGACAAATGGACAGCGAAACACACGTAGAGGCCCCCTGTCAATTGGCAGCATGTATTGCTTCTCATATCATTCGTTTCACGACAGTCATAACTTATTCAAACCATTTCGATAATGAAATTGAAGGTCGATTCATATCCATAATGTGTCAACCGGTACCTTTATATTATATGCTGTCCAATTCTACTTAAGTCTATGCACGCATATCTGGTATGCATTTGTCGGTTAATGCAATTGGTGGTTGTCTAGTCACGTTCGCATTAGGACATCAGATACGTCGTTTACCAGAATGAACTTGGGCATACGTCGATTGGTTTTTATATAGGCAATGACGTTATCGTCTCGTAATTAAGCAGGGGCTTTCTGGAGTGACAAATGACGGATGCACATAATGAACTCGATAGTGGGTAGATTTATGAGGTCAGGATTACATGTTTGTTTCTTGGACAAGTTATATATGGTTTACAAAGGTTGGATTGGGAATCCTGCAAATCGAATAAAAAAGTAAGATATATATGTTTGCATTGAGCTCGCCAATTTACCGGCATGCTGTCACATTATCAATTCTCAACTTTGACGCTGATTCATACAAGACCGGGTATATTTATCTTGCTCCAACATTTACGATTAGTTGCTGATTTGAAGAAGGATTGAAACAAGTATCAATGTCACTGCGCTGATATTCATCCGCACAACGTCGTTAGTGTTATACCAGCGATCATAACTTGCGCGGATACTATAAGAATTAATATTAAAGAAGGAAGACTGACCCACCTAGCACAAAAAAACGAAATATCTTGCTTATATTTATTGATGATGTCTTATTCACGGGATTATAATCGCGACAGTGTGACCAATAGAGCAAAAATAGCGGCTGATAATCACGGTCGTCGTGTTGTTATTAACGCTGAAGAATTGAGTCGTGAGGCCCGACTGATGGTTAAATGATATATTTTGCGTTATCAAGTACAAAATACGTTTAGTACAAAATACCTTAAGAATGATATATAAACGAAGATAGATACATAGGATAGAAGATCCAGTGAATTATCCGAGTTATGTTTTAAAATTAAATCAACCCGATAAATGTCTGCTAGGGCCCATTCACAAGCAAAATTTACCTTGTTGCTACATGTTACCCGGTTTGCTTTTTAAAAAACAATTACAGCTACCATAAAGATAGATATATCCATGTTGTCTTGAAATGTGTTTCGGGGTGATCCATCAGGTGCCTCAGTCAGATTGAGTTCGGGGTTAGACATGGAAGGTGAGGAAGCTTTTTATGGTAGTCATTTGGAGGCCTTCACATATGACATGTTAGTCATGAGTATAGAATTTAGCCTAGTTAAATATATTATGTCTTTGTTATGCAGATTTTACGATGCTCTCGATAACCTCGATAGTTATCGATACTTTTCCATTGCAAGAACGCGTAGCAGAGAAACATGGCTTGATGCATAACCTATCAAATATATTTACTTGGATTTATGAAATAGCTGATTTCCCCATTGAGAACAGTGCGCGTTGGTGTCTCTCATTTTAATGCACGGATTATGTATTTTTGTCCGTGGTTCTATTCAGCACAACCTGTCAAATTAGGAAAATAAATGTTATTACCTTACCAAATTTCGGCAGCCTGCATATATCCGCTGGGCAGCGAACGGATCACATGTGCCCGTAATCTCAAAAGCTAACAAGTTTTTGCTTTATTGCTTAAACTCACGTGAATGTTAGGCAGTGTTTTGTCGCAAATGTATCAATCTTGGTCCCAATAAAGAATTGCCGATAGGATCAGGCGTTACGGGGAAATTTATCGACCAGCTATTTAGCTGAGCAGCTCTATAGGTAATATAAAACCTTGATCCGTTATCGCGACCATCTCCAATAGGTTAGGTGCTGCTTGCCAATTCTACAGACAGACTCGGAGTCTGTGTATATTTATACATGTATGTATACATATACATATATATAAATATAGATATATAGATATATATACATTTTATATAAATATGTATATATATATATATATATATATATATTATATATATATATATACATTCATAAATATACATATATATATATGTATATATATATACATATATATATATATACATATATATTTTGTGTGTGTGTGTATATATACATATATATGTATATATATATAGGGAGACATCTATACATGGTAGATATATATATATTATATAGATATGTATATATATATATATATATATATATATATATATATTATATATAGTATATATATATATATAAATATATAGATATATAGATGTATATATAAATATATATATATATATTGATAGATACTCTTAGATATATCTCTCCTATATAGATATGTATCTATAGATATAGATGTCTATATCTCCTATATATTCTATCTCTATACCTATATATATATATATATATATCTATATATATATATCTCTCTATCTATATTATCTCTCTCTATCTCTATATCTATCTATATCTATATATATCTATATATCTATATATATATATATATATATATATATATATATATATCTATCATATATATATACACACATGCGGGAGGATATTTTGGATTATGGAGAGTTTAATCACCTCCTGGCCAGCGAGCTGCATGATAGAAGTGCACTAAAGAATTTTAATTAGCAAGAGAGCCATTTGATCAAGGTTCGCGTCAGATACATAAGAGGTAAGATAATGGAGAAGCCATCATGTTGATTTCATACACTGTGATATACCTTTGGTGATGGCGAAGGTGAAGATAAAATACACAATGACTGCGGCGGCTGTCAAGTTAGATTGCAATGACGGTGAGACATAAAGCCTTACGCGATACATGATTTATGCAATTAGAACGATCGCCCGTTAATTTCTGTAATTACTGCTATCAATAGCATTATAACAAACCTTGTCAATTGCCCTATCACAGCAATCCTGGTCTTTATTATGTGGCTGCAGCATATTGGCCAAGAGGTGATGAAACAAGCTCCCGCAAGAGCTCATAGTATGTATATGGTATTTTTAAATATTTTTTTCTCGGCCGTTTATATGTAGTATGTCAGTGAAAGCGGTTAATATATACAGATTGTGTATTTAGAAAACAGCGTGGGTCAGTCTTAGGAATTGGTTAAAATCAACCAAATGACAAAGAATCATGATACCATCTGGTCTCTGAATTCAGTCTATTTTTGCATTATTTCTATCCTTCAGACATTTATGTATACATAGCAGCATCGTACATGAATACCGCCTTCCGGCGCCTTGGCTTAATTCGTTGATATTAATATTGTTTTCACCCGGGTTGCATTGTTATGATTTATAATTATTAGAAACAACACCTCATTATGAAAAATTATCCTCATGTTACCTTTGAAACGGATATAACACGATGCCGGATGTAGATTGTCTGCCGAACCCCACGATACAATCTGAATCAGCTCTTATGAATTAATAATTAATATAGGACAAACATCTTGAGAGGGTTGTTTGACCCATGCGCGCTGGCTGCTGATTGTCTATGTGTTGAATGTTTGTTCAATATTCCACGCATTAATCTTTATATAACAATGAAAAACCTTATTTTATGCAATATGAATCCAAGTACGTCCATGCGAGTTATTTGATCGATCCGTGTATCCACCACAAAACACGAGGAACTTCAGCTAGCGAATGAGCCTGAGGGTGGCTGACAGAAAGAAACGCTGGATGTGAGTTATGTATAGATGCAGAAAGAGTCTGATGTACTAGCAAACCATCTGATAGCAAATAGTGGTACGGTTTATGGGCTAGTCTGGAAATGAACCACTTAAAAACATTGCTCAGAAGTATGAAGAGATGTGGTTATTCCTTTACTACAACGGCAGTGTCCAATCAATGTGTTGTTGAGGTTAAGCCGGGTATAAATTGGTCAATGTGTGGTGGGGTATCAACAGTTTTCTCTGAACGCCGCTGCCTGGGCTAATCGGCCGTGGCCTTGCGACCAGTCTGCTTTTCCTCGTAAATATTGTAACATAAACCCTCAAGCTCATCCATGTTCGAATCATCAGGATTAATAACAAATTTCACTTTTACTGAACACTGAACACGTTGATGTGAAGTAGCAATGTACTAATTCTTTGACATCAAAATTAGTCGAATGCAACTACATTTAGTTAAAATCGTGTGGACAATACATTTCCTGATTGCTATTAGAGTACATCAACCGAAATGAAATGTGTACATCTATACTATGCGAGATGCAAATGGCAGCTAATTTCATATAGTTCACAATTGATCAAAGTCTATGGAACTAATTGCATTGTCATATCTAGATAAACACGGTATGCACAATGTGAGAGCACTGCGAGATAAATGGAAAGCTGCGTGGATGAGGTGTTCAGATAAGTGGATACGCCAGCAATTGAATTAAACTAGGGCTTAAATAAACATCAGCTTCTAAGCATGCATGGTGCTTAAGGGGTTTTACTTTGCCACAATGACCCAATTTGGCTTTGCTTATAACAATGCCAAATTGGGTCATTTTGCTCATATTGTTATTCCGGTCTTTATGTCAATTTTCATACTTTACTGAAAACACATAACCATTGGATAACACGACCGGTTTAACGAACAGGCTGTAATTTGCTACGGTTATAAAATGCTACTTCCATGTATGAGCTCTCAATTTCTCTAACTGCTCACAGTAGGGCGGTAATAAAGAGAATGTCAGCCTGTGTTGACCTTTAATAACGATGGTTGTCAGTCGAGATATATTGTTTTTGCATTAAACAGCTAACATGAGAATAATCAACGTCGGAGGTAGGGCGGCGGTGGGCATGCCATAGATATATCTTCTAGATTAACTATTTGTGGAAGTTGCATTGGGTGCTTCAACAGACGTATGATAAATTTCTAAATTGTTTGAGCTGCTGTGAGCTAAAGCGTCCCTTTGTTATCGTTTCCATCAATCATACGATCTTAACCAGTCATTAAATACATCGTTGTACACTTGTAAATCTTAGACATTTCACCATAATTGAAAGCTTTCGAACATTATCCTAGCACTGTCCGGCTTCATTCAATGTATAAAGTTCATCCTAATCAAAATCCTTTGAATAACCAATATGCAACTTCACAAATCATTTTAAAATTCGGCTCTGATTTATATAAAGCGGTAAGTATTGCGATTGCGTTGCTGACGTAGTGTTGTGGATAGCAAGTAGTAATCAGAATAAATTAGACAATCGATCACCATCTGCGTTAATGATCACGCTGTGGCAGAGATAACTTCTTCAGCCTTCCAAATCAAAATGAATATTGATATGATACTCACGATTATCCACCATACAGGATGCATTGCAGTACTCTACCCCTAGCTTATAAACAGTGTATTGAGAAAAAAAGTGAACGAAATGCAAGAAAGAACATTTTCCTAATGTCAAACGACATATTTCTTTGAAGCAAAAATGAACAATGCTGAAGTTAATATATCAAGTCGCTGCTGGTAAGCACTTATGTACGGAAATTCACGAGTCCACTGATTGCCTGTGTATTTACTTGCACTAGTATGACAAGAACAAACAGAACCAGCTTTTACTTGTCAGGAACCCTTTCGATTAATGAAGGGCTAGGTGAATCCTACATGGTTGATTAAATACCTCGATTTACTCCGATTGGTGTAAGGCAACTGTTGTTTTGTTGCACAGACCTTCCGAAGCTGTGCTAGTACTTAAGAGAAAATACATTAGCAAGCATTGTATATAATGCACCAACAAACACCAAATATGGGCGTGGTGTCAGTATAGTGTGTTTGTTATACTTAAATTTCAAACTAGTAATGTTACAACTAAAGATAAAGTTATCGTTTACAAAACACGCAGGTCAAAGCTTTATCAAGCGAAATTTCGGGAAAGCAACCAATTAACAAAGTAACTATAAGCTTCTTACGCAACAACTTAGCAGAGTTGCGGTATAACATGAACTTCTGTATCGTTCTTGGCATTTTATAGCGCTTTTGCATGATAATGATATAACTAATCATACTATATATTGAATCAACCCCTTTCCATGTAAGTAACTATTTACACTCAAAATCATAGAAATTTGTAGTTTCTCATCACGATTTCATTTCGAACGAGGCTATAATAACTATTTACCACCCACATTATGCGTATCCTTAATTAAGTTTGCATCAGTAATAACATTCATAACTTAACAGAAATGAGTTCAATCATTTCCGTGGTTGTTGGTTTAAGGTGGCCATCCTTGATCGTATATTGTGATATCCTTATCTACTTATCAACATTTTTAATCCAACTGATCCTTTACAATAACCAGTTGTATCCATGTCATGACGTCATCCGTCGCGATACAACCCAGTGCATTGTTTGTCTGAATAGGTCACAGGGGATGTAGTTCATAACGGATGCTATCAGCATCTAGCCAAGCACTATCTAGGGACGAACCAGACTACCAGATAAGGCAATGTTGCATATTTCCGTACATTCTGACAACTGCAATTAATAAGAACAATATCAGTTGGTTATATACAGAATAGGGTCTTTTATTTATCTGAATAAAAGCGCTTAACAAGATGTGTACTACAGCGTCTTATCATATGATACATATATTAATCCGCAAACATGATTTTCAGCTAACAACAATCCAAATTGACATATGAATATTACAAAAATACTTTTGAATTCGTCCGAAGGGTTATTGCGACGGTTGTGAATGAAGCAAAGACATCTATGCTGGTATTTTCGCTTGCTGACACAACAAAGCAAGTAAGGTTTCAATATTGCGATGATCGCAATGATAAACCCGTGACTAAACCTGCTAGACGCATTCGCTGAGCTTGCCGCTATAACACCCTAATAAGTAACAAATTAATACTCTTCATTTTATGCTTTTTACAATGATTATACAATTTTTGAAGCGAGGCCATCAACGAAAACGGAGCGATAGCTACAACCAATAATAAGATATAGATAGCGATAACGACTGTACCACAAATATGGAAATGAAGATAGCGAATGCGACAGAATAGTAGAATGATAAAGTTTCCCAGTGGCAGATATTGTTGGACCACTATTGGTCATAAATCCGAGTGATAGCGCTTATCATCATGTTTTGTCCGGCAGCTCCTTGAAATAAGCGATAAGCAGTCCCTCATAACACTGCAATAACGACATCTTAACCAGTGCAGCATTATGCATATAGGGATGTATAGTGAAAATCAATACCTGGTTTATAACAGAAACTTATTGGGCCATGAATCAGCAAGAATATTACCATACTACCGTAATGGCATGCACTCGAATATATTTCCATCATTATAAAAAATGCCACCTGTGTCAAAAAGCATCACAATTCAGATTCCATATCAAAAGGCAGCAACAACTCTGCTAATCAGTAACATGGCTGGTGTCGCTGTAAGACAATTTTCCGCCTCTGTTGCCTTTTGCTAGCACAAGAAAAAGCAGAGGCGCTTATTGTGAAGAATGACGATATGAGGCCTTACCGCAATAAAATATTCCTGCTTATTGTTGCTGTCCGCCTTGTACAAAAGTTAATATATACCCGAAACACAGCGTGAGTGACTAACAAGAGACCATTTGTCTCACCAGGACCATTTGGGGCTTTTATTGCTTTTGTAAAACATTGTCGTGTAAATAAAAACCTTTGAACACCTGCATGCTGTCGGGGAACCTATTGTTCAGAACGAATGCAACGCCACAGACACGGTAAATCCGGCTGACATAAGCAATAAGCGAATAAAAAATTTTATAGGTGCCTATTTTTCAGCAATAACTGATGTCGTTTCATGTGGCTTTTATAGGGTTAAGCTGTCAATGTTTAATCACAAAGTACGATTACTATATTTTGCACGCAAGGCTTCACAATGGAAGCGTATTAAATTTGATCCTTCTATTAGTGTCAAACTATGGAGGCATAATACAGCATCCATGCTTTGTGAGATGCACTAGAATAGCAGGACCGCTGTGGCTCCTCAATCGCACTAACTTCGTCACGATCCATTTACACCGAATACCCTGTAACACAAACGACAAAACCACTGCTGCGCCAGACTCATTCTAAATTCGGCCATGAATAGTTGAGCGCTGTGTGTCATAAGCCTGGAGTCGGAGGTTGTTAGTGTGTTTGCTTAGCATCGGATTTTGCATTAGTGACGGTATGAGTTACAGGCGTAGCCGTCTGTAAAGTGTGCGCTCCGTCGATGAACCAAAGTGACCCTGAACCAGCAAAGCAGTTAATTGCCAGGTATTGACAACCAGTCATTATGTCCAAAATTCAACCTTGCAAAATAATAATGTAATTGCTGTCTAACTGTTTGTGAATCTGATACGTTATGAAATTTTAATGACATCTGACACATTTATGGGCTAACACAAATGTACAAAATGCCATGCTGCCCTGGATGGCATTTCATGAGGTTAATATAAGAGCAATGCCAATGAGATGGCGAGAGAACAGCAGCAGCACATCAAAATAAAGGGGCGGGGGTGGAGAGGTCTGCCATAATCGTCTATAACCACATCGGTGTTTGCTGACATATTCCCGCGCACGCCCCAGCTGATACCCCTACGTTGATGCGTTGTTTTTGACACAATTCAACGCATTGTGGCTTTATTTATCTGCCACTGCAGCCATAGCAACACTTATTATTCTATGCAATCAGATTTTTTTTAATATGCATGTTTTGACCGTCATATATCTAATTATCTTCATTTCGATGCTTATATACCATTAAATTTCTTGGTTATTCTTCCACACTACAAGCCGGTTCCCTTGCTTTTGGGACAAAACGGGAGGAAGGGAGGGGGCAGTGGTGCGTGGGTGGAGAATGGCTTTATTAATCTGCCTCTGCGACCATAGCAACACTTATTATTCTATGCAATCGGATAGTATACAAGTATGTATGTTTTATCCGCTTAACATCTATTTATCTTCGTTTTGGCGCTGATTTACCATTCAATTTCTTGTACGTTTCTTAAGTACGAACCGATTTCTCTGCTGTTAAAAGAACGCGAAGGATGGAAGAGAGAGGGGGTGGATTTGTAGAAATGGAAAATTTTATGCGTAAAATGGGTTTTGAAGATATCATGTGTGAGATATCCTCAAACATGTACATGCCTGGGGCTTAGTGGCTGCCGAAGAGAATTCCACTTCCATATTGTATTATTTGTCATTGCCACGGCATCATTGTACACTAATGATTGTTTTCCTTGGAGGCTTTTATCAAATGGCTGTTTTGCTAAGGACCTATAATCTTATGGCCGCTTTGCTTAGAGAATGCTATCGAATGACTGCTTTGCTTAGCGCCTGTTTCCCAATGGCTGCTTTGCTTAGCGCCTGTTATCTAGTGGTTGCTTTGCTTAGCGCCTGTTATATAATGGCTGCTTTGCTTAGCGCCTGTTATCTAATGCCTGCTTTGCTTATCGCCTGTTATCTAGTGTATGCTTTGCTAATAGCAAGAAATATAGCTGAATGTTTTAGACGGCAGCAGCAAAAAGTATGACATCAGACACTTTTGGCTTAGGTTTTAAGGTGCAAAATTTGTGTTTGATTGGTATATCGTACCTTTGCTAGTGGCTTTTTGGGTTACTCTAAGTTTTCCTATCCCATATATAACCCAGTTATAACAATGAATCTCTTAGATGTCCATATCACTCAAGCAATGCATTATTTTCGAATCAAACGCATAGGGGCCACTTGCAGCGTTCGAAGCAGAAATTTCCGATAGTGGAACCAACACTTTGTGAGGTACGCAAAATCAGCCAACACACTACGATTCAAGATGTCCTGTTCCCCCATACTGATCTAAATTCTTGAATTCACAAAATAACATTTTCTTTTATATTTTGCCTTGGATGTCGGCTATATAAATGATGTTTAGGGGCACATTAGGAATAGACACATATGTCGCTGACCGTCAATTGTGATACGTTTCCTGCACTTTGAATCTAAACAGAAATTCGTCATCAAAACTGCAACGTTCTATGCATCGCCTTCATGCATACCCTCAAAGAGTCATCCTATGTTACTTACGTAGTACCCAAAAGGTAATCAAATTATCATTCATTTACACCGGCGAATCCTTTATGTGTATAACGTCACTAGCAATATTTGCCAAAATTCTTATTGAACATTTTGCTTCCTTTACAAGTATTTCCACCATAGAATGGAAATGGACTGGCAAAAACGTTTATGAACAGATATCAACTATAATATGCATGATATATAATTGAGGCTGTGATCTTTGTGCTGTTAACCCGTGAATGACTCTTAAACGGATCAAAAATGACGGAGATAAAACAAAGAGTGATTGTTATGACCTATGGCATGATGATTCCAGCTAGAATGACGAGGGTGGAGCGCATGAATAATACCGCTCGAATCGGCCGCAGATAATGCTTTTGATGATAATGATAACTATTCCATGATATGGCTAAGAGTAAAACGTGCAAAGGCCCGGTGCTTGTTAAAAATATGTGCGAAAATGTGCCTCATTGAAATGACATGGACCAGTTTGCCCACTCCTAGCATTGTAGTCTATATCTGGCTTTGTTTTACAATAATTCTATTGTCAACTAAACATAACGCGAAATGCAGCAAGCTTCCCTGAAAGCCACCAACTGAGAAATTTAATTAGTTGTCAGCACCATGTCTCAGATTACGTGTTGAACAAGTTTTTCATGATTAGGTGTGTTAACGTAACATGAGATTGAATGCTTGATGACTTGTTCACTTATGGTATCTTATCGAAGATCCAAAGGTTGAAATCTCCTATCAGTTCGCATCGCTTACAGCAGAGACTTCAAAATAACGATCTGCTAGAGCATGTATGCTCAAGTACAAAACATTGATAATTTTGTAAATTCAAGACCATGTGGAGTTCACAATTTTAGCAGGACTAAAGCGCGTGTGTACCAAGGTGTACCAGTCTTGTTGTTTCGTGTAGTCACGCCGATGTCCATTAACGGCAGCAAAACATGACAACCCATACAGAGGAGTATCGGATAGACGACTCGTCGTCAAATGCGTATTGTCTTTTGTTCTAAAATTCACATACTTATGTATGAAAAAGCTGTGATCTGCAGATTAAAACCAAACCTGCTGGAAATTTGAGCGTAGTGGTTAATGCGCTCTCATAAGCATTAGTCATGCGAGTGGCTGCGCATTCCATAGAGACCAGCATATACAACGTCATAAATTCAGAATCCAACTCCAAGTTGAGGGAGAACGGTTTTCTTAGCAATACACGCCACTTCTGTGATTTGCTGGTTATCATGCAGAAAATGGTGCGCAATCCCCTGAGATGATATTAGGACCAGTTATTGTCCCAAGAAGCACAATTAAAGGACAAACAGACCTATGTAATAAACAAATGTAAGTAAATACAATCAATGAGGTTCAGTAGAGGTAATGTATTTATTATTGAGCAATAGTTCCCATGGAAATGTATGATTTCTATCACATATCGTAGAGACAGATCTGTGTTAAGACAATATTAGTAGACACACAGATAGCTTCTGCAAGCAGCATATGAGAAATAAATGGTGAGTCTATCTGAGCACTCTTGGACTTTTATTAATTTCCAGCTATATATCAAAGATAAGATGTTTTCAATTTCCCGAAAATACCGAAAGTATTTGGCAATGGTAGATAAGCTTTCACAAACCATTATTTCGTGTCACGTGAGTAAATTCCTGTCATAAGTTTAATCAACCATGCGCGTTTGATTATTGGCAAGAATTTACTGTGTGCCATTATTCAACGAATCTTTGTTAACATATGTATCAATTTATAGAGCAGGCCAAAATATACAGGGGGATGAAAATACGTTTTTGTTATCACGCACATTATTGCTGAATCTCAACACTAGCGTTGGTGCATTAATCCCATAAACCAGGCATCCAGCGCAACACTTTCTTCGTGCCACAACTGGCACATTTTCTCTATTGTTATCCTTGAATCATGGCAGTCCCATGCTTTACGATACCCAGTAAAATGCGGGATGGGTCAGTTGGGCTTAGTAAAGCACGTCGGATATATCGCAGAAAATGATATATCAACTTATCACCGCAGCATCAATCAGAAAATCACATAGAGACACATTTAACTGCCACGCGGCACGCTGTTCTCTTTCGAGTGTTGTACATTGATGGAAGATATTAACAGACCAGTTTGACTAAAATCTCTTTTCTTAGCGGTTAACTGAAAGCTATTTATTATGCATCAAATAGTTAAGATGAACAGGGACAACAGCTGCTTTTCGCATCGAAATCCTGATTCTGCGTGACTCTTATCATTATCCCGAAACAAAAACAAAGAGCAGGGTTAATACAATCGGTAAAGAAGCCACAAAATACACTTTACACGGCTTGTCAATTTATACCCTAGCTGTTTACATGACATTGTCCACTCCAGGGATCGTAATAGGCGGTGGCTAGGGGACCATTGATCCCTAGAAATAAGTCCAGGCACTACATATACGGACATTGGGGCAGGAGTATTGGCTAAATACAACATAAAACATCAGCACAATTAGCTGCTTCAGAATTGCACGGTAGCTTTACACCGTAATAATTTTGGCCAAAGGTTTATGCGTGCATCTGTATATGTTGATTAATTAAGATTGTTAATTTGTTCTGTGTATGTGAGTTATTGTTGATTAATTTGTCCAGAAGAGGTCTTGGGTGGATGTAATTTCTTTTCTAGTAGTGTGCTGACGAGCGCGGACTGTTAGCTCTCAGCTATCGGTTACCCTACAAAGGGACGCGTTCGAAATAGACAAATAATTGTCGTCCTGTATAGCATTTATCTTAAAATGTGTGAGGTAGACAATTATCCAAATATCATTATTTTGTATGCCTTACGATAATTTGGTATTTAGTTTGAGTTTCACCATTAAAACTCTTTGTGCATTATGCCGCTGTGGTTAGGTTGTCGTTATTGCAGTGTAATGAGGGACTATCTATCGCTAACTGCAAGGAACTGCCGGGACAAAACATTGACACCACGACTATATTTGGTGCTTGTTAGTATGTTACATACCTAGCGCGACAGTGTATTTCTTCCAATGCACTAGCACAGCTAACGGGAGTTTGTTGTTCAACAAAACAAAAATTGCCTTACACCCCTCCGAGTTCATCGAGGTATTTTATCAATTGATGCTCTTTATGACGATCTTATTAGTAGCCGACATCTAGGACTGATTTTGAGTATTTTCGCCATTTCGAGATTGCAGACTATCGGACGGACAGTAATTCTTATACGGGACATCCCTGTCCACTTAACTGGTGATTCCAGTATTTTTATGCAAACTTACTGGCAAGGCATAATTCCATACGGCTCACCAGAAAATCAACACACCCACACCAAACTTTATCAACTGTATCATTCTTTAAAATAAGCATATTGTTAAGATCTAGATATAAAATATTTAGAAGAGATAATTAGGCAAAACGATGGAATTTGGTTAGTTCAGTGTGTGCAATGGCTATCGTTTACACCAATATTGGGTCAATTCTTGCAACCCATGAGGTCTTGGAGTGTACTTTCATCCTGTTTATTGAGCTGAGATGCATAACACTAAGCTTGCTGGTTACTATTTCGACAAGTGGCGCACATGTGATTATGAAAATAACGATCTTATTTATAAGCATAAGCGTCAAAATGTCTACCTTATAACACTTTCAATGACAATTAATGGCACCGTGTAGAATTCGCCCAGCCCTTTAATAATTAAAAGGCGTTCTGGCAAGCACTAGCTGGTTCTGCTAGTACTTATAAGTTATTCAGCAGACAATCAGTGAAGTATTCTTCAACTTATGAAATACCGTACAAAAGTACCAGCCAGCAGCGGCTTGCTATATTTACTTAAAAATTATTCGATATCAATCCGCGAAGCAAATTTCGTCAAAGAAGTATGTCGTTGACCAGCAGACAGTACATCCCGTTAGCTGATGTTTTGCGATACACTGTTTATAAACTAGAGGTAGAGTGCTGCGAGGCACTCTGCATGGCGGATATTCGTGAGCTATCAAATCGATAGTTATCGTGATCGGGAAAGGTGAAGAAGTTTTCTTTCCCACTGGGTGACCATACACGCAGATGGCGATCGATTGTCTAATGTATTCAGATATGTACTTGCTAGCAACACCACAACGTCAGCGACACAATCGCAATGTCTACCGCTTTATATAAATCAGAGCTGATTTGAAGATAATTTGTGTGGTCGCATATTGCTGCGTCTTATTCAACGAATATGGATGGGGATGAACTTTATACATTGAATGAAGCCAGATTGTGGTTGGATAATGTCCGAAAGCTTTCGGTTATGGTCAGATGCCTACGTGATACAAGTGTACAATGATGTATATAATGAGTGGTTAAGAAGGTACGATTGATGGAAACGATAACAAAGGGACGAATAAGCCAACAGCAGCTCAAACAATTCAGAAATCTATCATACGTCTGTTGAAGCACCCAATGCAACTTCCACAAATAGTTAATCTAGAAGATATATCTATGGCATGCCCACCGCCGCCCTACCTCCTACGTTGATTATTCTCCATCCATATACCGATGCAATAAGCTTATTCGTATTAGCTGCATAATACAAGTACAATGTAACAACACGACTGACAACCATCGTTATTAAAGGTCAACACAGGATGACATTCTCTTCCTAACCGCCCTACTGTGAGCAGTTAGGGATCGAGAATCGATTTGCTGTTTTACTTATACAACAGCTGGGATTCCAAGAGGAAATTGAGAGCTTATGCATGGAAGTAACATTTTATAACCGCAGAAAATTTCAGCCTGTTGTGTAAACTGCTCGTGTTATCTATTGGTAGGGTGTTTCTCTGAATGCTGATCGGAGCGGCACTGAAAGGATTTTGGCATCTATCAATTATCATTGATGTGAAGCAGTTCAAAAACCACAATGCTGAACGCAATAAGTTCACGCCAAGGCGGCGACAGGTTTGAAAAGCCGATAGCATTTCACCACGATCTATGACACACATAGCTCAGCCAAACGGCGGAGTCAGGGCGCAGATTTCTCACGTCCTTCATTATGTTTTCGCTCTCTCTCTGTCCGTCTTACTTTTGCTCTCTTAAACATTACCCTCTGGTCGCCGTCACCAACCCCCCGCTCCTCCTGTTTCTATGTCTGTATGAATTGTTTATTAAGTTACTGTCTGTAGTCACATTATTTATACATATCGCATGATACATATTGTATTCTGCCGATGCATACTCGGCATACGACTGATAAGCTGTCATATCTTATCAACCAATATGCACTTTGAAACAGTTAGCAATTAAAAAAAATTTGTCATAACATTTTATATATTCAAGTCAATTATGTTGAGTGAATCGAGGAGTATGTAGTCCGACCCCAGTACCATAATACCTGACGTAGTTTGCGTAGTACGGGCGCCTATGAGAGAAACATGCACGGATTGGCCATGTGAAGTGGTGCAGCGCTCGGTAATTTCTTGGACGTCTATTCTGATGATATACAAGCCACGTATTTACGACAATAAGTAAACTATTTCGATAACACCCATCCTGATAACACCCATCCTGATAAAACCCACCCTGATAAAACCCATCCTGATAAAACCCATCCTGATCACCAAACAAATAGAAGTGTGGCTTTTATATCCTCTAATTAATGGTTTAGTTCAAATCTCAAGGATCACACATTACGAACTCTTTTGTATTCCATGACTTAATCACGCATTCGGCTTGAACTTGGTCAGATTTACTTGGTAAATGATTATATATACAAGCCTCTTAAGGTTAGAAGGACGTTATAAAGTAATCCAAGACTAAATGTTTCCAAAGAACAATACCTAGTCCGCTTTAGCGTAATTGTATTAGTCCCAAGGTGAATTTTCGCTCTGACCAAATAAGTAGTGAGCCGAAGACTGCATTCCAATCCAGCCGGCGATCGGTGCGTTGGATGATATTGAGCAGGTGAATATGGAGGAGTGAATGAGTAAGACTGCAGTTCCGGAAGCCAATTCCTCCTATATCATATCTACACGGTAGTTTTCAATAACAGTGGTCATTAATTTAACACATAGGGTTGGCGACATCACAAAGGAGTCACATGCAATTTATCCATCAAATATATTATTTGTCACGGCAGTAACAAATAAACTTATAAAGTATAAAAATCGACATAAAGACCGGAATAACATCTATAGGCCGTATTATTAAATTTTAGTACTACCCGACATTCTCTTTCAAGGTCAGGGCGTCAATGACATACTTAACAAGGGGATGACATGTAATACAAATATACTTGTTAGCTCTCTGTCGCAATTCAAGTTTTCTAACTATCACCATGGCTATGAGCCTAATTACTCAATTTGGCACTGCTATAAGCAAAACCCAATGTGGCAAAGGAAAACTCCTGAGCACCATGCATGCGTTGAAACCGATTTTATTAAGCCCTTGTTTAATTCAATATTATGGTATATCCTCTTATCGGTACACCTCGTCCACACAGCACCCTTCAGCTTTCCATTCATCTCGCAGTGCTCTCACATTATGCATACCGTGTTTATCTAGATATGAAAATTCAATTAGACTCTGATCAATTGCACACTCTATGAAATTAGCTGCCATTTGTATTTCGCATATTATGGATGTACAAATTTTCTTTTGGTTGATGAACTCTTATGACAATCAAGACATGTATTGTCTACACGATATTAACTAAATGTAGTTGCATTCGATTTATGTTGATGTCAAAGAATTAGTACATTGCGACTACACATCAACGTGTTCAGTGTTCAGTAAAAGTGACATTCGTTGATGATTCGAACATGGACGAGCTTGAGGGTCTATGTCACAATATTTACAGGGAAAAGTAGGCTGGTCGCAAGGCCACGGCCGATTAGCCCAGGCAGCTGTGTTCAGAGAAGACTGCTGATACCCCACCACACATTGACCAATTTATACCCGGCTTCACCTCAACAACATTGATTGGACACTGCCGTTGTAGTAAAAGAATAACCACATCTTCTAATACTTTTGAGCAATGTTTTGAAGTGGTTTATTTCCAGACTAGCCTATAAACCTAACCACTTCTTGCTATGAGATGGTTTGCTAGTACATCACACTTGATCTTCATCTATACATAACTCACATCGAGCCTTTCTTTCCGTCAGGCTCTTTCGCTCGACCAAGTTCCTCGTGGTTTGTGATGGAAACACGGATCGATCAATTAACTCGCATGGACGTACTTGGATTCATATTGCATAAAATAATCTTTTTCATTGTTTTATAAAGATTAATGCGTGGAATGCTGAACAAACATTCTACACATAGACAGTCAGCAGCCAGCGCGCATGGGTCAAACAACCCTCTTAAGATGTTTGTCCTATATTAGTTATTAATTCATAAGTACTGATTTAGATTTCATCGTAGGGTTCGGCAGTCAATCTTATCCGGCATCGTGTTATATCCGTTTCAAAAGCCAAGGCTTATGACAATGTAACATGGAAGGCGGAATCATAACAATGCATATCACCATATCATGCCAAGGCACCGGAAGGCGGTATGCATATACCATGCTGCTGTGCTATGTATTCATAAATGCATGAAGGATAGAGATAATGCAAGAATAGACTGAATTCAGAGACCAGATGGTATCATGATTCTCTGGTATTTTGTGGATTTAAACCAATTCATAAGAATGACCAACGCTGTTTTCTAAATATCCAATCTGTACATATTAACCGCTTTCACTGGCATATTACAAATACATATAAATAGCCGAGAAAAAACATGTTTATAAACTAGAGGTAGAGTGCTGCAGGAGCTTGTATTAGGTTTAGGCCAGACAAGTTTATTTAATTCATCACCTCATAGCACATGTGCTGCAGACACATTATAGGGACCAGTTTTGCTGTGATAGGGCAATTGACAAAGTTTGTTATAATGAAGACAATTGATAATTAAATAATGATGATATTGATAGCAATAATCA
Source organism: Urechis unicinctus (assembly GCA_034190875.2). Taxonomy (NCBI): domain Eukaryota; kingdom Metazoa; phylum Annelida; class Polychaeta; order Xenopneusta; family Urechidae; genus Urechis; species Urechis unicinctus. Next base: position 53,296,651 of record CM067356.1, on the reverse strand, counting down.
CTGAAGTTAACGGGCGATCGTTCCGAATGCATAAATCATGTATCGCTTAAGAACGAGTTCCATGGACAATTGCTGTTTTCTTTGTCACCTCTCTTGCCAAATCCGAAAGCGCCCATGATACGAATACCTTTACGTCTTTAGGGACGCCACCTAAACTGTCATCGACAGTGGGTAAATTTTTCTTTTTGGTTAGCAATGTGGTCTGAGTAAAAAAACAATTCTTTAATATACAAAATATAATCATTCGTGCATTGCCACTTGCATAAACATTTTTAAAAATCTTTCAGAGAGAGAGAATGGGCGAAAAAATGTGCTTTAGAGAGAGAAAGAGTGAGAGAGATCGATAGAAAAGGACCGAATACATGAGAGATGGCGAGGCAGACAGAGAGAAATGTAGACAGACATTGGCAAAGACACAGAAACACTGAAAGGAAATTATGAACCTACAGTAAGGTGTGCTTTGTCGTGGAATATATGTTATGTATGTATTTGTAACGATGACCAATTCATGTCATTTTGCGTTCTCAATATCATCAATGTTATATCATCAATTATCAACATATTCCAATCACAGCTATCCGCATCATCGCCATAATAAAATTTTGGTTCCGCAGTTCGACAAGAAAGTAATGCCACAACATAAATCAATGGTGATGTAACTAGTATTGTTTCCAGTTTAAAATCCATAAATCAATAATTTTCTCTTTTGTCTATCAACTGGCTACTCCTTTGTCCTGGTAAAAGTAATAACGCTTCGAGGGGTATAAAATGTCCGGTGGGGATATATTTGCTTAATTATAATTTCTTTACCCCTGGCTTTCAAGCGCATAAGTTGTCGATTCAAATATTTATATATATATATATATATATATATATATATATATATATATATATATATATATATATATATATATATATATATATATATATATATATATATATATATATACCTATAGAGCCTATATATTCATATAGTATATATAAATCTTAATATATTTATATATTCATATATATATATATATATATATATATATATATATATATATATATATATATATATATATATATATATCTATATATATATATATATATATATATATATATATATATATATGCATACCTATATACATGTATATATATGTATATGTATATATATATATGAACATATATATATATATATATATATATATATATATATATATATATATATATATATATATATATATATATATATATATATATATAATAGAATTAGCAAACCACCCAACCTATTAGAGATGGTGGCGATAAGGAATCGAGGTTTTATATTACCTATAGAGCTGCTCCGCTAAATAGCTGGTCGATAAATTTCCCCGTGACGCCTGATCCTATCGGCAATTCTTTATGGGGACCAAGATTGATACATTTGCGATGGAACACTGTCTAACATTCATGTGAGTTTAAGCAATTAACCAAACACTTGTTAGATTTCGAGATTACGGACGCATGTGAAGCGATCGCTGCCCGGCGGATATAAGCGGTCTGTGTTAATGATTATCTCCCTGCAAAAATTTGGTATGGTAAAAACATTAATGTTCTTAATATGACAGGTAGTGCTGAATAGAACCACGGACAAAAATACTTAATCCGTGCATTAAAATGAGAGACACCAACGCGCACTGTTCTCAATGGGGAAATCAGCTATTTCATATATCTAAGTAAGCATATTTGGTAGGTTATGCATCAAGCCATGTTTTTCTGCTACGCGTTCTTGCAAGAGAAAAGTATTGGTAACTATCAAGATTATAGAAAGTATCGCAAAAACTGCATAACAAAGATAAAATATATTTAACTAGGCTAAATTTCATACTCATGAATAACATGCCATATGTGAAGGCATCCCAATGATTTCAGTAAAAAGCTTCCTCACCTTCCATGTCTAACCCCAGACTCAATCAGACTGAGGCACCTAATGGATCACCCCGAAACACATTTCAAGACAACATAGGGATACCTATGTTTATGGTAGCTGTAACTGGTTTTTTTAAAACATAACTCCGATAATTCACTGGATCTCCTATCCTATGTATCTATTTTGTACCGAAACGAATTTTGGACGTACTTGATACACAGCAAAATATATCATCTTCCAATCCAACCATCAGTCGGGCCTCACAGGCGACTCAATTCTTCAGCGTTAATAACAACACGCCAGACGACCGTGATTATCAGCCGCTATTTTTGCTCTATTGGTCACACTGTCGCGATTATAATCCCGTGAATAAGACATCATCAATAAATATAAGCAAGATATTTCGTTTTTGTGCTAGGTGGGTCAGTCTTCCTTCTTTAATATTAATTCTTATAGTATCCGCGCAAGTTATGATCGCTGGTATAACACTAACGACGTTGTGCGGATGAATCTCAGCGCAGTGACATTGATACTTGTTTCAATCCTTCTTCAAATCAGCAACTAATCGTAAATGTTGGAGCAAGATAAATATACCCGGTCTTGTATGAATCAGCGTCAAAGTTGAGAATTGATAATGTGACAGCATGCCGGTAAATTGGCGAGCTCAATGCAAACATATATATCTAACTTTTTTATTCGATTTGCAGGATTCCCAATCCAACCATTTTAAACCATATGGAGCTTGTCCAAGCAACAACCATGTAATCCTGACCTCATAAATCTACCCACTATCGAGTTCATTATGTGCATCCGTCATTTGTCACTCCAGAAAGCCCCTGCTTAATTACGAGGCGATAACGTCATTGCCTATATAAAAACCAATCGACGTATGCCCAAGTTCATTCTGGTTTGGAATTATGCTCGAGAAACTTATACGTAACCAAATCATAACAGCCTCTAACAGATCACCAACAAGATAAACACTTATCTACACGACGACATGTCAGCATGCAGCAGACATTGTTGTCGGAATGTGTTGTGTTTTGACCAACAACACAGATTTAGCATTCTGATATTGTGTTATATGTGCCAGGAGTCAACGTCGATTGTTAGTCAATATACATCAAATATTACGCTCTCCATAATAAAAATCACACCCATTAAAATAACGCGATGCTAGCCCTATGATATCCGCAGATGGGAGCGGTGCGTTGAACAAAAACCCATAATAGTTGCAAACAGCACTGGTTAGAATTCCCGGCATGCTGTTAGCGACGTATCTGATGTCACACTGCGAACGTGACTAGACAGCCACCATTTGCAATAACCGACAAATGCATACCAGATATGCGTCCATAGACTTACGTAGAATTGGAAAGCACATAATATAAATGTACCTATTGTAACATTATAAATAAGAAGCGACCTTGAATGTCATTATCCAAATGGTTTGAATAAGTTATGACTGTCGTGAAACGAATGATATGAGAAGCAATACATGCTGCCAATTGACATGGGGCCTCTACGTGTGTTTCGCTGTCCATTTGTCTATGAGGGATAAGCTAGCACACATAACTGGGCTCGGTTGTGATCGTATCCAACCCCGAACGGGCATTGTTTTTGGCGCAACAATTAATCACCCAACAAGCACGCTCACTTGCTGAGCCTACCAGGATTCTATCAGTTGAGGCAAACTCTCTAGAATATGTATGTACTCATTAAAAAGTAAATAAAAGGCCTTCCTCACAACAGCTCCAACGTCCATTAAATGAAAATCAAAAGGCTACCGGGACAAAAATCAATAAGATATCCGGCATGCAAGCTAAATCACCTTTGCCATCCACCGATGTTTCTTTGGTCTTTAATTTCTCTAATGCCTGAGCAAATGCGAGTTGAGGTATATGCTAGTGCCCGACTGCATTTGCTAAGATCGCACCAATTAGCATAGCAGTCACATAACAAAAGTATTCACACTATATCCGGGATAGCTCTGAGCTGGATCTCCGTGGCATCAAAGCATTAATGCTTAGGCGGAAGTCTATGAAAGCTGATCATAAAGACTTGAGCTAGTGTTGCTACCTCATTTTATTGTTCATCACGTTCTCTCTAATTCAAAAATATGCTTTCTGTAAAAACAAATCACAATACTTACAGAAAGAGTAACAAGATAAAACGAATGTTTATATCGAGCCATCATGAAAATTGTTTGAGTCTATCAAAAGAATAAAATGCAAGCAGCCCAGCTTTACTTTGCATTTGTTTGAAATCTGGGGGCAGTCTTTATCCATTGTAATTTGTCGTTGCTTCAAAATATCTAGTGTTTGCATAGAATATCAAACGAACAATACTCCTTCTAAAATATATCCAAGATTAATCACAAGCCGGCTTTAGATATGATTGGTTTTGAGAGGGTATATTCATAATATTTTCGTTGTTATTTTGGAAGCGTCAAACTATGTACTATCCGAATACACGTCTGTGGTCAAGTTCTAAGATTTAATCAATTCGAGCATGGCCTGTATTCGGCTGACCGACTGCCACGTATGGCACAGGTCGTAATGTGTGAGAGAATACTTCTTGTTTGCAGTTGAATTAATCGAGGGGTTACCATAATTTAGAGATTGATTTTATATATAGCTTGGTAAATACAACATGATGCTGGTGCAGTTCTTCTTTACAAGTCATTGGATTGTTGAAATCTTTTCCACTCACATTGTGTATTTAACCATCTGATCACAATTCAAACATTACTTGACATGCGCTCTGTACAAGAAGATCACTGATATATATTTATATAGGTGATAGAATAGGGCGCAATTTGTTAATTCCTTATAAGCTGAATTCTGACCGACTTAATACCGTCGTTGAAAATCAACTATTGGATAACCGTAATAGAGCTTATGCGTATTTACTTCAAGTGAAATTGGATAACATCACCGTCAGGAACGCAGTATCAGAGTCAAATGCACCGGGTATAACGCTCAAATCATTACTTATGTTACTCTAAGGGACTTAGACTTACATAGCTTGTCCTATATCAAGTGTGGCATCTGTGACAAGTGTGCGCTATATTGTATATCTGTGATCAATAACCCATTCTTGCCTAAGCAAATCATCCCGAGGAGAGATGCAAAACTACTTGTGAGATCTTTTGTCATCTATGAAAAGTAACTCGTTTAGATAAATCCACAATTTTCTACGCAATTATAATATGAAGTCGCAGTCAAAAACCGAACGGTTAGTGTAAATAGTTACTTGCATTGGAACTGGCGAATGGAACATCAATTAATATCAATAGCCTAACCCTTGTCTGTGGTGCCACAATTCAAATCAATGAGAAGTTATAAACCGAATGACAGGAAAATGTAATAACGGTTTTCACATACAACCCGGAGAGAAGAACGCCAGTAATGACATGAACCCCGGCTTCTGTGGTTAAGATTTTTGCATTGGGTTTGTCAGTAAAATGCCTAATGTGTTAGTCACAAAGTTTTGCGGTATAGCTGCCCAGTTTTGGACAGACTTCTCTGCTATGTATACGTAATAATGTGCACGCACTTATATATCAATTGCTGTAGTATAAGTCGTGCTGTTTGTTTAGCTGGAGGTAAGTTTAGTGACTATGCTTTAAATGTGTACAAATCAATACAATCAAGGGGCATTACACTGTGCATATTGAAAAAAAGGGCTCGGCTTAAATTATCGAACCTTGCCTCCTTGGAATAACTCTCTGTGCGAGTTGTTGAAACGTCCCTCTTCTGTTCCATCAAAATACAACCCCACAGAGAAGCGCGTATGAGCTCTTAAGTGTGGCACTCACCTGAGCCGAAGCACATATGTGGCGAAGACCGCTCATGCACTATATCCTTGTCATGATTGGATTAATTTATCCATTTGAGGAGTCGCCAGGATAATAATATAAAGGGCACAAAATAGCCTTCAATACTTGTTTTCATGTGGGCATCACAAACATTTCCGTTTATTGGCGGGCCGCCTGAGGTATCTACATTTACAATTAGTGTACTGCGGACAAACAACAGTTGCCTTTGACGAATAAAGTGAGTTTAGACGGTGATGTGCTTTCCGCTACAATTCAGACCGAACAGTAAACTAAGCTAGGCACCCGATAAGCTAAAACTTTGATCCGATTTACAGATCGATTTTCTGTAGTCAAAGCCAACGGAAAATGCGACAGATGACAGCGATGATAAAAGTGGTAACTGTGACGACGTAATAAATTTTGCTGTATGCGATTTAAAAGCTAAGACAGTCATCCAAAAGATGCCGCAATATGCATTTGCAATATTATATTCAGTATCTGACACTGATTGCAATTGATTTGGTTCGTTTTACCTTGTTTGGATAATGCAATAGTCAAGGTCCTGTGCACCAGTTGTGCCTACTGATGTTAAGTGCGATGATACTTTGGGGTTAATCACTTGTGGTGTGCATGTTGGTGCAGATGCCTAGCATTTATTTAAAACATGTACAAGCTCTTTGACCTAGTGTTATGTTTTTGACAGGCCTATGGAATATATATCCCTATGATGCCGATAGCAGATAATTATTAGACTGAATCCATGTAGTATCGTCCAATGTCTGATAGTGTCCAACAGGATTCCCTTAATATAGCTAATTCAGGGGTCAGCTGGCGCCGTAAGTCCATAGAGTGCAGCAATCATGAAATGTCTGCTTTCAAAAGAAGCAACCTTTGATAATTGCTTCGAACATCCCATGCAATTAATCTCATCAATGATTGCAATATCATTCGTATCATTTGGCACGAACTATAGATGTCACGCTCCTTTTCTATGCTAAGCACAAAATAAGCTTTCCATGGTATAATACAGGTTGTTGAACGAGTTGAATCACAATTAGAGCTGTTAATGTGGTCTAGCTACAAGTATATTGCAAAGACTGGACTCTCTTTTGCGTTTTGAAACTGACATGTAGTCAGTTAAATAATTGATTTGTCTTTCGTCCATGAACTACGTTTCAAATATGCCGCAATTATGTAGATTGCGTCCGAACACACAACAGTCTGTTCGGGAATCTTAACCACGGTGGACACACTTCAAAATAATTAGCCTTTCATGATTTGAGAAATTTAAAGACTCGATTTATACTCATATGTTAAAGTTCAATGAACTATCTGATCCGGTTCGAATAAGCGCAAGGCACTCATGTAAACTTACGAGTAACTTTACGCTGATTTTAACAATGTTTTAACAACATGCAATAAGTCAAAGAAAGGTTAATGCCGAGAAGAACGATTTTATTTGATGCAAAAAAGGCTTATATTGGTAGACATAGTTTGTTTTGTAAACAAGTAAATAGGTAAATTTCAAATTAAAATGTTCCCCTTCTTGTTTCGCTTTCTATCAGCAGCACAAAATACCGGCTCTTGGTCTGTTCGATTCAATCCATTCATGGAAGTGGAAACACCTCAGCGAAAAAAGGACAAAATATATGTGCGTAAAAAAACCCAGCAGCATGGAATGATATTTATTATTAATAGTATTTTAATAGTATAATTTAATAGTATTTGTCAAATAATTTCACTGACAGTTACTTAATCTGTCAATTGAGTTCTTTCATCATCTCCTTGAATGTATGGAGAGATTTAGTGTAAGGTAACGTTACATTATATTCAATTGAATGTTTCACGGCGACAGCAACCAACTCTATAGGTACCATTAATCCGATCGTGATTGATACCCCATTGGCATGTCTTTAGCACAAAACAATACAACCATTATAGCTGCTCCAGGCTCTCTTAAATGGTGGCCCTAATGTATTGCTATTTATCTAGTATAAACTTTTTCTGGTTCTTTCGCTTGACTGTTTGTAGTAGAACTTTGTGCATGTGTCACTGACGTTGCGTTGTGACTTTATAGAATCGTCATTTAACAAGTGCTTTGATAATAGACCACTATATCATTGAGCATATCCACAATGGGTATCTGTACGATAAATATTACATCTGTCAGCGACGATCCATTGATGCCTGTCATTTAAAAAAAATCGCTGCGTTCGGTTGTATAGTTTCTTAATGTGCCAAATACAACAAATGCAGGAAGAAGACGGACCCTCCATGACAACACCTCGATCAAATATCTTCGCAATTGGTCTAAGCATGATTAAACTACTTCCAACATATTAAAGGTAGTATCTTATGTTTGATGAATTGTCAGTAAAATCTGTATTTGCTTGGTAAGTTGCCTCGAATACCCATTGCAATAAATTCAAAATCTATAAATATTGAGAGCATTTGCCTATGATCACAAGTTATGATGGCGCTGTGCAGTTATGATATTGTTGTGGTACAATGATATTGTTGTGGAATCTCTTTGAATTGACCGTAAAATGACATTCGGTTATGCAGAGGCTTCAATCACGGAGAGAGTGTTTACAGACAGAGCTTGAATTGTCTGAAATGGCGCAGACGAAATAGAATGTGCAAGGCATTTAGGTGATATGCTTGCACATTGAATGTGAAGCCTAATCTGTCTACTGAATCGCTAAACTAACCCTATAATAGGCATTTGCCACGATAAAAGATCACACCTGCTGGGTTTTATGGCTTCTATAAATCATCATGGCTGGTTCGTCAATAAATGAGCAGACACATGTGGCGCTTTGAGGCATCAAGCTGTTTTGTTTTCGTCTCTGACTGATCTCGATAGTATAACATCGACGGGATGATTCATGGATGCTGTGTTGGTCGATATCCGAAGGGGTCCGAAGTGGCTTCTAAGAGTCGCTATAAGTTCGATATGTTTCAAATGTAAAAGACATGAATTTGGTTTCATTACACAATGTTGTAACGGGTGGCAGTATAATCTATCGGATGGATGTTGTATGGTACAATACCAAAGCCTGTTTAGCTAGACCTATGCCTGCCTATATTATACACACAAGGCTAAGCTAGATAAACACAGCAAACATCACCTAGTTCATTTAGTCGAATATTTAAGATAAGTATCTTTAAGCGGCAGATAAGTCTTGTGGATGTTACGGATATCTGAATATTCCTGAATGAATGCTTATGAAAGAAGAGCAGCATCACTTACTGAGCGGATTCTCTTCAAGTTGAACAATACGCGAATGGCCTAGTGAAGGAGGTTAACATGTTTTTGTAGTTATAGTAATATAATGAACATGAGACATTAGCAACAAGTGCATTGAATGTTCTGGCTTCCGCACAAACCGACGTGGAACGATGATAACCATGATTGAGATAACTGGGATTACGATGGTACAAAGTTCAAGAGAGCGTTAGTAATAAATGGAGTTTCTACGGTGACAATGGCGGTACTGGTAGGAACGTCTATGATGATAATGATGACGCGGACCACAATATCAATTAAACCAATAATCACTCTATTCAGTCAGATGAAAATTATACTGTTCACATCCAGAAAGTTATCCAGAAAATTCAAAGACGGTCAACAATCAAAGTGAATGTTCACCGACATCTATCATATCCCTGTGCACCTCCCACAAATACCTTATTTATAAATGGCTGATTAATAACATGAATGCTTTGAAGCTATGAGTTGAGCATAGTGGTGTACATACCAACGCTAACCGACTCCTTGAGGCAATTCGTACCGGCCATCTCCACCAATAGTTCATTTAGTTATAGCGCTGTCCTTGTGCAAAAATCAAAAGCAACGTTAAGCTAAGTTAAGCAAACCTCGGTAAAAGGTAGAACTAAAAAGAAGCTTTTAGAGGAAAGAACTAGATATTCATTTGTGGTTCAAATTACCGTTAAAATCCTGCCGGTTTTATTTATTGATGTGTCATGTCGACGATGTGTTTTATTGGCAGTGGGTTAATATGTTTTGTACATGTGCACTAATACCACATGCATGGTTTTACTCATTGCCGTCTTTATGAAACCATGGCTCTGGAACATAATTTGCTAGGATTAGTGAATGAAACGTTTTGTATCAAATACACCCTCAATACTTTATAATATGTATATCAACATGCATGAGCTGTTTAATATCATGTATCTCGCTGTGAGCAATGCCCTTTTTTGCTGACTCCACAAGTCAAAGATCCCATCATGATATTGGTCATAACCAATAGAGCATTACTAATTCAATTTGCTATTTTGCATTGCAAGTGCATTTAAGTATTTTTTTTACAAATGCTTTTAATATTTTGTGTAAAACCGCCCGTGACAAAACATCAATCCAATATATTTTAAGTGTTGTTCAAGAATGATAATTGACTCTCTCTTTGACCCCAGCGATTTCAGCATGTGTGACGATTTGGGAATTACTTCAGTGTGATATTATGGTGCTTTGAGCAGAAGTCTATGAAGATAATCACAGACGAATGTCAACATGCTATGAGTCTCTTCTCACCTAATGGTAATCCATATTCTCACAATGGCGTTAAAATAGCCAGCACTATGCAGTAGAAGCATTATCTTTGTGTTTTGTTCAATGCGTTGCGACAATTGTGAAAGTAAACACGCATGCGGAAAAGACTTTTGAATCGGTGGTATATTATGAAATAAATACATTCCTACTTCCATGTAATGAGTCTAAATGATCGCTAGTGCTACATTTAGAATAGACACATATGTCGCTGACCGTGAATAGTGATACGTTTCCTATACTATAGTCATCAAAACTGCAACGCTCCATGCATCGCCATATTCCTTTGTTACAAACGTAGTACCTAAAAGTTAATTAAATTATCACTCATTTGTTCTTTATTGTTATCATAGAATCATGGCAGTCCCATGCTTTACGATACGACCCAGTACAATGCGGGATGGGTCAGTTGGGCTTAGTAAAGCACCTGGGATATATCGCAGAAAATTATGTGTAAACATATCATTGCAGCATCAATCAGAAAATCATTCAGAGACACATTTAACTGCCACGCGGCACGCTGTTCTCTTTCGAGTGTTGCACATTGATGGAAGCATCAAACAGACCAGTTTGACTAAAATCTCTTTTCTTAGCGGTTAACTTAAAGCTATTTATTATGCATCAAATAGTTAAGATGAATATATTGGGACGACAGCTGCTTTTCGCATCGAAATTCTGATTCTGCGTGACTCTTATCATTTTCCTGAAACAAAAAAAAAGAGCAGGGTTAATACAATCGGTAAAGAAGCCACAAAATACACTTTACATGGCTTGTCAATTTATACCCTAGCTGTTAACATGGCAGTATCAACTCCAGGGGTCTTAATAGGCGGGGGTTAGGGGACCATTGACCCCTAGCAATAAGGTCAGCCACTAGATATTCGGACTTTGGGGCCAGGAGTATAAGCTAAATACAACATAAAACATCAGCACAATTAGGTGTATCAGGATCGGACGGTAGCTTTACACCGTAATAACTTTGGCCAAAGGTTTGGGCGTGCATCTGTATATGTTTATTAATCAAGATTGTTAATTTGTTCTGTGATGCACATAGATAAAGAGGACTATCATAGGCTCCTAGATTGCAAATTCAACAGTACAACGTGTTTTTATTGCAATTCAGGACCATGCGTCGTAATCAACGAATGTCTCGTGTTTGATTTCAGTGTAATTGCTTCTAGCAGGAAAAAGGTCGGTAATGCCACGAACGACAGAATTAAACCGACAGTGGCTTTATTGATACTGTGCGAATTCCGTCACAATATGGTCTGTGGACAAGCGTCTTATTTCCTGAACAGGCCCGAGACTTTACTGTAAAAATGATAACAGTAATATACTATGTGCAATACGTTTCAATACATGCGTTCATGCAAGCGTTCAAAACACCTCCGTTCATTTCGGGATCGCACGAGAGATCTACATCCACTATGAATGTACTGTAGACAAATGGAAGTTTTGCTGCCGAATACAAACCTGACATAATAGCAAAGTAAGTGGGTCGATAAATAAGCTGATACAGTGAACTGATTTACAGATAGATTCCCCCTAAAAATGAGAGAGCTGGCAGCAATTAGTAAAGTAGTATTGCGTCAACGATACAAATTGTGCCCAGGCAATGGAAGATATAACGATAGTAAGCCAACCCTTATGCTGACGACTATTATCCTAGTACTGATGATGATATTTACGCTGATATAAACATAAATACACTGACAATTACAATGTACGTTGTGTTTGCATTTATAACAAAATTATGGCTAGAAATTGAATACAAACAATAAATGCGCTAGGTAAAATTATGTCTGGTTTCGTGACACAAACACAAGTATATACTCTTCTAAGCCTCGATGCTGCCGAAAACCTATTTTGCAAGTGTGCAATTTATTTACTAAACAAATGAATTCCCTACTAGTACTTCATTTAGAACATGATCGATTGGGGCTCTCCTGGTGAGTAAAAGTAACATGCACTTACGCTGCTGTATGTATCCATAATGCACACATAAGGAGGGTCTGTCATCAATGTGTTTCTAGTTTGTTCTTGTCAAAAAAATGGTCAGCAAACACCGATGTGGTCTTCACCAATAGACGATTATGTGCTTGGCAATGCAGTGTGACTGAGACAAGGGCTAAGTTGTTTCGATGCGGTCCCTTTGCATGCATTGCTTAGTGTAGTTATTACTTGAGTTAAGAGTATTGTAATAATCGGTCTTCCGTTAGGTCTCATTAGTAATTATATGCTTATCGAACGCATATATGCGCTGATACTTTCTAGACCTTTATTATTTTCTCGAGCAGTTTGAGGAAAGGTCGCTCATAATGATTTTCCTGTTGATACGGTTCATTTATTATGTGCTTCACCAAGTATTCTCATAGGCTTCAAACTAATCATAATATATATTCTTGCTTTAGTATAATTACAGCAGAAACAATGTTAATTCCCGAGTTGTATCTCGACAATGTTGTATTTCCTTATTGAAAACTCGAGGGGGGGGGGCATTGGTAGCTAGGTTGCAAAATGTTTTTGAACTTCATTGTGAAATGTTGATATAAAATATGTGATACGGATAGGGACGCTAGATGTTGCACGCCATAAACGCATATTTTGTTTGCTTTCAATTTTAGCAGCTCATCGGATCATCGATGTTACTTGACTGGTTAAATATTAATTATTGTGTATATCACTGTGACCACGCAAACCATACATTTATATGTCTCCTGATATTATGTGAAAATCGAAACCGTTGTTTCTCACTTTTCGTTCAGCATCAAATCAGATCTCCTCATTCGTATTCAACACATCATCGCCGACATATTGTATCGCTATATTCTGCTTTTAATTGCTATTGAGTCACGTATGATTTGTCAGTTGGTATCTATTGACAGCATTGCTCTTATATTCATCTCATGGAATGCCATCAATGGCCGCAGGGCATGTTGTACCATTTGTGTAAAGGGAACATTGTTGCTGCGTATCTTATTTCTGTTTGGTATATTTTACTTGCCAGGTGGACTTTGTATTTGATAACGAGGCAACCAATGTGTCAGGTGTCATGAAGCTGTTCTGTCAAGGCATTAAAGTTTCATGACGCATCAGATCATAAAGAGTCAGCCAGCAAGTACATTATAATTTACAGGGTACAACTTTGGACATAGTAACTGGTCTTCGATGTCAATACTTGGCAATAAACTGCCTTGCTGGTTAAGCTTACTTACCAACGAAGGAGCGCACACTTTTCAGTCGGCTACGCCTGTAATATTTTGCCCGTCACTTATGCAAAATCCGATGCCAAGCAAACACACTAACAACCTAAGACTCCAGGCATATAATACACGGCTTTCAACCATTGATGGACGAATTTGGAATGAGTCTTGCGCAGCGGTTGTTTTTTTCCGTTTATATTACAGGGTATGCGGGGTATATGGATCGTGACGGAGTTAGTACGATTGATGGAGCCACAGCGACCATGCTGTTCTCGTGCATCTCACAAAGCATGGATGCTGTATAATGCAAACACTACAAGCTTCTATAGTGAAGCCTTAAGTGCAAAACATAGTACGCGTACTTGTGAACGATGGAAAAAATTGTTCTAAATGAGGCGCCGAAGGTACATTATTGTTGGGATTGAAAGCCAACTTAGGTCTATAAATCACACAAATAAACATTGCCAATTTTAACCCATAGAAACCGCATGACACGATATCGGTTATTTCTGAAAACTAGGCATCTGAAACAGTCAATTATTCTATCGTTTGTCAGTCGTAGTGACTGTGGCGTTGCATTCGTTCTAACCAATAGATTACCTATCAGCATGCACTAATAATATTCTGACGCTATTGAATTAACAGCAGCCGTATTACAATACTTCTAACCAAGACTTTAAATTTAATTATATCTAGGTATATATCTAATTGTTACTGAAAATCGTGCCCTAAAAATCCACGATTACAATCATGTGTTCGAGAGTAATTATTGGCCCAACAATATCTAACATAAGCTATAGGAGCACCAAATGGTTCTAGTGTGACAAATGGTCTGCTAGATAGTCACTCACGCTGTGTATTTGTTAGCTTTCGGACAAGACCGCACGCAACATAAAGCAGGACTATTTTATTGCGAGAGGGCTTGACCTCATATCGTCATTCTACACAACCAGCTCCTTTTCTTATGTTAACAAAGAGTATCAGAGGCAAGAAATCGTCTTATAGCCACACCAGTCATGTGACTTTATCACAGATTGTTTGCTGCCTATTGATATGGAATCTGAATTGTGATGCTTTGTGACATATCATTTCTGTGTGTATGCCATTACGATAATTTGGTGTTTTTCAAACAGATTCTTTGTCAGATAAATATCGGTTATCAATCAGTTATTGAGTTTCATCGTATATCTCTTTGAGGATTATGCTGCACTGGTTAAGATGTCGTTATTGCAGTGTAATGAGGGACTATTTATCGCTAATTGCAAGGAACTGCCGGGACAAAACATGATGATAAGCGCTATCACTTGGATTTATGACCAATAGTGGTCCAAAAATATCTGTCTCTGGGAAACTTTATCAGTCTACTGTTCTGTCGCATTCGCTATCTTCATTTCCATGTTTGTGATACAGCCGTTATCGCTATCCATATCTTAGTATTGTTGCATGTAGCTATCGCTCCGTTTTTTTTCATGGCCTCGCTTCGCAAATTGTAAAACATTGTAAAAAGAATAAAATGAAAAAGTATTAGTTTGTTACACATTAGAGTGTTGGTGAGTATAGCGGCAAGCTCAATGAATGCGTCTAGCAGGTTTAGTCACGGATTTATCATCGCGATCATCGCAATATTGAAACCTTAATTGCTTTGTTGTGTCAGCGAAAATAATTTGCCAGCGAAGTTGTCCTTTCGTTATTTATAAATGTCGCAATAAATCTTCTGACGAATTCAAAAGTATTGTTGTAGTATTCATAACTGTTTCAATTTAGATTGTAGCAAGCATGTTTCGTGAATAATGACATGTCTCGCGTAAATAAACGCTGCAGTAAACATCTTTTTTAACGGTTTTCTTTTTCAGATAAGCAAAAACGACCCCAGCATGAGTCTGTACATTAACAAAAGATATTTGTTTTTAATAGCAGATGCACCATCATATAATGGAGTGAAGCAGTCAGAGTGTACCAAATATATGCAACGACGCCTTATCTAGTAGCCTGGAACGTCCCTAGATGGTGCTTGGCTAGATGCTGATAGTATTCTGTTATGAACTACATCCCCTGTGACCTATTCAGACAAACAATGCTCTGGGTTGTATCGCGACGGTTGACGTCTTGGCAGGGATACAACCGGATATTGTAAAGGAGCAGTATGATTAAGAAGCTGATACGAATATGGTAATATACGATCAATGCTGGCTAACATAAACGAACAACAATAGAGGTGATCCAACTCCTTCTGTTGAGTGATGTATGCGCTTGGCAATATTATGTAGAATGCCTGATGTTGTACGCTTCCTTCTGTGTGTCTGTTTAAGTCTGTTTGTCAAAACATATGTTTCAATCCCTCCCTTCTTCTCAGTAACTTTAGAACTGATTGCTTTGTTTTCTCTTCATTTGTATGACTCAAGACGTGAGGTGAATTTTGTTTTAATTCCGAAATGTTTCAATAAGGCTAAGTTGTTCCGATCTTCATGTTCGCTTTCTGCACCATTGATTGCGGTGTAATTAATTGATTTTAGAGAAATTGGTAATCCGGGCAATTGGCTCGACATAGTGTCAACACTTGTCATTCATGGTCGTATTGCGGTTAAGTTACATAAACATACACACGCACTTCTATCACGCTTGCCACCGTTTTTTTACACCAATCATATTAGGTTTGACGAAGGCATTATTATTGATGCAACTCTAATTAAGGATAGGCATATTGTGGGCGGTCGTATCGGTTATAGCGCCGTTGTGTAATTTTGATGAAAAACTGCATACTTAACAGCATTTATGTGTAAATAGTATTAACATGGCAAAGGGTTGATTGAACATACAGCAGACTGAAAAGTTATATAATGATCAGGCAACATAGCTATTAAATGCCAAAAACAATATCGAAGTTCTTGTTGTATCTCCACTCAGGCCTGCCAAGTTGTTTCTCAGTTCAGCATAAGGAGATTACCTGTTCATTATTAATTGGCTGCTTTCGTTTGATTAAGCTTCCAATCGCATGGCTCAAATTATAACCGAGAATGGCAAGTCCGTTGTACAAATCGCTTGAGTGAGCATGGTTTCTGGTTACAAAACATACTATATTGAAACCACCACTATATTTGGTCGCCTGCAGGATATTGTGTCACGGTTTCAGTATGAGATGTGACGAGGAACCCACAATGATCCGCGATCTCTTAATGAATTGATTGATATTAATAACTATACATAATAAGCTACAGCTGAGATTGCTATTTCGAGATTGCAGACTATCTGACTGACAGTAATTCTTAAACGGGACTTCCCTGTCCACTTAACTGGTGATTCCAGTATTTTTATGCGAACTTACTGGCAGGGCATAATTCCATATACCTCACCAGAAAAACAACACACCCACACCAAACTTTATCAACTGTATCATTCATTAACATTAGCACACTGTAAAGATCCATGAGATTGCCGATGATATGAGTAAGTTTGGCTAAATAAGCCGTTTGTCTTGAAAACAGGTTTCATTTATTGTCAATTGACTAAACACGAAATATTTAGAAGAGATAATTGGGCATAACGGTGGAATTTCGTTAGTTCTGTTTTCGCAAGGCTATTGTTTGCACCAATTTTGTAGCTTCCAATCTATGATGTCTTGTAGTGTACTTTCATCCTTTTTATTGAGCTGAAAAGCGTAACACTGAGCCTGCTGGTTACTATTTCGACAAGCGGCGCACATGTAAAGATAAAAATTATAAGCGTCAAAGCGTCAAAATGTCTACCTAATAACTCTTTCAATGACAACTAATGCCACCGTGTAGAATTCGCCCAGCCCTTCACTAATTGAAAGGCTTCCTGGCCAGCACTAGCCGGTTCTGTTTGTACTTATCAGTTATTGAGCAGGCAATCCGTGAATTATTCTTAAACTTATGAAATATCATACAAAGGTGCTAGCCAGCAGCGGCTTGCTATATTTACTTAATTATTCATTTCTGCATCGATATCCAGCCGCGAAGCAGTTTTCGTCAAGGAAGTATGTAATTGGACAGCAGATAGTTCTTTCTTACATCCCGTTAGATGTTTTTTCCCCCAATACACTGTTTATAAGCTAGGGGTAGAGTGCTGCGAGGCACTCTGCATGGCGGATATTCGTGAGCTATCATATCAATAATTATCGTGATCGGGAAAGGTGAAGAAGTTTTCTTTCCCACTGGGTGACCATACACGCAGATGGCGATCGATTGTCTAATGTATTCAGATATGTACTTGCTAGCAACAACACAACGTCAGCGACACAATCGCAATGTCTACCGCTTTATATAAATCAGAGCTGATTTGAAGATAATTTGTGTGGTCGCATATTGCTGCGTCTTATTCAACGAATATGGATGGGGATGAACTTTATACATTGAATGAAGCTATAAGCAAATCCAAATTGGGTCATTGTGACAGAGTAAAACCCCTTAAGTACCATACATGCGTTGAGACTGATGTTTGTCCAAGCATTGTTTAATTCAATTGCATGGTGTATCCTCTTATCAGTTTTCCATTCATCTCGCAGTGTTCTCATATTGTACATACCGTGTTTATCTGGATATAAAAATGGAACTAGTTCCATAGACTCTGATCACCTGCGCAATCTATGAAATTAGCTGCCATTTGCATCTCGCATAGTATGGCTGTACATATTTCATTTCGGTTGATGTACTCTATCCATAATTACTTACTAAGAATTTAACGTCGGATATGACAGACAATCTATATCCGGCATAGAGTTATATCCGTTTTAAAGGCTGCATATAACACATTACGTATCAGATGTTCATCTATAATTACAGCCCAATATATCAAAACATGAGGATATTCTTCTTATAGAGGTGTTGTTTCTAAAGCTTAGGAATCATAATCATGCTACCCAGATAAAAACATAGCTCGAGGTGTATCATGTGTCCTTTACCTCTCAATATCAATGAATTAAGCCAAAGCGTACAGAGGCGGTACTTACCAATCTGCTGTACTATGCATACATAAATGCCAGGAGGATGGAAATAAAGCAAAAATAGACTTAATTCAGAGACCAGATGGTATGATGATACTCTAGCATTTTGTGGGTTTAAATCAATTCAAAAGACTGACCAGCTCTATCTTCCCGAATATCAAATCAGTACGTATTCACCGCCTTCAAGGACATATCACAAATACAAAAATAGCCGAGAATAAATATTCATATTATGAGCGCTTGGGGGAGCTTGTTTAAGGATAAGATGATATATCCGTCTACATAATTTACATAATATTCGAACCCCAACCCCAACCCCAACCACGAATTACTGCTGGCTGAAGACTATTAAATAATAAGGCCCTGAATTTAAGAGAGCAGCCATCGTTTGCTTCAAGCGTTGACAAGCACTGGGGTGTTTATTTGATTTCGCCGTTAGCAAAATTTAGAACGGCATTGATTCCACGGATGTTCTGGCCAGATATAAAAACGTCATTTAGATTTGAGTGCTCCGGTATACGCTGCCGATTGTAAACGAAGCTGCTGACATAGAACTTATTCGATATCAAGTATGTCAATCATCCAGACATTTAGTTAGCGATAGACACAGGTGTGGTGGTGATAATCGCATAACAAAATGCCTGATCAATTACCCAGAGCACCTTCTTTATATCCTGCGTCAAACCCACGACCGAATCTTTTGGAGGCGCATTACAGCACTGTTTGCCGACACGTGAGCTCACAAACACGCTCACTCTCTTTAAAGCGAAAGGTAACCCTGTGCCCTTTATTAGGAATAACAAACTGTGCAGCAAATTTCATGAAACGAGAGAGAGAGATAGATAGAGAGAGACAAAACGAGAGAGAGAAAAAAAGAGAGAGAATAGGATAATGAAAAAGAGAGATACGCAGAAAGAGAGAGAGAGAGAGAGAGAGAGAGAGTGAGAGAGAGAGAGAGAGAGAGAGAGAGAGAGAGAGAGAGAGAGAGAGAGAGAAGAGAGAGAGAGAGAGAGAGAGAGAGAGAGAGAGAGAGAGAGAGAGAGAGAGAGAGAGAGAGAGAGAGAGAGAGAGAGAGAGAGAGAGTCTCTCTCTCTAACTCTAGAGAGAGAGAGAGAGAGAGAGAGAGGTCGAGCGAGAGAGAGGATTCATGGTCGGAATAAAACATAAGGAGAGAGGGAGGACTTGAGGACCCTAAGAGGGTAGATAGAATAAAACATAAGGAGTAATTTTTTACTGATAAACCCGCATCTCATAACCCATTCAAACAAATCCATAGGACTCTCTCCAATTATTATGGAAAAATAAAATTATTTTTAGCAATATATTTGTGAATGCAAAGAGTGTCCCGGAGAGTGCAGTGTGATGAGTGCACCGGACCAGCAATTTTTTTATGAGCAGACACACAAATGCCTCAGATTAAACTGGTCTAAACTTTTTAAGGTAAAGACCTAAAGTAACAGACGCTTGCTTACTATTTATTTGTATATGGGCCAGGGGTTTAATGATTGTTTCCTGTAGTTGTGAGAGAAAATTCGCACTAGAAGTTTATTGCGTATATATTTGTCACTCATATATGGCACCAGCAAGATGTGGGATCTTGTTTGTTGCAGGATGTGGTTCAGGTTGTGATGCTTTTGAATTTTGTAGCCAGCGGGATTGCACGCCGACGTGTTAGTATTGTTTGCAATATTCGGGCGCGTTTGTTCGAGTTTGTGCTGTAAGTTCTCCTAGCCCCTTGGCTGCGGGCCCTGTTTACATGTTAATGATATTCAATAGTCGCGCAAAGGGTCTAGGCTGACAAGACTTCTTGAACTGAACTGGCATCCCAGATTTGGGATGATCCAATCAGAAGGCGTGTCCCTCGGGTACTTTTGAGTCATTATCTCATTTTTGGTCAGTGTCACACTGTCCGAAGATTCGGCGACATATTTGTTTTGGTACGCACCTCTTTTCACATGAACTGAAGTAGTTGCTGTTGCATAACCATGGAAATGACTTCAACGGAAGCCCTCGATTACGCGCAACAGTCGCAATGCATGGTATTGAAAGACTTGTGCACTCGGCTGCTTGATGGATCGTGACTGTTTTGTGAATGTGCCTGCGGGGACGGGGAAACACTTTGCTATACGTTGTTAGTTACTGCTCTCGATGCAATGCTTGGAACGAGTAAGGGTTCGACATAAAGTGATTTGTCAGGACGGACATGTGACTTGTCTAGTCAACTTGTCAATCCGGAGGACTTTTTAAGAGCCTGGCAAGCATTCTGCAACACCCCGATTTGTTGTTTCACGTTGAGCGGCACCCTTAATCACACAGTCGGCGGGACAAGCAGACACACAACTAGTCTCTTTAACTGACTGTATTATGTAAACATACTATCATACAGCTAAGCGATTAAAGCGCTTGTTGTGGTGCCAATTTGTTAGGCGTCCCCAAATTCCAGAAGACATTGAGTGTGTACTCATTGGACGAAGACAACAACAATGTACATGACGTCACATAAAACCGAGGGTGCGTATCAGAAGCCAGTTTCATGAGCCAAGCGCGCGCAACCAAGGTCAATCCTTTGCGTTGATTGGTCATGGAGGGGCTGTCACGATGATTACCGGACGCGCCAGTTGTAGACCTTGTCTTGTCGTACACACTATGGCGAGAAGCGTAGCGAAACTAGTACGCAGACTAGAGTTAAAGGTTGCGCTGAAGATTATGTGTACACCTACTAATGCCTCTCTGAGGTTATCATACATATATTACCACATAATATAGTCAAAATTATCATTGGCTGACTATGTTTCTCAACTGAGATAAATTCTTAGGCATCACAGGCATTCTCTTTGGCCGACATAAAAATTTCGGAAAACTTTAACAGTACTCGCGTGTGCAAAATTGAATTCTATATCATGCGTTTTATTTGGAATTATTTAAAGATAGATTATGATATCCTTTAACCCTTGTACATGCGTGAAAGTAATGTCATGGAGCTTTAGTTGCTGTCTACATATTAAGAACACACCACAGTAAACACGATTGGCAAAGCCACAAACATAAATATCTTTATCCAGAAATAATACAATTATAAATAGTTTTCTTATGATTTGACAATCATGATATTGCTCGTTTAGCCAAATCGTATCCATAAACACACCACTGAAATCGAAGAGAGTTAACGGTTAAGGTTTTGCGCGAGAATTTATAGCTTATGATGTCAACACAAACACTTCGGTGATTAAATTGCATATGCAAAGTAGTTGGCAAGACAGAATGCGTTTGTGTGGATACACAACAATTAGCCAGAATGTCCTGGAAATATCAGGGATGGCTTCATCGCGAGGTTTCAGATATTGTTACCCTGGCATTACTTGATGTGACTTTAGACTTTATAGTATACTTCTTTATAATGTACATGTGTAGTACCAAACATTTCCCACGTTTAGTATATTTGCAAAATACTTTACATTCTCAGTCAACATTTGAGGACACAATTGAAAAGCAATGTCAAAATATTAAACATATTTGTTAGGTTGTCTATCAAAATCGATGTTTGGCCGCCAAATGGATTTTGTCCGATCATTATGGTAACCAAGATTTTACATTTCAGAATAGGCATCCAAAAATCAGATTAAAATGCGTCCGGGACGTGTCAATAAATGGTCGCCATGCTTGGGGATTCTAACAGAAGTCGCTTAAATAGCTCAATTTGTAAATATATACCACAGTCAAACTGTAAAGAGTATACTCAAAAACCCTTATGCGCACACATTCCATTAGCAAGCTTTGGCAAATTATATGCAATAAGGTGGCTTAAAATAAACATTAGTCTAATGAAGGAAGGAAATGGAAGCGCACAGATGTATTTTATAAGATCATATGCTCAGTCAAGACCTAATGAGAAAACGTGCGGTTCTGTTGATACAATACTTATACAAAAGCGGTGGAAGATATAAGTCCCCTACTAAACATCTGTAATGTTTAATCTTATTGCCAGACAGAAAAGAGCCGACTTTTTATGGTCATGATCTCGGTCAATGTCCGCAGTTTGAAACACACCACTGATATATGTAGGATAGATTGAAAACACTGTGATTAGCAACGATTTTTCAGTTTCTGGAGACGTTCACAAAACTACTCTGTGGAAACAACAATTAAAAATTTCAACCATGTGTAAATTGTTTGAAAAGATGGATGGGTCATTTAGATGTAACAAAGTAATAAAAATTGGCAAGTTGGCTACTAGATGGAAAGCATTGCAGTAGGAAATCTTAAGGGAGTGTATAAGAAGGTGCGATTTAACATATGGATATTTGGCAGATAATACAGGAATGAATATTACTGACAACGTCAATAAAGATGACTTTGATAGCACAGCTTATCGAATATATAATATGTCCCTTCAATGGAATGACGCACATATCGTCTGATGAGGCGGCTTGCTTGCCGAACCCGCGACTGAATCTGTCCGAGCAACTATTATTGAGTTAACTGGCCGAGAGCTAAACATTCTTTTAAGTTTCTATTATCATAAAGTCTAACCCCAGCGTCTAAGCCCTCCATTTTCTCTGCAATCATAAGCCGTATCACATAAAAACTGAAACGACAATTCGTAATTTTGCTCTCTAGTCTACCCTCTTGAATCATTACACAAAGAATATTTAACCCTTTCGCCCTGTTATACTGGTAGGAGTTCATTACGTGTAGGATTGGTCGCGCAGAATGCAGCTGCGAGTTTTTACCCATTTTAACTAAATATATTCAGCAGTGTTAAAAAAATGATGGATGTTGATATGAAATCTGTTGACCACATGCAAAACAGTTTGGGCAATTCATATTGGATATTCGAATTTAGACGTCGCTCCCCGTCGCTTGATTGGTAGTTAATTGTGCAAATGTATAAAACATAATGCCCGCGGAAATGTATTACTACAGAGTTCGATGCAGATTCTAATGCGCTAACAATTGGGGTTCTCAATATTTATGCATGCCGCACATTCCGCGGCCAGAACGAGGCCATGGGTGGGCAGCCCCGACCTCGTTAGCCGGACCGCAGCGAGTTGTTAACATGTCATCGACCAAATAGTCATCGTTATTTTTGCCGTTTTGTAAGAGTGATGGAACAGTTAACCCAGATATTTCATTTCACCGACTTCCAAAAGATTCTACAAAAAGAAAAGCCTGGCTTCACAAAATAAGGCGAAAACAAGGTCCAGAACACGGGTTCATGGTGAGTTGTTTACAACTACGATCTAGAACATGTGACTGTGAGCGATTATAAGAAGGCTTGAGCTATTTGAATAGTTTCATGTGTTTTAAGAAAGTAAAGCACATAAGAAGGAATACGTTGATACTTTTCATATTTATTATCTTGTTTTCATAATGTATATGCACTCCAGGTATCAGACAGCACGTCTGTGTGTTCTCTCCATTTCACCAAGGACGATTTCAGGTGGACACCTGTAAGGAAGTGCCTTAAATCGTCAGCGATCCCTTCCATATTCGAACCAAGAAGATTACCAAGGTCGTCACCTAAAGAACCAAGAAGATTACCAAGCATGATATAGAGAGTAATCTTATATTCATACAAATTTAATTGCTCTTTACAAAAAGAACTTGTGTCAAATGATTCTTAAGAACATACCTGCTGTCTTACATATGGACATAAACACACATGATATATATATATATATATATATATATATATATATATATATATATATATA
Source organism: Urechis unicinctus (assembly GCA_034190875.2). Classification (NCBI taxonomy): domain Eukaryota; kingdom Metazoa; phylum Annelida; class Polychaeta; order Xenopneusta; family Urechidae; genus Urechis; species Urechis unicinctus. Next base: position 53,272,490 of record CM067356.1, on the reverse strand, counting down.
TATATATATATATATATATATATATATATATCAGTGTAGTTGACAACTACCAGTTTTTATTAAACGACAACCAGCACCAGTCAAGTAGACGACCAGCCCCTGCCTGTCACTACTGATCTTGACATCCAGATGATTGTGGAAGAGAGTGACAGCAAAGAAGTCAGCTAGAGAAGTTGCTACAGGATATTCAAATCAAGTATGAAGAATCACAAAAACAGAATCAGGCCATGAAAGATCAACTACAGATCGAAAAGTTCGTTATTTGTCGGTTTTCCTATACGGTTTTATACTGGGTTCAGGAACTATCTTGACTTTAGCTTTTTTTGAATACCTACAGCCGGTGGCTCAGAACATGACCAATATGTCCTATGTTCCTAGTACAGATGTTACAATGGCAGGTAAGCCTAGAGGCATGCAACTCATTGATGAGTTGTTTATGTTTCTGTGTCGTCTAAGGGTTGGGCTTAAAACTAAAGACTTAGGAGTCAGATTTAGCCGGTGCCAGGTCTGGGGTAGTGAAGTCTTGGCCAAATCTTCTGGAATGACTTTGAATCCCCTGGACTTGAACTTCGCCATCTGGTAGAGCACACCACCAATATGCCCACACTGACCACTAAGGCCTATAGTACAGCTACAGGAGGCTGTTAGGACTGCTGTCGGCTCCTCTGTAGATAATGTGATCTGTTAAAAAACCATCATTGGGAATATCAATTGCATTCAATGATTATTTCTAAGATTTCATATTGATTGACTTGTCTTTGAGTTAATTCATAGAGAGAGCATGAATCTGCAGATATTTTGAAACATTTCACCTCTTAATTTTATCCATGCACTACCAACCACACGGTGTGGATTTTATTGTCACTATCGGGGCGATGCAGTGGATACGTTCTTAGCTCTGCAAGAAATGGAAAAGCATGCCAGATTAGCATCTTAATGGTTGTATAATCAGGAAATATTAGTGAGGATTATATAAGTGTGAATCATCATGTCTTCATGCGTACCATTTGTTGTCAAAAACAATTCTACAGGAGCGTCTTTTCTCCTTATCTTCAGTTTTTATCAATACAAAATGTTTTAAAATTTTGACCACTACCATGTAGTCGAGTTTTTTCCTCATGCTAAGAGACAGTAACCACATGCATTTATGGGCCACAATAACCATGCAAGCAAGACATATGTATTCAGGTCGAGATGTCATACCTCTATTGAGTGGGCATCTTCATTTTTCTTCTGGGATCTGTGGCATCTTCCCTTGATGACACAGCAGTTACTGACAAGCTTTTCCACTGGAGAAATAAACATGATCAAATAAGCATCTATCCTGTGTTATCCATCCTGAGTGAAAAGCGATCAACTACTTAAATACACCTCCAAACAACTCTATCAACGCCACCGGCAAGCACCCAGATGCCAACCGGTCGCCGACCATGCAGGTATATGTAATGATAAAATTACCTGTTATGCCGTGGACGTATTCCTCATCAAAATATTTCATGGCTTTTGCGATGTTTCTTTTCCCGGAAGCATCCGAAGTCTTTGATAAATAGGTTTCGACAAACCCGAACGATAAGAGGGGAACGAGAGACAAATCACGCTTACTCGCCATCTTCGCCGTGTTGTTTACATGTGCGGCGACTCGAGGGCTGCTGATAGCCCTTACTAGCCTCGTTCTCGATATCGCTGCATTATTCATGAGGCAATATTAAGAACCCCCAATTCGTGTGCCTTTTCCTTTGTTACGTCCCGTTAGATCACTGCGAAAATGGGGTAAGCATATGAAAGATTTTCTCTGGTATCATTTAAAAGTTGAACTGCGAATTGCTGTTTTCGAACAATTTTATATCCTTTACACCCTGTATATGTTTCCCCAGTAGGTTATGTTGTTTATAACGTTTCTGGTTCGCTTTCAAGTGCGATTCAATGTATGACAGCTGACGCTGCGTTGTGTTTAGTACACGGTTGCTCATAAAAAACTTACCTTTCGATCATCTAACGTGCCAATGATTTAAGCATTGCTATGGAGAAAATAATATTGTAATCGCTCATTGATAACTGTCTTTTTCGTGTCTTTTATGCACCAAAAAGGCACATAACGCAACAATCGCAGTGAACTGGGAATCAAATTGCTGAATAGTGCCAGTTATATTTGTCGACGGTCATCAAACACCAAGCATACACTCAACACATTGGTCCATAAATGGATAGCATAGTGGCGTTAACAATAAACTAAACCGTGTGCTCGTGTATATCGAGTCACCATGGAATCACCAACTGGAGGGTGTTAGTTTGCTGAGCGTGTCAATAATATGTAGTGCTCGACTCAAAGGTGCTGGGATCCCCTGAGATATACTAGAGCACAAAACTTTGCAAGTTTCGCATGAGAACATATGTAAAATATATACTTTAACTGAGATGTTCATATCCTTAAAGGGAATACACAATGATTATCTCTTAATACGTTCACGAATGGATGCTGTGTGATGCGTGGCACGGACTGCAAGAGTCAACAGCTTGAGAAAAAAACCATCTAACATCCAATGATATCTGACATCCACTTGATCATCTCATTAATTTCTTTGTAGATACTTGGTTATTGATGACACAGTATTTATCAAAGCGTTGACAAAAATCACCAGCTAGTTAGCCTCACGTGTGGGGTCTGGTATAAATCATTGAATTTTACATAAAACTTTAAAATTTCGAACCCTTTTTAGTGTTTTACCGTGGACAAAACTAACGACAAAAGTACGAAAGGTCTCGTCTAATTTCACTCAAGTCAATTTAAGGTGTTCGCATCCGAAGAATAATCGTTTGTTATCCATAACAGCAAATATTTACGAGCCTTATTGTTACGAGCCTCTTACGATTATGTGAATAGTCCTGGGGAAAAGACATTAGGCGTAGAACCCGGCGCAGAGGCTGATTTGCAGGACAACTAAGTAATAAATATGTATGAATAGATCGGAGCTAAGAGATTCAGGGAACCAGATAAAATAAAACACAGTCTGGTTATTGCTAGTACTGAAAAATAATTCTGAACCAACCTCGTGGACAAATATCAGCAAGCTGGTTATGTTTGCTCGACTTCATTAGTATATCAAGTGGCTATCTGTCAAAGAATTGAACCTGTCCCGGGTTAGATCTTGCCGAAGAATCTACTGCTAACAATAATTCATGCGATGTATGTTTCCACATACTATGATTTAATCCGCATGTCCTTGCGTGGGGTGAATGGCAAGACACAGAGTTGTTTTCATTATTGAGATAAACGATGGGTAATCAAAGGAGAACTGGAAAGGGGCGTGGGTATATGTTGTAACGTCCCCCAAATACCATAACCGCATCAACGTATACAGTCTATTCTCGACTATTGTCTGATTGGACACTAAATACAAAATTTAGGCACCTATTACCATGTGACAAAACCAAATATTGCTATATCGTGAATCATATATTTGCAGATTTGATTCCTCTTTTGTTATCAAATTAAGCTAATACGAAAGTTTGGATGAAATATGCAGACAAACTGGTGTCATTCATTTGGGAGGTTGAGTCAGCTCGCGTTTTCTAAAGCTGGGTATATGTGTTATCTTAAACGCTGTCCTCAATTAATTGTAGAGATGTATCGGTAATTGCTAGGGTAATAGATATTTGGTTGCGGAAATACTGCGTTTTCAGACCATCTATTTATGAATTCTTTATCTGAAAATATCTCATATATGCACTTAAACCGATGCTTATATTTTAGTAAGAATATGTGATCGAAGCAAGATGCGTCTGCGAGACTACGTTGTCCATTGGGAAGCTGCATATGTAGGTTATACATGTATTCAGAGCTTCTGTCGAATAGTGTACGGGTTATGTACGATTCTACACGGCTTCCTTCCACCATTCGATGTTACTTCCATTCATTATTAGCTTTGCGATAAACGATGAGTAATCGTCAGAGAAAGATGATATGGAGTCTTAGTTAGTGCATCATGCAGCATCTTCAGCCAGTTCTTAAGCATCTTTGACGTTCTATGAATGTGAAAAATTATAAAAGTGTCAAACCTGTGACTGACTAGATACGTACCGCCGATTATAAAGCCTCAAATATATTATGCAAAAATATAATCAATAAGTATGTATCCATCTCAGTTAAGTACCATATCGCTATAACTTCAACACAATTCCAATTTGTTTAGTCGAGCTTTTTTCAGAATGGGCACATTTAATATTTGCGTGATCTATTATAATTTGCGTTTCATTTCAATAATTGTTTCCGAATTATGAACCAAAATCACAATATGCAATGCTAACCACTGTAATATTACATCATGCAGTTTATGGCGAGTATCTTGTGCAAACATAAGTTTTGTTTTGTGATGCGCTGTGTATCTTTGTCTCTATCTGATATACAGTAAACTAGTTACCTTCAGATTAAGCCAGGAAAAATGTTCGGTTTGTAGTTTGCATGAAACTTTAAATATGATGTGTCTTGAACGCTCGGTGTAGTAGTATTGTGCCCAACACAACAAACATGACAACTGAATCAAAGCGATATAAATGGTCTAGATAGAAAATACCTAGCTGTTGCGATAATAGCAATTCAAACCGACGCACACGAACAAAATGAGTAATTAGGCAATACAGCAATCCAATGAACCTAGGCCTCATCATCCCAAGGAACTTGTGCAGAACCTTTTGACGTAGCAATTGATAAACTGTTCGGTGGGCTTATGATGTTATATATGGTTGATTTGATTAAGTGACTTCAATCATCATGCGGTATTATACACGGAAAAGTTTTCCTATCGATCGGGAACACCTTGTGAACCTTGTCGACGTTTGCAAACCAATAATCTAGTGGTTGAGATGATTTAGATAAGAAGTACATTTAAGCCGTAGATAGTATTTACCTATATTTACTTCTACATAATCAGCTCGATGCTGTGTATTCAGCTGTGAGCTCATAGGTGTATCTATACAAATGTAACGCACCGCATTACATCGGGATAGATCACATAAGATATTTTTCCAAACAGATTCATAACTTAATCATACCAGCATGTGAACATATTATCTTGGGACACACATTTTCTAGGGAGCTCCGCAAATGATATTTCATAACTGACCTGCAAATCAGTACGTGCCTCTCCCCACATTTGGTTACTCTTACTCGGAAATGTCTTCATCTGGCTTAGCTTCTTCAGATCGCTGAAATAGGCCCTTAATCCTTTCGGCAATCATCTGATGCTTTATCCTATTATAAAAGCCACCAATTCATTGGTGGGTAATTGTTAAAATTCAGATTATCGCATTTTACAGGTCAAACGTCTTTCACCATGATTTTAGTCTACTGTTTACAAGGCGACCACGATAGCGTGTTACGTGATTGACGGCCAACATTATTTATTTTTGATCCATAATTTATATCCTCAGACTAGTATTAGGAACGTAATTTAGGACAGGCTTGTTATGAAACACTCCTGTAGAGAAATAACGTGTGGGTATCCTAAACATTAAATGTCAGTATGGATATCCGAAAGCTGATGTCAGTGCGATCCAATCCAAAAGCGTTCTTGCTACACCGCACCATCATACACCAGTGAAGTGCATTGAATTGATCAGCTAGCATTAGAAAACAGTAATTTGCTGTAATATTATGCAGTCGCTGCTTGAAACTTTCTGATGAACAGACGACAACGTGAAAACTTTCGGAAATGATTTATTTATTGCGCTTGACCCCATGCCCCAAACAGCAGTCAACTTGGTTATCCTTCCAATTGGGAGGACTCGGTAAACAGTAAGAACCCGCATCCATTACACCATATCACATGTTAATCCTATTAGGTGACTAGTGGTCGGTTACTTGCCGAGAACATAACAGCGATAGCCACATTTGAAGTGCAGCCTACAATAACGATTGTAACAATTAGATTACCGAATCAGATATGAGAAACTGAGTTCATAATTAGAAAATTCTGATTGGAAATGTGGTAATTAATATCTCTCCGTCAAAGCAATTTTCCCTTGCATTGATGATAAATTGCTTTATTATTGAATTGGACCGAAATCCGGCTGCAGAATCTTCAAGGAAGCAATCCAATGGATAATTTCCCCAATCAAGGATCATCATGTACGGAACTATGGTCCTGATAGCTGATAAGCACATCGATAATCTGTTAAGAATTTCATCAAATATCCTCGTTCCACCAGTCTATCTGGTTGCTTTGCATGGATATATTGCACAATGTCTTTGGGGTATCCTAACTTCTTTCGAAGGATAAATGCCCTAAATCAACAGGTACTTCTATGAACCAAACACCAACTCAGTCCCAATGTTGCAAATTTATTGATACAATCTAGGAGCGTTTTTGCACTTCATGCATGGCGAGAGACTAGAGCCAACGTAGTTCCGACATGTCACGTATAAAGTAATGCTCGTTGGTCGAATGCATAGAAACAAAGAAACATAAGAAAAGCGTATGTGTTGATACATTAAAACTATTATTATTTGAGTCACATACATAACAGCTCATAAGGTTAACCAAATAACAATATCAGACAGTGCTGATTATTGAATACTGATTTCGCACATAGCAATCGCTTTGATTCGAGCCAAATAAGCTATCCGTTGATTGAACTAAATGGAACCTAATGTTAGAATATGCTTCGAGAACTGGATACGCATGAGTGACAAACATTGCTCTTACCGAGTCTTCTCGATACAAACCAGCGCATTGTAGGATGGATTTGAAAATGTAGGATATTCTACATGACCAAACCCTGTCAGTTTCTACACGATTACTCAGGAAAGATTCTTTTCATTTCCGTGAAACAGCTCACGTTCTAAAGCGTTTCCGTTATCATACATTATATTTTTGGGGCATGTAAGACTGAAGTTCCCAATCAGAAATAATTCTCTCTGACATTAAGCTGGGAATCCAAATCACAATTCCTGGCCGCTTACAGTTCGTCTACTTGAGGAATATCGTCCCTTGCCACTCTATGATACCGCATCGAGTTAATTACTTTCATGAATTAGTAGTGCACAACGCTGTTGAGATATGTTACTCCGTGATTCAGTTATTTTCCGGCTAATGCAACAGTGTACATGGAATTGAAGTCAAGAATAAAGCAACGCAAAAGGCCATATGTCATGCAACGTCAGTATGGGAAGATTTTAATGGACATTAATTTTTTGTCGTGGTTGATGATGAATTGTATGGTCGTTAAGCAAAGCTTTTCAATTGTTTTGTCACCTCAGGTATATATTCCTAAGGGCGGTCAAACATCATTGATGTGGATTAAAAAACTCGCATCATGCATCATCTAGTAATTGTTTTGCATTTCATCTGGTAACGGATGTAAGCCAACAAAGAATGTAAAAAAGGAGGCGTTTTTAAGACTGTCAAATAGCAGTTTGAGTTTTCGTATCAAATCTAGGCTTGCTTAAATGAGAGGTAACGGACAGACATAATGTGTTCGCTGTTCAAATTATATTTAGGGTCCAAGGAATATGAATGAGTTCTACAAATGCGAGAGAACGTCTCCCATAGAACTGCATAAATATGCATCTTAAATCTTGTACTAACAATTCCTAACTAAGCGTTGCCAAGTTTGGTCTATGACACGAATGCATGTTAGGCTGTGTCTTAGTGTGAGCGGTTTATTTTTTTTGCGCGCGCTGTCTGATTAAAACAAAACTCACATCTTACCACGATATCCACCTGAGGCTTGCCCATCGAGACATAAATCGACTTTTGTGTGTCCACTGCCTACATTTGAATAAAAAGGCAACAAATGATTACATTTTGCGCTTTGTGGCGAAACAAAATAATATTTGTACTAAATAATTACTCGCCAACCCCCAATTAGTGACCATGTTTGCTCATACCTTCGTTCGTTTTGATGTTTCTACTTCTGAGAGCCTAGATTGATTTAATTAATGCTGATTGGAGTATTGCTGGTTGAAAAATGTCCAATGGGCGTTTTTGTGTGTGTTTATATGGCGTGAAAACAATTAGTCATTATACTTGAGGTGCATATTTCTGCAAAAGGGTCTGGCAATCGATCAGCATTTTTACATAATTGATTTATTTGATAAAATCGATACAACACACTTTGATGCACGTGGCACTTAGACACGTGGATGAAATAGAACACAATAAGACCGATAGTTTATAAACTCAGTTCATGAAATCCCGTTTTATGATATGCTCTCAAAAACTGGCGTTTTGGAACGCTGCAAGGGCTTGCTTATTCAGCATGTAACGAATCAATTTGGCGTGTTTTATCGTTGGTTATTTGATATGTGTATTCAGCATACATATATGTTGCAACAGGTTGAAGTATTTGGCCAGTAGTTTAGCCAGTTCTTGAGTCGATGTTTTATGGTAGTACTGTGCATAAAAAGTATATTTGCTGTGTTCCGAGTTTTGTTATTGAATGTAGGAGGTTGTGCTAGCTCAAGTGGCAACTCAAAATCAGATATAACAACAAGTGTATAGGGTTGTATTCCATTTTGCATTGCCTATGCTTATCTTGAAATGAAGAAGGAACGGCTTTTGCGTTGCATTTAATCAAGCGTTATTTCGTTCAATTGACGCTTTCATTGACCCAAATGAAAATTATCTTCACAAGTGCATTGGTCGACCGTCTGCTTGGGGGATACTAATGACCTGTGCTAACTGGTGTTTATATGTCGTTAATGATATAAAACACGATGCCAGTATCTGTGTCAATCATCCAATATTTGTTTGACGTCGTTATTACCTATTGACAGAAAACTGTGGGCTGCAAGAAGTTCAGGTCGATACCTCATGCATCAATCATCCACACATTTAATTATAGATAAACCAAGATAATTAAGATGAGCGAGGTTAGATATGGGGGTAATTTGATGATGATGAATGTTTACGACAACGTCGCAATTGAGGAGGATGATCGATCGATTAAAATTGCTAATCCATCGAATTACAAGTCAAAATGTCCGATTAGCTGCTTAGCGTCGCTAAGGCGCCAATGATTAGTCCAGCATTACAGTAACGTGACCCAGCGTTTTAGCTCACCTACACGCTTTCTCTTATAAGCCAATTGTAATCCTGTGTCCTTTACAAATTCCACAGAGAGAGAGAGGGAGAGAGAGAGAGAGAGAGAGAGAGAGAGAGAGAGAGAGAGAGAGAGAGAGAGAGAGAGAGAGAGAGAGAGAGAGAGAGAGAGAGAGAGAGAGAGAGAATGAGAGATAAGAGATGTAACACTAGTAGTAGAAAGGCAGGCCAAAAAAGGTCACGCCAAATTTCGGCTGACCAGTGCGAATATGTATGAGAGTTGCTACAACCTCTTTGGTATTCTAATCCCTTCAGTATCATATACGCAACCTCCCTGTGCATTCCTGGTTGAAAAAGGACACATGAAATATATTATATCAGATTCAAAACCGGCTTATAACCGATAACCAACATTGAAAACGTCAAACTGCTGGATAGTTCGTTCTTCATCCAATATTTGCAAACATTCTGAAAAATATCTACCGTTATAAAACTTTACTTCCGCAAATAAAACCGCAATTGCTTCATAAATCAGAAGTCGTATCATCGTACAAATGGAACGGGGAATCATAATTGCGATCTCTTGTCTACCACATTGGTGCCGCAATGAGAACACTTTCGTCCCTTGTGACCCTGAAAAACGAGTTGGAGTAAATTACGTTCTGGCTAGTTAAGAAGATAGCACCTTTGAGGTTTTGTCCTTTTAGGCTGAATATATCCGGCTAATGCAGTAGTCAACATTTGACGTAAGTCGATATAGCAACGATTCGTTACACGGAAAACTCCAAAAGTGGTAATTTGCCTCATTTCTCAAATTTCTGGCCATTTTGAGCGGACATTATCGTCGCGGTAAGATTAAGGGCAAAATGTTTGGCAGGTGAATGCAAACTTAGGCAACAAATTATGTCTGTAGCACTTTGTCATAAATATGGCTTATATAAAATTAAATGGGATCGCTCAGTTCGCTTTTCTTTTCTTTGGTGCTTTCCTAGTGATCTGCCTCGAAAGTAGGCGACGCATGTGCCGGGGATAAACAAAATATTGGCCAAAGAAATAGGATATAAAAATGACGCATTGCCATGTCTCACATCCTGATTATCGGTCATGCTCGCTATTTAACCCTCCCAGCCGGACTCCTTATAACCTAAAGAAATCAGTTATAAGAACCGGGGATTTCTTTTGTCATCAACGATACAGTTAACAATCACTTTGTTATGTATCTGGCACGACCATTATTTAGGCAAAACATCAGACGTGGAGATTTGGTGCCTCCTATTTCATCTGCGCATGGCTCGCCCGATCAGCTAGTCACTACCCAATGATACTGCATCGCAATAACAAATCCACAGCTTTTATTATGTTAAAATGAATCTGAATTATAAAGCTCTAAATTGTATGCCCACAGTTGCTTTTAGTTATTTGATTTGTTGTTTTTGTTTACGCGGGATTGAAAGCATGTCACATGCATGGACGGTGTGCAATTATATGTTTGTAGCTCCTCTTAAATATTCAACCATCAATCATTAACTTTTTTATTAACACAATTACACAGTAGAAACATGCTGTGACTAGCTATTGTGCATAATATATCCAAATCGATTGTAAATTTGGTACCAAACTGAATCTTAAAAACAATGTAGTAGGATAAACTAAAACATGTCGGCTGAGTAGGCGATCATTAGCAAGCAGACGGAAGCATTATATTATGTGGTTCACTCATATCGATAACGACATTTTATTGGCAATCACTTGCGGAGTATATTTATAGTATTAAGCAGACATGCAGAATGAGTTATCAATTTAGAGCACAAAATGTTAAATATATTTAGATGCCATGATCTATTGACCTTGGAACATTGAATGCCTCAAATATATCGATCTAAAACAGTTGCTCGGCGAGTGCAGTGTAATGAGCGCATGTGACCAGCAATTCAATAGACATAATGACCATAATGCATCATCTTATACGATGTCTGACTTAAACTTTATTTACTAAAGATAGACACTAATTTAGCGACGACCACGCTTGCGGTCCCAATATTGTTGACCTAAAATGATAGACGCATGTTTACTCTGTATTTGTAAATGGGGCCGAGGTTTAATGATTGCTTCCTTAAGCTATGAGAAAATATCCGCGCTTGAAGTTCATTGCGTTTTTATGTGTCACTAAAATTTGGCCCTTGCAATAACAGAAATATGCTAACATGTTGTATTGCATGAATAACATGTCAGACATGTATGTGTTTACTTAAGACTATATTTGTCCCAATAACACTAAAAATTAACGACAATTTATATCTGGTATAGTCACGTTCATACGCCATATTTATGAACAGCGGGAAACCTTCGCTTATTTTCTGGATTAAAGACGTACAAGCTCGCTTCTGGCGTTCCTGGCTGAATTTCCGCAAAGCTGCGTAGTAAAGATTCCATTTATGGAAAGGGCCAGATAGAGCGAAACAAGGCATTGAGACCGCGTGGCTAGCACATTGCACATCGTTTTGATTATGTAATTTTGTGTTTATCAATCAGTGAATAAAACAGCATGATTGGCGTTATGTGTAAGATGTGGAATTGGGTTTGTTGTTGGCAGTATATGGTTTTTGATGCTATTGTGTTTGCTGCAGAATGTGGCTCAGGTTGTAATGCTGTTGAAGTTTATGGCCAGTGAGAATGAAATCCCATGTATCAATGATGTTTCGCAATTTTCTTGTGCTTTTGTTTACGCTTGTGCTGTATATGATGTTGTTCACAGAGCTCAGAATTTCATTATTGAATGGGTTCAAGGTTGCGCTGAAGATAATGCGCAGGTCCCGGTTAATTATTGTCACAATTCAGCAAAATAAAGCCAAAGGGTTACAATTTGATACGTTGCGTGACGGTCTATAAGATTCTATTCATATTGAGCGAATATGCTTGGCATTAAAATTTATTCAAATCATTGATGGTTGTGACAACTCATTGATGGACGAGCTGGTTAGGTTAAGGCACACTTTTTGGATAGAGACGACGATATTGTAGATTATTCGACAATTTCCGTTCTTCAAAATTGTTTCCAAAGGACAAAAACATATATGTTAATACCAGTTCTTCGCAACGGGAGGTTGATGACAATAGTGTGCATCTGTATATAAACGCAATACCTTTATATCGGTGTTGAACAGTACTTTTCAGTAATCGTCCTAGTTCTCCTGGTATTAACACGTACCTTTGCACACAGAGCAGTATGTTTAGCCAATGTACCATAAACAAAATCTAAAGCTGCAGTATTCGCACACAGATTTTATCGCTGAATTTGAATGCTGTTTCTGTCGCATTTGTGCAATTATCGTGAACTCGAAGTTGCCCATGCGTCAGACTGAGGATATTGATAGACGTGTCACCTTAGGCATTTATCAAGGTTAACAAAATGTTTAACAGATGAGGAAATATTCATTTCCGTCGATTTTCTTCTTGTCCACCCATTGCACTGAGGTACTGTGTGACCGTCTTTGTAAATCTTTGTGAATATATGATGTCTGTTCGAAGATATATTCATCCATTAATATTAAATATCTGCCTTTTTATTTTCGCATATCGCGAGAGCTCTTTGATATTTTGTTATCAGCGAGAAGCAACCGAAATCATCAAACGAGAACATCCCGTCGTCCACCCTAAAACGTTGCAAAGCAACACACCAAATACTGAATCAATAGTTGGTAAGCCAATCTTCAAGCGATACTTCAACTCAACATTAATTAGTTATATATATTGTTGATGCCATAGAAATGTTTCTAGAACAGCGTCACTGAATAATATATCACGTTGCAGGATGCGTCTGCTAATTAAGTCGAGGTGGCTGTAGGCTGCTACATATGCGATCTCTTATTCAGTGTTTGCTTAAGAGGCTTTGTCAAAGAGGTGTAGACTCCGACATAAGTCCGTATTGTGACCGGGCTCTTCCGGGGTCTACCGAGGTGGGGTGAAGGGGGGGGGGGGGTTTTGAAGAGCCGACGAGATTAAAATCGGCATTTTTTGTTTGAAATTTGTCCTGGATGAGCGCCTCCGTGTTGCTTCCGTGTTAAGACCTGGATTATCCGTAAAGCCTCCGGCGTCTCCTTGTAGCCGCTTTGATGCCTCGGGGCGTCCATGTAGCCTCCAGGGGCCTCCGGGCACAGACTCGGCGCGGTTTGTACCTGGATCATTGCGCGTGAAATTCCTGAAGCTGCTACCATCTTCACCGATCAGTTCTGCGATCAGTTTTTTCATACTGCCCACACGGTGGTCTTCTCAACAGCCAAGGTTTAACCCACACACGCATCTTCTCTTCCCTTCGCCTTCCAGCAGCTGCATCAGCCTTTTTCCTCTTTCTTCTTTCAGCGGCTTTGGTTTCTTCCTCTTTCTTCTAGCGTGTCTAATAGCAGGCCGACTCTCTTGTTGTACAGGTGGTGCAGGATTCATATTTCACGTTATGGAAAGCAGTATTCATCAACGATAAAAAGCTCTTAGACATACCTTCATGGGGTTGTCATACCCTTGACAACTAAGTCAGTGTTTGTTTGATGCATTTGTACTACAGCAGTATTAATCAGCAGTATAAATCACCAAACATAACCTTCCTATAGTTATCACACAAATGCTACCACTTAACATTATCAAAATTTCATTAGCTTGCCAACTACTTTGTCCAACTAAGGTAATGTCTTATGTTTTGCAGGCAATTCCAACAGCCCCTGAAAATTTTAAATAAATTTTCGAACAATAAAATGTTCAATCAAATTAAGAGTGTAACATAATTTGTTATGGAACCTTTGGAATTCTCGCGTGTGCAGTATATAACTTGGTATCATGCAGATTATTTAGAATTATAGTATGATAAATGATTATTTCCTTTACCCCTTCAAACAATGCTTATCTATGCTTGAAATCTCATAGAGTTTTTGTCGCTATCTAAACACTCAAAACATATACAGTAAACACGATTTGTCATGCCGGAAATATAACTATCTTTATCCAGAAATAGTACAAAGATAAATCGTTTTATTATGCTTTGACAATCATTATATTGCTCGCGTAGCCAGTATATATCCATAAACACACCACTTGAATCAAAGAGCGTTAACGGGAATCAAACTGTTACGTTATAGTGTCAATAAAGTAAGGATTGTCAAGAAAGTTGCGTCCGACGTTAAGTTTTACTGCCCACAAAAAACTACGGCATTTTACGACTATTCATCAGCATGGAGATTTGGGAATGCAACAATCAACCATCCTGTAGTCAAGAAATTACTTGCTAGCAATGCTAGATAAGCTTACCGCAATAAAACAAAAGGGTGGACTTTTAAAAAGGTAACGGTCTTGCGCGAGAATTTGTAGCCTATAATATCAACGCAAACACAACGATGATTATATTGCATATGCACAATAATCGGCAAGACAGAATGCGACTGTGTGGATGCATACCAGTAAGTCGGGAGCGTTGTCCTATAAAACAAAGAATAGGCATAGCTTCACCCCGAGGCTTAAGATATTGTTACCCCAAGACCCTGGCATTATTTGTATCAGATGGCTTTGGAATTCATAATGTACATGTGTAGTGTCAAGCATAACCCACGCTTAGTATATTAGCAAAATAATTACACATTCTTATTCAACAACTGACAGCACAATAGAAAAGCAGTGTCAAAATATCCCAACATTTGTGAGGTAACTAATCAAAATCCGTGTAGACTTAGAATGTTTGGCCGCCAAATGTGACTTGGTCCGATTTTTGTGGTAATCAAAACATTACATATCAGATTTAACTTCTAAAGAGCAGATTAAAATGCGTCCCGATTAAACAAAACTGCTGTTAATCCAAAAGTCGTAATACCACATACAACTGTATTGAGATTCATTGAAATGGTCGAATAACAATAGAGAACAATAAATACACATGGGGAATTAAAAAGCCATTGACTGTGGCTTCCATATAGAAAGATGTCATTACTTCCGGGAACCATCCGTCAATTCGGCTTTTGAAATCACGCCATCGCCTGCAATACAAACACAAAAGAGTGACAATAAATGTTCGTCATGCTTGAGGATTCTAACAAAGGCAGCTTAGATAACTCGATTTGTTACTATATATATGGCGGTCAAACTGCAGAAAGCATACTCAAAACCTCGTATGTGCATCAATTCCATCAGCATGCTTTGGCCAACTAGATACGGGGGAATTGATGCGCATAGAATCATTTTAAAGTCCTGTTAATTGAAGCTTAATGCCCATTCATTCAGGAACCTTATGAGTCAAGTAATGGAAAGTGAACATAGCTTCGCAAAAGAATGTTACAGATTATAGGACGGGTCCGTTGGCAACGGCTACATAGCCAAATACCAGTAATAGATTAATACATGATGCGCTAACCGCCGTGGTAAAGCCTGGCCCGAATACACGCCGGTTATAACAACAATGAGAGCGCCGAGGATGAAACACGAGCCAGTGGTATGTAATCATCCTGCTCATCGGAGGTCAATTGTTCGATTTATGCACTGGCTATTATGTATGTGTATACAATCATCAAACAGGCTCATGATTCGGAGATTAATGCTACGAATTATCAGACGACGCCGGCTCTTTTTATAAACAAAATGCGATGCTAACCGTGTTCAATACCTTGTGGATGCTAACACAGAACAGCGCAGGCCAGTGACAACAGTGCGAAACACATGACACAAAGGTACTAAGTTGGAAGCTAAGACATGCTGGACCTAATGAGAATCTATGCTGTTCTGTTAAGAGATATAAGTCGCCTTCTTAACCTAAGGTTTAATCAGATAGAAAAAGCTTAATTTTTATGAACACGATCTGAGTCAATATATATACATATATATATATATATATATATATATATAGAGATAGATATATATATATAGATAGATATATATATATATATATATAGATAGAGAGAGATAGAGAGAGATATATCTAGAGAGATATAGATATAGAGATAGATAGAGAGAGAGGAGAGAGAGAGAGAGATCTAGAGAGATCTCTATCTCTAGAGAGGATCTCTCTATAGAGATTTTCTCTCTAGAGAGATATCTCTCTCTCTCTCTCTAGAGAGATCTCTCTCTCTCTCTCTCTCTATATCTCTCTCTCTCTCTCTCTATCTCTCTATCTCTCTCTCTATATCTCTATCTATCTATATCTCTCTCTATCTATCTCTCTCTCTCTATATATATATCTATCTCTCTATATCTATCTCTCTCTCTCTATCTCTCTCTCTATATATCTATCCATATATATATATAGAAGGTATTGAAACTACTTTGATTACTTACCATTTAAATCCAAATATTTCTGAACAAATGCTAAAGTAAGTTTCGGGTTCTGGAGTAGTATGTCTGTGAGCTCGTCATCTGTGACCAATGTGCTGTCAACACAAAACTACTCCGTGGAAACGGCTGTCAAAAATTGTAACAAATGCTGAAATATTTAGAAATTGTTGTGGGGATCATTTAGATAGAGGTTGAACCAGATCATTAAAATTGGCAAATGCAACACTGAATGGAAAACATTGCTGTTGGAGACCATGCCGATTTTAAGGGAGATCATGATAAGGATTAGATGTCAATATCACTGACACTGTCAGCAATGATGACATTGATGGTACTATTTTTGGAATATATAGGTTGTCCTTCCAATGGCGTGACTTACATATCGTCTGAGAAAGCGTCAGACGGATTATCCAGGACTGCTTCGTCGCCTCGCTTGCCAAACCCATGACTGAATCTGTCGGAGGCGCCCATTATTCGGAAGCTTCGTCGAGCATTACGGTAATGTGGACCAGCATCTATGCTCACCAACACGCTGATTAACAGCAAGCAGATACCTATCTTCATGGTAGTGATTGACGTTTCTGTAAAATAACCAAGGCTTTCATTAGCAAATAGGTAACACATACATTCGAACTTTGATCCAAGCTAATATGATAATACTTATAATACGAATGAATGATATACATACATGGAGATATATATGTAAATATATATATATATATATATATATATATATATATATATATATATATATATATATATATATATATATATATATATATATATATATCATATACATATATATATATATATATATATATATATATATAGAGAGAGAGAGAGAGAGAGAGAGAGAGAGAGCGAGAGAGAGAGAGAGAGAGAGAGAGAGAGAGAGAGAGAGAGAGAGAGAGAGTGAGAGATAAGAGAGATGTAAACACTAGTAGTAGAAAGGCAGGCCAAAAAAGGTCACGCCAAATTTCGGCTGACCAGTGCGAATATGTATGAGAGTTGCTACAACCTCTTTGGTATTCTAATCCCTTCAGTATCATATACGCAACCTCCCTGTGCATTCCTGGTTGAAAAAGGACACATGAAATATATTACATCAGATTCAAAACCGGCTTATAACCGATAACCAACATTGAAAACGTCAAACTGCTGGATAGTTCGTTCTTCATCCAATATTGCAAACATTCTGAAAAATATCTACCGTTATAAAACTTTACTTCCGCAAATAAAACCGCAATTGCTTCATAAATCAGAAGTCGTATCATCGTACAAATGGAACGGGGAATCATAATTGCGATCTCTTGTCTACCACATTGGTGCCGCAATGAGAAACATCGTCCCTTGTGACCCTGAAAAACGAGTTGGAGTAAATTACGTTTCTGGCTAGTTAAGAAGATAGCACCTTTGAGGTTTTGTCCTTTTAGGCTGAATATATCCGGCTAATGCAGTAGTCAACATTTGACGTAAGTCGATATAGCAACGATTCGTTACACGGAAAACTCCAAAAGTGGTAATTTGCCTCATTTCTCAAATTTCTGGCCATTTTGAGCGGACATTATCGTCGCGGTAAGATTAAGGGCAAAATGTTTGGCAGGTGAATGCAAACTTAGGCAACAAATTATGTCTCTGTAGCACTTTGTCATAAATATGGCTTATATAAAATTAAATGGGATCGCTCAGTTCGCTTTTCTTTTCTTTGGTGCTTTCCTAGTGATCTGCCTCGAAAGTAGGCGACGCATGTGCCGGGGATAAACAAAATATTGGCCAAAGAAATAGGATATAAAAATGACGCATTGCCATGTCTCACATCCTGATTATCGGTCATGCTCGCTATTTAACCCTCCCAGCCGGACTCCTTATAACCTAAAGAAATCAGTTATAAGAACCGGGGATTTCTTTTGTCATCAACGATACAGTTAACAATCACTTTGTTATGTATCTGGCACGACCATTATTTAGGCAAAACATCAGACGTGGAGATTTGGTGCCTCCTATTTCATCTGCGCATGGCTCGCCCGATCAGCTAGTCACTACCCAATGATACTGCATCGCAATAACAAATCCACAGCTTTTATTATGTTAAAATGAATCTGAATTATAAAGCTCTAAATTGTATGCCCACAGTTGCTTTTAGTTATTTGATTTGTTGTTGTATTTGTTTACGCGGGATTGAAAGCATGTCACATGCATGGACGGTGTGCAATTATATGTTTGTAGCTCCTCTTAAATATTCAACCATCAATCATTAACTTTTTTATTAACACAATTACACAGTAGAAATATGCTGTGACTAGCTATTGTGCATAATATATCCAAATCGATTGTAAATTTGGTACCAAACTGAATCTTAAAAACAATGTAGTAGGATAAACTAAAACATGTCGGCTGAGTAGGCGATCATTAGCAAGCAGACGGAAGCATTATATTATGTGGTTCACTCATATCGATAACGACATTTTATTGGCAATCACTTGCGGAGTATATTTATAGTATTAAGCAGACATGCAGAATGAGTTATCAATTTAGAGCACAAAATGTTAAATATATTTAGATGCCATGATCTATTGACCTTGGAACATTGAATGCCTCAAATATATCGATCTAAAACAGTTGCTCGGCGAGTGCAGTGTAATGAGCGCATGTGACCAGCAATTCAATAGACATAATGACCATAATGCATCATCTTATACGATGTCTGACTTAAACTTTATTTACTAAAGATAGACACTAATTTAGCGACGACCACGCTTGCGGTCCCAATATTGTTGACCTAAAATGATAGACGCATGTTTACTCTGTATTTGTAAATGGGGCCGAGGTTTAATGATTGCTTCCTTAAGCTATGAGAAAATATCCGCGCTTGAAGTTCATTGCGTTTTTATGTGTCACTAAAATTTGGCCCTTGCAATAACAGAAATATGCTAACATGTTGTATTGCATGAATAACATGTCAGACATGTATGTGTTTACTTAAGACTATATTTGTCCCAATAACACTAAAAATTAACGACAATTTATATCTGGTATAGTCACGTTCATACGCCATATTTATGAACAGCGGGAAACCTTCGCTTATTTTCTGGATTAAAGACGTACAAGCTCGCTTCTGGCGTTCCTGGCTGAATTTCCGCAAAGCTGCGTAGTAAAGATTCCATTTATGGAAAGGGCCAGATAGAGCGAAACAAGGCATTGAGACCGCGTGGCTAGCACATTGCACATCGTTTGATTATGTAATTTTGTGTTTATCAATCAGTGAATAAAACAGCATGATTGGCGTTATGTGTAAGATGTGGAATTGGGTTTGTTGTTGGCAGTATATGGTTTTTGATGCTATTGTGTTTGCTGCAGAATGTGGCTCAGGTTGTAATGCTGTTGAAGTTTATGGCCAGTGAGAATGAAATCCCATGTATCAATGATGTTTCGCAATTTTCTTGTGCTTTTGTTTACGCTTGTGCTGTATATGATGTTGTTCACAGAGCTCAGAATTTCATTATTGAATGGGTTCAAGGTTGCGCTGAAGATAATGCGCAGGTCCCGGTTAATTATTGTCACAATTCAGCAAAATAAAGCCAAAGGGTTACAATTTGATACGTTGCGTGACGGTCTATAAGATTCTATTCATATTGAGCGAATATGCTTGGCATTAAAATTTATTCAAATCATTGATGGTTGTGACAACTCATTGATGGACGAGCTGGTTAGGTTAAGGCACACTTTTTGGATAGAGACGACGATATTGTAGATTATTCGACAATTTCCGTTCTTCAAAATTGTTTCCAAAGGACAAAAACATATATGTTAATACCAGTTCTTCGCAACGGGAGGTTGATGACAATAGTGTGCATCTGTATATAAACGCAATACCTTTATATCGGTGTTTGAACAGTACTTTTCAGTAATCGTCCTAGTTCTCCTGGTATTAACACGTACCTTTGCACACAGAGCAGTATGTTTAGCCAATGTACCATAAACAAAATCTAAAGCTGCAGTATTCGCACACAGATTTTATCGCTGAATTTGAATGCTGTTTCTGTCGCATTTGTGCAATTATCGTGAACTCGAAGTTGCCCATGCGTCAGACTGAGGATATTGATAGACGTGTCACCTTAGGCATTTATCAAGGTTAACAAAATGTTTAACAGATGAGGAAATATTCATTTCCGTCGATTTTCTTCTTGTCCACCCATTGCACTGAGGTACTGTGTGACCGTCTTTGTAAATCTTTGTGAATATATGATGTCTGTTCGAAGATATATTCATCCATTAATATTAAATATCTGCCTTTTTATTTTCGCATATCGCGAGAGCTCTTTGATATTTTGTTATCAGCGAGAAGCAACCGAAATCATCAAACGAGAACATCCCGTCGTCCACCCTAAAACGTTGCAAAGCAACACACCAAATACTGAATCAATAGTTGGTAAGCCAATCTTCAAGCGATACTTCAACTCAACATTAATTAGTTATATATATTGTTGATGCCATAGAAATGTTTCTAGAACAGCGTCACTGAATAATATATCACGTTGCAGGATGCGTCTGCTAATTAAGTCGAGGTGGCTGTAGGCTGCTACATATGCGATCTCTTATTCAGTGTTTGCTTAAGAGGCTTTGTCAAAGAGGTGTAGACTCCGACATAAGTCCGTATTGTGACCGGGCTCTTCCGGGGTCTACCGAGGTGGGGTGAAGGGGGGGGGGGGGGGGTTTTGAAGAGCCGACGAGATTAAAATCGGCATTTTTGTTTGAAATTTGTCCTGGATGAGCGCCTCCGTGTTGCTTCCGTGTTAAGACCTGGATTATCCGTAAAGCCTCCGGCGTCTCCTTGTAGCCGCTTTGATGCCTCGGGGCGTCCATGTAGCCTCCAGGGGCCTCCGGGCACAGACTCGGCGCGGTTTGTACCTGGATCATTGCGCGTGAAATTCCTGAAGCTGCTACCATCTTCACCGATCAGTTCTGCGATCAGTTTTTTCATACTGCCCACACGGTGGTCTTCTCAACAGCCAAGGTTTAACCCACACACGCATCTTCTCTTCCCTTCGCCTTCCAGCAGCTGCATCAGCCTTTTTCCTCTTTCTTCTTTCAGCGGCTTTGGTTTCTTCCTCTTTCTTCTAGCGTGTCTAATAGCAGGCCGACTCTCTTGTTGTACAGGTGGTGCAGGATTCATATTTCACGTTATGGAAAGCAGTATTCATCAACGATAAAAAGCTCTTAGACATACCTTCATGGGGTTGTCATACCCTTGACAACTAAGTCAGTGTTTGTTTGATGCATTTGTACTACAGCAGTATTAATCAGCAGTATAAATCACCAAACATAACCTTCCTATAGTTATCACACAAATGCTACCACTTAACATTATCAAAATTTCATTAGCTTGCCAACTACTTTGTCCAACTAAGGTAATGTCTTATGTTTTGCAGGCAATTCCAACAGCCCCTGAAAATTTTAAATAAATTTTCGAACAATAAAATGTTCAATCAAATTAAGAGTGTAACATAATTTGTTATGGAACCTTTGGAATTCTCGCGTGTGCAGTATATAACTTGGTATCATGCAGATTATTTAGAATTATAGTATGATAAATGATTATTTCCTTTACCCCTTCAAACAATGCTTATCTATGCTTGAAATCTCATAGAGTTTTTGTCGCTATCTAAACACTCAAAACATATACAGTAAACACGATTTGTCATGCCGGAAATATAACTATCTTTATCCAGAAATAGTACAAAGATAAATCGTTTTATTATGCTTTGACAATCATTATATTGCTCGCGTAGCCAGTATATATCCATAAACACACCACTTGAATCAAAGAGCGTTAACGGGAATCAAACTGTTACGTTATAGTGTCAATAAAGTAAGGATTGTCAAGAAAGTTGCGTCCGACGTTAAGTTTTTACTGCCCACAAAAAACTACGGCATTTTACGACTATTCATCAGCATGGAGATTTGGGAATGCAACAATCAACCATCCTGTAGTCAAGAAATTACTTGCTAGCAATGCTAGATAAGCTTACCGCAATAAAACAAAAGGGTGGACTTTTAAAAAGGTAACGGTCTTGCGCGAGAATTTGTAGCCTATAATATCAACGCAAACACAACGATGATTATATTGCATATGCACAATAATCGGCAAGACAGAATGCGACTGTGTGGATGCATACCAGTAAGTCGGGAGCGTTGTCCTATAAAACAAAGAATAGGCATAGCTTCACCCCGAGGCTTAAGATATTGTTACCCTGGCATTATTTGTATCAGATGGCTTTGGAATTCATAATGTACATGTGTAGTGTCAAGCATAACCCACGCTTAGTATATTAGCAAAATAATTACACATTCTTATTCAACAACTGACAGCACAATAGAAAAGCAGTGTCAAAATATCCCAACATTTGTGAGGTAACTAATCAAAATCCGTGTAGACTTAGAATGTTTGGCCGCCAAATGTGACTTGGTCCGATTTTTGTGGTAATCAAAACATTACATATCAGATTTAACTTCTAAAGAGCAGATTAAAATGCGTCCCGATTAAACAAAACTGCTGTTAATCCAAAAGTCGTAATACCACATACAACTGTATTGAGATTCATTGAAATGGTCGAATAACAATAGAGAACAATAAATACACATGGGGAATTAAAAAGCCATTGACTGTGGCTTCCATATAGAAAGATGTCATTACTTCCGGGAACCATCCGTCAATTCGGCTTTTGAAATCACGCCATCGCCTGCAATACAAACACAAAAGAGTGACAATAAATGTTCGTCATGCTTGAGGATTCTAACAAAGGCAGCTTAGATAACTCGATTTGTTACTATATATATGGCGGTCAAACTGCAGAAAGCATACTCAAAACCTCGTATGTGCATCAATTCCATCAGCATGCTTTGGCCAACTAGATACGGGGGAATTGATGCGCATAGAATCATTTTAAAGTCCTGTTAATTGAAGCTTAATGCCCATTCATTCAGGAACCTTATGAGTCAAGTAATGGAAAGTGAACATAGCTTCGCAAAAGAATGTTACAGATTATAGGACGGGTCCGTTGGCAACGGCTACATAGCCAAATACCAGTAATAGATTAATACATGATGCGCTAACCGCCGTGGTAAAGCCTGGCCCGAAATACACGCCGGTTATAACAACAATGAGAGCGCCGAGGATGAAACACGAGCCAGTGGTATGTAATCATCCTGCTCATCGGAGGTCAATTGTTCGATTTATGCACTGGCTATTATGTATGTGTATACAATCATCAAACAGGCTCATGATTCGGAGATTAATGCTACGAATTATCAAACGACGCCGGCTCTTTTTATAAACAAAATGCGATGCTAACCGTGTTCAATACCTTGTGGATGCTAACACACAGAACAGCGCAGGCCAGTGACAACAGT
This sequence comes from Urechis unicinctus, assembly GCA_034190875.2. NCBI lineage: Eukaryota > Metazoa > Annelida > Polychaeta > Xenopneusta > Urechidae > Urechis > Urechis unicinctus. Next base: position 53,248,740 of record CM067356.1, on the reverse strand, counting down.
GCGAAACACATGACACAAAGGTACTAAGTTGGAAGCTAAGACATGCTGGACCTAATGAGAATCTCTATGCTGTTCTGTTAAGAGAGATAAAGTCGCCTTCTTAACCCTAAGGTTTAATCAGATAGAAAAGCTTAATTTTTATGAACACGATCTGAGTCAATATATACATATATATATATATATATATATATATATATATATATAGATATATATATATATATAGAGATATCTAGAGATAGAGATATATAGATAGATAGAGAGAGAGAGAGAGAGATAGAGATATATAGAGAGAGGGAGAGAGAGATAGAGAGAGAGAGAGAGAGAGATCTCTCTCTCTCTTTCTCTATCTCTTTATTATTCTCTCTATCTCTCTATTTCTCTCTCTCTCTCTCTCTCTCTCTCTCTCTCTCTATCTCTATATAGATCTATCTATATCTCTCTCCTCTATCTCTCTCTCTCTCTCTCTATATATCTCTCTCTCTCTCTCTCTATCTCTATATATCTATCTCTATCTCTATCTATATATCTATATATATATATATCTCTATATCTATCTATATCTCTATATCTACCTATATATATATAGAAGGTATTGAAACTACTTTGATTACTTACCATTTAAATCCAAATATTTCTGAACAAATGCTCCCGTAAGTTTCGGGTTCTGGAGTAGTATGTCTGTGAGCTCGTCATCTGTGACCAATGTGCTGTCAACACAAAACTACTCCGTGGAAACGGCTGTCAAAAATTGTAACAAATGCTGAAATATTTAGAAATTGTTGTGGGGATCATTTAGATAGAGGTTGAACCAGATTAAAATTGGCAAATGCAACACTGAATGGAAAACATTGCTGTTGGAGACCATGCCGATTTTAAGGGAGATCATGATCAGGATTAGATGTCAATATCACTGACACTGTCAGCAATGATGACATTGATGGTACAATTTTTTTGGAATATATAGGTTGTCCTTCCAATGGCGTGACTTACATATCGTCTGAGAAAGCGTCAGACGGATTATCCAGGACTGCTTCGTCGCCTCGCTTGCCAAACCCATGACTGAATCTGTCGGAGGCGCCCATTATTCGGAAGCTTCGTCGAGCATTACGGTAATGTGGACCAGCATCTATGCTCACCAACACGCTGATTAACAGCAAGCAGATACCTATCTTCATGGTAGTGATTGACGTTTCTGTAAAATAACCAAGGCTTTCATTAGCAAATAGGTAACACATACATTCGAACTTTGATCCAAGCTTATGATAATACTTATAATACGAATGAATGATAGACATAGGAGGAGATATATATGTAAATATATATATATATATATATATATATATATATATATATATATATATATATATATATATATATATATATATATATATATATATATATATATATATATATATATATATATATAGAGAGAGAGAGAGAGAGAGAGAGAGAGAGAGAGAGAGAGAGGGGGGGGATGGAGAGAGCGAGAGAATGAACAAGTGAACAAACAGACAGTGAACACACACACACTCACACAGACACACACACATACATACATACATACATACATACATACATACATACATACATACATACATACATACATACATACATACATACATACATACATACATACATACATACATACATACATACATACATACATGCATACATATACATACACATACATACATACATACATACATACATACATACATACATACATACATACATACATACATACATACATACAGACATACATACATACATACATACATACATACATACATACATACATACATACATACATACATACATACATACATACAGACATACATACATACATACATACATACATACATACATACATACATACATACATACATACATACATACACATACATACATACATACATACATACATACATACATACATACATACATACATACATACATACATACATACATACATACATACATACATACATACATACATACATACATACATACATACATACATACATACATACATACATACATACATACATACAGATAGGCACACATATAGGCTAGTTGATATAAAACTGGAAGATCACATGGGAAACAACAGAATCACATGGGAGAATGAGCATTTCATATTGGATATTCAATATCAGGTGCAGCCAGCATTTGCCTGATTGGTGGGAAGTTGTTGGATTTTGCAAATAAATAATTGAAATCAATGGAATGCCAGTGGAAATGTTTTACCAAAAAGTACGTTACAGATTTTAATGCGATATAAATTTGTGTGCCTTTTCCGTTGTGACGCCCCGACTGATAAATGTTTTAGCATCACTTAAAAGTTGCCCAACGAATTGCTGTTTTCGAATAATCAAATGGCTGTAAACCAACAAAAGAAATAGATCATGGGCGCCGTTTAGCACAGCCACCGCCGCTTGCAATGATTATAGAGGCATCAGTTTTAATGAGTTATAATCAATTATACATAATTTGCACCATTAGCTTAGTAGTACAACCATATCGAATAGAATGTGATACCATTATCTGGGCATGAAGAATGGCGACACGCATTAATGCCTTCTGTGCAATCTACGCATGGGAGGGAGAGCGCAATTATGGGGCATTCTGTGGCACTATTGGTCCCATTAATTGCATCACGATTTATATAACTTGAATACGGCATGGCTAATATAGCAGCAAACACCTGTACTATTGCTCAAATTAGGCCCTGAATTATGAAAGGTTTGGGGCTATATCTGTTTCGTGTTCTTTCATGCGCGATTTCATAGACATTGAACCATCGACCATTAAACGCGCCAATGCTTTAGGCATGCTATATAGGAAAGTAAAAATTGGTATCGAATTGTTTGTCTACCCAGTGCATTAATAACGTAATCGCTCATTGATTCCTGTCATGTCCGTTTCTTGTATGCACACAAATATCCACATAACACAACAACCGCAATGGATTGGGAAAAAAGCTGCTGGTGGCTGACTGTTATATTTGTCGACGGCCATCAAACACCGTGCATACGCTCAACAATTTGGACTCTAAGTGGATACTAAAGTGACATGAACTATGCACAAACATGTTATGCTATATTTTAAGGCACCATGGTAACATAGGGTGCTAACGGAAATTGTATTGAGCCAACAACTTGAGAAACAAGCTTTTCCGATCTAATAAGTCTGATGTTTAACCTTCACTGGATTATCTCATTGTCCAATGGCAAACACTCAGATATTAATGACACATTGTTTACTAAAATGCCAAAGTAATCTTGAATTAATTTTAAAAAACACTAGCTAGTTCAGGTCATGCGGAATGATTTCACACTGATATGTTTTGTAAATGTGAAATTCAAATTTCAATACCTATTTATGAGTTTTGCCGTAGATTAAACTAATGACAAAAGTATGACATGTATATGCGCATTTAGCCGACATGTCTCGTCTGTGTTCGCACACGTCAATTTGCGGTGTCCGCAAATTGATAATTAGCGTTGTCTATCCGTAACATTAAATATTTAAGACAAGTTACAAGCTGCATTGTGATACCTATCTGCTACGATTCTCTATGGCGGAAGGCTGTCACAACGCTCCTGGATAATCAACATTAAGGCTAAATCCGGGCGTCCGAGGCCGATTTTCTGCAAAACTACATAATAAAGGTTTACAAATAGATCGAAGATAGAGATTCATAATACCGATTTAATAAAACACATTTTGGGATTGTCAAATTTTTGTAGTGTAAGATAGTCCTGAAACATTTGCGCGGACAAATACCAGCGGAGTATTTTTCCATTAGGGGGTTATGTTTGACGAACTGCATTAGTATTAGTCGAGTGGTTGCCTGCCCTAGCACTAAACATCTCCTCGGCCGGATTTTAACGAAGAAGCTTCTGCTTAGATGTTTGCAAGCGATGTATGCTTCAACTTGCCTTATATCCCAAAGAGACCTTCTCAACTGACAACGGTGCAATCCGCTTGTCCTTGCGTGGCGTCAATGGCCAATCTCGCGAGACACACATTTTCTTTCATTCATTATTTGTATTGCGATAAATGATGAGTAATCCATGGAGAACGAGCAGGGCCAGGTTATTTGTTATCGTCTAGAGAAACAGAATAGACTCACTTCCTAAACATCCTAGGCGTCACTTCAAGTCACGACAAGAGCTAAGCTAGCAATAGATTAAACTGACATTCGCCACGATACAAGACGCCACGATACAAGACGCCACGTTGCAAGACGCCACGATACAAGACGCCACGATACAAGACGTATCAGTGATTTGTGTTTTAGTCTGCCTATGCATGACATCTATATTATAAGTGATGTTCTTACAAATGATGTCAGAGTGATAATCTGAAATCCCCAATATAGTACCTTGGCAAGAGAGAGGTATAACAAATTCATACCATGTATAGCTAAATTGATCTAACAACCAAGAATATATGCGGTCTCATTAGGTCTCATTTACATCAATTGTCGTATATGTCCCATAACAAATGACGATTATTGTAAATAAAATAACTTAGCAGTATAGCAAGCTTCATAGCCAGCTACAAATGGCTCGATAGAAGTATAATAACTACATGCCTCTGAATAAAGCGCGGATGACCATCGGAATTTGTGATATATTTAAGAAGGCAAGTGTTGTAAAGCGTTGCAAGTATATATGGTTCCCTCTTTTCGGGTTCGAGGCTCGGAGTCGGAGATGCAACGCAAGCTTGATCCAAGTTAAATCATTGCGCACACTGTCTACCTATTGTGTTGTCGATCGTATTACATGTATCTGTTTCGTAACATTAAATTGAATGGCGAAAAATTATTGCAATTCGCACTTTTTGGTGGTACAATGCAGTAACTGCGCTAATGATGTCATGCAATAAAGATATTATTATCCGTTTTTGGCAACCTGGAGTCCCTTAGTGTTTTGGCTATACATCAAAGAACAGAGTCAGAATCAACCGCTGCTAAGAAAATCACAGGTGTCCAGTTCAAAAAATGCCAAATGAGCATGTTTGTTTTATTCTCATATTGCGTGCAAGGTTCATGTCCGCACACAGAAGCATTCAAGCGTAAAAACACAGATACTGGGTTCAGCAATCTGATTTTGTGAATGATTACCAAATATCAGCATCCTTACTTTTGAATTCGGTTTTCAACCTTGACAGTCTTGTTTGAAACAGGTTTCGAAAGACCTTATGCTTGATAGTATAACTTCATTCAATCTACTTTAAATATGTGCGATATTCCAAAAATGTGCTGCTTTGAAATACAATCAATCGATTTACTATATAACACAGCTTTGATTGTATACCATCAAACATAAACACCTGCAAAATGTTAATATACTGTAAAATGGACGGCTATCATTAATTTACATCAGTGATTAAAATCGTCAAACCATTTTTTTCAAAACATCAACTAATCGGACTTCAAAACGGTCGAAAGCGACATAAATTATACAATAAAATGTGAATAGCATGGCAGGGATTTTCACTTCAAATTATCATATGATCCCAACTGAGAAACGCAGTCGGTAATGGCCGACTAAGAGCCATTACCTAGCACGGGATATTCTTAGGTGAAATTCGTGCAAATGGGGAAACGAGAGAACCACAATTATTCACTGGCGTTTTTATCAGACCGGTAAGCTTAAACAAACAGATATTGTTACAATAACAAAATAGCCCTTTGCTGAGCAATAAACACTGTGAATTGCCGTTTATTAATGACGTTATCGAGTGGGAATTCCTTTTAATCCGAAATTCCAAATTGGAGCTGGATAATTTCAACTTTAAGTTACAAATTTGGCTGCCAAAATATAATCATTTTCGAACAGGCGCTTAATGGGGGTGATGTCACGGACACCTATGTCCATGGCATTTAACCCAATTGGCTAGAGAGGTGACTTAATCAATCAACCTTTATGAGCCTCGTCGCTCCCTTAACTAACATTGCAAGACCAAAGCCACTATTTCATAGCGAAGGCTAATCCAAACTGAGCCAATTTTATCCGACAAACTGATAGCACTGGGAAATGCTTGCAGGAGGTCACATCTTCCAAATAGGCACTCGTCACTTCCATATAGCTGCTATCTCCCTACGGGGAGGCCGTTCTCGTTCGGACTAATTGGCAACAGAGAGGAGATTTACATCAGGAAACAATTGCGCGAGGGAGATTTGGAGGACTGGAGGGAAAGACATGCGAAGGCCGGCGCTAATACCAGCACATCTGTGAAGGGACGTGCATTCTAGACGTTCAAATGCTCACTGAGACGTCCTCCGTTAGGACCAACTGCCGCGCGCTATCTCGCTTGTTTCGCGCTTGTAATTCTTGGTAAATATTTTATTTCGGTCTCTGAGGCCACTTCTATTGGTTTTCAATAGGAATGGAAATCGAAATTTCGGCCAATCGCCGGCAAATGGCCTAGTTCCTAATACCATGAATATTGCGCAACAAAGGCGTTGAGAATCAAAAGCTTTATGGTATACATGTTGACGTAAATGCATATTTGATCAAATAATAGTGGTTTGTGTCGACGCTGGACTCCATTACTGCATGTATTGTTCGCCCCGGTGTTCAGTATGTGCTGATGCTATTTCAAACCACCTAACTGCGCAACTTTTGTCTTCCGCGGTGTGAATCTTCATTCAGGCAAGGGGATAAAGAACCACAAGCTAGCCCGGATGAATGGGATGTCCCCTGAGATGCGGAGTCGCTGACAGAAGCGGATCGAGCATAGCTAAGTGATTGTGGCGGGTCCCGTGATGCATGCGTGATGAGATGGTGATGAGATTTTGAGTCCGGACGAGCAGGTGCCCTCCTTCTATCTAATCAACACCCAGTGCCACCCACCAGTGGCAGTTGTAAATAGCGCTAATATTATCACAAAGTATTCATGAGGCATTCGTTCATGGTTCTTAGTATCCCAGATATCTACACGCTAAGGAAAATGCAATGTTTGCTTAGTTGAGTGCTAGCGGTAATTACTTGTCACGGCCGCTTGGCGGTTGTGCTATTTACCTGGTCGGTGAACGGAGTGTCTAGTAATTACATGAATTACTAGCATCTGGATACGGTTGCACAGGCGCTCGGAGTCCCATATCAGGCTCATTGACAATGCGTGTTTTCGCTAGGATCCCGATGTCCAACTATCAGTCGCTTCCAAAGTCAGATTCATAAAAGCAATTGTCGCTCGAATCCCAGAGACGGCCATTAATCTGAATTTTGTCAGGGGAAGTAACGTATTTATTTCGTTGCGTCGAAAAAACTAAGATGTGATTATCTTTGGGGAGTATCAGACTTGTAGACTATAATCAGTGGAGTAATTGCCATCATCTATATTTTGCGTAGACCAAATATTTCTACCCGCGAAAAACGGTCTTGTAGGAAGCTATTGATCAGCATGGCTAATAGCCGGGTGATAGCGCTGTTGACCAACAGGCCTGGCACTGAATGTCGAGGGATAGGTTTATAGCCACAAGAGGCTCGAAGAGAAACGTGATCTGAGTAAAGCCAGATCCGCGGATAACGTCATTCCGAGTGGCCGTTGGTGACAGTTTTGCCTCAGAAGGTGAGGCAGATAGACAGACAGACAGACAGACAGACCGACAGAAAGTCAAATAAATTGGAACTTGGTGCCGCCTGATTCCTTCGCGCTAACAACTACCCCGCAACTATATCAAGAAAATCTGAGAGATCAAAGTGTTTCCTTCATTTACTGAAATTACCCCAGGAATGACATGAATTATGTAATCGATTTCTGCCAGGATAAATACCAGTTTATTTCGTGATTGATCATGTGACGAAAGTTATTGACAGGAAGAACGATGAGTCAATTTTCGTTTTTAATTTTGGCGTCATGTTATCACGCTCAGTGATTGTTACGTTTATTGGTGATTGGACTTTCACTCTCCGCTATATATTTGGCAACAAGATAGCCGATGTGGCTGTTGTGAGTTATTCACGACTATTCTGATTCTCTGACGACCCTTTTATCCAGGACGACCTTGATTAGGAACAATGAGCGACGCCTATAGAACGACACTGCTCGATAGCACGGGGTGTGTGGGCATATATAAACGGTCCGTTCGTGGGGGCTCCTCGCGATAGTTGAACATTCCGTTATGGCCAGGCATGTACAAAGCGGATTTCAGTAAGATCAGGATACTGCATTAAGATATATACCACGACACGAAGAGACAAAAAAGCCACAAGAATCCGACAATATATTAACCGTAAAAGGGTCGTAGTAAAGGGTCTCATCTCATGTCAGTCGGCAATTAACGTGACTAGTGATTCACTGGGGAGATCGTTTTATTGCGAGTTTACTTTCCGGTCCCCGGCATAAAACAACGGCTTTCACCCCGGCGCCCTCGTGCGTGTATTGAGCGGGGTGTATTGGGGCGTTGCCGCGCCAAACGGCAGCCTGTGCTCACATATGGCGGGGGATCTCAGACGAACCAACATCGGGATTTAAGATAAAGGTCTTGAACATTAGCTTTACATTAGTCTATTCATTATGTGTCTGCTTAATTCCCCGGTGACATTGGTGCAATTTGAGTACAACATTGCACACGCTGCCATATCAGCGCCGTGTAACAACGAAACCATAAATATTTCACCTTCAATTAGCAAAGTCAAGCAATCTCCTAATATTGTCAGAGCCGATTATAAGTAAATAGAATAGCTCTATAATTGACAATGACGGCTACATAATAGCCCCACTCTTTGTAGATCCCTAAGGGGCGTCGCCAGTGATGGATATGCAAATTGATAATACCGAACGCGGTTCCCAGTCAGGTCGACCACAGTTAGCATAGTTGTTACGTGGCATGATCAACCCAATATAAGCTCGATGCTTGCTTATATTCTTTAACCTGTGTTTTGGTGTAACCGGTTCGCCAAACACAATATAAAGAGCGTGGCATTGTTACGCAATATACCACCGCATGATAACAAAGCAACTCGGCGGCACGCGCCTCTGCCAGGATCTAACGGGACACTTGTTACAGTCTTCCTTCACAGGCACGTTCTCACAGAGATTATGGTGAACATATCACCAAGTGTTCTACATGGGTAGAACTAGATGTTTGGGGGATATTGTTCAATATGATGAGGGTTTGAAGACATACAGCTGATAGTGGTCGATAAAGAAAAGAGGTTATAACTGATGCAAATGGAAACATGGCACAACAACAACTTTAAACAAGATAATGCATGTAAAATAGACAGGGGAACAAATTCAGCTAGAGCTGATACAGAGAAATAAAAAGTCATCGGCTGATTGCAGCGGAAGGTAATTACCCAAACAGCACTGTGCAAAACCGATAAATTCCATGCAAATTGAAATTGATACATAGTAATGCTGATGCAGGGGACACATTAGCTTACAAATATTGCGGATGGGTTGAAAATAAACTAGCCGTTAAGCAGTTGGAAAAAATGACATCAGTGCTTGTGGCGACGTCTATATTAATGATCAATCAATGCTAAAATTACTTGCAAAATAAATCCGTGAACTCCCGAGAGGCTGCTGCTGTACAATACGGACCATATTTCCCTTGGCGAACGCCTGTTTGGCGATTTGACTTACAAATTGGGAATCAACATTCGATTGTGCGATTGCGAAAGGGCGCTTAAGCAGTCACTTCAGAGCCAATCATCACAGTAATGTCAGAGAGAGTGCAGCAGTGACAACTTGTGTAAAGCTTCAATGCCGATAAGTAAGTACCATTATAGCAACATTGGTGCTAAATGGAAGAGTCAAGGGTCCTTTGAGATGTCCCTAAAAGGCGGAGGAATTCTTGGCGAGCTTATCAAGACAAGCGGGCATTACTGCGTCATTTTATGCAGGCATCATTCACTATCGATGGCTCAGGTCGGACTAAACATACGTCTAAGTTGAATATATCATTGGTACAGTTACCCGCAGAAAAGCGCACTTCCACACCAACGCTATAAACCAACACCCAAAAGTTCTTTTACAGGTAAAATTTCCATCTTTTATTACGGTACACGAATGTTTCCGTGTTATAGAGCAGATGGCGAGCGTGCCTTGTAATATGGCGCCTATTTCTTCGAACGATACCTTCTCATGTATACATGTCAGACGTTTCCGGTTTCATTTAATGGCATCTGAATATGCCATCCACAGAGGCAGCATGATACCATCATATATTATGCCAAAAAATTTTTCCTTTGAAGCCGTGCGTCTGAAAAGTTGTCCCGTCAGTAGCGACGGGCTAAAACGCGTTGATGATTGAACCACGAAAACGTCAAGCACTAGGCACAACATTCTGACCAGCAGAAAAAATGGGACGTATGATGAATAATTTGTGTATATTTTTTCAGGCACGGTTACGCAATTGTAAGCTTGATGCTCGCATTTTCTAATTGGATTTGTCTCACACAAAATATAAATGTTAGCTTCGACATGATTGATTTGTAATCTGTTTCGTGATGCAAAAGGTTGACTGTATGTATCGTCTTCTGATTTGATGTCGATATGCTCACCTTGTTCGTAACTCGGTTCTCGGGCTTAGAGTCCTATTAGTAGACTCTCGTTTAGTGTATTCCACTTGATTATCTCCCGGTTAAGCTTGCGTGTAAGCTCTCACTAAGTCAACTTCAGGCTAGTATAGATGCAGCTTCTCCTTTAGTGAAGCCGGTTCTCGCGTGGTGTCGTCAGTGGTCCGCCACCAGTAAGAAGACAACTGGAGTATTTATAAAGTTGGTCACCTCCCACGCGCTCAGCGGACGGGTCTATCTTCCCTGGTCTATTACACATTCTGCGGCGCAACTTTCTCTTGATAAACGGACGACATTTCTCTCAGCTGATGCGCGCGCATTTCGGGGGCGGTGACGTCAATGACTGCATCGGCATTTTCCAGTGAGAGTTGATTACGCAGTGACCGCGAGGTGGGCAGGGGGCGGGATTAGGGGATGTGCTCGGGGGAGGGCGGAGTTATAGGGGTGTAAGCCTCTTGTCAGCCTAAATGCGGTAGATCCACACCAACACACATAGCAAGCAGTCGCCTATCAGAGATACAGTACTGATTATTCCAGTCTAGATTCCATTGTATTTCTCTGGAGAACTCGGCACTGAGAGGCGCTGCCCGCGTTAGGCCCTTGACAGCCTTAAATCTCGTCTCAAGCACCCAGCTTCCCTCCCATCACCCTCTTTCATCATTCCCTCTCTACAATAATCCCACAGTCACGCTGTCTCCGTTACAAGTAATCGAATTTCTGACGAAATCCCCTCGGATGCAAACATGCACACCCCCGCCCTCTTCTTCGTCTCATGCTACACAAACGGAATCTATCGAAGTATCCAGTCAGCTCCCGACTTGGTTCATGATGTCAATGCAAGGAAGAGCATGCGTCAGCACTGTAGCCAACGATAGTTAAACCCCAGAAACATAACTGACTGCGGTATGTGTGGCACAACGCGTATCCCATAGGTTATCCACCAAACGAACTCACGGGCAGCTATTCGTGGTCGTTAATGCCAATGATGATCAAATCAATGTAAACAACCGTATATATATATATATATATATATATATATATATATATAGATAGATAGAGAGATAGATATATAGAGAGATATATAGAGAGATAGAGAGATATATAGATAGAGAGAGAGAGATAGAGAGAGAGAGAGAGAGAGAGATCTCTAGAGATATATATATATAGATCTCTATATCTATCTATAGATATCTATATATATCTATATATATATATAGAGATTTGTACATATATATATAAATATATTTATATGTATATATATATATGTATACATATATACATATATATATTCTATATCTATATATATATGTGTATATATATATATATATATATATATATATATATATATATGTGTGTATATATATATATATCTATATATATATATATATATATATATATATATATATATATATATATATATATATATATATATATATACATATATGTATATAAAAATGTATAACTGGTGGAGGAAGACAACATGCGATGTAAGACAATAAGACAACGGATGCAAGATTCCCTGTGAAATGGCAGTGGGTGCTTGTGGAGTAAGATACTGGGAAGAATTGGAAAGAAGAATTAAGACATCAAGTGGAATTAGACGCCCAGTGGAAGTAGACGTGAAGTGGAATAAGTCACAAAGTGGAAGTTTACACAAATAGAGGTAGACACAAAGCGGAAGTAGAAGCCAATCGGAAATGTAAGTAGAAACCAAGCGCAAATCGACACGAAGCGGAAGTAGTCACCAAATGGAGTAAGACATAAAATGGAAGTAAACACAAAGTTTAGTAAGTGGAAGTAGACACCAGGTGGGGTTAGTGGAAGTAGACACTAAGGGATTAAGTGGAAGTTGACAGCAAGTGGAAATATACACCAAGTGGAATGATTGGAAGTAGACACCAAGTAGACTCAAGGTGAGACCGCTGTCGGAGTTAGCCACATAAGTGCAATCAATCATCAGGTGAAGAAACACAATAGGTGTAAATAAATAGATGGTGAAGTACGCCGGATGGTTTGTTGATGCAAACAGACTTAGACACTCCATGTGCACTCATTAAGAGAGCGGCTGACATAATTTGTATGAAGTTAAGCTGGTACTTCGTTACTACGCATAACCTACTTTCACGTCCCAAACCTAATATTGTCTTCGCATGCTTAAGCCAATCCAGATACATGTTGACACACCCAATGAATGCAAACGAATACCAGTATGTTTGTAATGCACTGGTTTTGGACTCTCGCCTATCCACTCCTATGCTCTTGTTGCTCTGTTTTTGTCAGTACGGATACCATGCGGTGCTGCTATGCCACAGCTGCGGCATTATAGTATTGGCGTTCTCCGCTTGGAGGAGCCTGCATCTAACCTAGAATATCTCTCGTGGCAAGCGACTAGTGGACACCCTGAGGGTCACTTTACAATTCTGCCATTCAAGCTCACATTTATTCCTATGGTAGATTCACCGACGGCGCTCAGAATCCGAGCAAATGATGTTAGGCTACCGAATATTATGTGGATGAATGAGAAGGCGGTGTGTGTGTGTGTGTGTGTGTGTGTGTGTGTGTGTGTGTGTGTGTGTGTGTGTGTGTGTGTGTGTGTGTGTGTGTGTGTGTGTGTGTGTGTGTGTGTGTGTGTGTGTGTGTGTGTGTGTGTCTGTGTGTCTGTGTGTTTGTGTGTGTACGTGGACGCAAGCGGTATCGGACTTTGATGTGTGCTTGGGGTTGGATGGGGTGGGGGTGGGGTGATGTTTTGTAGGATGGCGCGATATGGAGCTGGAAGATAGTGACAATGTTGATGATGAAGGCTTCAATAAAAATAAAAACAAAATTGTCGACGACAAAGTTGCGGTGATAATGATGATCATTATGGTGATGATAATGATGATGATGTCAATGATGATTATGGTGATGATAATGACGATAACGATGATGATATCAATGATGATAATGATGATGATGATGATGATGATGATGATGAGTAGGAGGAGATGCTGCTGCTGCTGATTATGATGATGATGATGATGATGATGAGGAGGAGGAGGAGGAGGAGGAGGAGGAGGAGGAGGAGGAGGAGGAGGATGAAGAAGAGTAGCAGGATAAGAAGGGTGGAAGAGGTAATGGTGACATTCGTGATGATAACACAAATGCAAATCGTATCAAAATGACAAAACCTTATACGATTGTTGCAAATGCTCACAATGTGCACAGCGTCAGTATATAGCAGATTCGTTCTAGAATTGATTATGTCATTCACCTGCCCTATAGGAACAACTACAACTATAGGAAATGTGTGTGTTCTTCTTAATGGATCGAATGATTGACAATGATTACAGTCACTACGTTTGCAGTCTAGCGGAGGAAAACATCGAGCCGGTTCAGTCAATGAATAACCTTTAATAAAAACCATTATATACGCAAATGATGCCAGACACACGATGACATTTCTGTTATTCGATTATCAGATGCGTTCCCACAAAGTAGCTGTTATGTTTATTAATGGACGAATGGTGTAATTATAAGTAGTTAACCACTGTGCTTGCTACAGTTAGCTATTGTTATTTTGATGAATACTATTTTTGTTGAAACCTTTAGTTAAAAGGGGCTTTCGTGCCTACATTACACGCAACGCGGTATAAGTGATCTACTCTACATGCGCATATTGTTCGTATATACTGGTGTCGGAAATGTGTACTGCCTTAACATTAATCAACAGTGTCCCTAAATAGCTCAACGCCAGACCAACCACGAAGTTGGGGGACGAAACACGATGCACACAGTTTAGTCCGGGGGTCAAATTTTGGCTTGAACTTATTCATGGTACCTGTCAAGTCTACCTCATTAGCACATCATAGGCACATTAAAACTGTACGTCGTGTGTCAGCTAACTCATCATGCTGTAAGACAAGTTACGTTCCCAGAGTGGCAGTGACAAATATTAACCATGCACGAGATTCGTGACTGAACTTAATGGTGAAACTCACATCCGCCGCACACTTATATTAAGCAAAGAAATGCAACAATACCAACGGCAACCGTGCGTCCACTGCAGTAAGGGTTCTTTCTTAATATAATGCTGCATTAGGGCTGAATTGCACGAATCTCTGCTATATCTGTGAAGTGGACATGCATACATTTTCTAACAACAATGTTTTCTTCCTTCTGTTCGCCACAAAAGGGATTGCTAGCCAGTTTATGTCATGATATCAATGTTTGATATCTCGATTGCCTGTATGTCGTCGTGCGTAAAACTACAGCGCATTCCAGTGAGTATTGCTGTGAATTGGGCACCATCCTCGATTAGATGAGTTACCCCTAGTTCCACTGGAAGAACCTATGCGCACTAGTAGCTGCTGTCGTACCACAGCCCCAGCAACAGCACGGCTGATCATTCAGAGCTGCGCGACTGGAGCATTATCATGTTACGCCCTCTAGCGCCGAATGGTATATTATTCGCTATAAAAGCTGATGGGCCGACGCCGACCAATGCTACAACTTAGAGATGCAATGAAAATGATATAAGTGGCACTGTGTGCAACTAATAGTACGCGGATATGTTTGGTTGCGCATTGGTATGGGTGGATATGTTTGGTTGCACTTTGGTACGGGCGGATATGTTTGGTTGCGCATTGGTATGGGCGAATATCTTTGGATGCACTTTGGTACAGACGAATATGTTTGGTTGCGTATTGGTACAGTCGGATATGTCTGGTTGTGCTTTGGTTCGGGCGGATATGTTTGTTTGCTCATTTGTACGGGCGGATATGTTTGGTTGCGCATTGGTACGGGCGGATATGTTTGGTTGTGCATTGGTATGGGCGGATATGTTTGGTTGCCCTATGGTACGGGCGGATATGTTTGGTTGCGCATTGGTATGGGCGAATATCTTTGGTTGCACTTTGGTACAGACGGATATGTTTGGTTGCGTATTGGTACAGTCGGATATGTCTGGTTGTGCTTTGGTTCGGGCGGATATGTTTGTTTGCTCATTTGTACGGGCGGATATGTTTGGTTGTGCATTTGTACTGGCGGATATGTTTGGTTGCGCATTGGTACGGGCGGATATGTTTGGTTGTGCATTGGTATGGGCGGATATGTTTGGTTGCCCTTTGGTACGGGCGGATATGTTTGGTTGCGCATTGGTATGGGCGAATATCTTTGGTTGCACTTTGGTACAGACGGATATGTTTGGTTGCGTATTGGTACAGTCGGATATGTCTGGTTGTGCTTTGGTTCGGGCGGATATGTTTGTTTGCTCATTTGTACGGGCGGATATGTTTGGTTGCGCATTTGTACTGGCGGATATGTTTGGTTGCGCATTGGTACGGGCGGATATGTTTGGTTGCGCATTGGTATGGGCGAATATCTTTGGTTGCACTTTGGTACAGACGGATATGTTTGGTTGCGTATTGGTACAGTCGGATATGTCTGGTTGTGCTTTGGTTCGGGCGGATATGTTTGTTTGCTCATTTGTACGGGCGGATATGTTTGGTTGCGCATTTGTACTGGCGGATATGTTTGGTTGCCCTTTGGTACGGGCGGATATGTTTGGTTGCGCATTGGTATGGGCGAATATCTTTGGTTGCACTTTGGTACAGACGGATATGTTTGGTTGCGTATTGGTACAGTCGGATATGTCTGGTTGTGCTTTGGTTCGGGCGGATATGTTTGTTTGCTCATTTGTACGGGCGGATATGTTTGGTTGCGCATTTGTACTGGCGGATATGTTTGGTTGCGCATTGGTACGGGCGGATATGTTTGGTTGCGCATTGGTACGGGCGGATATGTTTGTTTGCTCATTTGTACGGGCGGATATGTTTGGTTGCGCATTTGTACTGGCGGATATGTTTGGTTGCGCATTGGTACGGGCGAATATGTTTGGTTGCGCATTTGTAGGGGTAGTTATGTTGTAGTATTTGCTGCCGTACCACAGCCCCAGCAACGGCGCGGCTGATCATTCAGAGCTGCGCGACTGGAGCATTATCATGTTACGCCCGCCCTCTAGCTCCGAATGGTTAATTAATCGCTGTAAAAGCCGAGGGGCTGACGCCGACCAATGCTACAGCTAAGAGATGCAATGAAAATGGTATAAGTGGCAGTGTGTGCAACAAATAGCGCGCAGATATGTTTGGTTGCGCATTGGTACGGGAAGATATGTTTGGTTGCGCATTGGTATGGGAAGATATGTTTGGTTGCGCATTGGTACGGGGAGATATGTTTGGTTGCGCCATGATCCGGGAGGATTGCATCACAATTATAACTGCGACAGGTATACCGTTATCTTATGTAGTGGTATGTCAAGAATATATGTGGTCAAGTGTCAAATGCAACACTTTTATGACTGAATTATATGTGATGCCGGTCTGATTATATGCATTAGCATTCAGAGCTGGTCGTTTTGCCCGGTGCGCCTTCATCCGCAATGACATTTTTTCAGGAGCCAAATCCAAAAGGGAAGTCTGTGTTTGTGTCGATGTGTTCAAGCAGATTGTGCAGTAGCGTCCGCCAGGATTTAACTATAATGTTGGTCACGCATTTCTAACGAACATGTGGTATTGCGATAACGACTGCCAACCTGACAAAATAACCAGCCAATTATTTTCGCAGCCAGTCACAATTAAGTGTCCAGGTTATGCGATACCATGCAAGCATTCTATGTAATCTATTATAGTTTACATAAGGACCAATGAGAGTTGTGTTTACAAAACGCCAATTGTACCTTGAAACAACGGAACAAAGCGACGTTCTCGTTTGGTGAAGCTTAGCGCAGAGCAAGCCACATGGCTGATGATATCAAGTGAAGTAAGTTACGACGAGAGACAGCACTATGCTCTTTCAATGTATATAAATCTTAATATATATGTAGATGCATACAGAGCATCTTTGGAAACTGCTAAGATTTACTGAATAAGTGCGCCTGCTTGAACTTCCTGGTGCTCTTGCGGTCTTGTTACCAGCTGCCAGGCCGTCGAGTAGGGTACTGCTCGATTACTTTCCCTGGAGATCGGAATGTAGGCGGGAGAAGAAGCAGGAAGCGTGGGGGCCGCGGGGAGGGGGGGGGGGAAGGATGAGCTTATTCTGGTTGTTGCTGTCACGCAATATGTGCCAGTAATAATCTGGATTTGGTTGTGATATGATTAGGTGAGCTTATACGTGTTAAGCCATAATGGACACGGGTAATGGATTGTGGGCCGAATGCAATGACCGTGTCTGTAAGCTGACCATAACGTATGCAGCTTTCCTCCTACGGTAAAGGTATTGTTTGCATAATTAATAATTTGGTGGCGGATTGCTAATTACTAGCGTGTCGGATATCGTGGATTAGGTAGGATAGCGTAGCATACAAATCATTGCCAGCGGGTACCTGGTCCGGCACAAGCATGCCCCACTTTCAACTAACCACTATCATCATATCGGTAGTCATCACTCTCTTCCTCTTCCTCGACATCGGAACCTTCATCATATTCTGAATCATCATCATAATCATCCACGCCACTATCATCGTCGTCGTAGCCGTCATCAATATTGGAATCAGTGTCGATTACATCGCCATAGAATTTGAAAATCTGTTCCTTCATTGTCGACATGTTCAACCGACGTAATGTAAATCCTCCTCCTCAAAGTCTCCCGGATCATTTCTAAGCATGAAAAGGAATATATCGGACAGAACATTGAGATATCGATTTCACTGCCTATGCCACCATCATGATCGTCCCCGATGTCACGGAAAAATCATTTGTATCATCCAAAAGAATGCTTTTGCACGTGAGCAGGTATACCTATAGAGGCAGGTTCAGTTTATGTTCGGCTTTCATTTTAACGCTGTACACACAATATGCGGTAGGCTCGTACTGTGATATATGCAACTAAAGTACACCGAAGGAAACTCAGTATAGTTTTCGTAACCTTGATAACTAGTGTCATTGAAACGATCGAGAGATATGGCATTACTGGATAAATGTTTACATAAATATTTACAATTGTAATCAGTAAGCAACATGTTCATACAATACAATGAACAGATCATGGTATCGAGCGGAACATAAATTACTAGCAATTTTTTAAACAATGCATTATTACGTAACACACCACCATATTTGCTGGTTCACGTTGCGTGTGAGTCAACTTTAGGTGGTGCGCCATAGAGAAAACGCGTCATGGGAGTTTATAATTACACACTGTGTCAGCGCATTCAGAGCGCATTCGCCACGTTATCTTGGTCAGTCCTGTTTGTGGCTATGTATGTATGTTTGATAGCTCACTATTTTGGAAGAGATGCAGGTCGCAATGAGAGACCTCGAGTTTTACTCCGATACGCGGCGCCACGGAGCAATGAGGTCCCTCGCCCGCTTCCGGTATTCTAATACACACAGTTTACCATTGCGCAACATCGTTATTTTTTATTGAAACCTTTCGAGCAACATTAGAGCAAATCATTACTGATGGATAAGTACGGCCGTCTGACCTTACAGCAATTGAAAATAGAGCTGAAGAAGCGAAATGCGACTCTTAGCGGGCAAAGTATTGAACTCCCAGTTTGGCAGGGTATGCAAAGCAACTATCAAAACACACTTGGTCCGTATG
The DNA here is from genome assembly GCA_034190875.2 of Urechis unicinctus. Classification (NCBI taxonomy): domain Eukaryota; kingdom Metazoa; phylum Annelida; class Polychaeta; order Xenopneusta; family Urechidae; genus Urechis; species Urechis unicinctus. Next base: position 53,229,622 of record CM067356.1, on the reverse strand, counting down.
GCAAAGTCGCTGACCCGCGTCAACCAGATTCGGGCCAAAGCAATCGACCACGGTATCCGTAATGAGCCTGTGGCTCTGAGGAATATGAGTTAACTGGGACCGAAGTCAAGCCATGTGGGATTGTAGTGTCCCAAACACACCACTACCTCGCATGCTCACCAGATGGGGTTGTGTCTGATGACATGAATGTTGAGGTCAAGTGTCCCTACAGTACCAGGGACAAACCTGTCACTCCTGTCTCAGTGCCATACCTGGTCAATGAGAGCAACCAGCTCGCCCTTAAAGCCAACATGACTACTATTACCAAATTCAGGGCCAGTTGTTTTGCACAAACAGTCAACTTTGTCAACTTGTGGTGTTTACGTCTCAGAGTATGGAGATTGTTCCAGTTACCCGAAACGATGAGTTATTTACTACTACGATTTCAAAGTTAGAGGTGTTTTTCAGGGACTATTTCAAAGATGCTATACATGATTCAATAGTTTTTCACATTTATCATTGGGGGTTCCTGGGTCACTTATTCTATTAAAGGAACAAACATGATTAGGGTGAAAAACATTTTTTTCTTCAACAGTATTCACGGGGGTTATTATAGATTACATTATAAGGCACATGGTATAAAAAGACTACTACATATCACCTTTCAATGAGATTCATATAATATCACACCCTGAGTGGGATAGACTTAAAAACATACACAGTCACACTTCACAAAAACTAAACTTCACCTTAGACAGTTGTGGGGACGATGCACTGCCGAAAGTTACATAACATATAACAAACAAGGATTATGTCAGAGGAAATTTGGACCTCACAGTGAATCATAGGTTCCACCAAGATTTTGAAGGTTTTTCCCAATCCTATTATCCGCTCAATGTGCTTGCTGGAGATCTTCCGGGAGATCTTCCGGTCTCTCTGCACCACTATCCCTGTCAGCCGATTCATCTTACTGAAAAAGGTTGGTATATTTACGGTGACATCATAGGGAGCAAACAAGTCCTGCGTGACAAAGCCATTACCGAGTCACCCTGGTCACACATTTCTGGTAGTTTGCTCCTTTCCATCACCTGCCTGTCATTGGTTGCGCTGCCATAAGAGGGAGACACATAGGATACAAGGCCTTCTGGTGTAGCACCCACCACCATTTCATTGTGTTACGGTTCATGTACGTAGAAAAAGTGGCCTAGAAAACAATATACCTGGGTCTCTTTACTTGGCCAGTTGGCCGTCGCCGGTCAGCTCATTTCACAGCGTTTCGGAGATGCTCATCCGCTACGCACAGCGCATTGACAGTGACAGCTTTACCCTAAATTTCGTCACCATCAAATATCTCATGACCGCGTGACGTAGAGCGAGAAATTTTATTCGTCGAAGGGGGGCAAAATGGAAATGAATCTCTTGTATTTACGCGTAAACCGCGAAGCAAGCGCATAACCTGATAACTTCGGGTCGAGCTTGGGACCGCATTGCTCAGTGTCGCCACCTCTCGGAGAAAACCGCAACGCGATCTCTCATTTGGACCTAGAGGTTTTGTTTTGACATTGACGCCTTGGTAAGGTCATTGAAAATGTGAAAATCTCGAATATCTCAGTGCATAATGCTTCGATTTTCACACAATTCACACAGTTTTGTAGCTTAAATAAATTGCAAACTTCCACTGCATATTAACAGTTGAAAATAATAAACAGTTTTCCCAAGAGCCCCAGGTAAAAAAATCGTGGTATTAGTCCAAATGTCATCAAAAGTGTCATGAATATTTCGAGCGCCTATAAAACCGTCAATACATGTCCGATGGTAATACAAATTAGGTCACATGTTTTCCGTGACAGCTAAAGTAGATTTCATGGATGTAGATGACGTCATTTCCGGTTACGATAGCATCAAAGTTTTCAAAAAATGGAAAGTTCAATGCTTTATATATCCATGCATTCGAATTCGATTTTAAAACAGGTTTCACATTCTGGAAGTGCAATTTATATGTAAAATTTTATGAGAATATGTAATTGCAAGTAATGCATGGTTTAAAAGATTCTAGCAGGTCGAAAATTTCCGGTAGCAAAATTCTGTAAACTTTTCTATCTCGTAATTAATCTGCTAATTGTCGTCCGATCGTAAGCAAGTTAACATCTTCTGAAAGTTAATTCAATTACCAAACTTTGATAATGGACATATGCTATCAAAATATTCGTCGTTTTCAGGCGCGTTGAGTTGGAAAAAGAATTTCCACATGGACATTTTTCGTAAAATATTCAATTGCTCACAAAACAGTAAATATCAGTTACATGGTCATGAAAAGTAGGCCAGTTGTTGTCATGGACACCGTTAATTAAAAATTTGATGGATATCGATGACGTCACTTTGGGTTAGGCACGAATTAAATTTAAAACGTCGTTTCTCCGCCTTTAATATTCGTATCGTAAAAATATTTACGCTCGACGACAGCCCATTTAATTCTAAACTTGTCACTGAATATTATCTTTTGTAAATTATCTATTTTTTTCTCACAAACGTTGGCTTCAGGTACAGCGGGTGCCATTTCTTCTGGGTTTTTTTCAGGTTTGCTAACAGCAGCCTACCGTTGTGCTGTACAAATTCCGAGGCTAATATAGTTTCAAGTAAACTTTTGTATAATTGTGCAACAAGCACATTAGATGCATACAGAGGACTTAAGGACGCAAACTAAATCCATACCGCCGGATACGCGAGCCCCTCGGGGTAAAGGGCGTGCGACAGTCTGTAGTTATTAAAAACATTCCAAGCACTATTGACCAACAACTGCTGGTACGCTTCCCCAATCTAGGTGCAAACGACGTCATTGTCCCAGGGACATCACGGCTGGCCTTTACAATCACGCTGACCTCGACTGATGCTAACCGCAGCGTTGTGCAAAACCTGGGTTTCGCCATGGTTAAGAAAAAATTCAAGATTTCTGGCAATGAGGTCATGTCTATTGATGACAGCGATGTGTACCACTGTTACCACGACTTGTGGCGGACTGCACAGGAGAGACAGGGCCTCCAGTATCAGGGCATTGACACATCAGATGACAGAAACGCAACTAAGATACGAGTGGGAGCAGGAAACAAGGATGAGACCAAGGAAGAGGACAGGGCCGTAGTCGATGTTTATGGTAACAGCTTCTACGTTCCGCTTGATTTTGAACTCCTCGAGAGCCACAAGCCATTCTACCAGAGTGCACTTAGTGACAGACTGGAATACGAGCTCACATTCAACGACTACAACCGCGTGATTCACGCAACGGGCCACACCGACGCCAGCTACAAAATTGATGGCATCTCCTTAGAGTATGACATGGTTACCCAACCAGAGTTGGCCCGTATGATACGCACACAGTACACAGGTCGACTTGCGATTCTGTACGAGCGTGTGCTTCGTCACTGGAAGCTTGTTTACAATAAAAAAGTAACACTGTAGAACATCAAACTGAACGTGCCTGCTCGCAGCTTGAAGGGCATCCTACTGCTTTTTGAAGACCCAGCCAATACCTCATTCCAAAGGGACATAGAGTCGTTCTACAACCCTAAGATTACAAAAGTTGAGGTGACTATTGAGGGCATCCCCAACCAACTCTATACCCAGGGCATGCGTGGCTACCAGCAGTGGGATGAGGTGAAGAAGGCCTTTGCAGCAACGAGTAAACGACACCCCAGTGTAGCAATAGCAGTAAAAGACTTGGCTTTGTCGGACGTTTCCCTAAAAGAGAACCTAACCGGTAAGCATGTGGCTCGACTTAAGGGCGAGTGATGACGACCAGCTGCACGGTAGTGGCAGGGACGAGAATGCGTCTGAGGGTGTCATCATTCAGATCACAAAACAAGCAGAGGCGGTCGGTGCATTGAACGTCTATATGTATGGTGTTATGGATGCAAAGCTTAACATTAGCGATGGTAGGTTCGTCAGCGCAGTCTACTAAGTTTACATTTACATATCGTCCCTGTACGGCTATTGCTTTTGGGCAGATAGGATGCGGGACAACCGTATTCATCCTCGACCTACTTGAAGGGCACTTCCTGTACTATACTATTTATTAGATGGACCACTCCATGGCTTTGTAAAGGAGGAGTTATTTGTGGTGCCATCCGATACCCAGTTGCCACCAGACGGTATTCTCAATTAGACAAATAAATATCTATACATAATAATGGTAGTATTTGAAAATAAGTGCCCATGGATATTTCTCGGAAGAAAGACCTTTGTAACAGGCCCTGTAAGCAAGAGCTTTGTAACTGACACAGATATATCGTTAATCGTCTTTGTAAGAAGGGTATAAAAATAACCTAGGATTGTGTATGGATTGTGGGTTCGATAAAGTCAACCACAGGCGTGCTTACCCTAAGAAAAAAATTGCTTCACAACAGCCTGACACATGACTCACCAGCCGGCGACATTGATTTCCGTGAAATCGCTGATTGTTTTCTCCCATAAGAACAACGCTACATGAATTCCATGAAACCGCTGACCCATAAAGATAACGCTACATGATTTCCAAGAAAGTCCTGCTGTATAATAATAGAAATCCTGTGTTTAGTCGTTGTCTTTTGTGCATCTCTGAATTTCCATTTAGAGATATGGATTTATATGTTAAACATGACTCACAATATGCGAGCACTTAAAGCCCAAAACGATTATGTTACAATTCACGGTTTATCTACCTTACCCACACTCTAAGGTTGCACTCCATGCACTTGAAAAGCGTAATGAATTTGACTGTACATACACACCCGGGCACCCCCCATCCCCACGCCGCGCAAGGCATCAGTACCCACATCACGTCTTAAGTTCAAGAAGACTAAGTGGGCTGTTAAAAACTATTTTAGTGGATGGGTGATGAATGTTGCTGAGTCTTAGCCCTCGGCTCTGACCTTATGATGTTCTTTAAAGGCGTGTGTCGGAAGATGAATAAAGTTTTGACTGATGAGCTGAAAGAGCTAGGTGGAATCAGGTGTCAGTTTGCCCTTAAAGTAACACTTATGAAGCACACCGATGATGGCAGCACTGAGTATGTTGAGCCTGTATTGCGTAATAAGCAGCAGGTGGTTCTCTCCTCAGAAGATATTAACGATGCGCTGGACCAGAGTAATGCTAATATCCAAGAGCGGTTTGAGAAGTGGACCAATAAAGGGTCCGGCTAGAAATTTGAGGCAGTCACAACTCGGTGGATTGATATTGCCAACTACCAGCCATTAAAAGGTGTCTCCTACTTATCACTACTGAGTAAGCTGGCAGCTAAGAAGGCGATCATAAATGTAAAAACACAGACGACTACTACATTCTATATCATATTGAATCGGTTCTGCACCCGGTTGCTAAAACCCACAGCGACAATCAAATTATAGTATCCAGCAGCTGTTAACCCTGTTGGAAGGTAAAGGCGCAGAATATCCAACATCGGTGTCGCTTATTGAGAAGGTAGAATAACATAGCCTTACACGTCTTTGGCTGGGATGGGAAGGCCACAAACAACACCACATCAGTAAACAGCCTGGTCCACGTATAAACCTCATGCTGATTTAGGAGGTGGTAAGTTTCATCACACGCAAATCAAAAATCTCAACCGCTTACTGTATGATCAGAGTAAAAACGAACACCGCAAATTCTTCTGTGAGCGATATCTACATGGTTATACCACTGACAAACTGCTCTCTGAGCACAAACTTGAGTGTATGGGGATAGGGCAGACTGCTGTGCGAGTGGATATGCCTGAGGAAGGGAAGAACATATTATCCCTCCAGAACTGGCAGAAGCAGCTGCCGCCAATCCAGGAGTTCTACAGCAAGTTCTCTGAGCAAGGTATATCTACTGAAGACTATGAACATGCACAGAAGGTCTGGAACATGTTCGGGTGTAAAAACATGGGCGACTATCATGACCTGTACCTGCGTACAGATGTACTACTCTTGGCTGATATTCCTCAAACAGCATGGCTTACATCCAGCTCACTACCTGGCCTTTCATGGGATGCGCTTCCTAAGAGAACAGGGGTGGAACTCGCGCTTCTCACCGACTATGACAAACATCTATTCATTTCGATGGCATAAGCATGGTATCACGTCGCCACGCTAAAGCTAATAAACCGTACGCAGAGGGCTTTGAGAAGGATAAGCCAGTGAGTTATTTCCAGTACCTTGACGCTAACGACACCTGTATGGAGATCCGCACAGCTGACGTGTATGCAGGCATAAAAGAAGATAATGACCTCTTTGATACCAGCAATTAGGATCCTTCTCATCCCATGTTCAGTAACGTTAACGAGAAGGTGCTAGGAAAGATGAAAGATGTGTGGCCATCAAGGAGTATGTTGATTTGCGCCCAAAGATGTACTCGATCCTGATGTCTGATGAGGGTGAGATTAAAAGGCCAAGGGAGTGAAGAAGGTTAAGGTGGTTACGAAACACCTACGCCACGCACAGTACATGGAGTCTCTATTCACAAAGAAGCAGTTCCGTCATGGAATGAACATGCTAATCAGTGATGGTCATAACATATATGGGCTTCAAGTCAACAAGATGTCACTCTCTCCCTTTGATTCAAAGAGGTGGATAGCCGCGAACGGTGTAGCCTATGGACACACTAGTTTACCTACAAACTAGCACCTCGGCCCCGTTTGGGGAGGTCTGGTCCGATGCGCCCTTAGGATGATCAACAAAACTTGTATAAGCTGCCAAGGGGTGAGTAGTATGGATGATGGGCTTGTGCCAGAACCTACTCGCTCCGTTTGGGGGTCGGTCCGAGGCGGTGAACAAAAAATATTGTATAATCCGTCAATGGGAGAATAGTATGAAGGGGCTGTGCCAGAACCGCAACTCTCTATGCTACTGTTTATTATGGTAGTGATATTGGTTTTGGCTGAAACAATGATGATGGTGATATTGATAACAATGTATGCGATATACTCGGTGTTTATGATGATTATCAGGATGACGATTATGATGACAGTAATGATAATGAACATGGTGGTGATGAAGCCAAAGATTGAAAAATTTCGTTCCAGCATGCCATATTGATGTTTTTTAAAGGGTTGGATGATGATTGAGTACTAAATAATTGCTTCTCGGTACCATTTACAGAATTCTCTCTTGGAATCGGTGACCGTTTTCTTATCATTTAATTTTCATGATCGTGGTCATGATGGTATCATCATCATTGTCAGCATAATCAGCATGATCATTATCATCGTCATCACCATCTACCTGCCCTTTGAATCATCATCATAACAATCATATGGTCAATGTACTGGCTACTATCATCAATATTATCTTTTTATTGTGGTCACAATGCCATCATCACAGTCATCATCATCATCATCATCATCATCATCATCATCACCATCATCATCATCATCATCATCATCATCATCATCATCATCAATTAATCAAAGCTCTTAATAAAGTTATGAATTTACATCACAATCATCCTTCATCAGTGCATTGTTGGCACTGCATGGTAGATGATGAGATATGCTATCTTTATTTCATGATAGTTTTACTATCAGAGTATCCATGAGTGTGCAGATTTTGTTGCGCATCATCAGTAGGTTGGCTTGATATATGTTTAGAAAAACGATTTTATCAAATTATTGATTTGCAGAATTTATGCCAATCATTTTAGCCATATAAATAGATACGTGATACAAAAAATACGCACGTTCCAAGAAACTATTTATCAGCTATTAAATTCTATTCACATGGTAAACAACATATCAACAAATATTTAGACATAATACTATAGTCATAACTCTATTGACGTTTTAAAGTAGGTTATAAATAAATGTTTAAGTCTGTTCGTCCCGCGATACAGATTACAATTTTCAATATATTTTCGAATTTATTGTTATAAATGGAAGATGTAATTGATGCGCAAAACCTTGCGGTTTTTTTTTACCCTTGACCTCAAACAAAGGTCAAGGTCATACAAAGAAATTTAGCATCATCAATATCTTCCAGGAAAATGATTCAATCGTAAAAACAACTACAGACTATTGTAGCCAAATGGAACTGCAAACTTTTTCGTTTTACTTTGGTCAACTTCAAAATGTCTCGCTCGGGATGTTGCAATTTTAAATATATTCAAAAAAAAAATTAATAGAAGGTATTATTGATGCGCAAAAGAGGTTTAGTTTTGATCATGAACGCAAACTAAGGTCAAGATCATCAAACAAGTTTGAAAGCACCACTATCTCCAAGGAAAATGATTCGATTGTAAAAACAATTACAATCTAATGAACATAAGCTCGTTGCATAGTGTCAATATTTCATAATGATAATTAACATGATACACATCCTAAGAATCGAGCTCATATGAGCTGGTCAAATGTTTTATCTGGTTGCGGCTAACTTATTGCGTACCATACATGAAAAGCTTGTGCTCGTGCGTTCAAGTGGAACACTGTCTCGTCGTCATTGAACGCCTACAATTACATTCGAATATATGCCGGGGAGTGCATACATAACTGGGTCATATTTCATCCACGGTTTGTCAATTGTATGGGCATTTAGATAACAAATGAACTACCGAGGTTTCTGAAGGCCACCGTTCTCGATCAAAAACAGAAATCGATAAGATCGGTTACGTCTTAGTGGTAAAGCAGTCCGCTTAACACGGGGATATTTATAGTGACCTTGTCTACACTTGTGAAGGCTAAGTGAGACAATCCTTGGGCGGTCGAGATCCTTCCTGTCATGCGGTAGTTATAGAGCTGCGATGCGCGTATCGAACTTCACCTCGTACTACCGAGCATCGCTGTCAAAAAGAGCCGCGTTTAGGCAGCTACCGCCTCTTGGGGCTAAATTGCAACCAGTTTCTTACAAGAAATAGCGCCATCCCTTGTGACAAGTACATAACTATGTTACTCTTCTTCCATGGGTCGCATTTTGTGTATTTTCCGGGTTCGTTTTCATTGCATTATTGCGACGGGTTATAATAACGCCGTAAAATGGGCATATCCTGTAATAATTTCCTGCACCAACATTAATTGCTTAAGTACAGTAATTGTGTCACCTGCCCTAGAAATAAATATTTTATGACATTTATAAGACCGGCCAAATATGCTTCGCGTTGAAATGCACTGCCTTTGTACGTTTGCTATGAAGTGTTACCGATTGGGTCCAAAACAAAAGGCTCTTCTGTTGCTTACACGCTGAACGGTCGATTGTTGCATTTTGAACGTATTCGGCATTAATGTTGGTTACATAATTTAATTTTTGGTAGTTGAGAGTAATGTTTGATTTCCCCCCCCCCCCCCCCACTACTGTGAAGCTGATAAGCATATTTGGCATCATGGAACTCTACCGAGTCGCTATTGGTTTTTTTTCTAGAATAATATTTTACACAAGTGCCAATATACCACTTGCGCTTTGCATATAGTGACCATATGACGCATAAAGGCACATCAATTACACCTAAACTGTGAATAATTAATTCTACATTATGCTACACCAAAAACAGCATTTTGAATAAATACTGTCCATGTCGTGACATATTCAAATTTGATTCTAGGCGGTTGCTCAACAGGTCAATCGAGTTGATAACTAAGAGACCTGACGTGTCATCCAGCTAATCTGTATTGGCTTGAGTATTAAACTGGCCCAGCCTTATGTCACATGGATGGCTCCGCGATGTGTGGGGAGCACTAGTGAGGGGAACTTCAATAAACATACAGCCACAAAGATGTTCAACTTATCAACGAGGCAAACTCGCCATCTCCGACTCAACCAGATCACCACCCAGATTGTTGCTTCTATTTACCAAGTAATGAAGAACGGTGTATCACCTCACTCAGCACTCTTTCCATCGGCAAAAGAATTGAGGATTGGGTCCCAAAGTCGTTTTCTAAAATCAAAGACGATCAGCGAATATCGAATTCAGGTCCTCCCTCGCCAAACCCTAAAAACACTAAATGGGGGCGTCATCAGATTTATTCGTCTTAAACAATGTGACAACAAGAACATGATTAATGGCTGGAGGTAAAAAAGAGTAACTTAAGGTAGAAAAATTGTTGCAACCCGCAATGGGCCAAAACAGCTCACCGGAACCGAATGGATGCTTTCTGCAATGCCCACAGGTCACCGCTGTTGCTAACGCCATCGCTTCGTTAGGGCTAGAATCAGTCCGGGTACGCCCACTGGTATATAATTGAAAATAGATACCTGATGGGATCCGAATAAGGAGCCCGTTCATGATGGTGTCCATTTATAATAGTGCCATTATGGATTTTTAGCGCAAATAACTATTAATAGCACTATGTCGGTATGTGATGGTGTGTATTTGTATGGGCGGATATAACGTAATGACGTAAGTTTCGTTACATGTGTGTGATTGGGTCCCCCTTAATACATGAAGTGGCATTTTCTTTTCAGATTAACAGATGCTTAATTAGTGTTTAATTGAAATAGCTGTGGATGAAGACAATTACATGGACACTATATGTGGTAATAATACAAATTCCAGCATGTGAAATAAACATCTAACGGAACGATGACACATATCGCCGCACGGTATGACTAAGCGCACTTGCATAGAACCTTCCATGCATCAAAGGCACCCGGCCAATTTCTTCTAGATAATTATTTGCACGACTCTCCATGTAATACCAATCAATAACATAGACAGAATTGTCAATATTATTGAGAAACAGTAAACTAATTATTTCATTGGGGGAATGTGCTAGTCGTAGTTTACACAATAACTGGGCTTCTGAATTAAATGTTGCAAGAATCAGTGAATACTGGATGGAATTATCACCTGTCAATCGTCACAAACTGCTGCAATTTAACTACCAATTTCCTACTCTATGAAAGGATATTCACCCACGTTGTGACGAGAAATCATCGGTTAACGCCCTCTAGTATCAAATAGTACGCTTTTCATACACGTCTATTATTATGTTATGCGTTTCCAAATTAAGATTACGAGAGACCTCATTATCTGTCCTAACGCGACAGCCGTATGCAAACGCCATCACTAATGTATACACACTTGGCGAAATATATGCTTTAATATTACATATCGAGTAATTTGACATTTGCTTGAGATCAAGCAACTTGCATCAACTCCATGGTCGCAGGCGTAATGATGTGTGAGAGGCATCATTTACACATCCTTAACGTGTGCTATGTTCTAGAGAGTCATTATTCTCTATCTCTGGGCAACGCCCAAACATTGAGTAAACAGTACCACCATTATAATAAATTTACTTTAAGCAGATGATATGTTCAGTCGATGGTACTCTGTATAGCTCCAATGGACAGGCTCACGCACTCCATGTTCATGCAAAATGATTTAAGCATGGAAAAGGTGGTAAAAAAAAAATATCATTTCACGTAGGCGTCTAAGTGTGCACGCGGCGGGTGCGTTTATTGTTCCAAAATATAGGTTGTTACAGAACGATGTTCTACGGTATAGGAGCAGACCGCATACCAATTCGGGATTCTTTGTGTTATATTGTGCTTGAATCTACTTGGAACCATTTGTATCGGTACAACGTTAGGGGAACACTCGCACTATGATTGCAAAAAAAGGTATGGGCTGTTGTCTTTATGCCTCCATTACCATCACTAATGCTCACGAGGTAGAGAGTTAACTCTTTCAGCAGTCTACGAGTCCTCAATTGTGAAATGCAGCATGTTACACAGACACAAGGGCATATGCTGGGTATCGTACTTAAACAGCATGTTTCTAGCGCATAAAGTATAATAATCAGCGAATATCCCGATGTAAAGAGCTAGGTACTAAATAAATGTGTTTTGGAAATGAGCCCACAAAACAAGGTCAGATAAGTATGGGAGGCAGAAGATATGGAAGAGGTAGGTATAGTCCATGTCATCAGAAATGTGGCGACAAAGATCCATATCGATATTGGTGAGAAACCTTTACGCTATACAAGTGAATCTCGATGAAGCAGCCGTTTCTAGACGACCACCGCTCAAAACTCGCGTTTATGAACACACGATTGTCAATACTTCCACAATATCGTTATAATGTGAAGGGTTGATAGTGTTTAATTTGGGAAGCACAGCGCAGTCCTTTGTGTGACTTGAACAAACAAGTGTAATGGCGTCGGGACATCCTTGTCGGAAAATGATGTAAATGGTGCTCATAGCGCATTTCACGGGAGTTGCATGGCAATGCTTTAAGTGGTATGAACTATCGTTATAGCGACGGGACACACTTGTCTGAAAAAGATGTTAATGATATTCATAGTGCATTTCTTGGGATTTCTGGAAGAAATTTGCACTAACGAGGGTCATAGCGTTCCGATATAAATTGTGTTTGCTGTGTACTTTTACGCGACTGCCTGCAAAGTGTTGAGGGGTAAATGTTGCCATCATCAAGTTCTAAGCGGAAATATTACTCGTGCAATCAAACTCCAATTTTCTGGTACGGAATGATGCTTTCGGTGATGCCGACAGTCCCCTCTCCCTCCCACTGCTGTTCCCAACGCCATCGCACGAGGATTGCAATCGGTGGGGCTAGAATCAGTTAGGCTTCACCCACTGGTATATAATTGTAAATAGTTCCCTGATGGAGCCGAATAAGGAGCCCTGTAACAGATGCCCGTTCATAATGGTGTCCATTTATAAAAGCGCCACTAGCGATGTTTGGCACAAATAGCTAAGTATAACATTGTGCCAGTATGTGATGGTGCGTATTTGTATGGGTGGATATAACGTAATTGCGTTTTGTTTCGTTACACGTCAGTCCCCCTTACAACATGAAGTGGCATTTCCGTTTCGGATTAACATATGGTAAGTACTCCATTGAAACAACAGTAAATGAAGACAATCACATTGACAGTAGATTTGATAATAATACAAATTCCGGCATGTGAAATAAACATCTAACGGAAGACTCTACATTGAAGAAACAATGCACATATCACCGCACGATATGACTAAGTGCACTAAGATGGACCTTTCCATGCATCAATAATTATTTGCACGACTCTCCATGTAATGACAACCCATAACATAGGCAGAATCGCCAATATTAATGTGCTGGTCGTTGTTTACAAAGTGACTATGCTTCTGCATTTAATGTCCAAGCAGGCAATAATAATAGAGTTCATGGGATGCTTGCATTTGCAAGGGTTTCAGTCGTTGAGAATGGCTAATTATCCCTCACTGGACGTAGTACTTTATAAATTGCTGTCGCTCTTGTTGTACTATTATTCTGGATGGTTGGCATACGAGAATAAAAATCAATTTTATTACCATAAACATCATAATTGTAATCGCCTATATCTATTTTTGGACAGGGCGATTGCCGTGTCTAATATTATTATTTTGCGCTTTTGACCCTCAGATCAATGCTCAATCATCGTCGCATTTCCTCTCTGAAACAAGATCTGCTTTCGATGATCGTGTGTGTTTGGAAATAATTTGGTTGATGGTGATGCAAGCAATGTTGGTTACTGAAAACGAATGCATTTGGATGTATCACGGTGGTCTGGCAAGCAATATGAAATAGGGTTACAGCGAGAATAAATATAATCACCGGAAGTGAATGTAGATGGTATTTATTGTGTACTGCAGGGGAATAGAGTGGCAATGTTTCGGAACTATGAGCTAGCGATATTGATGTCTGGCCTGGATGTAATCTGTCTGTGAAGTGTTCTAATAGGGAGCTGCGAAGCAGTTTTTTAATTGTTTGAACGTACGAGGATCACAGCGTTTGGATGCCTCTGACGAAGTCTCATGAAAATGAGTGATAGTGTACTACCTAGCTGATGCATGTTTGAGAAGGTTAATGAGAGTAATCAATCTCCGGTTTTCTCCCAGTGAACGATCAGTGTCTGCGGTGCATGCAGGCTTACGCAATACGGCTGCAACATGACATATCACATCGTATTAGGCGTTAGTGAAACGAATCTGCATAAAATTCTGGAACATCATGTGGATAGTTGCGCCAGTATAATCAGGCAAATGCAAACATATGGCATTTTGATGTGACTGTGCTATGAAATAAATATGCCTCTGCAATATATGGTCCTACACACAGCTGGATCATGGTCGTTCGTTACTTACTCTAGGTTGACACTGCTTAATAGATGAACGACCCACGTTCAGCGTCGATCATACAGTGTTGGGATCCCCATAAAAGGGTTTTGCACTATGCGTTTGACGGGTTACTTCTTTAAAATGCACAATAGCCGCCGCCGTTACATTTCTATGTAGACTTAACGCCAAATCACCTGCTTATCTGGCTATGTGCAATTGACGATAAATGAGAAGGATTATTCATAAATGACTAAGAGTTCCACAACTGCAGAAATGAGGCGTGTGAGTTTGGACGTGCTCGATATGTTTAGTGTTCCACATATGCATTCTGGGTAGAGTGGTGATTTGTTGTGAAATCAGACCACAAACCACGTTGGTCGTTCTTACTATAGCATAGCGCGTGGCAGTGAATGGATATATGTGCATACTGTTTATTGCTATGGATGCAGGCATCGTATGTGGAGATAACATCCAGACAGTGAAATAATTCTTTGGGATTCTCGGTCAGTACGATATACTTACGTATTATACATAGGAAACTATACCAGGGCGCAAACTAAGGAATATACCCGGATAGCTGCCACATTTCACGGTATTTGCCATATTGTAGTGCTACGAAAGTTGCTAAGAAACAATAGGGAAGTCGTGCGTTATTCGTTCATCTGCCCTGTGTGTTCATGTGTGTACACTGCTTAATATCGCCTATTATAGTCGTATTTAGCTTTGCTCCACAGAATACAAACCCGTCATTTTTCACATTATCATATATATGGCTCAAATGGATGCATCCCTAGTAAATAAATAAACACAAATAAAGCAGGTTTTTTCCAGGAAAAGGCCGATCATCCAGGCGCATGAATGACATATTATATTTTATGAAATAAATAATAATCAATAACTCAAGCAATTGTAATGACAAAATAGACAATAAACAAAATGGCCATAGTTACCAGGTCGTAATTGCGTGCAGGCACTGTAAAAAGATTATGTCGAAGAACTCGACGAATGTGAACAAAACGACAAAAAGGCTTAGTATCCCTCCGATCTGAATAGACGAGCATCAGCATCACGTTTCGCTTAGTATTGCTGATTGTCAGCTATATAGCTATGCGCGACTGCTAGTATTAATAATCGTGTGTTATTCAGAGGGAAAAAACTGCGTTAAAACATGGTTATTAGCGGCAAACACGCGATATACTCTAAATGATAGGAGAAGGGTTTACCTATTGCATATATCTTGCAAAATTATCGATAAATGTATTATTATATATGCTTGCATATAACCCAGACATCTACCTACACCCACGATGCAGTTGATAAGGTTTCAAATAGCCCACGCTCACAGTGCCTGCAAGGAAAATTAGATAAGATGCCACCGCAATAATCAATGATAAATAAAATATGCTTAGCGTACTAAATCCAATCTTATTTGATAATACACCAACAACGCCAACCCTATCCCATTTGTCTATTAAAAGTAGTCCGGCAATAATTAGAGGCATGCAAAACACCACCAAATGTTTCGTTTTGACGCATTTATGTTGAGCAGAGCTCTAGCAGAGCTCTAGAATGATAATTTATGAACTTCAGTGCTCATAATATACTACTTGATTTTTCAGTTATGACAGCATAATCAATTAACTCTGCTGATGAATTAACTGATGAACAAAATCCTCCCATATGTTATCTAAACTACAGAATAATAATAATAATGTCATTAATTTTGGGAGCGCAATATCATATGCATGTCTATGCGCTTGAGAGTTCATGCATGTTCATGTGGGAATAGGTGTGTTTTAAAGCTTTCTTGATAGCCTCGATGGATTGTCATCAAGATTGTTCCACAGCCGCGGCGCAGCTGTCCTGAAAGATCGCCAAAAGCTCTTCTCGCCCGGGGGACTGCCAAAAGTGCTGTTGCACTGGGACATGCGGGTTGAGGAGGGTTGTGAGGTACTTGGTGCACCAAGATTGTGTATGACTTGAACACCACCAGGAGCACCTTATACACAATCCTTACATGCAAGGGGAGCCAGTGAAGGGTCTGGACTATGGGGGTGATGTGATCAAATTTCCTGGTGCACATAACCACTCTGGCGGCCGCATTTTGGGCCAGCTGCAAGCGGTTCAGAAGAGAGGCGGGAACCCCTAGAAGAAGTGCATTGTTGAAGTCGTGAGGTGACGAGAGCATCCACCACTCGCTTGCACGTCTCCTTATCCAGTATTGGCCGGATTCTGCTGATTTTTCCTGATGTTGCAGTACATCGCTCGCGTTACCTGCGCCACCTGAGTGTCCATGCGCATGGAACGATCAAACACTCCTCCAAGGTTTCTCACACATTCAGAAGCTCGTATCGATGCGTCACCCACACTGACACATGGGTCAAAGTCTAGTACACTATTAATGTAATTAGGAGCCACAGCCAGAAGCTCAGTCTTCTCATCGTTGAGCTTGAGTTGATTGCGTGACATGCACACTTACCGTCTGGTAGTAAGTACCCTACCATCATCCACATCAACTGTGTTCAACACCTGACGGATACCCTCAACCTTGTCATGGAAAAAGTTCACAAAGGTGTTTGCCAGCTCAGAGCTGCTGTTTGCGGTTGGTAGTACAGTTGTCTTGGGCTGCAACAGTCCCTTCACAGTCCTGAATGTGGCACGAACATCACCCTCACTTAGCCTTTGACGGTAGTACCTCTTCTTTGCATCACCCACAAGTAGCACAACTTCCTTCTGCTGGGCTTGCAGCATCTGCAAGTGCACTGTACGGCTAGTTTTGGATATTAAGTGCCTACTCAAGTCAAATATTGTCACTGAGTTGTTTATATTTTGTAAACAGCACTTTCCATTTCATCCATGGAGACTAGACACAGAGACGTTCCGAATGACTGACGTTTCAGAAGTGTCATTTTCTGTGTTTTGTCCTGATTAGTTACTTTCATATACCTGCTATAACTTAACCATAATGTTTATTAATCATTAACTATTGATACGATTCGCAATTTATTTACTGATAAATCGTTGGCAAGGAAATAATGGATCGCTTTAAAACGGCGTGAATGCTACGAGATCCCCGAATGTCATACTGGTACCCTTCTCTGAATGGCGTACTGTACTGTACTGGGACTGTCTTGCTAAGTTGGTTTCTTAAACTCTGAGCATTTTCTTATAATACAATAAATTGAACACTGCGCAAATTGCGTAACAACACCAACAAGCACCAACACTCTCGTGCAAATAAACAAATGTCATGCGGCATATTGTGTTGGCCATGTTATCCAACGTCATTAGGACAAATA
This sequence comes from Urechis unicinctus, assembly GCA_034190875.2. Lineage (NCBI taxonomy): Eukaryota > Metazoa > Annelida > Polychaeta > Xenopneusta > Urechidae > Urechis > Urechis unicinctus. The sequence goes on along the minus strand of CM067356.1, from coordinate 53,212,308 downwards.
TAGGGTCAGTGCAAAACGCATTAAATTATTCTTACATCAAACTGATAGTGCAGCTACGTATATATCTGTGTCGTGCACGTATCATATGTTATGAAAGCAGTTTTTTAATATATAACTGCACTGACCAATGCATGCTTCGTCTATTGTCTCTAAGTGGTTTTAAAGCAAAATCAATGCACCTCTTTAAGGGTGACGTATTTCACAACCATAGTCATAACCAGCTTGTAACGATTCAAACAGCACATTTTTGGGACGATTTAACACTAAGGGAGTCTTATGCATATAAAGGGCTGCTAAATCATCATCAAATACTTTAAGTCGAGCATATGCGTTACTGGCCACAAGCCTGCGTATTTTTTCCTCTTCCACCGAGCGTACAATCTTGACGTCGAACTCGCCTTCGGAGATTCTCCATTGTCTTACCAAACACAGAGTTGTTCGTAAGTTTATATAAGTCCTTCTCAAAGTCACTAGTGGCAACCTTACGAAGGTCTGTGTTCATACAGATGTAGGGCTCTATCCAGGGGCCCCGATTGAATACAAGCGCAAGGTGTATCTTGGTAAGCCTCATTGCCAGAGATAGGTAGAGCTTGAGATTCCTATAGTGGACCACATATTTTTCTTTACTGCGCAGGTTGGGTACCAGCTTCTTAACTTCAGTTCCGGTGCTCCCCAATGCACCTAGGAGATTATTTTGGTAGTCTGACAACCATTCTTTCTGCACAGTCATTCGCTCTGGCGCTAGTGGGTAATCATTGTGATCCGCATGTTACACTGCAGGGTATTCTAGATGACGAATATATCCGTAGTCGGCGTTATCAGGATGATTTTGTATTCGAAATACATCTGGACGCTCAACCCACGCAATACCCCAGTAGGTAAAGGTTGACTCATCGCCCACCCGTACAGGTTGTTAGCGTCAAGGTACTGGATATAACTCACTGGCTTATCCTGCTCAACGCCCTCCACGTACGGGTTATTAGCTTTAGCGTGGCGACGTGATACCATGCAGGCCCTTCTAAATATATGGGTGTTTGTCATAGACGGTGAGAAGCTTGAGGTATACCCCTGTACTCTTACGAAGCGCATCCCAGGAATGGCCAGGACTGGTATAGTATTGAGCTGGATCTAAGCCATATTGTTTAAGACAGGTTTTGCGGAATATCTCATATACATCAGCTAAGAGTAGTACATCTGTGCGCAGGTACAGATCATTTGCATGGTCATAGTCTGCAGTAGATATTCCTTGCTCAGAGAGCTTGCTGTAGAACTCCTGGAATGGCGGCTGCAAGGCACCAAACTTATTCCAGACATCCATAAACTCATAAGGATACACTCCCTTGCGCAGTAGCAGCCGGCGTTTTGTTTCATCAGGCTCATACTTAGCCTTCACTGCAAAGCGTCTGGGTTGTTTGCAGACACCAACTTGTCAAGCTAGGCCAGGAGGAACTGTGCACTGTCAATAAAGCGTAACTGTCCGATCGACAAGGATATGCACTTCTCCATATTGTTTGGGATACAGTTGATCTGCTCTTCTACTTTGCTTAAGGCCTGCATCAAGAGGTGGGAGTCATAGCCCCGTAGGTTATAAACTACTACCGCCGTTGTCTTAGGATTCAACCGCAGCTTTAGGTTGCATGCATTGTGGGCTGCCCCCTGTACCGTTTATATGACAATGGTCGCGAACGGACTACATGCCCAGTTCTTTTCCACACACCTGACAATGGGTTGCTGCCTTGTGCACTTTTTTATCCTCTCGCGTTATGCGCATGGGAACAGGGTTTGACAGAACTGCTTTGATCTTGAGCTCTTCCTGTTGTAGGGCTTGCAAGAATTTCTCCACAGTGTTGCCTCCTCTATACACCAGAGGGGGTTTGGTCTGGCCATCACACCGGACCACAACATAGCCGTAACCACATGGCTCATGTTCCTCTGTTTTCTGCGTGTTGCTCTTGGTAGCATCAAGTGAAGTTTCACCGTGAGCACCTCACAGTCGGCGTAGATAACATGAGGGGTAGCCAGCTGCTTCTGCCAGTTCTAGAAGGATAATATGTTTTTCCCTTCCTCAGGCATGTCCACTCTCAAGGCAGTTTACCCTATCCCCATGCACTCAGGTTTGTGCTCAGAGAGCAGTTTCGCAGTGGTATAACCATGTAGTCATCGCTCATAGAAGAATTTGAGGTGTTCGTGTTTACTCTGATTATATAGCAAGGGGTTGAGATCTTTGACTAGCGTGTAATGAAACTTGCCATCCTTCTCAATCAGCATGAGGTTTCTACATTGACCAGGCTGTTTACTGATGTGGTGTATGTTAGCGGCCCTCCTATCCCAGCCAAAGACGTTCATGGCTAGGTAAGCATGGTTTTTCTACCTTCTCAATATGCGACACTGGTGTGGGATATTCTATGCCTTTACCTTTCAGCAGGGTTAACAGCCACTGAATGTTATATTTAGATGGTCGCTGTGGGTCCTAGACAGAAGGGCGCAGAGCCGATTCAAAAGCCCATAGAAGGCAGTCGTCGTCAGTGTTTTTTATGTTTATGATCGCCCTCTTAGCTGATAGCGCACTCGGTAGTGGTAGGTCGGAGCCACCTTTTAATGGCTGGTAGCGTGCAATATCGATCCATAGGGTTGTGACAGATTCGAAGACCCAAACGGACCCTTTATTGGTCCACTTCTCCAACCGCTCTTGGATATTAGCATTGCTCTGGTGCACCGCATCGTTAATATTTTTTGAGGAGAGAACCACCTGCTGCATATTAAGCAATACAGGCCCAACATATTCAGTTCTGCCATCATCGGTGTGCTTCATAAGTCTTACGTTAAGGGAAATTGACACTGTCTCGTTCAGTTCATGAGTTCAAACTTTACGCATCAGCCAACGCACGCGTCTTAAGAACATAAGAGCGTCCACGCCGAGGAGATGAGACTCACCCATCCACGCAAATAGTATTTAACAGCCCACTTGGTATACTTGAATTTGAGACGTGGGGCAGAGACTAGGGGTGATTTGCTCACTGGTCACTGCATCCGCATGATTCGTTGTCTCTGCCTGATTATTGTTCGTTTCATCCATGTTTACTTTCTAAATTTATTCGACAGCTGTTGTTAAGCTCATGCTATAGCGCAGTTTAGCACACGCTATAGTGGAGTTAAGCACCTACTATAGCGCGCAAGTAGCGGTATAGCCCTCATCACCCTCTCCACTGACAGTGCGGCTGGCCCCTGTGTCATGTTCGCTCGGTGTCGTCGTTTGCTTTCCACGTTTTTCATTGCATCCGCATGAAGTTGCATTTTTTTGTGGTTAAATTTTCGAACAAGTCACCCGAACATAACGAAAATTGAAATATAAAATTTCCAAATTTTCGTCCCGACATCTCGTGACGTCACTTGATGAACTCATCACTGACAGGTCCGCAGTTTTGATTGTAAACAATGGCGAATGTTGAAGTTTCAGAGAGAATTTAGTTTGTATTGTGCCATACAGATTCAAACCATATCAGCGTAAGCGAATCTGACAGTGACATGATTGATTCTCGTGTTCCGAAGAGAGATAATCGGAATATTGACCGTCTTCAAAACATTTATTGGTGAGTCCCATTGCATTTAATCACTGAATTGATTTTGGGTAATTCTCATCGATCTTACTAAATCAAGCAGCTTTGAACTAGCACGTTGAATCATAAGAAAACAAACTTCGCCTCAGACTGTGTCGCGCTGTTTACTACTTTCAGTCTCTCAAATCTGCGCAGTAGAAGTTAATCAAAACACCAGAGGCGAGTGTATTGCCTAGTTCAATCCAACTAACTAATGTACTACGGTAGATCTTAAACAGAGTCGGGCATGTATTTCATAGGTATTGAAACCAACCGTCAGGACGCATCTACTGTGCGGAGCAGAAGTAAGTGATGGTAAAAATAGAAAATTTACCAGAAATTAAATGTGTGACACAGCATCCAAATTTTAATGCTGTATGTTTTAATAAAGATGCGTTGTAGGCTGCGTGGTATGATTTAAAGCAGCATCATGGACTGGAACAGACCAACGAACCCAGAATGAATTTTTTTAATGCAGTTGCGTGTGGGTGCCACTTGTCCAGCACCAGCTATCCCTTTCTAGGGGGGCTTGACTCTACACTTTAATACAGATGGTTTACAATGCTTCGATATCCGCAAGATCTTCTTAGAAATTATAGGAAAAATATCAAGCATCCAAATGGAGGATATTTAAGGATGTTGTTTATAGAACACAGTTATGTGAAAAAGTAAACATCCAACTTAAATATACTAATCCAAGCAGCTATACTCGCTGATGGATTTTGGATACCATGTTACATTTTTTGATTAGCAGTGCTTAGAGGATTAGCTGAGTTGAATATATTCTGTTGATGCTTTCAAAAGGAATCGATTTCTAAACGTTTATGTATCCACCACAAATTTCCACTGGTTGGTGAGGTGGTGGTGTCATTTTGATACATTACAATACCTTTTGGTGCTTTCTTGTCTCCACTGCTTAGACCTCCTGGCTGTGGGCGAGTTTGTGTTACCTCTCGTGAATATGGTAAGAACAGCAGTTGGGAGAATACTCCGGGAACATATGTAACCCTATCAAAGTGCATCTCTTGCTGTGAGTGCCTGGTCAAAACATTCAAGTCCAAAATGCTGTCCAGACGATGGACAAAAACGAGTATATAACAAGTTATAAATTCAAGGTTTGGGCGGCTGAACCTGAGTTCACTTATATGCGTCATGTCCGGTTGACCTAGGTTCGCGCGCGAAATACCGCTTCGCTCCAAAGAACGTTAAATATCTCTTTTATTATTAGTCGGAGGTCAAAAATTTATACACCATTCGAAACGCATCGATTTGTTTAGTTTGCACTAAAAAAATCCTATTTTAGTTGTCATAGGCACTTTAAAGCCGCGGTTAGTGGAGCTAAGAACATGCCATAGCAATGATAAAGCCCACAAGTAGCAGTGCTTAACCTGTGCCCAACAAACGGGTCGGCCGCAAGGTTTGTAACTTGCTTTAGTTGTTGTTATGGTGCGATTGGTATAAACATACAAGCAATACCTGAGTATAGCTGTAGCTCTGCCGGACCTAGAGTGTGCGCCATGCTAGCCCCTAACCAAACCTGGTATCTCACATTCAGCTTTGTGACATTAATACAACCTGGTCAATTGTAAGTCACAGCTCACCAAGGTACTGACGGGCCTGACCCCCAGCTATGTCGGCAGCAAGCCTATCTCTCTTAGAAGACATGTCACCTCTGGGTTCAGTGACCACTGACTCAGTGGCCACGGGGCTAGCCGTGGCTGCATCCTGTACAAGGAGTTGTTCAATGATGGTATCAGGATCCATATTAGTGCTGTTTCTAATATACGGCTTCGAAGTCTAATATATTGTGTCTTTACCGGCTGAACCCAGCAGACTACTACCCAGACTATAATGCCTAACCCGGCAACCGATGATACAGTTGCTGTCAGGGCCAACACGACTCATATCGCTTCAGCAGCAGTTTGGCGTGCTTGGTCTTTGCTGGTAGCTGGCGCACTGCTGCACGTTCCTCCCTTGTTGGGATCATATCATTCTCACGCAGGGCATCTTCAAATGTACAGGGCAGCCTCGCCCTCAAAACAATGGTAGAAAGCTCTCAAGTGGTCATGGAGCCGCTCCCCTGGATCAACCACGAACACCTCTGAATCATCCCACACACATGACCGCGACTGATAGGCCTCGTTGTAACGTATGGTAGGGCAGAGGATCACAATATGCTCAAAGGCACCGGAGAAGGGCTCTTCAAGTAGGTCGAGGATGAATACGGTTTTTCCGAATCCTGTCTGCCCACAAGCAATAGCCGTACAGGGACGATCTGTAAATGTAAACTTAGTAGACTGCGCTGACGAACCTACCATCTTTAATGTTAAGTTGTGCATCCATAAACACCATACATATAGACGTTCAATGCACCGGCCGCCTCTGCTTTCTTTGTGATCTGAATGATGACGCCCTCAGACGCATTCTGCACGCGCCTGTAACTACAATGGAGCTGGTCGTCATAACTCGTCCTTAAGTCGAACCACAGAGCATACTTGCTGGTTGGGTACTCTCTTAGGGACACGGCCGCTAAATCTTTTACAGCTTTTGCTACACTGGGGTCTCATTTGCTCGTTGCGCAAAGGCCTTCTTCGCCTCATCCCACCGTTGGTAGCCACGCATGCCCTGGGCATAGAGTTGGTTGGGGATGCCCTCAATGGTCACCTTGACTTTTGTAATCTTTGGGTTGTAGAGCGACTCTGTCTTGCTGCTGAATGAGGAATTAGCTGGGTCTTCAAAGAGCAGTAAGATACCCTTCATGATTTGAGCCGGCACGTCCAGGTTGATGTTCCATAGTGTGTCACTTTAATTATCTGTAAGCTTCCTGTGACGGAACGCACACTCATAAAGCGCCAGCATACCAGTGTATAGGGTGTGGATAATACGGGCCAACTTTGGTTGGGTAACCATGTCATACTCTAAGGAGATGCCATCAATTGTGTAACCGGCGTCGGTGTCGCCCGTTGCGTGAATCATCAGGCTCAAGTCGTTGAAGTGAGCTCGTATTCCAGACTGTCACCAAGTACACCATGGTAGAATGGCATGTGGCTCTGGTGGAGTTCAAAGTCAAGTGGAATGTAGAACCTGTTGCCATAGGTGTCGGTTATCGCCTCGGACTCATCTTTGTCTCCTGCCCCCACTCGTATCTTGGTTGCGTTTCTGTCATCTGATGTGTCAATGCCCTGATACTGTAGGCTCTATCTCTCCTGTGCAGTCAGCCACAAGTCGTGGTAACAGTGGTAAACATAGCTGCCATCAATGGACATGACCTCATTGCCAGAAATCTTGATTGACGTTTTCTTAACCACTGCGCGACCCATCAGTCGAGGTCAGTGTGATTGTAAAGGCAAGCATTGCTGTCTCTGGGACAATGACGTCGTCTGCACCTATATTGGGGAAGCGGACCAGCAGTTGTTGGTATGGTCAATAGTGCTTGGATTGTTTGTAATAATTACAGAATGTCGCACACCCTTTACCCCGAGGGGCTCGCGTATCCGGTGGTATGAATTTAGTTTTCGTCCTCGGAATGTTAACAATTATTTAGAGCGAGTATATCTTTAACACTGTAACATGGAAGAGTTTGAGAACTTAACATTTGACACCACATAGGAGGCGGGGGCTATGGGAGGGGAAAGGGGTGAGACCTTTGGGCTAAGTGGGGCCAAGAGTGGAAGCTTGCTCGGGCTCTTGGTGTGATCCCTCCAAGGTCTAGACCAAGCTGCTTCTAAAGCGGAAGCTACACTACCAGAGAAGTTAGACATGGGCAGCCCCAAAGCCGTGACAGAGCAAGGTGGTGTAGATGAAACAAGCTTCATAGAGGGCGTCCATAACGCTATAGAAGACCAAGGTGAACAAACAGACGACGAACTACCACTCAGAGAGCTTCTATGGCCTAACAAGGCTATGCAGACCCAAAGGGGTGGACTGGTCAACAACCTAGCGCGGCTAAGCGAAAAAGACAAACATATAGCCAGCCGGAAGCGTAAACTGGAGGAGCGGCCAGACGAGGCTGATAGCGCGAGGAAACTCCAGGAGCATGAGCTTGCAGATCTGCGGGAAGAAAGACAAGTAAGACTTGAAGCTGCTCTGTAAACCGTAAAATGGTGCGGACCCAACTCAACCGCATCAGAGAAACTATCAACAGACGAAGACACAACGCTAGCCGAGCGTATCCACACCCTGTTCCTGGAGCAAGGGGTTACAATCGCCTCCATCATCACTGCGATTGGATTGGCAATCTCGACCCTGGTACTTGCTTTAATAGGTGAAGGGGCACTAGTGCCAACGCAGCACCAACATCGACGCAAGCTGACAAGCCCGGTCTGAAGGACTGGATTAAAAATCAGCTGAACTACTTAGCAAACGCCCTGAAGGGCCTAGCCGGAAAGGCAGCAGCTACCCTTCCATGGATCATTTGCTCCCTCGTATCATGGCTGCTCAAATCAGCTGCAAAGGTGGCTGGTTAGATGGCAGAACATGTATGGGCCGCAGCTGTGTCGGTGGGGGGAGTTATCCTTCCGAATACTCCGTGACTTATTACGTAGCAAGCCAAAGCATAACTAAGCCTATTGCGATTCTAATATTTTCTCATTCTCGTACGCCTTTCCTTCGGGAGGCGGGGTGGGGGGGGGGGGGTGTGGTCTAACAGGAACAACTTGTGGAGAGGGGGGTTCGATGTTCGGGGCAGGTGGCTTGTCAAATCTTCCTTCCACAGCCACATTGACGTCAGTGTTGATGCCGATCTGCTGCCTGTCGGACGCGATGGTAATAAGGATGTTATACCCAACAGCTTGACCTACCCGGAGAAGCATGTTGCTTTGCGCCATATTGAGCTCATTGCCAAACACAAAGTCCTCCCGCGACCGTGCAAACTTCAAAACTTCTTGGTACCGCTTTATTGCAGCTGGTAGGTCAACAGCTTCATGGCGCCAAACGCCAGGCCGGTACCCGGGATGCGGCCACGAGTCTGAGCCTGTGCCCCCAGCAGTGCCCAGACATAGATCCTAATGCTGTCATTAATGCGGGCTGTGTGAAGCCCTCAGACGTGTCCAGTATAAAGATACTTCAGGCCTCGTCTGCCCCAGAGCCCTGTGATAGGTGTAGAACAACACCCATTTGCCTCTGAATGGATTGGTAGCTTGCTCGCGTGGGCAAACCCTGACTTTTTAGCCTTTTCAACATAGAAGGCCATCCGTGTAGGGTCATAACGAACGTCCCGACCAGCAACCTTGACGACGCTCCCGTAACCGTACGCATCATGTGCATATAACACTCCAAGGCCGCCATTATCGACAGTTGCCTTTGACGCCAGTCCATGGTCCGTGGCTGAACACCAAACTCACTACAGAGCCTCTCATATACCCTGCGATCGTATGGATTGTTATAAGGGCCATGGGCATGATCCTAAGCTAGAGGCGCTTGTTGTTCTACCAGAAGGCGCCGCACTGTGTAATCAGGCCACACTGTAAAGTTTACCTACTGCCAGAACTACTTTGACGCCCAAGCTTATCCGCAGTTACCGCCGGCATAACGTAGCGACTGAACACCTCAGGAGAGTTTGCTGTGGAGGTACCGCCACTGTGAACGGCAGTGCTTGGTCGGGTCAGGCCCTCTGCCCACGCACTGGCCGGATATACCCTGCCTGCTTTATATGTAGCTTTTCTATTGAATCTAAAGGCTTGTGTATTTATGTTTATAATTATGTACTACATTCGTCTAATGTTCAACGCGGTAAGGAAGTGTCCCAGCAAAATCTCGAATCAAACGAGAGCAGTGTATGGCGGTCTGAAATTGCTGGGAGTTTCAGCCTTCTTCAGCAGCAGATCACATCATTAGGTCTTGGTTTGGAAGTTGATGCTTTAAATGGGGTTATTACCCTCAAAGTTGCTGATGGGACTGCGCGCATGTCAGAAGATGTGTTAAAATTGTTTGGTATCAAAGACGGCCTCGGAAGTATGTTGGTGGTGAACATAGAAAGCAGAACAGGAACCTGAGACACCATGTAGATGAAAGGACGAAACCCCCCATTACTATTTGGGCAGAAGCAAGTGGCGACCTTCACAAAGATTATGAGTGGCCCTTGATGATGGGGCAAGGTGTCGAGACTCATAAGACTCAAGCTGTGGATAAACTATGTTATCAAATGGTAAGATTATTCGTATAGTGTTGTCGTCTGGTGTGGGCGCTGATACTAGTGCTATAGCAGCGTTTCCTGTTATAAATGGGACAATTCAATCGATAGGAATAAACACTCTATCGGTTGAATGAGATCAGTCTCTTGAAGCAAAACCTTGAGAAAGAGATTGAAAAATATCGTGCTATGTACAAGAAATATAGGCCTGCAGTAAACTCAGCGGAAGCAGCAGCTTTAGTTATTGTTGGTATGTGTCTTGGTGCAAGTGGTGTAGGTGTAATGCCTACAGTGGTTGCCATTCCTATTGCCACTGTGTTGGGTGTTACGTAGGCCGCTTGTGGGCTACTTGGAATCGCTGGAGAATATACCAGTAGGCGACTGACCATCAAGGTGAAAAAACATGATCAGATCCGCATTCTAGCACAAAGCAGATTGAATACCATTGCTGACATTGTACCGACAGCACTTGGAAATGGTAATATCTCGGATCATGCGTTTAAACTCGTTTTAGCCGAGGTCACAAAATAAACCCAAATGAAGGGCGAAATTAAGGCTAGATCTGTAAAAGCGTACCAGACTGTTTCAAAAAACATCCAGCGGACTGTGACCGACCTTATTGACCTTCCTGAATACACAGAAATTTTTTTAATAGCGCGCTGTATATACCAGTCTTTTGAATAAACGAGGTCATAAGAAGGATTAGAAATGAACACCGAAGAACGCCTAACTAAACTTGAAAAGTACGAAGAAGATGCAATATTAGATCTAAATCATCTGAGGCAGCGGTATTGGAGACTGGACCAAGTAATTATGGATAACACAACTTACCAGAACTTACGAACTGCGCTTGATGAAATTAGGGATCTTGAAAACTGATTAGAGGATTCAGAAAAAATTGACAAAGAAAAACTTAGAGAGCGTTTAAAGCTAGTTTACAATGTAATTGCGGTATTGGCAATCTATTTAAGTAGTTGGATTATAGTATATAATGGAACATGACCCGATCAGTCTCTCACAGGCTCAGTGTAATCTTCCTGTCATGTTTCCGAATTCCATAGTGCACTCGTCGAATATACATAAAAAGAATATTTGCAAAACAAACATCGCCTTGACAGAGCAATACACAAAATGGCACGGAATGCAATTGAGTTAGAGCCAGAACTGTATTCAGAGTGTATCGGTCGCCTGCAACCAATAACAGGGGTTGGTGGCATATGAAAGGAACGGCGGCTCCCGGTGGGCTGGGTTATTGGGATTACCGACCTTTATATATATACATGAGTCAGGAGAAACCGAACATTGCCGAACGCGCTTGTTGAATGTATTGACTTGTGTGTCTGCTGTCCGAGCCATATGACTTCGTAAGAATCACATGGGTTTCCTATGAAGCTCATGCATAGTAGGCATTACTGGGTCTTAGTTACATCATGCGCTAGACTTTGAAGTCATTGGACAAATGTAACCATTATACTGCGCAGACTATTTGATGGCCAAGTCAATCCCGCAATTTTCGGTCTACTTGTGTGACTCTAACTGCGAAAGGTTAGTTAATACTGGTAGACAAGTGAGATATACGTAGTCTCAATAGAATCATCGACTTCGTGCAGTTCATTAATTGTCGAATCAAATGAGCTTCATTAGGTTTGGTCTTGTAAATGGACGATATGTCCACTTGTCAGGCAGTAGTTATGGTAGATGTTGGGAGAAATATGTTGACATTTGAGTTTCCCGGGTCCCGGGTTCTTGTGCCAAATGAATTGATAATATTAGCAGCAATCCAATGATAGTGCCACTCGTGGAGCCATCATTAAGGATTAGGACATGATGCGTCACTTCATCTACACGACTCTTCAAGTTAGAGTGAAAGCCTTCATGAAGGAACTAGTTGCGTCATCTACCAGCGCCAACTACCTCGATTACTCTGAGCGCACATGTAGCTAGATTTCTTTGATGAGTAATCCGAGACCTCGCGTGGTGGTGATGTTGTATAACAATCATTAGCATGCTCAACTGTGGAAAGAAGTGCCATTCAGGGGGTCATCAATGCTACTAAATATTCTATGACGACAGTGCACACATTAGTGGCAATATATAGAGAGGAGCATCCATGTGCGACTGCGAGTAAAATCGGCACAATAGCATATTTTGCGTTTTTTCAATGAACTGCACCCACGACGTAGCAATGTCGTTGAATCTTCCATCATGAATCAAATGTACAAAGAGCATCTGTATTGGTGACCTTATCGTGATACTTCTTCCATCACGATATGTTTACCGACGCTGCTGCATCTCAATGATAGATATCCCGGCAGACATTTTGGACAACAAAACCAGCAAGACTTGTTTATTTTATATGCTGCTTTTTGTCAACATGACAATCTGTCACCAATTTATTTATGTTTTTACTTAATCTAGTTTTTGTGACCGATATTGCCTATCGCCTATTCCCGTAACTAAAGTCAGATGTCCTAGATGCATCAGTACCCCTTCTCAGATTTCATTATATGATCCTTTACCTTCATATGCATATTAAATATATCAATTAACAACCATCACAAATTTGTCAGATTGGTACCAATGTGGAACAAAAGTCGATCGAATTGACTGATTATGATGTAATTGTTAGCACCAAATATGGTTTCATTATGCGCCGGCTTAAGTCACCAAATTACTCTTCCCCCTTTCTCCTAGCATCATGATGTGGCGACGACGTGTCGTTGATAAATGTTTTTAAGCTGTCATGAAAAAAGTAGCCGGTTTAAGTGATAGCCACAAATATAAACATTCACACAGACGATGCGACCAGGCAATACATTATATTACCCAACAGGTTGTGTTTCTACAGCAGCAAATCGCTTCTCCGTTGTTATAATATCACATCAGATACAAATTCTCGAACGCTAGATATATCACCAATTATGCAGAGCAACCGTCCTCTTTATACCCGAAAAACAATTACGTCTATTATTAAACGGAACTTCGCCTGTGACGTGGGTTTTGTTGCGCCTGGATTGATACTTATAATAAGGTCCATCCTGTCGATGCTGCGACCCCTGTATCAAGCATGAAGTATTACTCTAAGGAGCTTTGTCATGGCGAGAAGCGAGTAGAACTATTGTCCTAATTCTCTTGAGGAGCGCGAATTATTATACTGAATAGAATATCAGGTGCGGTAGGAATGTTAGCCCCCTTAGGATCTAACCTGCGTCATGATTACTCGCATCACTGGGGTTAATAAACAAGATGATCAATTTCGAGGGAATATGTACGACAACGGTGGTATAACAGGCCGGCTGTGAGTAACCAAAGGGATATTGACATCGTGACAGAACGCGAGCTAATTCATTTAAATCAGTAGCAAACACACAAAGCAATAATTCCGCAAATTCCCAATTCGTCATGAATATTATCAATTGTTTTAGCCCAACTTTGATCTTTCTACACATGTACATATGAAACAAATATTTCTTACATTTGACACAGATGCAACCTAGACATCACTGTGTGGGAATATGCAATAATTCACTCAAGAAAGCACTTGTTTTGCCTACAATACTATATATTTTATCTAAAGTAATGCTGGTATATACAAGAATTGTAAATATATATATATATATATATATAATTGTATAATATATATATATATATATATATATATATATATATATATATATATATATATATATATCTATATATATATATATATATATATATATATATATATATATATATATATATATATATATATATATATATCTTTACCGTACAATCGCCCTTATGCTCATGCATGAAAAACTATATGCTGCTTTAGTAAAGTTGTGAGTTAAACTCCTCACCAGAGACACATTAAACTGAAATCGTAATGGCATAATTCGAATTGCAACCTTTAGTGATGTGATTGCAAATGTAATGAATATTCTTGTACTCCCATTTCTAAGCCATAGGGCACACAAGTGGCGATGCAGCATTATGACTGAAATTATATTGTCAATCCTACCCCCATTTTTTCAGCCGGTCGGAACCTTCGTTATATCTTAAACAGAGCAAGAATCAATTCGGGTCTTAGGACTGGCAGTCAAGCATGAGTGTACTCCAATCGAAACTTTGCTGTCTTCTATGTGTCATGTAGACACTGATCCCAAACGTTTGCGATCACGTGCCCCACGATCTTTCGAACTAATCATAATTCCGCTTACTATATGGATAGTCGTCATTTGTTGAAATATTACATGTTTGGAGATTAGTGCTAACTGTTTCGGATAGATTATTAAGTGCTAACTTGGGTTTATTATCTGTACCTTTTGCGATGAAATAGGTTTTCCTGCATTCAAAGTGGACACGGGCATGTAGGTAATTTGACGACACATACTAAGTGATATTGGTATCTAAGCTACTTATACAAGGGTTTATTATCTGTATTGTTCGCGTCCTATTGCGGTACAAGGTTTTCAAAATGCAAGACTTCAAAGTGGACACGGGCATGTAGGTAATTTGAATTTCCAAACAAGGTGATGATTTAATCTTACCATCTGGTATTATGAACAGTTAACTCCTCTAGATTTGTATACTTGTCACACATACCACAGGTCGCTTGGGTAATTAATGGCTGGAACGATGGGAAATGTTGGTGAACTATAGACCGCTCTGTATGACCAGGAATATATGAAACTCGCCGACAGTTATTGCTCACACCCACTCGATAACTGCATCGTCCCTTTTGGAATTGCATTTAATGGCTTGTCATTTAACATGTTCTATTATGGAGATATTTTGCTGCTCTCAGTTATTTTCCTTATAGCAATAACGTTGTGGAACGCAGACAACGCAACTATATGATGCATTTAACCCTTGAGTTTTGATCGTATCATTTTTTCCGCGAACGTGTTTATATGTATATAAAAGATATAAGCAAATATGAAGGTGCTTTTAAAAAACGGAAGTAGGACAAAGATGGCACAAAAAAATATCGCTACAATAACTGAGTCATAGGCAGAACACAGGCCCTAATATTCATGCTCGGGAGTTAAAAAGTTAAACACTTGTATAGCGTTTACCCAGACAGATTGAGGTAAAATAGACAGGTTATATGTTGGTGACCCTGTTGTCGCCAGAAACCAGGCCAATCTTTCCGTGGTCACCAGATAATAGGCATAATGATTCGACGGTGATTGGAGATCAGGCAGAATGTTACAGCGGTCACCATTAACCCGACATAATGTTCCGGCGGTCACCAAATATCAGGCAGAATGTTTCGGCGGTCACCAGAGATCAGGCAAAATGTTCCGGCTAAACACATATACTGTCAAACTAATTACTTCGCCTGCGCAATTGACCCATACAATATTACAAAGTAGTAGATATCCTAATGGCATACAATGAGCCTCATGTTGTACGGCCCATAACTTGGAAGCAGCTGTGGACGATTCCACTTCACAAGATATTGCATGTGTGCAATCGACATTCTTTTCCTATGCTGTACTTGTGGCCCTGCACGGTCCCCCACGGGTCGTGTACGACTCGATACCGCCATTGTTATGCTTCCTCGCGGTTTATATATAATGGCCAACGTTTTGAACCCAAAGGTTCCGGTCTAGTACAAAATATCATTATTGTGTAATGATATGGAACCATATATGACTGTTTAGTTAGAGGTACTTCGAGTGATATATGAAACTTTGCTCAGAATTTTTTTGATCAAATCGAATAATATATAGTGCTTGGCTCTAAAGGACTTTATATGTATGTGCATTGTAATTTACCACATGTTATGTGTGACTTTTTATGTACTTACGTATGTTGTGTATGCAATAGACGGTGATTCAATTAATTTATTTGGTTTTTGTTTGTCGATGAAATAAGTATTATATACACCTTTTGATGATGCCTTAATTAATGACACAAGCATGGAGTACACAATATATGTATTAAAGCTATTCGATGATACTACGGAATTAAAGTAATTGAACTGTGACCACTTTAACAAAAAGCACACATGTCAGAATTAAATATTTTGTAATGTATTTTAAAACTGTAATGAGTATATGAACAACCCGTAAAAACACCAGCAGACCGCCCGTAAAGCAGGCAACATCCTACAGGGGATGATTTCTTATGGGCTTCCCAATGACCACATCCCTATGCGGCCCTCAAGGCCATACAGGGCCCCTAACCATCTGCAGATCTCATGTGACCTACACATAAAACACGCTTCAATGTATAAAAGAAGTCTAGTGCATAGTTATAAGTTATGACTAGAGGGCATGCTAGCGCCGAATCGTCAAACCTACCCGGTGTGCATATCAACAAGCTAGTCATTGTTGCGCATTTAAACTATCCCATTTGATACAGCAATAATTATTACATGACAGGTGAACATGAGGATGACCAAACGGATCCTGATATGCACCGCCCACAACCTAATGCGACAATTTGACAGATTAGTCGACTACAGAATTAGGCGGCGTAGGTGTTTGTCTTTTAACGGCCAATGGTCGGTTACTGAACGCAGACATGCACACAGGTCGGGTGATAGTCATCAGCACACTCGGAGAGAAAACCCTAGTGTCTACTAATGCGGCATGCGAAAGAAATGTTCATATAATATTGTGTAAAACCATGCACTGCTTATGGGGAATAATGAATATAAAGCTATTTGCTTTATCACTTGAAACACTTCAATACGGCCAATCCCGTCATCCCCTCTAATGCGAGCATTCCCGCCCCGAGACATGTAATATATCCTAGTTCATCGCCAACCGACTGTGAAAGATGCTTTTTTTCCCCAAGTTAATGCTGCACAGGAAAATCAGATCACGCGACTGTAGGACATCCCACAGCGTTGTCTGATGTATATTTATGGCTTATGAATTCATATCGAGGCAATATCATTTGCATAGCTGCCCAACTCAGCAGTCAAAATGAGCGATTAAATGACACAGAGTGAGCGCAGTCCAGTGCAAACCAACAGTAAACAATTCACTTGGCAATAACTAGAACACTAAGATGGAGAAGTATTTCAGTACATGATTCATGACTAACCAAATGCGGCTTAAATGGTGTATATCTCTAGTATAATAAAAAGCGTTGATTAATTTCAGTGGTCTCTACATGCGCTATATATATATATATATATATATATATATATAGATAGATATATAGATATATAGATAGATAGAGATAGAGAGATAGAGATAGAGAGAGAGATAGAGAGATATAGATAGAGATATAGAGATATATAGAGATATAGATAGATATATAGATAGATATATATATAGCATATATATATATATATATATATATATATATATATATATATATATATCTATATATATATATATATATATATATATATATATATATAGATATATATATATATATATATATATATATACATATACATATATATATATATATATATATATATATATATATATATATATATCTATATATATATATATATATATATATATATATATATATATATATAATTAATCGTGTGTCTTGGCATTGATCTACGGCCTGTGGATAATATACACCCGGACACTGTGAGGCAAGCCACAGCAGTGTATGGGGACACTCCCTTCTGCCCAAATAGTAATGAAAGGCTTCTTCGTGTGTTTATATATGCTCTCTAACCATGTGCTGCTGTCTGTGTCGCGTATCAACAAACTTTATATAGGCAGCATCCTTTGGTGATATCGGGTCCTCCAGTCCAAGGGCCTTATTGCCTTGTGTGCCGATTATCTAGAGCTTTAGCCGTGTTTTTGTTAGTCACCAGTAGATACATAGGTCTTTTTTGTATTCTCTCCGTTTTTGTGCAGTTCCATAGATAGTCATTTTATTGACATTGTGTAAACTCAAGGACAACATTAAATTGTTAGATATTGTGGTTTTTTTTCAATGGCCTGCCTTTATTATCCATATGTCCTCTAATCACATGTTTTGAGATATGATGAGGGATATTTGTTCTTATTATGTGACCGAAAGGCAGTGTGAGGGTGCCATCTAACATTTTTTTACGTGGTACAGACTTTGATCTAGGTGGACATAAAGTGTGCTGAAGATTCTATTGTTTACTGACCACCTGTGTTAGTACCTGAAGGAACCTATCACCCCCAAGGCCGTCATCAATAACCAACATGTTTTACACACAATTGTCAAAACATGCACATGAGGTAGCGTTTCAGATATCTGAAGAATCAGTACCACTCAATCGTTAGGCTATGCAACAGATGTAATAAAAAAAGCTTAAGATGAAAAATTCACAATGCCAACAGAATGACGCAAACACAAGTAGAATAACAAAATACGATAGAAGTGCATGAGGAATGACGGTTCATACGAAGCACTTATTGACAATACCATGTGTATATGAAGTGATAATCTCGAAACATGCATATACACTGTACTAGATTGTTGTTTTTAACAATCGTAAGAATAGCGAAATTTGTCGGTCAATCAGTGCATATAAGACAGTAACTTGAATAATGGGGACATCAGAGCACGAATGCTAGAGGGGATCAGAATGATCGAGTAGGTGCCTTGCTCTGTTTATGACATGACATAATCAACAAACATAATTTCCAGTCCGTCTTTTTTTAAGATGCCGTACATTTCACGACAGTAAACGGTTCCTGCTACAAATTGCCTTTGCAAGAAATGAAAATCCAAATAAATAGATGGCTACCATGGAGAAACTAAATACGCTACGCATTGTATCAAGTGAACGTTGGCTAACACAGTAACCAGCGCAATAGAGTGCTCAACACAAAGAGACTTGTGAATAATCACCCCTCTGCTTGCTTACAATCGGTACTCTCTGTGTGTGGGCACACTGGCTCTCCAACGGCATTAACTTTAAGCTAAACGTAATTTTTGAATGGCATGAAATCTCTTCTCCTGGCTCTAATTGCATTTGAAACATGAATCTCCCAGGGCTACCGCCCTTTGCTTTATGCGAACCATACAATACATGACGATTACAAGTTGTCGTTAACTTGTGAGTATCAATTCTAATGGACCAGATCATTCGTTGTTATCAACAGCTTTGAGATCTAAGCAATCCGGATTAATTGAACAATAGCATGTAAAGCCACTTATTTGTCACTACGTATTTTCCTGACCCTGTTTGTCAGCAAAACCAACACATATTGCTAGAAAGTAAGCAGTATTGAGAAAGCGGATCATTGAAAATATGAACAATTGCATTTTAATTGATAAAACAAAGGTTCTCATTGGTGCCTCGCAATGTCATCCGAGATGCTCTTTTCCCTCTCCATTATTAGCAATTGAATTTTCATTTAATATTTCTATAAGTGTGATTTGTGTGTCGTATTTGGGTTGCCAAAGTCGAATACGATAGTTAAACAATCATGACAAGCACCACATTTGCAGTTTGTTCGACATCGCAACTCAGAGCTCCGTTTTCTTGCACATCATTTTCTAGAAGTGACAAAACCTCGAAATCATTTTCAATCCCCATCTCGTAATGTTAGTAAGTAGATTTAGCCAATTCAAAATTCAATTACTTCCAGGTTTATTGAATTAGAAGATATAGTAGAAACAAAACGCAAATGCTGCAGCTAAGTCATAGCCATTAAGCAGACTACTGAATATGCGAGGGGCTCTTTTTCCTCGCCATTAGATGTAATTGAATTTTGATTAGTTTATTCCACTGCGCATGTGTCGAATACATATGCACTATGATCTTAGACAAAAGCAGAAGACAACCATCAAGCAATCATTATAGCCACCATATTTACAGATTTCCGTACTTTGTATCTCAAATCCCCATCCATTTCTTTCCTGAACAAAATTACGAAGAGGTTACAGTTGACTATGGCCCGATAACTGACACTAAATGCGCTGTCAACGATTACAATTATTCGAACATACAGGCATCCTTTTAAGCTATAGATGACACAATCTTAAAACGATTGTAGCTTTATGAAGCATCATGAATCCCCAGTTGTAGAAAACCCGATTTGAAATATCCATTAGAACAGAAATGCTGCAAGCTACTAAGAAATTTAATGGACTACCATATAAATATACTGTTCCATTGAAGTTACATGAAAGCCTAATCTTGCCCATCTATTTATATTACGACAATAAGACGAGCGTCATAACGTCGGTCACCGTTGCAGTCAGATTATGTGCTGTTATGATTGAGTATGATACATTATGAATACAACTGTCAGGGTCACCAGATGTATTACGCAAAATTCGATATGCATCTATCTATTAATGAGGGTTATCCGTCTTAGGTTTTGAACGCCTAATGCATAACATTAGCATAATATAAACTAGGATTGATATGAATTCGTATAGGTTTTTCCCGAGGTGAATTGGTATTAATAAATGTGGCTTATGACAACCCACTATATCATGTAATGTTAGGATTAGCAAGGTTAATCCACGCGAGTGAACGTATTCACAGTTTTGTAATATATTGCGAACGTATGGCCATGAACAATATACAGTTAAGTCGACTTTTGCCTTTCTGCAAAACCTGCACTTATGATTATTCATAACATATAGTCTCTGAATGGTTTTATTCAAAGTTAAATACTGGTACTGCATCGATAAGTATAAGTTTCCTCTAGAATCATTGAGAATAGAGCACAATATATGTTTCAGTTATTAGAATCAAACATTTAGGTATTAACTTCATTCAGCAGCCGCTTTCTTGTTCATAGAGAACCTGGGTAATATAAACACCATGCATTAAATATTCACTTTATCATGTCATTGTGATTAATTAGGACCATTGTTATAAGCTTTGACATACACTAACACAATGTCGACAAAACCACAGTTTTTGTCTTCATCGAACAAATTAAAATACTGTTATTGATTCTCTATAAAAAATGCAGCAGTTCGAACACATTCACCAGAGCGCCTAATGAGTGGAAAGTTTGACATCGCAAACCATTTTGTAAGCAAGGCAGCAAGCACTGCTGTCCTAATTGTATCCGACTGTTTCGGTTAATCCATATCTGCTCACACTTATTCAATACAAGCTTAATACTAGTACAATGAAGCATATTATGAACGCAAATAAGCAAATGCAATTCTACATATAGGCTAACTGATCTGGCCTGATATTTGATAAATGATGATTGATATACAATACGTCATGTCATTGTAGAAGGTTGTGTTCTGTTGCATGCTTGTACGGTGCACCGTTAAGAGTTATGCAGTACCTTGGTTGTGTCGCATGTGGGGGTTTCATTTCCAAAAAATCCTTTTTGTGAGTTTCTGAGCAATTACGTCTGGTTCTTTAAGGAATATTCGTGTCAGTATACAAATAACAACCTGCGTTGGATGGTTATAGAATATTCCAATTTCGTTTTCCAGAAAAACGTGGTCGCTGTGACGCTCACTTTGCTGAGGTAATGTCTAAAGAAAAACTATAGTGAACGATATTACGTGATAATTATTGATCCCCTCTTTTTAACGAGAACAAAATGATATAAATTGTAGATATGCTTCACAAATGTAGCAAATAATCAGTAGGATGTTTTAACGAACATTAAGGACTTTCTAATCTAAAGAGATACGCATGAATGGTTATCCTTTCTTGGTCTACCGCAATATCTTTGTGATGGCAATGGATAGCTGCAAATGCAGAACACACTTGTGTGATTGCATTAGGTGACGCCATTGTCATTGAAATTGTCATTTATACAGGATACTTATTGGATATAGGAGCGACATTGCCGTGAAGCAGGTCTGTAAAGCACAATGGATTGCTGTAGGGTAGGGCAATGTAAATGATCGCAGGGTTTTATCAATTTCAAACGGGCTCTAATCTGATTCAAACAGACATTTTATTGCACGTACAAAGTGTCCCCAAAGTTGATCACTTCCAATGCACATATATAGCATTAAACAAATGTCTTAACTGAAACAGAGTTGTGAGGTGATTCTTTTGAAACTGTTCATCGCAAATCAATGTCTAAACAAGCGTTAAATAAATAACTTAGTGGGTCGCCACGTCCACAATGTGTCTGATTTTACAGCCTCGGTACATGATTGCATAGGAAGGGAAATCTTGTGAATGGTGCTTGCTTGTAGTAAACCGTTAGTGCATATATTGGTAAATATTCGGATAAATGAAATATGAACTCTATGCGATCGGGTGTGCGGTATTGACAGTATTAATAAGTGGTTATGTGCGCTGCAAGGGAAAGACCAAAGAGAGATTGACTTGAATTGGTTAATACCGATCAAGAATAACTAAATTGGATACGAACTGTTTCACAGGGGGTTACAACAGACTTTATATATAAATTATACAACGGGATGTTGGGGTCACTTTTTTGTGGTTGACCAACAGCTAGAAGCAACGATTGAGGCACTGAATAATCATTGGTGTACATATTCATATATTTTCACAAAGATAATGACATATGTGCTCCACATGTTTTTTCTTCGTTCCTCTCTTCTAGTTCAGTTAACATTTGGATAAGACTTCCTTTGGTGGGCGTACATTAACATATTTTAACAGATTATAATGGTTGGTGGAAATTACACAGGTGATAACACGAATCGTAGAATATATAATCTCAAAATCTATTTATTGACAGTTGCCTTCACCTAAAAATATTGAATGCAATACATACATATCGCTGGTCATCAGGACATAACTTGATATGAAATATACATTAGTGCTTAGTCGTACTCTGCGCAACCTAGAACATTGAAAACACAACATTGCTAACCATGTCAAGTTATAGGAATCAAAACGTCCATTGCCTACCGTTTCTGATATAGTGCTTACTGACGGTCAATTCAAATTAGGGCCGGAAAATCTTCCGTTATGCATATGTTTTACATGTTGGCAATCCAAAATATCGAAGTTTTATTTTGATGGATTCAGAGATCTCATAAAAAACAAGGTGCAACTACCTTAAAAGTAACATCTCAATTAATAACCGCCAATCGTATCCATGTCCGCAATTGTCAGGCCTATGATATCATACTTTAGGGATGTTTGGTCCTTAAAAGTATAATATCAGTGGCAAAATAGGTGACTTCTAATATTTAAGGAAGTTCAGACACATAATATATTATTTTATATATAAAACCGTGACCTATGACAAACGGAGACAATTGATCAACACATTATAGTTATACCTAGTGCTTGCCCATTTGCATGGGTCAACAAAACTGAACAGATGTACAATACTTCTGCACTAAAAACCCTGAGTCATGTCACAACGAACTCAGGTAGTATTACTGTATGAGTAACATATCAACCATATCCATACAAAATGATGCATGTCTGCCTGATTGGACGAATCACGGTAACAACGGGTCAGATATTGTATTTGAGTCTCACAAGCTTCTTCAACATGGTTCCTTTTCCATTGATTCGTTTATCATTACATGGATAAGAATCAGATATGGCACTAACTGTAGCAGGTCGAACGACAAAATGTAAAACGTATCAATGGCTTGAATTACACTGCAAATATATATGAGACAATTAACGTACTGTTAACGATCGAAGTAATAACATGAGTTCCAAAATAGACGTCATAACGCTTGAAAACCCGTAGTGGCTCTCTTAAACCATCATTCAAAATTATTCATGTAGCACCAACCAATCTCTAAGTTTCATTGCTACCGCTTGTACGAGACGGGAGTACTATCATGTACATAATGGACGCAAAATGCTGAATAATCAGTTGAGCACTGAGGGGACTACAAAAAAATACTTTTCAATTGAAGTAACGCAAAAGCAACCACTTTTAGAATGTACTCATTCCCTTCCTCAGATTTTCCATATACTGTGTGCTCACTCGAGTGTGTATGAGTTTGGTACACACCATTGTAACACATAACAGAATGTTGAGCTAATTCAATTTCTTGTTCTGTACATATGTCAGATTGTTTATTAAATATAACCATACATAGTCAATCGGTATCAAAAAGCTAACTAATCCATTCAGTCACCCGCAAATGCGCGTTTTGTTGATGTACAAAGAGATCGGATGAGAAAACTTGCCATATGTTTGACATAAAATACTGCATTCAAAATAAATAAAAATTTAGCGCATAAGCGAAAGCTTGATGTATTTTGTTTCTTTTATGGTAATTTATGTTAAGTACAGATCGTATACTTCGGTACATTATCTAGCGTGAGCAGCTTATTTAAGAATATAGCAAAATAGCAAAGTGAATAATCGCATTACAGTTTTAACATATTTTCATGCAGTAGCGCTACTAGACATTAGTAATATTCTATTTCAATATAAGCGCTGCAAACCAATTATGATGGAATAATGGGGGTTATGCCATTCCTCTACAAAACGTCACTCATTGAATGCAGCCTTTGGATCGTGTCCTGTGCGCTTCTAGACTTGAGACGTACTGTATGGCAGATGGAAAATGATGCAATGCGAATATAAATCTCAGGGCCACTAGTTATATAATGTGTGATTTGATATGCATAGCATCGTTCTATAAGGTCGCGATTGCTTTTGAACGTTCAATGCATAGCATTAGCATGGCTTGGGCTCCGTCTCGGGAGACTGAGACGGAGAAAATTATTAGCACGAAAATATATATAAGGATGATAACCTGTACTGATTCATTTGTGTGCTTTCGCAGATGGATTGATGTTGATATATAAGGCAATACACAGACCTGAAACATAATGTATTCTTAGCATTGGCAAACGAAAAAATGCACAATTAAATGTATTTTCAGATAGGAACATCGTCGATTATTGCAGAGTCACTGAAAAGTTTGGTTTCATATAATTTGTATTATTGTGCGTTTAACAAACCTGATGAACCTGATTGATTTCTTTAAGCATACAGATGAGTGTCAGTGTGATATTGGTAAACAAACCCATATTGCACAATTGAATAAGGATTACACGAAATCTGCTTCAAATCAACGCTCTTCGGGTTTTGGCCCTTATTATCGGCGACGAACTTGCTTGGTTTATTCCTGGTTTCTACTAACGACATTCAATGAAAGTAAACCTTAGAAATTTGTAATTATCTATTCGGACCTTTGGTATGAGCAATGCTGTTCCCTGGTATAATGTGGTTCGCGTTAGGACCATAGCTCGTATGCACAGTTTTAATTCCTGATGGACAAACACCACAGCCATCCATAAGTTCATCAGCGCACAGTAACCCTATATTCTGATAACCCCAACCATCGTCAACTTGAGATTTCTGCATCAGACAAATGTTCTGAGGCTTATACTGAATCCCTGCAAGCATAGGTCTATGGTCGAAGGCAGTGCGATATCTTTAACTTGACACTTAAGTAAATTTCCCGCGGGGAGTGAAATATTATAGAAACGTACGTTATAGTATGTTCAGATATCATCGCTAAGAGCCATCGCTTGGCACATGAGCCTAAGTCTGTAAATCAAAAGGGCAAATGATAGCAATCAATATTAAAGTTTGCCATGGTGTCCCCGTGTGTCTGGTGTCAGCCTCATTTCAGGATCATTCTATGCAACTACTTCAGATACCATAGGGTTTCTCTTGCATTGGACGAAAATTAGAACTATTTCTTATGCACTCAGTCTATTACTGTGAATGAATAATATGAATAATATGTCAAATATATTGCCATGGCACCAACTTCTTACCACATTTATGGCAGTACCGATAGCACTTGCTGATGTATCATTGAATTAAAACTTTATCGATCGTATAATTATCTCTGCGGCAGTAACGTAGAATGACAGCAGAACGCGTTAAGGGACATGGATACATCGTCGAGGTGTTCGTCAGTTTATGGTTGAAATAACTGTTGTTATAATTGATAATTTTAACATAATTCGAATTCAAAGGATGCAAATGACGCTGAAAATAATACCGTCCTACGGAGCAAAGGTATTAATCATCTAAATATCCATAATCGCATATAACGCTACCAAATCAACTATATTGATCATTACGAAAAACACTGCAGTTCCATTTTGCGCATTTATGATAATGTAGAAAGAGTGCCGATATTTTCCGTTAGGTTTTAGCGTAATGAACATTCAATGTCTGCTAAATATATAGGCAGCAACATTAAGCGAATCCCGGGGGCTTTCATTTGTTAATCATAAAAGTCCTGTAATATAAATCAGCTATGAACAAGGTGCCTCTTGGTTATATCGCGCCTTGGGTGAATATGTAAGATCATCAAATTGATCCACGCAATGAAGTGTATATCGCCGATATAGGTTCACTGAAGAGCAGGGCTATAATTAGAGTGCGATACCAAACCCCTGCGTATTTCAACCCGAGAGTAATTGCAACTCAGTGAATTCTCCGAAGTTCCAGAAACCTATGAAACAAATATATTTACTCACATCATACATAGAGCTTCAATAAATTATGTAAGACCTACACATTTTCTAGTGTACTTGTCGGCAAGTAGCGATTGCTTTTAGGTACTGTTGGCTCATATATGTGGACCCAACGCAACTATGTTTTATTTGATGCCAGTATGTAGGTAAATTTAACTCGGTATAAATTGCTATCCGTTATAGTAGCGACACATTTCACACCGTTCTTCACAACGGTTTTAGATTGATCCGCATGTTGATTCTCCCTTGGAAATATTTTACAGCTAATGAACTTTATGTTTGAAAAATCTCACCGTACATAATTCCAGCAAACTCCATCATTCCCTCCTCTCCAATACATTTCGTATATTAGCAAATCTTGTGGTACAAATAGTTACTGCTACATAGATTCAAGCAATAACAAGGTATACATGCTTTAGACTACTTTTACGCAAGTGTTATGCACATGCACTTTAACAAACAAATTGTTCACTAGGATTTCCATTCGGAAGCGTTTTCAAAAAAAAAATTGGGCCTTCAATTGTTTTTGTAATATATTATGCAATTATCTAATTTATCCTTGACACAATTTTCATGAAATTTCTTCATTAAATATCAAAACGCGATGCGATAGGTCCAACATTATATGTATTAAGTTATCACTACTAGCCCTATCAATCAGCTTTTGTGCAATATGTGCCTGACAGGGTCAATCCAAATGCAGTGAATGATTATAAAATAGCACTTTACGGATTAGCAGAAGGCAAATAAATTGAATTACTATTATTGTAACAGCCAGCATAAATTATGCTATCACTGATGCCAATCACTATTTATGTTGTTCCGCCACAGTTGATGCAATAACATTAATGCATCGACTAATCCAATATATTACATATCTAATCAAATCATGTTTAAGATTCTATAATAATATCTAAGTTATTAATTACTTGCAAAACAATTAATCTAAACCTTACAGATTTGCAATTATCGCTCAAGTTCCATGACGACGCAAACTAAGGGAGCATTAATAAGAACTGTAGCGGTTTAACGAAAATTGGATCAAAAGTGTTAAAATTGTGAAGGTTATGTGATTAAACAGTTCTTGCCAACTCCCAAACGTTTCATCCATCGAAACTGGAGTTCATCCAGTGGACGGAACGAGCAAATGGTACCATCACCATCACATACGAATACTCTGTCATGACAAGCAAAACCAATGGGTCAACTACTTTCCTCGGTAATTTTTGCAGTCAGCTCTACGGTAAATCGAACCATAAATAGGTCGCCTTTCGAGTTACTTTATTGTATTATCCCCATCTCCCTCTATATATTGTACTGAAAGCAGCCGAAGACAATATTCAGAGCCGTGGAAATCACCTCCGAGATATTCTGCAGATCCAGTTAGCATGTCGATAACTCGCCCTCAAAGGAGCAAAGGCTAATGATGCCAAAATGGATGCGACGTGGGACAAGTCCGACCCGTCGGATTGGAGCACAATAGGAGCTATTGTTTGTTCAAACAGCCTCCATCTTACTGTCACAGGTACAGAGGACCATATTTTGTCGTTGTGAAACTGAAAGACCTCAATTACTTAAATTTTGTTTCTGGTATGAGAGCGTTCAATCGTTTGAAGGTCGTAGGACGACGCTATCTGACGCAAAACACCAGTTCCAGGCAATCACATTCGTAGGCATTTGGCGCGCGAGGTCCTTACGGACCCAACGAACAATCACCAGGCCTGGAGCATTTAGCTTTCCTAGACATGTGTTTCTTTAAATGCGTAATGTCACTTTAGTATAGTTTTAGTATAGACTAGGAGGTATACCACCCCCCCCCCCACACCCCCACCCACTCAATGTTCGATCCATACAATCACACCCGTTGTCAATCAGACGACCCGATATCTCGCTGGTTCTTAAATTGGACAGTCAGCATTAATTCGCTTTTAATTCGAAGTCTGTGTTATTCAGGTTTTATTTACAAGAAACTCGATTATCCGCAGGATCTTGTCCTTGACATATCATGATGAACGTACTGATTGGTATAATGAGTTTACCAATTCCGTTCCATATATCAGTTAAGCCGAGGAAGCACCTAAGCTCTCCTTAAAATTTATTAACCAATAAAATACACCGTGTCCGAGTACAGGCGAACGCTAGTAGGCGACGTTGGAACATAGCAACTGCTTATAATAGGCGCCATGCCTCTTTTCTCTGATAAGCTGATGTGGCAGAGTGGCGACTGCTCACGCCACGAGGTTTTCTTACTTGATAGACAAATTCTCTACTGATTTCCCGTCGAATTCTGCTTCGGGTTATAATCAGGCTACGCATCAACATTCATGTGTACTTGGTGTTTTTGGTATTCATTGTAGTTATTTATTTATGTTTGGTTGTCATGTCGTTTTGTTAACAGTATATACTCGTTCAGCGGCGTCTTAATCCCAATGCACCGATCACTTTAAGCGATGAGGAGGAGTTGGCGAGCGCCTCCTAACTATGACATGATCAACCGGCCAAGGATCTTCAAGAATCGCGTGGCTTGGGTCAGATTGATCCACCAGTTAGGAATGCTCACGTCGATGATAATTCTAATTCAGTTAATGAATTGATCACATTCCGATTAATAAATTGTGTGCCTATGGATAAAATAAATTTAATTGTTTTTTTCAATCACTGCAAGCCGTTGGCATACGCAAGTGAAACGACCATAACTTGTTTTCCACCAGCACTGCTTTGCTAGCTTAAATGCAAGTAAAACAACCATGACTTGTTTTCCATCAGCCCTGCTTTGCTGATTTAGATGCAAAGAAAACGCCAATGACTTGCTCAGGCTTTGGTCCTATTCCAATGGTATAACTTACCTCCTTCTGTCGAGTATTCAGGTACACTGTTGCGTGTTTTACATAGCTTCTTTCCTTTTTTCGACGTATAATCCCACGCCAGGTAGACACCCAATCTTAATTAGTTTTAGTTTTAGATATAAAAGGGTAAGGAGTATCGCAATTTGCTCCCGCTGGCGCTATCGATGCTTCGGCATAAACAGTGCCATTTTCCGAATACAGCTGAATAATTAAGATTCCTTGGCCAAACATATTGCACCATGTTCACAAATGAAATAAATGTATTTTGGGAATCCAACCCCATAGAAAATAGCCCAACCTACGCGACATCTACCTAAACCTCACCTGTTTAATAGCAAGGGGCGAGTATGGTAGTTAATGTAACAGAAATAACAATGTATTAGTACTTATACCATAAATACTTCGATTTAATTAATTGGACAAGAATAAATGAAGATTGCAAGCATAACCTTTTAAGAATTCTTAAATAAAGTACACTGGAATTTGTATATCACCTCATGCATACCCCATATCCTGTAGCCACAAAATAAAAGAAAGAGAAAAAACGAACAGCTTTTCTCAATGGTGTTGGTGATATATAACGGACAGGCATTTGGCAAATCATGGAAACACACACTCTTTCTTGAAAATAGCAGTCCTTACTCTTAATTGTTCTGTCTATTCTGATATTATAAGCATGGGCTAATAACGTGGAAGAGGACTAGGTTATGTCTTTAAACAGCAAGACTAAACAAATTTATATATTACACAACAATAATTTATAGAAATTGATAGCCAAGATGACTGCTGTAGTTTGAACAAAGCGCTGCCAGACATTTAAAAATAAGTGAAAACAAAAGTTAAGAACAGAGTGACAAAACGTAAATTGCCACGACTTCACTAAGAAACGGATTTTACACTCCAATATAAATTTGTACCCGTCCAAATTCTCCAATCTTTATCGCTTTATAAATGTATATATACATATGAACCTATTTGCAATCGGCCAGGTGCAGCCGTTCGGTATCAGAAGGATGTCACGCTAAATTAACAAATATCTGAAATCGATCATTGATTGACGCACAAAACACTTCTCCCAGCACTACTAAAAACAGCCTAACGAAAGTAGATATGCTTTATCTTAGCGATATAATGATATATACATGAGAGAACAAAGCGCATGGTAAACAAGAGAGTAATAAAACACTATATGAATATAATTTTCCGATTCCGTAAGATTTGCGCCATGCTATTATCAAAAAACTTGTACGGGAACAATAAGCCACATCGAGCATCACCAAATAGTATTCCATCTCCGGAAATGGGATATATTGCTGGGAATGAGTGGCAATGTGAATACATCTTTGGCATCAATTAAGCCAGTCCTGTTATTAGGAAAGTACTTAATAACGTTCATTGAGGACAAGAGCCCATTATACTTATATATATATATATATATATATATATATATATATATATATATAGAGAGATAGATATATATATATATATATATATATATATATATATATATATATATATATATATATATAGATATATATATATATATATATATATATATATATATATATATATATATATAAGCGACCTTTAGTGGCCAACCGCAAATATATAGACTTTATACGAAAGGATATATATATATATGTCAATGATATATCTATATCAAAATATTTATAATATATATGTTTGACCATATAGTAAATAACGTACGTAGATAATACTTTAGGAACGATTTCTTTGAATTTTGTGGCCAACCGCAAACCTTTCGTAGACTTTGGTCCACGAAAGGATATATTATTATGTCCACATGTCAATGAACATTTTCTTTCAAAATATTTACAAATATTTTGTTTGACCAATATAGTCTAGTTTAAATAACGTACGTAGATAATACTTTAGGAACGATTTCTTTGAATTTTGTGTATTATGGCGAAATCAAATCTTAACAACTAACCATTCGTTGACTTTACCCGATAGCCTCAATATTGTCCCAAATGGTGAGTGTAGAATATTTTTAGTTGATAGTATATATATATATATATATATATATATATATATATATATATATATACGCACTTTAACCAAGTGGAGGCAGTCAAACGCCAAACTAATAATATAAACATTTTATTTGTAGCATATTGAAACCGAAAAATCGTAAAAAAAGATATATCAACTGAAAATATTAGCCATTGTTAAGATAATTCATCTCCTTTAGAAGACTTGTTGATTGTTAAATTGTTTTTACCGAAAAACTGCCTTTTTTCTCATTTTCGTCTATCTACATCTAATAAAGTTCGCAAAGCTTAATATATTTAGACATAGTGTCGAAATCGCGCAAGTGCCTATAAACGTGAATTAACTTGTACATCTGGTAACAAAGCCTATATACATGGTCATGAAGTCTGCTGAGAACTGATATCGCAACGCAGTTTGACAATAATTATAAAGAAAAAGTCATCTATGCATTAATGAATTAAATTGTGTTTTCTCGGATGTATATATGTATATATATATATGCATATATATATATATATATATATATATAGATATATATATATATATATATATTTATATACATGTGTATATATATATGTATATATATATAATATATATAAATATATGCATATATATATATATATATATATATATATATATACGCACTATATGCATATATATATATATATTTATATATATAGCATATTAAACCGATGTATATATAACATATACATATGTAACTGAAATATATATATTTTGTTTTGTATATATGTGTGTTTTTATATGTGTCAATATATTTATAACTGCATATATAACCAACATATATGCACATATGTATGTAGAAATCTGCTACATATTGTACATAGTTATCTTTAGCTTTATGCATAAATTATGTATATATATGTATATATATATATATATATATATATATATATATATATATATATATATACATATATATATATATATGTATATATATATATATATATATATATATATATATATATGTATATATATATATATATATATATATATATATATATATATATATATATATGTGTATATATATATATTTATATATGCATATATAGATATATATAGATATATATATATATATATATCGTAATATATTTATAGATATAGTAGAGAGGGAATTTGTGTCTATATAGACATCTGTCGGCATTTTGGTTTTTTATTGATAGGGACGATTTGATCGTAATGACAATTTGTGTCTGTCGGCATTTTGGTTTTTGTATGGTAAATACACCTCTATACTTCCTTTCATTTCAATCAGCGGAATTAATCATCTGTGCGATGTCTAAAGGGGGGTGGGGGCAGTCAATTATACGATTCCTACATTTTAATTGCTTGCACACACTAAAATGCATAATCTAGGCATGATGAACGGAGCTAGAGTGTGTTTGCACGCTCACATTGCAAAGTAGGTAAATATTGCTGTTTATTTGAATGCCACCAAGATGCTTGCAGTAAAACATGAGACATAAAAGGCAATAACATGGAAGTAGATAATCATCAAAAAGACGCTTGCATCATTTTATATAGCAATGCAAAGTAAAACGATCCACCCACAGCCAAGGCGAGCCTTTTGCATCAAAATCGATATATCACGGATGTGATGTTAATAAATCACCCTACCATTCGTCGCCATATCCTTTGTGGAACTATAATGATGCTTCGAGTACAAACTATTGGAACAAACTGGCAGTACAAATGCCTTAACATTATAATGCATTGCAATATTCATAATCAAAGCATGGTCAATATATGCAAGGTACAATAATAGCGACTGTACTAGGCGTAGCTATGCACGCGTGCCGTCGTACAATTTTACCTTTGTCGGTGAATCCATTCAAAAGCGAGGCTGCTTATTCACCAATTTAAAGCAATCCCTGTCGCTCATTCTGTGAAATTCAAATGAATGCGTATATCAATTGTCGACATATAGCCTCATACTTGTATCAACCATTGATGTCATCCTGTTGTGTCACTCTTTGCAACATTTAAAACTAAGAAGTAAGATTTTAATGCACCCAGTCACGCTATGCACGTATAATTGTTTTTAAGATTTTGGTAATAAACGCGTTTTTGTCGAAAACTGTTTCTTCCTTGCTTTAACATTGGCGCAGCTACTGTTTTGCTGTATCGGAGTATACACCAACGTTTGCCTGTGTATAACTTTTCTAATACAGAACCATCGCTAGAGCGTCAAGCTCACAATACCTATTTACATAGTAAAATATTTATAATTGAAGGTCTCCTGTTGAAAATACCTGATGCTTTATATCTGAATATCATACTACATCAAAGAATATAACGCCACCTGATTGCGTTAGAATTTTACAAATAACATAACTGATAGATCTGCTCCATTCAAGCCAATATTTGGTGATTAATGGAGCTATTAACCCTGACCAAAACCAGTAGAGTTCGAAGCGGAAGCAATCTCTCAGATTGTCACCGTTAGATTTATTTTATCGCCACGATCAATTATATCTGGCCAGCGAATTGTCACTGATGGAATGCAGGGTGCATTACATGACTGTTAGTGATTTTTTTGGTGTCGCGTTCTTGTGAGTCGACACCGAGCATATAATAATATAAAATAATCAGAAATGAATTCATCGTCTGTAAATATCCATTTGTAAGAATATGAAATAGTATCTCAATAATATAGCGGCCTAGAGTATTACCAGAGTGTGCATACATATTATCTGTGGGCGAAAGGTTGGGCCAATGGAATGGTTCATTAAAGGTAGTCTTTGCGATAATATCATATCCTTTTATGTTAGACGAACAATAGCATATAGCATATTTCAGAGCAAAACAATGACGAGAGTTAAAGATTTTATATAAGTTAAACATTCGTTCCATGATACCATGCTCTCAGCATTCAGGCACTATCTTGAGGCGAAAGGATGCGTCACTATTTGATAGATGATGTACCTTATCACATATGTCCCTATTGATAATGTATGGCGAACAATCACAGGATACCGCAATATGAATAACCAGCGATGTAAACAAAATTTCGCTTCTCATTTATGCGGAATGCCGTTTATTTAGCAAGTACTTAAGCATAAATATTATTACAAAAGACAGTCATTGCCAACTTATTGCTTCCCTTTTGTCTAATCTAGGCACTAGCTTGATGAAACGTAAGGGTGCATGACTTACCCACAAAACAAAGTTTCTGTACTGGGGAACGTCATATATATATATATATATATATATATATATATATATATATATATATATATATATATATATATATATATATATATATATATATATATATATATATATATATATATATATATATATATATATATATATATATATATATATATATATTTATATGGTTAAAGGATAACGCTGGTTCCATGGTGAAACATGCATAATCCGAATGATTCGAGAAAAATATACACTCCACTATGCAACTAGTGAAAGGTAGGCCACTGGTAATGCAACCGTTGAACTACATATACTACATGTCTCAGAATTTTATAGCCATGCACATTACAAAGCAGTCACTCACCCTCATTATTGGAAAATCTTCGTTCAAAAAGTTCTAACATGCTTCTGCGGATCATGCTAATAAGAACATTTATGCACGGCGTAAATTAATTTTATGTTGGTACTTGTACAGTATGCTGTATGTTTTTTTTTGGTTTACTCCTCTATTTGGTGGGTCTGCATTACTGATGCTTTATATTTCTTGTGTTGGTAAAAGTACAACCTTTCGGTGTGCAATTTTTAAATTGCCGATTGTTCGTCCTTACTGGACTCCTGCCAGTCGGCCTTGGCATTTTCGTAGAGCACTATCTTAGTTTTTCCTCTTCACGATTTTGCTTTATCATCCAGTTTCTCTCAATCTGCATTGTTCGGTTTTTCCCTGCGTTATGAAGTTACAGAATCCACATTTTCTCACTCTGTAATCAATGTCGGTACATTGTACATTGTTTATTCCGCTCGTTTTGGCGCCATTTTTCGCTCCCTATTGTCTGTAAATGATCTCTGGCCTGTGTTTCTACCATGGCTTCAGCAACTGACACAAGATCGTGTTGTGTTGCTTTTGGAACACTCATCATAAAAAGTTTGTCCGGATTCGCACGAGAATAAAATTCAGTTAATCACGCTTTGCACGAAAACAACTCCGTGTATTCTGGTATTTCCGTGGCATTTCCAAACGCACGTCGTCAAAACTCTTTGGCGAATGCGAGACCGTCAAACGCATGTGTCCTGATATCGTAGTAATTTGAAATCGGTACTTACGATTTGTCTTGTGGTAATTCTGATCCAGTTGTCATTTCTCAGAAAGTCCCTAAATTCGTCAGGTGACTTCAAATATGGCGTGTCTAAGGTTATCTTGTCTCAAGTTCTGCACCGTGACCTCGCCTCCTGTGGGCTCTCATCTTGTTATCTCTCTAGTCCCGATTTTGATGTTTGCCTAAAGAAATACAATGAAGCTTGGGTCGGTTGTGCAAAATCAATTCTAAATGAATCATTTGTTGGGAGGCATCGCCCCATGTTGAAATCCTGCATAGCGAAGAAAATGGGAGAAACACAATCCCAATGCAGACCCGAAAAGGGAGCTACCCGTTCACTTCAGGGATACAAAACTGGAGAAACCCATTCCCTAAAAAAATCTAAGAAGGGAGAAACACATTCCCTACACCGATTCAAAGTCTCCTTCTTCCCTTGAAATAGTTGCAGCAAGCCTTCCAGACGATTCGATCTCCAGGGACACTGCAAAATTATATTCCAAACACATGCTGTCATTTCAGTCCTTCGTGGGCTTTAATGGCTGTAATGCTCCTTCCCTAGCTCAGGTGTTATGGTGCAGCCTCCATTTTTTCAACTTTCTGGTGAGGTGAGGTTTATGTATTATCCAATTAACGCTTTTGCTGTTACGAAATAAGAGCACGGGGCATCCGAGTTGCGGCCTACCCTTGTTGTTCTTCATAACTTGTCGCTATCCACTTCCCACATCACAGATACATATTCTCTGTTGGTGTCAGCTATGCATCTTCTTGCATTCTACGGCTTTCGTCGTGTTGGAGAGTTCGCAATTCGCTCAAAACATCACACCAAAAATATCGGGCTTCTGGATCAGCTCTCTATTCAAGACGACTACCTTCTCATCAATTTTAAGACATTTCAAACACCATAACTGACATAAGCCTACATTATCCTTAATTGATAGGGCGAATCTATTCATATACTCATCTCTCTCATTTGGAAGAAATGCCATATAGCCAGCAATATACTTTCATTAATTGCTAAAACATATTGACATGATTTAATCCTCTTTGGAAATGCTAGACTGAAAAGATTGGATTTTAATTGGATTATCTTTCCAGATTGTTAATGTCATCAGCATTGGTTGTAGTGGAACCCAAGTACCGTAATTTCACGTTTTGGGAGGCATCAAATGCAATTTAGCGTTGATAAAGCGTAGCTTTGTTATACAAGTTTCTGCGATGGTATCATCTAGTCTAGGTCCCCATTCCCTTGAGCCCCCACACCCCGACTGTTAAATACCGCAATAACAGATTGGCCAATCGGAGCTCACTTTGCAAACAAGTTTTGCTTAATCCGGATATCGCCGACTAAACGCACAATGTTGTTCTCCCATCTTTGTAACGCTGAAGTGATGGGGCGCCACGCGCGAACGCGGCTCAAGAGCGTTGGTTGGCCAGCCATGGAACCGCGGAAAATATCGAGCATTGTCTTATTTGGAAAGCAGGTTTTTTTCCGGTATGGAGCATTGGCCACATGTACCGCATGTACACTCTGAGGCGGTGTAGAGAAGCGAACCACCGTCGAGGGATGTACACTAGTATCACAGGACACACGAGATTATAGCGGAGAAGAATGTAACAACGCGATATTTGGCGTTCCGATTATAATAACAGTCCCTCAAAATCGAACTCATAGACGACAAATAAGTGTATATTTGCTTCGAGAAAAGCATTTTATGACCACGTCAAAACGATCTCAAGTGGTTATTGTAGCCATAAGAAACTGTACATAAAAGTACAAACAAATATAATAACAGCGCAAGGCGCACGCTGCAGCTGCTCTGGCATTACGGACCTGAAGCAGAAAAACACTATACCAGCAACAGAACGGTAAAGTCACCGTCTTTGGTTAGTACCTACGATATAATATGCAATACATTTTGCAATGTGTCATTCACAGGTTATATGCGGGGCGACATAAAAGGTGCATTTATCTTTGAAGTAGTATAGCAATAGATCACAATTTGATGGTGCCGCACGGATATGTGATACTAAAAAAATTGATTTCTCTGCTGACATGCCATTTATTAAAAACCCATAGGCGTGAACATTGATGACTATATTCTACGGTTCCGCAAGTGTTGCCTGTCTCACAAAGACGACAAGGGGTTTCAGACATTTCTTATCTCCGTTGCTCTTATCGCCTAAATAACCTGTGGTGCGTGTGCGCTAATTATTTATCAATTGATGATCATCGTTACTCATGTGAAATCTGGGATGATCATTTAATCTTTATTTAGATTGAAGGATAGCTTTATAGATATATTTGTATAAATTTCATTTGACTATACCTTTAATTAATTTCCTTGATGAAGAGATTGTACGTACTGGTTTGGCCTATCAACGCCTGGCACATACAGTGTCGGTCACGTGGCACGCTTGATGATCAAACAACAAAATAATACAGCAAACAGATATCGTGCACTATCCGTCCATGATTTGTGTTCTAATGTGGTTTCAACCAATGGAAGTAGACAAGATAGCTATTTTGCCTTCCATATTTACACTTCTGTGCTCTATCCTTTGATAGCAGCCTTGTACTCGGTTTAAAAGATCACGTGGTTTATTTAAATGCTTTTTCTGACAGAGGTCTTGACCTTCCATCAGAATATGGGGTAGGCGGTTTCAGAGCATGTTGTTCCCGTTTGCATCAGACACCATCAATCACTACAATCTGAAATACCAACCAATATATTGATTTACTACGATCATGCTTTGGCTCATGCAAAGACAAAACACAAAGAAGCAAGTCATTACTAAGACCTCTAAATCAGCAATGCTATAACTGATAGCTGGAATTGAAGGGAAATTTATAAATGTAGTTATATATAGGTTACCCTTCAGTAGTCCATGTTATGAGTCAATTAAATCCTAGCACCGCACGGCAAACAATACGAATTCATATTTCATTGAACATAACGCTTCACAGCGCATCGCTAAAACAACCACTTAAACAGCCAAAAATATTTGTTAACCGCGGAATAAACGATTACTTTTGCTCCCATATCCTGCCTCTCAATTTTCAGTGGATTGTAATGCAAACAGTTTTATCATGCTATTACTCGGCCTCTTGTGTCATGTTCCTGGGAATCTACACAGGCTGTCATGAACATTGACTCTAAAAACTTTTGTGCTGCTTTAATTTTATGGCTG
The DNA here is from genome assembly GCA_034190875.2 of Urechis unicinctus. NCBI lineage: Eukaryota > Metazoa > Annelida > Polychaeta > Xenopneusta > Urechidae > Urechis > Urechis unicinctus. Next base: position 53,173,933 of record CM067356.1, on the reverse strand, counting down.
TCATAAATGGAAATGACCAGCAGCGAATGTTCTTGACCATTTAGAATCTTCTGCATAGCTTTTGATTTGGCGAGCATATGACAACATGGGTTGTATTACCCTGGTAATGCCTTGTTAAAGAGCAACATAGTAGTAAAGCATTTCTAGACACTTCTTTAGCCGATCGTTTAAAGTTATTATCTGCTCTTTTTTTTCTGTAGTGATAACCAGCACCCGATCACGTGAAAGGAACAGTCCCATGTCAAAGTGGATGTGCACAATGTCTCGTTTGCGGGCCTTGGTGTGTATGACACTGCCCAAGTACTTTGGCAATGGTATTGGAGGTTTTGGCTTGGCCAATTGGTAGGACTACATGAAGTTGTGATCTTCCTTTTCGTACCACAGTATTGTACACGAATAGCTGTGAAAGGGTGAAGGCTTATTGAGGCATAACAGTCTCATGCTTTCCCCGATATAGAACCAACATCCTTTTTGCACACGTCGATAACATCAAGACGTCTTTTGTGAGAGTCTTTGTTTGGAATTTACTCAGTATTCAGCTACTGGGTTTGGTGAAGAGTGCGCACCAATGAGATCTCGGCCCGAGTTTTACAAAAAAATGTTGGACTTGCAATCTGAAGACATGCTGTCTCTCGCCCATGTCTAGTTTGAATGGTGATGTGGTGCTGCTGCATATTTGCCACAGAAGACCTATTTCTCTATAAAATGATGCTTCTGTTACCTGCTCTCTCGGGTAAATTTGTGGGTTTCTGATTCAACTTCCTGGGAATTGTCGTCGTTTCAGCTGTCTGAAGTTTTGTTTTGATGTACTGCAGTCTTCAGGGGTCGTGCCATTGAGCGTTGTGTAGCCGGAATGCTGCCTAGATGTCCCGACCTTAACAGTATACACACAATTCATGAGCCTATTCCTTATTTCAGAAAACTGTGTATAACTACGCTTATATGTTGTTGATGATTCACTAGTCGTTAGTTTACTGAATACCAGATATAATTGCTGGCGTATTGGTTATAGTACTATTGCAACCCTAGTTCTACGCGCTTCAGGGTTAGCAATCGGAAACAAGATCCTAGGTAAAGTAGAACCTTAGACAAATTCAAAAAATAATAACCGGCGGCTATTATCCAAAATTGTCGCAATTGTTGCCATAAGACCACTATGAAATAGCCCTACAGCAAACAATCTTACTTGAGGCAACCTCTAACGGTATACAAGGTATTCACTGCATAAAAGACCCAGTGTGTCAAAATCACAATCTGGTTTTACTGGTGCAGATGATGTGATACAACTCACCTTGAATGCTTTTGAATGGTACGTTTGGGATAAATGATGATTATTTTAAAATACCTAAGAAAATCCGCCAGTGCAGATGCATTAGGATAACAGAACCTTTCCGCGTTTGAATAGTTCAACAGTAGTTGCACTTACAAATGTTACAGCCGATGATTGATTGAACAATAGCCAACACCATCTTCTACATTACAGATACGCTGCTACATCATGTTACCCGTTGAGCAGTGATAATTCTCACTACCTTCTCACAGGTGATTCATAAAAATGAATATGAGCTAGTTACACATCGTCCATGATGTTGCTATGGAGACATATTTACAATGTAGGTAATTTGATTTATTAATATACAGCGGTACAATCATGATTTATGAAGTCGAAGTCAGTGTGAGGGCAACCTAATACCGGCAATACACAATATACAAATACCAACTATTGAATGTAGGAGTGACAGTTTCCTTCCATTAGGTCGCGCGTTGCTTCCTAAATAAATCACAAAGTAGGGAAAAAACAACCCCTGACAATGAATGGACCGATACGCAGAGGAGGGTGCGGCAATAGCAATCTTTCTGATGTTTTACGCTGATTATCCGAAGAACAGTGATATTTGATGACTTAATCATTCAGGTAGTAACGCCAATGACGTTATATTGTTGTTAAGGTGCTGACATAAATTAGGGGTCACTTTTGGCCGTTATTATTTTACAGCGGTAGCACTGGTTAATTTATCTATAGCCTATCCACTTTGTTATGCGAATAAATCCCACGTATTATTCCCTGTTGTTCCTTACTTACAGTTCAAGCGATTTTTGTCTGTTGAATGGCATACAGTAAATGGGGCTTATGCAACTAACAATAATACCTGTATATAAACTGTAAAAGGTTAACATTGCACGAATAATCAACATTGAGGTGAATGTATCTAGCAAAGATTTTCTTATGAGAATATTATTGACATATTCACTGGTGTTTTGTCTGAAGCGTCCGGAACACACTTAGATATTTGTATATTACTGAACGTAATATCGAAATTTCAGGAACTTTATTTTAGTAGAAGTGAGACCGTCCTTAATAATACGACTGTATGTACTGCAAATAAAGGTCATTGTGGAGTGATAATCCGCCCCTCAAGTACCTAAACTGACAATTTTATTATTACCTTTATGTTCTAAATTAGTTTCCTGGCCATGTGTCGCCAATAAATCTCCCAAGATAAAAGTCAAGTATCAGCCCAAACGTGCTGCGGAATAATATTGTGTTCTATAGTCATGGTGAGCTGATGTTCATGTCAGCAACCTGACCCTTTATATTTTCATCACATGTGCGATGATGAAAATGAAGCTCATTGTGGCTACCTATAAGGCTTTATTGCTCATGCCTGGGTTCATTGTCAAATCAATAGCAACAACAAAAGGATCGACATTATTTATTAAGGGTTAACTATGAATACAGCCCCGCTCGTTGACAATTCGAAAGATAACTGCCTTCGTAAGATGTAAACCCGCTTTTCGTAAAGCCACATGATCAATATATGGGCTGTTATTTGGAATCAAGATTTAGTTTTAGTTCAATTTCATTCTTATTGCTGACATTATTCATCTGTCTTGTTCATAATGAACCACCGGGTAACCTAGTTTCCTAAATGGATGTGCATTGATTGTCTACAACCCCCATCAGCGTGCAAAGAGGACCATACTTCTGGAAAAATATGCAATGGTGAGATGGAGATATAACATTTTTCCTCGGCAATGACATTTAACTGTTATGCATGAGGAAAAAAATATTAGTGCATTTGGTGAGTGTGTTATTTTAAGCGCTTAACTCAAGGTCCATTATATATACGCGTACGGTCACTCTACTTTACCAAAAGCTAGGAACGTCGTTTCGCGAGCCTTGGAGCATGGATCAATCTACCTTACGCATATATCCATGTTCGACTGCTAATAGAAAGTTCGTGTGGGGAGCATGGCTATCCTTTTAACGTCCAGCTGCTATTTTACCTGGGCACTAATTATCTAAAGACCTGTAAAATTGAGAGAGGGGACGCTAAATTCAATGATGGATTTTTTTAAATATAACAACAGTGTTTTATGTTATCGCCGGAAACGTAAGGTCACCTTCTCACCGACAAGAGAACCTTTCTGGTGTTCATAATTACCCTGTCACTTCTATACATGACAAATGTACATTCTGCTGCACGTTGTATATTCTGATCATAATCATGCATCTGTTAAGAATTTACATTGATGAATATTTCAAAAAACGCTTCCTTGAAATGGAGTCAATGAATTAATTCATCGAGCGAAATTAGCTTTAACCTAAAACGATTTGTAGCTATAACTAGGAAGTGCATTTGCCAAGAAATATATCCGCGCAATAATTGCCCATAATGAGGAAGTTGGAGATCAGAAGCCAAAACTATAACACCAGTAATCAACACCCTGACACAGCTACCTGCCACTTATGAAAGTTGAAGAGAATTTTGAATGCCAAATCAATCTGTATTATCCGAAATGAACTTCTTGGTCAATGAGGATCAGGGAATACAGGAGTTACTTGAAGCCACCAGAGCGTGCTTCCTGGCATCAACTTTATATATGGCGTTAGCAAACAGAGTGACCACACGGCGAGGCAGGTTGTGTGATTACATTGATTGTGGGGCAATCATGGGTTAACTGTTGACTCAACAACCGAACTAATTCATCGCATTTACCAGGTTAATATAGATTTAACTAACAATGTCGTCGTTGTGTCTTTGCGGAATTAGATTGGATGGTCTTCGCAATCGCACCAGAACAACAATGGGCATGACTGTTGTAGGATGAAGAAGCTACAATGTGGGATTTATAAGCATCTTTAGTTGCAATAATTATGATAAGGCAGCATGATTATCATTCAATAATTGCTCATCCAAAAAGACTTATTCACAAGGTTCCTTCCGAGTTCTTTGCTTTGCATATTTGTGTCCATCAGACAGTTTGCTGCCGTTATTATACATATCATCACAAACCTCTCATTATACATCCCTGTCCATATGAGCAGATATCCTACACTGCAGATAGAAGTTATTGATTCGACATCGATATGCCAAGGAGTTAACGTACATTAACGGCACGCAACACTGAAGCAAGTACACGATGCAGACTTGCATGATGACGATCTCAAGCGGGTATTTCTGATCCGTTGAGAGGCATTTCCTGTCTGCTATCGCGGTTGAATATATGGTACATAGATGGAACCCATATTTTTTGTAAACTGATTTCTTGGACATTTTTCAGTAGTAGTTTTGACGAAGCTGTTGTTCATAGTTTCAACCTTAGTATCATAGAACGGTTTGTAATCGCATGGTTACGTTTATGATATGGGTAAAAATATCACGCTACGTCACTTTCTCCCTATCATTCGCGTGACGATGCGATAACATTCTTATCGCAATGTCACCTATGCGCAATAATCAAGCGCAATCTTCATACAAAATGATCGCCGTGTATATTAATATTAAATTTGTGACTATACACGCAACCAGTATTTAGGACCTATGTCGAGTGAGAGTCCGAATATGATATCATTACCACAAAAGAAAACTATTCAAGAAGGTTGTTTACAGGACTACAATCCTTGGGTCAGTAGTAGTAGATGTTATATCGGTTGGGTACTTTCTTATGCTGGATCATATGCATTAATACAATTTGTAGGTTCAGTATAAAAAAAATATAATTTCAGTGAGCAGCGTTTCTTTCAATGTTTGATCATATCATTTTTATGTCATGTTGTGTTTTCGGTTATTCACAAGAACTGTTTCATATATATTTGGGTCAAATTATATATGGTTGTAGGAAAGATGAGGTTTTTGGGTTAAGTCAACGAATTGTTAGTTGTTAAAATTTTATTTCGCTATTTAGTTCATAATCCAAGGAAATCATTCGTAAAAGATCATCTTTGTACGTTGCTAAGACTAGACTATCATATTAAGATGGTCAAAACAAAATAGCATCAAACATGCATTGATTTTATGTGGACATAAGAGTATATCTTTTTTTGAGGGCCTAGATCTACGAATGGTTGGCGGTTTGTATTCTAAATGTCGCGTTTGTGCTTATATATATATATAAATATATATATATATATATATATATATATATATATATATATATATATATATATATATATATATATATATATATATATATATATATGTATATATATATATACTTATATATATATATATATAAATATATATTCAAACTTATATATATACATATATATATGTATGCATGTAAATATATATAAACATTTATCTTTTTGTTTATACATTTATTTATAAATAAATATCTTTGATGTAATTATTTATATTTACATATATACGCTTCGTGTGATAGCATTCAACCCGAGGTAGTATTTCTAATCGGCTTAATCTTCACCATTATTTTAATATTTCACCTTCCTCGTAAACCAACGCCATGTGCAGATAAGCGGCGTTAATGCACCGCCATTGTACTCGATAACCACCTTGATATCAAACGGAATGCCCTCGATTATACATCATTCTACGAAAGCGCCACGGTTCGTTCTTGTCATAATATCGCTCTATATTATTATCATAACGTATTTTATGTATAACTGTTATAATGTTAAAAATCGTCGACATTATTCTGCCGAACTTAGATCCCGGCCTTTGAACTAATTAGATTTACTTACATTTCCTTCTTTCAGTGAGACTTCTGCTAAATCAGTCAATAAACGTAAGCCTGGCCAGTCTTTATTACAAACCGCATGAATCTGGCCAGAAAGCTCGACAGTTCTGATCACGATACTTGACCCAAATCCTGTGAAAGAGACGACCGTCGATGCTTGAGATATTTCAAAGCTCAATCATAATGAGAATCGGTAAGCCAAAATGCGATACATGATACGTGTGTCACGGAATGTGAATTGGTCTTCAGCAATCGCCCAATTATCATTGATGACAATATTTCCGATACATCCAATATGAACTGTATCTACATCTTTAAACGTTCCGCTGGCGTATTCGATGTTTGCTGCCACTGTATTTAAACAAAAAACTAACATGCAAATATCCGTTGGTTTCGGTATCCTGGCAGTAGACATACCTCGACCATTGAGATACTAATTGTCTATCGCCTATCAAAATTAGTCGATATGGCTGCACCCATATCATCCAATATGAGCATCAAGAACGGTCATCAACTCAATCACAATCCTGCTACAGGAAATAATATAGTCGTATTTTTTCAAACTTGCCATTGTTTTTTGGATAATTTCCAAGTCAACAACGCTATCATAGAGCATTGCAGGACTGCCTAGTATGCGTCGGCTGATTCTGGTGAATATCGTATTGGGAATGGTTAATAACTGTTTGCTAGCTTTGGCTCTTTGTAATAGGAATGGCTAATAACTGTTTGCTAGCTTTTGCTCTTTGTAGAAATTACCTTTGCTTCCAACCATATCATCCTGGCAGTGCATCGCAAGCAATTCACCATCCGTGCAGAAGTCCTATGGATTTAAATTGCCTTATTTTTAGTCTACCTCGGTAGCTTTAATTCGGTTGAAAATGTCGTCTGTACTTGCTGGCACAACACAATAGTTAAAGTAATGTTGCATCGTTTGTAGAAAGAGGTGGAGTGAAGTGAAGAGGCTTACACTCGATATATCTCATTTCCGTGTAATAATTACCCTCCTTGCTGCATCTATATTAGCCGGCAGCAGCGAAACCATAAGTTATTAGCCAGATACACAAATGTGCTGAACCCATAAATACTTGATGATAATAACTGCGAGGATACAGCACCTCTAACGATATACGAGGTTCTGCACAGGATATATTCTACTACTCTCCACTCGGCATCGCACACAAACCAAACCGAGCTGACACAATATGTTGGAAGTAATAACTTTAAATACTTATGAGCTAACAGTCGAACGTCACCTTAGCATGAATCGCCTATGTAGCCAACTGCATCTCTAAGCAGGATCTCTTATGCTGAGCGGCTCAACTCACCAGCTTGGTACCAGTGTGTCACTTGTTCTCACAAAACTTTTGAATTCGTAACCCGTACCACATGTTGTTCACATCTTAAACGAGTGTACATCGGTTTTGAGAGATTGCCTAAGGATATACCACGCTCTCTTCACCCGCAGTCTCGCTAACGGATCATTGTGTCAGGCGAGTATGTTATATCCAAGACCATTGTATGTGTCTGTGAGTGTTAACTTGTACGGTATACCGATCCAGTATAGAAATGATACCATAGACACAGGAAGAACGGAGCATAGACTAGTTATGCTCGTTCAGTAAAGGCAGAGCATACTTTCAATCACGAACAAACGTTATGGCTATCCTCAGCAACTCTACTTGACCATGTTGTTGCCGGCTATTTATCAGGGATATGTTTTGGCTCTCTAGAGCTTATAGTCCAAGCACATCAAATCATTGAATTATATTCAAAATTAACTTAGTAATAGTGACTGGTTCAACTTTCTATTCCTTGGGAATCAATGAGATAACGTTTGTGATATTTAAAGCGATAGTGACGATAATAATGATGGTATCTATGGTGATGATTATAAAAGATGAGATATTATGGCAATATCACAGCACCTCTTCAATTTATGTCAGAGCGGCTGAGGTATCCTCGTTTTCTCTAGGGATGTGAGAGCTTCGAATAGTGGATAGGCCATATTAAGAATGTCGCATCACATTATGGGCAGGATTTAAACTATTACTGGTACTAGCAATGCTAGCTGATTGTCAGTACCTCTATCAAATAAACTTTAATGGCATGATTTGCACTGTAAAAATCATTTTGATTAAAGTAGAAAATATTCAAATAACTGGTGCGCGTATCCATTCATCTACCAGGAGCCAGTAGTGTAATGTTCATTCGGTTCAATTGTGTACCTGCGTATAACGTTTAATCCCCATATACCATTTGATCTTTGAGTCCTGACATTACAGCATTATGGATATACATAGCTTGGTAATGCGTGTCTCAATAGAAAAAGCCATTCTTTGATGTCCGTTTGTAATATGCAGGCTCTCCTTGAGCAATTCACCAAATGTGTGCGCAGGTGTTATGCTTTGGATTCCCTAAATACAATTCGCAGAATACTTTAGGCGCCTGGTGACCAAAAGGGTAAAAGTAGCAAAATGAAATCACAACTGGTAATATTCTATCTGAATGAATTCATGAGAAAAATGCACCGTCGTAAAACTAGAACTCGTAGTTGAAACTAATTTTCACCACAATTTTAATGTCGGTGCAGTTAAGCAAGACTAGATTAGGGTGATGCGCTGTGTATATATTCTCCCCAAAAGGATCCAAACGATTCGGAGGTGATGTATTGCGAGCCTTCGTCCACACGATACAGGACAGCCTATGTTACACAAGACCCAATGTAGCCACGTTGAATAGCATCAGACACTGATAAGATTCAGTTACTGGTTTTATATTTTCAGTGCTGTTTAACTAGGAGTATTATTTCGCAGCCGACTACTGATTAATGCACTGGTATATCATTTTCACAAAAAGAAGTTTGAAGATTGCATCACCATTATTGCCAACATAGATGAGTATCCAACAATATCCATCCAGAATAGTTAAGTGATCGATTTGTAGTAGTCTTTGGTAGAGCACATTCTGATGACACCAAAGCATGATTCGGATAATCTCAATGACTAGACTGGTGATTCGCAAAATTTCCAGTCCCTGTTAATTGATCTTATACGGCAGCGATATTTCTTTCCTTGCTAACTAATTTATAAATGTCAAGTGAAGTGTCCTACATAACACCTTATCAGCTCGTATCAGATCCTATGATGAAGATAATTTTTGTTCGTCAGGATGCATTTATGTTTTTGACGCAATATAAAAGTGCGCTTTGTTTTCGGAATATTATAAATGGTCTATATAAATAAGTTGTATAGGCTTCGATCGGGTTGACAAAGTCGCAATACGTCTGATGTCAATACATATTCGTAAGGGTTGACCTCGAAGCGTTTTAGCAGCTAGCCAAAATCGACAAAAAATAATGTACAGTAGACGAAATAGTTGTTAAAACGATTGCGCGTTCACTGGTTCCAGAGCCTCTCTTCTTTTTACGAGGCGGTCTCACCTATTAATGAATCGCATCATAGTGCCGAATGGTGACGCTAAACCTGCCACCCTAGACGACAGGTTCAACGTTAGTTTATGCATAGAACTGTCAAAAAGATATGCTATTACTCCTCCCCTTGTATAGGATGCATTTAACCATAGCAAAATTTTATGATCTATTGATTTGAAAACAACAGATTTGATGCGATTAATGTTATGTTTGTTATCATGTAAAGATAGTGATGCAACAGTTGATGTACCGCCTACAGGGGTCACGCAATGGTATTCACTTTGAAACGTGAACATGATTTTATCACCTTAGATACTTGCTATATCCTCATCCATTGCACAATCCGAACAATTCTTCTTAAAAACATAACTTATTTTCGACCAGTGCTGAGCCTATGGTGCATCATATTATGCAAGGCTAAAAGATCCGATAGGTTGATCTATTTCAAATCTGTAAGGCAAACTAAAGGCAAATAACATGATCTGCATCGCAGAATTCATGATGGACGTAAATTAAACATCAAAGCAAATTGCCGGCGACGACAGCCTCAATACAGTAAGGTTGATCGAGTCCACAGCACTTTTCGAATGAAAATTACTTTAATGCTTAAATGCGAGCCGTCCATGTTATCACATCAACAAGCAAACATGTTCGGTTGGTAGCGCCCCAGGTAAACACGGCATCGACAACACAATTGGACAACATTCTTCGTTGACGGCAGGCAACCGACAACGAAAGCTTTGTGAAATTGTATAACTTGGTTAAAATGTATGACGAACGTACTCAAGCAATGTGAAAACTGTGATGGCTTTTATGTTGTAATGGCATCGATAGTAAAGGTGATGAATCACAGCACACGGCATATATGGATCACACAATGATGTTTACTTTGAGACGTGATCATGGTTTTGTCAACTAAGATACTTGGACTATCAAAACCCTTAACTGCCCATCATGACAGATAAAGCAGATGCATGTAGTGTAATGATTTGCCTTTCATGTAACGTCACTCCAATTTAGGTTCTTAAAGCGTAACAAGCTAGCAGTAGTGTGATAGCTGCATATAAACCTATTAACTTCGCCTATTGTGCTTTTTCAGTGCCACTCTGCCTGGGCATGGACAGTCATTGTGATAATACCGCAATTTGTTCCCACCGCTTAAAATATTTACATTAAAGGGACATTCCACGATGATATTTTTTTTAATCTAGTAATGTGTGTTGCGTTTAACATATCAGTTGAGCTCGATCACAAACTCAAGCTAAATGCAGCAAATATCTTGACTAATGGATCATTACCACAGCCACACATCAATGGCTTTGATTGAATATATCGTTCACGCATGAAGACCCCCATAGCAAACGCATGCTTAAGTTGGCCATTGGTATTGTGCTTCCATGTGACCAAGAGCAGTTATGGCTGCGTAATCTCGAATCAATTCTACAATCCAATAATGCTTTTCACTATTTTCAATGGAGGTTGTAGATTTGATCGGTCAATCGGAGGTCCCAGAACTTGAGGAAACACCAGTTTAAAAAAGAATGGTGAACATATCATTGATCGAAATGTATACTTAATTAATTGTGTTCTGCCCACAGTTTAAAAGCAGACCAGCCCCTAGGAATCAAGTAAAGTTTAGAAATAATTTCAGTGACGTTGATATATGGATGAATATATAAAAATATGTATAACCTTTTATCAAATAACGGATCATATGATTTGTTCGGCTGACCAGATGTTTAAGGAATGCAAAATAACGAATGAACTGTAGGAAGATTGGGTGAACATTCAAAGAAGAAAGATGGAAATTCAAAGGAAGCAACTGGTTTGCATTCTTTGCAAGGGTAAAAGTCACATTTGCTTGTCCATGCATTTCTCTATGGTAATATAGGTTAATAGAATAGTGAATGGTATCAATTTTACTATCTACTGATCCATTTATATTGTAATGAATATAATCAAATTAAAATTCAATTATTTTGCTGCTCCTATTCATATTCAGTAACGAAAACATCAGCATCATCTTCATCATTGTGCCACAGACTATACGCCAAGATGACCTTGCCACAGGTACTTGTTGATAAATGCATCATCCCACTATGCCTGTGTAGGCAACTACACATGCAAATAGCCATTATGCTTATGAATAATGTGCATATTATTTTTAAGTTTATGATCTTCCATAATTCATATTACAGTCGACCTTAACCTTTATTTCAGTACTCCTATATAATTTTCTACTGTAGACCTTGTGACTGTGTAAGCATGGTTGCATCGCCGTTGCGCTCTGTTTATCGGGTTGAGATATGGGATATGGCTATGGTCAGTTGCATGTCTTCGTAATTCCAAACACCTGGTGCATAATGCGTTGCATTCTTCTGACACAGGGCAGGGTTACTTTGTTGTGCTTGATGGAAGCAATTTTAGTATAAATGATATTTTTGATACATTGCATCTTATAATGTGTTTTTTTGCCTTATTTTACATTTTGGCCACATTCAATAAATGATCACAGTGATCTGTGTTCTGTTTAAGGACAATATTAAACAAACACATGCTTTAGTTGATAACCGTGTATATGACGCTAAGTGAATGCTGATTACCATGTATGTGCCGCTAGAAATGCGGTTTACGAAGATAATAACGAAATACATAAAAAAATCATTGGCTATCCTAAATTATTACAGATGAACATGACAAATAAAACACTGTACGCACGCTATGGAGTGCTTAACGCTTGATATAACTTCACTGCAAATTTGCTAAAATTCGCATGTCGAAATGTGATGGGTGATAGTGCTTGATGGGGGAAGCACACCGCAGTCCTTTGTGTGACTTGGACAAACAAATGTCGTGGCGTTGAGATACCCTTGTCGAAAAATGATGTAAATGGTGCTCATAGTGTATTTCACGGGAGCTGCATGGCAGCCCTTAAAGTGATATGAACTATCGTGAGTAATAGCGATGAGACATACTTGTCTGAAAATAATGCAAATGATATTCATAGTGCATTTCTTGGGATTCCTGAAAGTAACGAGGGCCATGGCGTTCCGATATAAATTGTATTTGTAGTGTTGAGAGCTTAATGTAGCTACCAACGAGCGAAAATATTACTCGTTCAATCAGACTCCCATAGTCTTGTATTGAATGGATACTATCTGTTATGCCCACAGGCCACCCGGGGCTATTGCGAACGCCATCGCGCAAGGATTGCTGCCATTGGGGCTAGAATAAATCGGGCTACGCCCACATGTAAGTAAGTAAAAAAAGTTCCCTGAAAGAAGCCGAACAAGGAGCCCTGCAACAGATGCCCGTGCATAATGGCGTCTATTTATAATGGTGCTACTAGTGATGTTTAGCGCAAATTGCTATAAATAGTATTGTGCCAATATGTGCTGTTGCGTATTCGTATGGGGGATATAATGTAATAGCGTTTGGTTTCGCTACACGCTTGTGATTGGGTCCCCGTTGAAGCATCAAGTCAAGTGGCATTTCCTTTTTGGATTAACAGATGATAAGTGCTTCTTTGAGACACATCGTGGATTAACACAATCACATGGACAGTAGATGCGCTAATAATATAAGTTCTACCATGTGATATAAACATAAATCTGATGACTCTGCATGATACATAGGATCGCATCATACGGCTAAGTGCACTAACATAGACCTTTCCATTCATCAAAGGCACCAGCCGAATTGCTTCTAAATAATTATTTGCACGAATCTCCATGTAATGCCAACCCATTACATAGGCCAATATTATTGAGAAACTGCAAAATGAATATTGATTTAGGGAAATGTACTCGTCGTAGTTTTCGCAATGACTATGCTTCTGAATTAAATGTTCATACAGGCAATAATGATTGAATTCATGGGATGCTTGCATTTGCAAAAGGTTTCAGTACATGAGAATGGATAATTATCGCTCAGTGGATGCAGTACTTTATCAATTGCTGTCGCTCTGGCTTGTACTATTTTTCTGGTTGGTTGGCTGGTGAGAATGAACATCAACTTGATTGCCATTAACATCATAATTGGTAAGAGGTATTATTGGGCATTGTAATTGCCGTTCCATTATCATTATCGTTGTCGCCTCCGTTTATCTGTTGACGCTGTCAATATAACCTCCGGGCATTGGTGCACTTTTGATCTTCTTGTCGCTTTTCCGCTCTAAAGCAAAATCTGTTTCCGATGAACGTGTGTGTTTGGAAATAATGTCGATATGAGACGGTAGCAATATTTACTGCGATTGCTGTTGATGCAAGCAATGTGGAAAAAGGATGATGCATGCATTTGGGTGTAATATGGTAGTCTGCAAAGCAATATGTAAAAGGGTAACAGCGAGAATAAATATATTTACCGGAAGTGGATATAGGTAGTGTTTGTAGTGTACTACCGGGGAGCAGAGTGGCTGTGTTTCAGTAACGTGATTTAACGATACCCGTGTCTGGCCTGGATGTAATTGGCAAGCTGCGAAACTGTTCGTTAAATTGTTTGAACGTACGAGGATCACAGTGTTTGGATGCCTTTGACGAAGGCTGACGTTAAATGAGTGCTAGTGTACTACTTAGCTGACGCATATCTGAGGAGGTTAATGAAAACTTTGTTAACGAGTTATTAACCTCAAATTGTCTCCCAGTGAACGGACAATGCATGCCGGTTACGCAATACGGCTGCAAAATGACATATCACGTCGAATTAGGCGTTAACCAACGATGCTCGAACATTGTGTGGATGTCGTAATCAACGCAAATGTTCTCGACCTCAATCACATGAACTTCAATATAATGGGAATGATTGTTATAGTTAATCATCACAAGTATCACCGACAACTGCTGATGTAACTGATTGATTGCAATATTGTCATCACAATCATCATTTACCTAAACGAAAATGGTGTAAAACTGACGTCACTTAACAACATTGCAACATTATCTCTCATAAGCAACTCTATAGTGCGTCTTAACATTGCTATGTATTTGCATTATGTACCCAAGATCTCTTGGTAATTCTCGGTGGGGCTGCTAGAAGTCTTAGCGACACATGTTTCGATACCTTTGTGAAAGCGCTGCATAAAAACGTCTCACGTTCCCTATAGTACAAAGTAAGATGGCAGCGTTTTATTTTGCAACGTATGATTATTGTATTTATGTATCATCATTCCTTGTGCTTATCAAAGTTACAGAAACGCATGGAAGACGTTATTTATTATGGATATCTCACAATGCGATGACCGGGACGGGTTTTCGTACTACCGATTCTCGGATATCTCATTGCTTTATGGGTGACAATCATTGTCCGTATTAAACACAGCGTCGGACATATGTACGTCATTTTTGCATTAAGTGTTCTTAACCCGCCAATCTTTACCTGAAATAATTCCATTGCAGCCATCTATCTTCTATGAGCAGCTTCTGAATTCCTCGTTGTAGTATACTAGCGATCTAATTGCCTCAGCTTGGGACCTTCATAACAAATGACACTTCAGCCTTAATCATTTAGGGATTTTAGGTCAATTCATCTACTTACATGCAACACTGTATCTTAATGATAGTTTATAGGGCGAAGCAAGAATATTACCGCGAATAAAACATTTAATTTGAAAATATAACTGCATCACTGTGAAAAGTAGGTATAGTTTTTGTACTTGTTTTAACGCTTTTATATGTTGCTGAGAAACCATAGTTTCAGCAACAGGGGCCAGCGTTGTTTACTTTCTTTAAGTAACTGGTCGTTAATGACACCTTGATCATATTCCTCTGCACTTCTTCTAGTGGTTTACAGTATACACATTCACCGGTATAGAGTCTAGACACAAGCTTTGCCAAACAACTGACATTTTAGAAGTGTCAATAAATTGTGTTTTGTCATGTATTGTTGTCTTCGTATGTCACGCTGTCCGTTTGCTATATCTCAACCGTCATACTTATTGATTCTTAACCATTAATACAATGCGCAATGTATTCACTGGTTTATCGTTGTTGAGGAATTAATAGATCGCACAGGGGAAATAAACGGTGTGAATTCTACGTGGTCCCCAATGTATCGGTGACGTTTGTGAATGGTGTATTGTACAAAACTGTACTGGGACTGTTTTGGTCAATTGATTTCTAAGTGTTTAATACAACTAATTAAACGCTGCGTAAATTGCGTAACATCACCAGTAAGCACAAACACTCACGTGTAAGTAAACAAATGTCATGCAGTTTGTCATGCAACAAAATGTTGTTTGGACCACGTTATCAAACGTCATTCGAGATTTGCTGTTGTAAAATATAAGGTCCGTGCAAAAAGCATCGAATTATTTCGGCATGTTTGCAACCCTTGATCAAAATGACAACGCAGCGGCATATATGTCTGCGTCGTGTACGTATCATATGTTATGAATGCAGCATATGTTAATATGATTGCATTGACCAACCCCAACCAACCCCCGACCCCCACCCATCACGTGGCCATCTACTTTCTCTCTGGAGGTACAAATGTATCAAGACAAAATGTTATGAAATCACTGTTTCATCAATACTCCCGAGAGAATCGCAGCAGCAACGCAGCCAAAACAGCTAAGTGATTTCAGATCATGCTTTTATTTACACAAAGTAGCGTTGCCTAATGATAGTTTATATGCTTAGGATTCATGATACCAGATCATAAGCAAAATGACCAGGCACACCTAAAGTAATATGTCTTGAATGTCGAACAAAACCATGAAAGTATTTATTACAACTTGTGGTAAATGTCACAATCAGAAATGAGGCTGTGTTATTTTAGCGGGTAACTGACGCTTTCCTTTGTTTATCCATTGTGAAGCCCAGAAAGGTTGCTCATCAACCCTAAGGAAGTAAACGTGCCGTCCATTATTTCTGTATAAGATGTCTGCCGATAGGGTCTGTTGAAGGAATATGTTCAATAGACTACCATTTATATTTGCGTACCATCTTTTATGGAAAGCAAATACTGAGGTATATGAAATTAACTTTGCGTGCTTAAATGAGTCGTTGTAACTAACCTCACATGGCCAAACTCCGAAGCGCCTCTTTAATGTCCACACATAAGCACGGAGACACGGCCATATCCGTGATGCACTTAGGCTGAGGCACTACCATGCCAAGCCTCTAAAGCCCATTCTCTGTAATACGTTATTTTGGAAATGATAGGAGTAGTGTATAGACGATGGTGATAAATTATCAAGCCGACAAAAATGGGATTTATGATATCGAACTGATTGATCACCTCTGGCGCAACATGGGCGTCATTAGTACTGAGAGTATAGGGAAACATCGACAGGGAACAGTGCAAGTATTATTCACCCAATAACATTCAAACCAATACGCTGCGCTTGTTTGTCAAAGGAGGTAATGTCAATGTTAACAGAAATCATCACTCTCATTACGCATATTATCTTTGCTATGGTTCCGTGCTTTGTACTTGGATATCAATAGATGAGAGCATGCATGATATCTTCATTTAACTCGTGTTACTGCATAACGTGTCTATCTGACAATTAGTATGGTGATGGTTTGTCTTCCTCAAACAAGGAAACATTGCCCTTGATACAGTCAGATGAAGTTATTTTGCTTTGTGGGTTAGGTCATTACTCACTCAAATAATTGCTCGATGGGTTTAACGTCTTATCACCTCTAATAGGTATATCATCGGATGCGTATAACTCCGTGCATGAATGGTGGTATTGGGCTTAGAAAACTATATGACAATGTTTCTTTTCGCAAATAATTTAAACTTTTAAAAATCTATCTATACAAGACATTAGACAATTAACTTCGACCCGAAACCTAGAAAAGAAACTGATGAATATTTTCAACTGCAAGAATATTTCCTTGTTTATTTTAATGACAGTCACATTATCATAGATACGTAAAATAGGATACGTATTTGGGGGAGACGTGTTATGTTTGGATACACCAAAGCTATAGTCCCAATTGCACCGTATTGCATGTATAATGTAAATGACAGGTTGATGGGATGGGGTGTGGCGGAAGGGGATGGGTGAGTGGTGCTTGGATGCAAGATCTCCTCGTATCTGGTGCAGCTCAATGTATGCTTCGTCTATTGCCTCTTTAAGGCTTTAAAGTTAAATCAATGCACCTCTTTAAGGGTGCCGTATTTCACAACAATTGTCATAATCAAGTGGTAACGAATCAAATAGCACATCTTTGGGTTCTGTCAAGAAGTTACATGATTGTTTGTGTGCGATAACTTGGTTTTGTTATGCCTGCAACGGGCATGATGCCAAGTAGCAAATTTCTTTAGAATAAGCATTCAAATGTTCAGCAAGCAAGATTGACGGGTTCTGAAGGTGTCAGAAACACGTAAAGGCGATGATGACGCAAGACGCGTACTCTAAAGAAAGACTTGTCATGATTAGGTACGGCTCCCGCAACCATTATCGGCACTCATAATTACTTTCGTCATAAAACGTTTAAACATCTTTATGATTAATATGAGCAATAGTTGCTGCAATATTGTCATCATTTTGTATAATAATAAGACTTATAAACATCACTATGATGAGAGTCAACATCTCTATCATCAATTTCTTAGTGCTATTACCTATATGGACCAATGCATTTTAGTATCACCAGGACCTATCTCTCTTTAGTGCACTTTTGGTCATCGACCAAAGCCAACCAAAGCCATTGTTTTCTCTGTCAGTGGTGACTTGGAGTTATCTATCGGCGATAACTACGCGTTATGTGGATGTACGGTCCATTGTTGGTTGGCTGGAATTTATATGCAAGCTTATAAATGTCGTGGCTACGGGTGTTTTTTAGAGCTAACAAACTGATGGAAATGCAAAATATAATGGTGGTTTCTACATCTGTCAAACGTCCATTGAATATAGACTGTAGTAACATGTCTGAATATCTGCTCTATAACCAGACTTCATTATCATTCGGTTCTTACATGTGCTTTACTGTCTCAACAATATTTATCACTATATAAATTTTACTTGCTCTTTGTGGCTTCGGTACACCTTTTACAGTTGACAAACACATGAACTAGTCATAAGTTGTCATGTTCTATGGGCATTTCAAGAACTTATCTATCTTGCGATATAATCTGCCACGTTCAACAAACATATGGTTAATGCGTGTTTCGTAGGTCAAAAGCCCACTTCTGATAATGGCCTGTATTGTCTCGCTTGCTCTTGACTGATAGCTGAAGGATTAATGCCCAGATTGTTGACGTTTTTATAGTCAAATAATCAGTAATGATATCGTGTCATTCTATGCAATGTAATCAATCTCTTGGAGATTTATGTCCATTTGAAGATGTTCTTACATTACCGCTATTTGATTGCTCTCTCACATTGAGTCTTCCAGTAAAGTGCATTGAAAATAAATGTCGCAGCATATCTTGTACCACTCCTACTGATTTCAGATGCATACTGCAATTCAACACTGAACAAATTACGATCACTCCGCGTCCTAGCTTGAAGCAATTGTGTGTTATACATTATTACAAGGTTAAACCAACACCTCATCCTCGTAGGCTATTATCCTTAGTATGCACTTGGTAGCTTGATTAATCAAATAGCAGGTGGGACTTATTATCTTCGTCAATGTTGTCAAAAGCAGGAATTCTGCATTGACCATCATTATGCTTGCACTGTTTTTCCTTAACGATCGTTGGCTAGTTATGACGGCAACCCTATTTCCGTCGTAATAGCTATTATTTCGGTTTACATAGTTGCCATTATAACTTTACTTACCCAGGGATCTAGCTTATATGAGGAACAATTATTAACTACTCAGGCCCCAATATAGTGGCAATAATGGCTTACGTATACAACCATTAGCGAACGAGGCGAGTATTCATTCGCTTTCCACAATATGCATATACGGTATTTCAAGAACGGACAACCCCTAGTCATTTGGGTTTGATATAACATCCAGGTATTGTTTATTGCTTTTGTTGCTCAATATCAACCGTATGATCGGCATGTACATCGATGCAATTGTGTAATATATACTTTTTACTAATATTTACTACGTCTACGTAAACTTTATCGAACGGTGATTATTATAGAATTACAGAACGTTAGCATCGTAATCAGTTTTTCGAATTACTAAATTTATGAACTCGGGTCATTACGGCACATTTATTTTCGCTGAATTTTTTTCAATAGATCACATGATTTAATGATATTGTGAAACTATACGATTACAAATATGCAATAATGCGCAGGTATGCATGAGTAATATCTTATTATCAATAAAAACACGCCATGGTTTATGTTCTTCAGCGGGGCAACGTCGATAAAGGTCGTTTATATTGTAAACATATACAAAGAAAGAATTTTTCGGTTTATTTGAGCAATATCAATGTGCCCCCTCCAAGAGATAAATCGACTTGTAGCAAATGAGGCTGCTCGATGACCTATGCCTTCATTACGTACTTCGGGTCGCATCGCAAATTTCAGTCTATTTTTGTGACTTCCAGTGCGAATATTCACTCCAGACATTTCTAGAATGTCTCTATTGTCGGGATATGATGATGTTATATTAGTTCTTATTCTTAAGCAATGTTAAGTCGCATCTTTGTTTTCGTAAGATGCAAACATTTGTTCTACCATGGACGCCAGATAATGTAAATAATGACGACTGGAAATGTCCGAGCCACAGGCAAGTTGATTCATTCATGGAGCCTTCCCGAGCGACACTGACAGTTATAGTACTGATCGAGCTTCCTATATCCAACCATACCGACGTTCTGCACGCATTTTTAGTTGATATATACGTGCGGTGGTTTATATCAATTCTATTTTGGGTACTTATTCAAATTAAAATAGAGACATTCTAGAAATGTCTCGAGTGAATATTCGCACTGGAAGTCACAAAAATAGACTGAAATTTGCGATGCGACCCGAAGTACGGAATGAAGGCATAAGTCATCGAGCAGCCTCATTTGCTACAAGTCGATTTATCTCTTGGAGGGGGCACATTGATATTGCTCAAATAAACCGAAAAATTCTTTCTTTGTATATGTTTACAATATAAACGACCTTTATCGACGTTGCCCCGCTGAAGAACATAAACCATGGCGTGTTTTTATTGATAATAAGATCATGCAAATGAGGTCGCGAGAAACAGCTGACCTCACTTGCTCGATCAGTTATCATTCGAGGTAGATAACTGAACCAACCTTATATTATATTATCATATTCATAATGGAACATGATCAGATAAGTCTCTCACAGGCTTAGTGTAATCTACCTGTCATGTTTCCTAATTCCGTAGTGCCCTCGCCGAATATACCAAGTATAATAGTTGCTGTTTGGGGGTGGGGTGGGGGGATCTAATACCATTTTTCAAATATTGTGCTGTAAATATTACTCTTTCAGCCGTAATGCACTGACCACGAAGCAAACTTTGCCTTGACTGAGCAATGCGAATCGAGAAACTTACAAAATAGCACGAAATGCAATCAATTTGGAGCCAGAACTGTAATCAGAGTGTATCGGTCGCCTGCAGCCAATCACAGGCGTCGGTTGCATCGCAAAGAAACGGCGGCTGCCGATGGGCTGGGTTATTGGGATTACCGACCTTTATATATCTACATGAGTCAGGCGAAACCGAACATTGCCGAACGCGCTTGTGGAATGTATTGACTTGAGAGTCTGTAGTCCGAGTTATGTGACCTCATGAGACGCATACGGGGTTCCGAATGAAATTCATGCGTAGTAGGCATTACTGGAAACGTAGTTACACCGTGCGATAGACTTTGAAGTAATTGGACTAATGTAACCGCTGTGCTGCGCAACCAACAAGTTTTAGACAACTTTCGTGACCCTTACTGCGAAAGGTTAGTGAATGCTGGTAGACAAGTAAGATATACGTAGTCCCGATAGAATCATCGGCTTCGTGCAATGCATTAACTGGCGAATCAATAGAGCTTAATCTGGCTTGGTCACGTAAATTGACGATCTGTCCACATGAACATTTAGGCAGTAGTAAGTAAATTATGGGAGAAATGTATCCGCATTTGGGCTTTCCGGTAGTATTAACATAAATCCGATGATACTACCACTCATATAGAGGATTTTGGATCGTTTTTAGCCATCTTGTGACCGCCTGAACGCGATGGTTAATGGTTGTTGTGTCGGGGGCCGCTCGCCTACCAGTCGGGACGGCGTGAGCTTGTTCAGGTTTCCTTGTAAGGACGTTTTAAAAAAACAATGGATTGGCCAGGTACTACGATCGCGAGACAAATTGCCGGGCCCCGGCAAGTACTCGTTTGTGTGCTCGGTTCATTTCACCGAGGAATGTTTTGAGGAGGCACCGAGAAGAGCTTGGTTGGATACCTCGATGTAAGCGGGTTTTGAAGGAAGCTGCTGTGCCTACTCTTTTTGCGAAGGCCTCTGCTGTCAAGCAATCAAGAAAGGATGGTGAGGTAAATGAACCCCTCCCACTCCAACCAAAGAAAAGCAGACCTGCCTTTATCAAGAGAGAGAAGCAGAGGGTGAGACTCGATGACTTTCTTGTTGCATTAGTATTGAAAAAAAGTCCATTATCTTGTTAAGAGGGTACAATACATTTCGACCATGCAACAAATTCATGGATCTATATAAATATGATAATTCTAAAGATTGATTTAGCTGATGCATTCCATGAAGGCAAGGAGTGGTTGTGGCCACGGAACAACTATCATTTATGTAATGTAGAATAGACACTATATGTTTGTTTGTTTTGTGCATTAATTCTATTCCAATTGATTAGTTACTTCTTTGGTATACAGATTTTGGAAGCAGCTATGGCTGAAAATGTCACTGGATGTTCAAGAGGTGCCTGTCAGATAGCTAAACCTGAACCAATTCCTAGCAACAAAGGCAACATTTGGTGAATATTTTTACTGATATATAAAATGTAAACAACAACAAATTCAATAACCATGGG